>CM035425.1:31280656-31503156 GCA_020310875.1 Ceratopteris richardii
AGCAACATCCCACCTTTTTTGCTTGAGTTGTATGCATTCCAAGATTTTACCATTAGTTTAGTGAAATCATAAACTCCAACATGCAGCCCCTTGCTTGATTACCTCATTTTCTCATGATTTTCCTCCTCTCTATCTAGAGGTGTAGTTTGGCTTTTCCAAATCGGATTGTACTAGAATATAGAGCATTGTTTACCCTCTAATTTTACTCCTTTTTATTGATTTCAAGCTTCATTTGGTCTTTCATATAGTGCCCTAAAGTTTGCCAAAGTTTAAAGTTATTTGACTATGTGAGTTGTGAGAAATTGCCAACTTTGTGAAGGTATATCTCTGCACATAGATAGACAATGTTGCAAACAAGTAGCCACTTTTGCAAAGGACAGTTCTCCCAAATAGAATATCCATTTGTGATGTGTTAAAGCTTTTTGAGTAGCTCTTACAGTGTGCTTTAAGTCTACAAAGTTTCATTTTAGATTTGTATAGAAGTGCAAGGAAGAGTTTAGAAGAATGAGCATATATCACTCCTTCTAGGCCTAGTCAAGGGTAGTCATCTTCCATTGTTGCATCAGGGTGTTAGAATCATTCCTCATCAGTGGTACGAGAGTCATTTTGGAGGCTTTGAGACATTAATGGGCATTATATGGAAGACTTGAAGGGATCAAGACAACTCATGAAAGCACAAGGAGGACTTATGAAAGCAAGAAGACATCAAAAGAGTGCTATGTCGATCGAAATCTCAACTAATCAAAGGCTAGCAAGAGAGAAGCTATCAAAAGGTTATATCCACAACTTCTAAAGCATAACAAAACTTGATGATAAGATAGAGGTACATCTTAGAGCTCAGTATGGCTAAGTATAATGCACAAATGAAGAAGTTAGAGAAAGGCAATTACCACCATGGACTGATTCTCTGCTTGAGAAGGCACCAATCATCAAACTTAATTCTCCTAGCATAGTATATGACCTTATCCAATGACATGTATCATGGTTCTAGAGATGTTGAAACTTTTGCAAGTTGATGCTAGGCATCGAATTTGTAGGATAAGGACATAAATTTTGCTAAAACAAGAAAGGTTTCAACTTGTGAAGGTCATAACTTGGTGCGTAGTGCAAAGTTTTTAGCAAATAATAGCTTGTTAGAAAGCTCTTCTCTTCAGCTTCCATTTTCTAGAAGATATTGGGAAAAAAAATTCCGCTAAGAGAAATAAGCAAAAGAGTGAAGGTAAGAAATTTCAATGACTAGAAATTTCTAAAGAAGTAAAGTTCTCAGTTTTGGCTGTTATTTCTCAAAGTTGGGAGAAGAATTGAGTAGTGGTGACCATAGAGGTTGTCTAATATCACATTAGTTCATTTATTGTGATGTTTCATACATCAATAAGTGATATCAGAGCAGAAAGGTTCTAGAGAGCATAAGGCATCAAACATACGAGAAGTTTTGGAAAGTTTTCATTAAAATTTGAAAGTTGAAGCATTCAAAGATACAAGGCATCAAAAGATTACTTAAAAACTATATTTACACACAAAGAACTCCAAAAGGTATTATTCTTTATCCTTTAAACTCACAAGTTGAAGCAGAAGCAAAGAACTATGGTAGATCATATCTCCATTGACAAATTGGATAGAGAGAATTATCTTGCATGGGTAATGAGAATGGAAGCCTTACTTATGAGTAAGGATCTCATGATGTACATAACAGGTGAAGAAGAGAAGCCCGTATTTGAAGATGAAAGCAGACCAAAGAAAGAGGAAGTGAATGCTTTAAATCATTGGCAGAAGAAGGATGCAAGTGCAAAGGCCTACATCTATAATACAATTCCAGACCATTTGCTACCACACAGAACACTACCTACTACAATTATGCAAATGATACATAGAATGAAAGTCATACATCAATGATGATGAATTCAATCAACACATCAGATAAAGAAGATCTAAAGGTATTTAACGTTGACTCTAGATGTTCTAATCATTTTTCAAGAAACATAGAATTGATGTTAGATTTGGAAAAAGGCATTTCTAGTCATATAGTTCAAATAGGTGATAATACAAAACATAGTATACATTCAATTGGAAAAGTGAAATGAAAGAGTGGAGCAGATTTGCTAACCAATGTTTTGTATGTTCCCACAATACCTAAAAACTTGATTAGTGTGGGATAGATAGTTGAAAAAGGTTTTAAAGTCAGGTTTACAAATGAAGGAGTATTTTTTGAAGATCTAGAGAATGGATATAATCAGATTAAAGTATTTCGATGCCGATGCACCACAGTGCGCTTTCCTTCTCGCGCTCTCCACGAAAATATCCTCCGAGTAGAAAACCAAGCTCCTAAGGCCACACACAGTACTCCCCACAGAGACTGTTGAATACATAGAAAACAGAGTACACAGGGAGCATGAAGACACACTTCTTAGGTCTTACAAATGCACTCAAGCTGACAGTCTATGACTAACCAGGCCACTATATGTTTTATTAAAGAACATATATAAAGAAGTGTCCGTTGTTCATTTGGCCTTTCACATGGACACTAACGGTAACAATCTCCCACTAAAGGCCAATATGGCCAAAGTAATAATCATAGGAGAAAAAATAAAGAATGATAAAAAATACCTGAGTGTAAGTATACAAACTATACCTCCCACCTGATGGGCATGTTACACAGTATACAAGTGATTGTGTAAGATCATGAATCAAGCAACCCCCATCAAGTGACAATAGTGTTGAAAGCTATCATGTGGTAGAGCTTTAGTCAAACCATCTGCAACATTATCTTGAATGTGAACCTTCTCAAGAAAAATGCACTCAGTGGCTAAGCAATCTCTAAGGAAGTGATACCTCACCTCAATGTGCTTGGTCTTTGCATGATAAACCAGATTCTTAGCCAAAGCAATGCCACTCTGACTATCACTTAGCAAACGAGGTACATGCTGAGAGAAAGCCACAATGCTTCCTTACATGCCTCACTTGCTGCAGCATACTCTGCTTTTGTGGTGGAAAAAGCTGTATATTCTTGAAGACGAGATCTCCAAGAGATAGCACCTCCAACAAAATGAAAAATGGACCCTAATGTAGACTTACAATTGTCTACACAACCAACATAGTTAGAGTCTGTGTAAGCAATAATGGATGCTTTCGCTCTACCTAAGCATAGACACTTGTCCTTAGTTCCACTCAGATATCTCAAAATCATCTTGACGGCTTCCCAATGTTTCTTGCCAGGATTAGACATATATCTGCTCACAACTCTCACTGCAAATGCAATGTCTGGTCTTGTAGCAACCATAGCATACATGAGACTACCAACAACACATTGATAGGGAATTTTGGTAATGAATTCTTTTTCCTCATCTGATTTGGGGCAATCATCCTTGCTCAATTTCACATATGTGGGTAAAGGTGTATTCAATGCCTTTCCACCCTGCATATTGAATCTGTGAAGTACTTTGGATATGTACTCACTTTGAGACAAGTATATGCATCTTTTACTCCTATCACGAGTAATGCGCATGCCAAGAATATGTTTGGCATCTCCCAAATCCTTCATATCAAATGTTTGATTCAACTTCTCTTTGAGAATTGAAAAGTCATAAGAGGACTTCCCAGCAATCAACATATCATCACCATAAAGTATCAAACATATCAAGCTGCCATCTGAGCATCTCTTTGTGTAGAGACAATGATCCTCATTGCTTGGAGAATAACCTTAAAACTTCATAAAAGCATCAAAGTTTTGATACCATTGTCTAGGGGATTGTTTAAGTCCATACAAGCTCTTCTTGAGCTTACAAACTAGACTTTCCTTGCCAGGAACTACATAACCCTGTGGTTGTTCCTTATAGATCTCATCTGTAAGATCTCCATGCAAGAGAGCAGTTTTCACATCCATTTGGACTAGCTCTAAGTCCTCCATTGCAACAAATCCAATCAACATGCATAGGGTAGTCATCTTGACCACTGAAGAAAATATTTCCTTGAAATCAACACCATGTTGTTGCTTAAAACCCTTTGCAACAAGTCGTGCTTTATAATTTGAAGAAGCACTATCTGATGTGAATTTTAGCTTATATGGTAAAGTTTCTCCTACCCTTTGGCAAAGGTACCGAATCCCAAGTACCATTCTTGTGAATAGAATCCAACTCACTCTTCATGGCAGGCTCCCACTTGACATGATCATCTATCTGCATATCCTCTTTGTAGCAAGACGCTCATAGACATCTGTTAGCATAACAAAATCTAAACCTGGAACATATCTATCAGGTGGATGTGAGACACATGTAGAATGTCTCAATGGTTCCTAAACAGGAATATGTGCAAACTGATGTGAATGGACATTCTCTTGAACATCCCTATGTGCAGTATTTTTATGCATGCTAACCGGAGGACTAGTATCCTCAAATACTGCTCTTCTCACTTCAACCTCCGTAATTGATGGAGAGTGTTAATCTCCAAAAGAACAAGCTATCCTTGATGTTAGACCACCTCTATATCAAGAATAACTTTAAACTCCAACCAATTTTGGAAGACAAGTACCAAACTGTAAAGACTTTAGCTAACTGTGAAGAAAATCACTTCACAGGAAACTTTGCTGCACATTACTCACTCATTAACTAATCAATTGTGTAGAGATTTTGATGAAACTTTGTAGAATGTGTTGCCTAAAGTTTGTGCACCTCTTCCAACTTAAAACACTTCAAAAGCTTAAGTATATTATGAGAAATGATCCAAACAATCTACCTATGTTTGAAACTGCCTTCTTGTATAGTCAACTTTGACACATGCAACTTCTAACACATAGGTCTCCCAAAGTAGAACCCATTTAAGCGAATGCTTTTAGCCATAGATGGCTTACATTCCAACTTAGATTTTGACTCCTCATTTGTGTAAAACTTTACACTGTGCGCTGAGATCTGATCAATTTTTCTATCATCGAGATTGCGCCTCTTTCAGAAGACACTCAACACTTTCTCACATATAGATGTTCCTATACAAAATTCACTCAGCCTGTTTGCAATTAGGCTCTTAAACTTTAACCATAGATAGATTAAGTGTGGATCTAGATGTCTACAAAAGGATTTCTGATATAATCAAACACAGAAGAAGAACTAGAGAAAAGATCGATGCGCAATTCTCTGAACATTCTTTCTATTCAACTGATCATACATCTGATGAATGATACACACAATACTCATAATCTATTCTTCTCTACCCTTTCTTATCTAATACGACCATATATATATATATATATATATATATATATATATATATATATATATATATATATATATATATATATATATATATATATATATATATATATATATATATATATATATATATATATATATATATATATATATATATATTATATACACGACCATATACACGTATATATATATATATATATATATATATATATATATATATATATATATATATATATATATATATATATATATATATATATATATATATATATATATATATACACACATATGAGTTACAATCCAATGTTCCTTTCTAGGGCAATGCATGAATTGAGATAGAACTCCAAGTGCATATGATAAATCAGGCCTTATTAATGTAGCATAAATCAAGCTACCCACCAAACTCTGATAGAGCTTCATATCTTTGAATTCTTCTCCTCCATATCTACTCAATCTATGATTCACCTCCATTGGAGTTGGTGTTATCCTGCAATCTTCCATTTTAAATTTGGTTAGCAAATTTTTCAGATACCTTTCTTGAGTTACATATACTCCATGTTGAGTATATGAAATCTCCATTCCCAAAAAGAATGACAAATTTCCCAAATCACTGATTTTGAATTCTTTTTCCATCCGCTTCTTAATCATGTGTATACCTTTGTCATCTGTTCCTGTAAGTATTATGTCATCAACATAAATACAAACATAAATAAATCCATCCTCACTTTCTTTGACTAGCAAACTACTATCTGCCTTTGATGCTTGAAATCCAAGTTCCTTCAAGAACTTTACAAGCCTATAATTCCATGCCCTTGGGGCCTACTTCAAACCATACAAAGCTCTCTTGAGCTTACACATGATTTGGATACACTTGATCTTTGAAACCATCTGATTGTTCCATGTAGACTTCATCTGAAATATAACCATTCAAAAATGCATTCTTCACATCTAATTGAGATAATTTCCAACCTTTGCAAGCAGCAATTTCTATGAGAGTCCTTATGGCTGTCATCTTTGCAACATGACTATAAGCTTCATCATAATCCACACCATATGTCTATGCATATCCCTTTACAACAAGCCTGGCTTTGTACCTAGATACACTTCCATCTACAAAGCTTTTTATTTTATAGACCCATCTACATCCAATGATCTTCTGACTATTTGTTTTAGGAACCAAATCCCATGTCTCATTTTCCACTAATGCATCATATTCTTCCTGCATAGCTTTTTCCCAATTCTTCTTTCCTTTGGCTTCATCATATGTGGATGGATCTTCATCTGCTTTTAACATATAAGCATAATCTTTTGTAGTCAAGAATGAAGTATCATAGCTATACCTTATAGGTTGCCATTTGTGCCTACATGACCTTCTGAGTTCTCCACTTCTTGAAGTTTTTGGTTCATCATATTTTGGATCAAACATTGGCCTTTCTTCTACTTCAACTTGTCCTTCATTACTCTCTTCTTCATCATATATTTGAACCCTTGTTTTACCTTTCTTCTGATTTAAAATATCTTCATCACTTGCATGAACATTAAGTGTACCTGCATACCAAGTACCTTGATCATCAAATGTAACATCCTTAGACACAAAGAGTTGCTTTGTGGATGGACTGCACAACCTATAACCCATCTGCTTGTCCTCATAGCCAATGAATAGGACTTCTCTGCTTTAGGTTCCAATTTTTGCCTCAATTGAGATGGCACATATGCATATGCCAAACACCCAAATATTTTACAATGATCCAATGTAGGTCTCTTATCCCACCAAGCTTCATATGGTGTCATACAGTGCAAGGCTTTACATGGTAACCTATTGACCAAATATGTGGTTGTGTTTACAACCTCAGCCCACAAACAATTAGGACAATTTTTCTCCTTCATCATTGATCTTGCAAACTCAACAAGAGTTCTGTTTCTTCTCTCTGCTACCCCATTTTGTTGAGGAGAGTAGCTGCAAGTAACCTCTCTCTTTATACCTGCATTCCACAATTAATCACTGAATTTATTTGAGAAATACTCTCCCCCTCCATCTGACCTTAACCTCTTCAATTTTTGTCCTATAATCCTTTCTGCATATGCATGATAGTGTTTAAATGTGTTAAACACTTCTGACTTGTCTTTGATCACATAGATTGTAATCCACCTAGTAGCATCATCAACATATATGACATAATATCTTGAACCATGTATACTGAAGTCCTTTGAAGGACCCCACACATTTGTATGTACCAATTCAAGTCTTTCTGAATACATAAAACCATGCTTAGAATAAGATTGCTTGTGAGCCTTACCTAATTGACATGCCTCACATTTGTATGTCATATGTTGACCTGCAACATTAGGCAATCCAAGTACTAAACCATTGTTAACCATATCTTTGGTACCTCTTTCATTAAAGTGTCCAAGTCTTTTATGCCAAAGATCCAATTCAAACACCTTTTGCTCTCCATGTGTGAACATAGCATGTCCAATATTACCTTGTATCTTTAATGTGAAGAGCCTTCCTTGCTTCTTTCCTCTAATAATTTGTTTATACCCTTGACTAGGGTCTTCAACATAAACTCCATCATTAGTGAACCTTACCTCATATCCTTTTTCTACAATTTTTCCTACACTTATAAAATTCTTTGGAATTGTAGGAACATACAAAACCTTACTCAAGAGAGTACTTCCATCTCTGACTTTAACTGAACCTGAACCAATTGACTTCACTTTGTGCTTTGTATTGTCACCTGTTTGAACTGTGTGATTGATTGCCTTATGATCTAAATCAGTCATCAAAGAAATGTTTCCACTCAGATGATTGCTACATCCTGAGTCAATATAAAATACTCTCATGTCTTCATGTGAGGCTTCACATGTTGCATTCATAATAAGAGTTGAATATTCTTTCTGATCTGATGCATAATTGTAGTAAGTGTTATTATAGGATTGATTTCGGAAGTTTCTTCCTCCACTTCTTCCAAAAGAATTCCTACCACCTCTACCTCTGAAGTTTCCTCTCTGATATCTGCCACCTCTTCCTCTTTGATTAAAGTTCTAATTAAAATTACCATTGCTTTGATTATTATGCCAACAATCAAGAGATAGATGATTAGTCTTACCACATATCCAACAAGCTCTAACATTATTTTTGTTATTTTTGCCTCTTTCTCTATTTCTGCCACTTCCTCTTCCTCTCAGGAAGTGTGCTTGACTTGAAGTACCTTCATCTTCAATTGACTGTTGCTTTCCTTTACTAGATTTCTTCTTGTCTTTAGAATACATTGCATGACCTGCACTCTTATCAACATCTCCTTTGATATCATTCTCAAAATTTAGCATATGTCCTAACAATTGATTCAAATCAGGAGTGAAATGATCTAATGAAAGTTCTGTAGAAAATATAAAAGGCTTCCACTTCTCATCTCCCCTTAGCCCTGTGAGAATTTGTCTTACCAACTTATCTTCTACAATATCTTCATCAACTGCACCTAAAGAATCAGCAATGTCGTTCATCTTTGTCACATAATCAGATATTGATTGTGAAGCCTTCTTCTTGAATGTAGTAAATTCTGCCCATAATGAAGCTTTCCTTGATTTGGTTGTATTCCAAAAATGCTCTTCCAAAGCATTCCATATGTCACTTGCACTTTCAAGTCCTCTGATATGAGGAAGCAAATAATCATTCACTGCCACGTAGATTATGCTCCTTGCTTGAGCATCCTTCTTCATCCAAATCTTTATATCTGCAAGCTCCTCTCTAGTTGGAACACTTGGATCTTTGAACTCTGGCTTTTCTTCCTCTCCTGTGATGTATCCGATCAGATCTTTTGCTCATGAGATGAGCTTCCATTCTCATAAACCAAGCTGGATATTTCTCTCTTTCCAACTTCTCAATTTGGAGACTATCTCCTATCCTTTCTTCACCTGTACTATCAAATCTTTAATCCTTATAAGGAATGAATGTACCTTAGCTTTGAAGTTTGCTCCTTCTGATCCTTTTGATTGCCTTTGTGTGTCTCCCTTCATTTTTTCTTTCACACTTTATCCTTTTGAATCTTCAAGGTTTGAAATTTGTATATCTACAATAGTCGGGGTCTTCCTTTTCCTCAATCTGATAAATCCTGCTCTGATACCACTGATGGAGAGTGTTAATCTCCAAAAGAAAAATATATCCTTGATATTATACCACCTCTATATCAAGAATAACTTTAAACTCCAATCAATTTTGGAAGACAAGTACCAAATTTTCAAGACTTTAGCTAACTGTGAAGAAAATCACTTCACAGGAAAGTCTACTGCACATTACTCACTCATTAACTAATCAATTGTGTAAAGATTCTGATGAAACTTTGTAGAATGTGTCAGCTAAAGTTTGCACACCTCCTCCAAGTTAAAACACTTCAAAAGCTTAAGTAGATTATGAGAAATGATCCAAACAATCTACCTATGTCTGAAACTGCCTTCTTGTAGAGTTGACTTTGACACCTACAACTTCTACCACATAGTTCTCCCAAACTCGAACCCGTTTAAGTGTATGCTTTTAGCCATAGATGGCTTGCCTTCCAACTTAGATTTTGACTCCTCATTTGTGTAAAACTTTACACTGTGCGTTGAGATCTGATCAATTCTTTGATCATCAAGATTGCACCTATTTTACAAGACACTCAACACTTTCTCACATATAGATGTTCCTATACAAAATTCTCTCAGCATGTTTGCAATTAGGCTCTTAAACTTTAACCATAGATAGATTAACTATGGATTTAGATGTCTACAGAAGGATTTCTGATATAATCAATCATAGAAGGAGAACTAGAGAAAAGATCGATGCACAATTCTCTAAACATTCTTTCTATTCAACTCATCATACATCTGATGAATGATACACACAATACTCATAATCTATTATCCTCTATCTCATCTATATTTCATCTTTCTTATCTAATATGACCATATACACACACACACACACACACACACACACATATATATATATATATATATATATATATATATATATATATATATATATATATATATATATATATATATATATATATATATATATATATATATATATATATATATATATATGTATACACATATGAGTATTGATTCATCCTTACTTCAAGTATTTTGAAGTATTTACAGAACTAATGTACATATGTTTATAGAACTTTTCTTCATGAACCTTCACTTCACTTCATGAAGTTAGACTTCAATCTTTTCTTCATATCCTCATTTCTAGACTTCATATAATCACCAATTGTGATTGTCTTGCTCCAACATTAATGGGCTGTTTATGCATCTTAAACTCATTGAAAATGACCACTACTTCTGATCATTGACCGTGTTTTAGGATCCCATAAGTGATATCCAAATTGTTGTTCTCGACCATATCCAAGAAAAATGCATTTCTTTGACTTATGATCCAACTTTTGTCTAAGATTCTTTGGTATATGAACATATGCTTCACACCCAAAAACTCGAAGATGATCATAATATAGTGGCTTCCCTATCCATAACTCTTGTGCCACTTTCAAACCTTTGGCAGTACTAGGTGAAAGGTTAATCACATGAACTGTAGTCAATACTGATTCTACCCAAAAACCTTGTGAGAGGTTTGCATGATGCAACATAGAGACTACTCTATCTTGAATAGTTCTATTCATCCTCTCAGCTACATCATTCTGTACCGAGGTATAAGGAGCTGTAAACTCTCTACAAATCCCTCTAGACTGACAAAAAAGGCTGAATTCATGTAAGTTATACTCACTCCCATTATGTGAATGTAAAGCCTTAAGCTTAGTTCCTTTTGAGTCTCAACTGAAGCAAGCCAATTTTTGAAATTAGGGAATACCTCATCCTTTTATTTGATAGGATATAGCCAAACTTTTCTAGTAGCATCACCTATGAAAGTGACAAAGTAAAGAGAACCACGTAAGGACCTAGTCGACATAGGAACACACACATCTATATGAACGAGATCTGAAGGCTGAATTGAAGAGTCAGTGTGCGTGCTATGCACATTTCTAGTTTGCTTTCCATATTGACAATGCTCACAAAATGAAAAATCAGAGAAAGATAACACAGGTAAGTAGCGAGAACGAGAAAGATTTTCCATTCCACTACAAGATATATGGCCCAAACAACCATGCAAAATACAAGCCATAGGTTGTCCAAAAGCAGCTAACAAGTGTTATTTCTATGATACAAATAAAGGATAAAGTGAGCCAACTTTGCTTCCTTTTGCAATAACAATGTTGCCCTTTGATATGTGAAAGGATTGAGCATAGAAGACCACCTTGTAACTGAGTTGATCAAGTTGACCAACTGACATCAAACTGCATGATAACTCAAGTACATGGCGTACATTATGCATAGTAAATTTTGAACCATCAATGAACTGCACAAGCACATCTCCAATCCCCACATTGTCACACTCATAAGAATCACCAAGTCTCATGGTACCAAGAGACTTTGCTGCATAATTAGAGAACCATTCTCTATGTGGTGTCACATGGAAAGAAGCACCAGAATCTAGCAGCCAGGTGTCGAAAAGAGAATTAGCCATAAGAGCCTCAGTTGGCACAATACTATCAAGTGTCAACACATCAGCATCATCAGAAATAGCATTTATTTCTTTAATTTTCACACTCTAAGTAGATGGTGCAGGTAACTCTTTAACATGCCCATCAACATTCTGTCCTTTACCTTTAGCATTCTTTAATGCATAACAACCTTTCTTCATTTGGCCTTTCTTATGACAATAATGGCATTCGATATGCCTCTTCCTTGGTTTACTTCTAATCTTATTCCGTTGACCATTCTTTTCCTTGTTCTTGCCCCTGCCACCTTGTTGATTCTTTCCTTGATAAGACTCACGAACATTATATGCATCTCCACTCTGAGTGCCAACCATGGATTCTACAAATCTCCTCACTCAAGAGTGCTCCACATATGTCATCATAGACAAGTTTACCACCAGGTGCACTATTGCTAATAGTTGTGCAAAATGTATCCTATGATGAAGGCAAGGTGCATAATAGCAATACTGCTTTCATTTCATTACCCATATCCATTTTTTGAGCCTATAATTAAGAGAATATAGCATCAAACTCATTTATATGAGCAACAACACTATTTGTGTCCTTCATACGAAGGTCATATAATTTTCTCATCAGATAGACTTTATTTGATGTCGTCTCTTTTTCACATGTATTGCATAGCTTCTTCCAAAGCTCCTCTGCACTTTCACAGTCTAATACTATAAAGTAAACATTATCTGCTAGGTGCAAGCAAATGGTAGAGTTGACCATTTCATCTAACGCATCCCAATCAACTTCATCCATGTTAGTAGGCTTCTTTGAAATTCCATTTACTGGCTTCCATTGCCTCCTTTGAATCAGCACATCTTTAATCTGATTCTTCCATAGAGCAAAGTTTGTGCCATCAAATTTTCAGATCTCAAAAAGGTCTTCACCTTGCAAGTTATAGCTCCTCCTCAGAACACTAGCACTAGACCCTGATCCACCAAATGTGCCTAAGACCTCTGATGACATGATGGTAGAGAACTAAATGGAATGATAATGGAGCTACAAGAGTTCAAACACCAATGAATAAGTGTATCAAGGAGTAAATCGACCACTGTATAGTTGACAAAACCAAAAATCTATAAAACTTTTGCCAGAGTATCCTTTGTAAAATGAGCATATGACCAGAGTCAAAATATCATAAAACTGCAAGTACTGACATGTTTGCCTGCATAGTGAATCACTAACTCCACTCCATATAATCAGTTGCCCAATAGAAGCCAACTAGGCTTATCGAGTACCTATGAATAGTTATCATACATCTCCTAAGTATGGCAAGGCTGGATAAGTCTTCCACTTGCATCATCAAAGAGATCCCGACATCTAGGTGTCTCCGAGTTAAGAAAACCTCACCACGGCCCTCTTTATCAAATGTAAAAGGCTTTATGCAAAGAACATAACCGCTATATCAATGACCACATGGACGTACATAAGCGGTATCCACAGAAGAGTACATAATGTGTATGTGCTTAATATAGCAGTACAAATGAAACTAAAAGGCTGAATGCACAACCCAAAAACTAACCAATAAGACCTGCAAGTGTCTGTCAACTCTGATGTTTTTGGCTCAAAAAACCTATAAATTTTGCAGTGGCTGCTCCCACCAAAACTGAAATCTTTCAAGATACCTATAGTTTTGCGAGTGTGGCTGAAAACACAGCCCCAAAGGTTGATATTTGATGTCATAGAAGTACAAAGAACACTCTTCTTGATGTTCTTGGACCTATGTGAAGAGAACTATGTGTGGAAGTACTCCAAAACGGCTCCAAAAGACACCCCAAAAATGCTTCAAAAATAGGCTTTCAAAGCAAAGAATGAAGCTTTGAGCGACCAAAACATGTTCAAGGTAATGTCAACCTTAGTCTTTCCCCTTCTTCACACACCACAATAGTGTAGCTTAGTGGCAAGAGACTACCACGGTTAAGCGGGGGGGGGGGGGGGGACAATGCTGGGATGGGTGACCTCCCGGGAAGTACTGGGAACTACCGGGAAGTACTGGGAAGAAGCAAGACTTTGGTTGAGTTTGCTAGAGCTATGCTAAAGGAGAAGAATTGTCCAAATTGTCTTTGGGTTGGGGGTGTAAATACAACTACATATCTTGTGAATAGATTACCATGTATAGCTCTAAATGGAATGACTGCCTATGAAGCTTGGTGGGGTAAGAAACCAACAATAGATCATTGTAAAGTGTTCGGATCAATTGCATGTGCTCATGTTCCATCACAACTTAGAAATAAACTTGAACCAACGGTAGAAAAATATGTATTCATTGGTTATGATGAAAAGAAGATGGGTTATAAGTTGTGGAATCCTCTAACCAAACAATTTCTTGTTTCTAGAGATGTTGCATTTGATGAACAAAAAAGTTGGTATGAAGATCAAAGTCATACACTTGAATAATTTGAAGAAGAGGGAAGAAGATGTGAGAAAGGAAAATCGAGTGTGCATGTGAATGGAGATGAAGAGTATATGCAAGCAAGTACATCTAGAAGTGGATTAACAAGAAGAAATGAAGAAGCTCCTATATTTGATGAAGAGGTGTATCTAGACACACATGAAGAATGTGGACCAAACAGGTCAACTAGGACAAGAAGGCAACCAGAAAGGTATTCTTATGATACTTCTTACATAACTCAAAAGAACTATGCATATATGGTGAAAGATGATGAAGAACCTCTAAACTATGATGAAGCAAAAGGTAAGAATCAATGGGAAGAAGCAATAACGGAAGAATTC
The DNA here is from genome assembly GCA_020310875.1 of Ceratopteris richardii. Classification (NCBI taxonomy): domain Eukaryota; kingdom Viridiplantae; phylum Streptophyta; class Polypodiopsida; order Polypodiales; family Pteridaceae; genus Ceratopteris; species Ceratopteris richardii. Next base: position 31,295,175 of record CM035425.1, read on the forward strand.
AATGCACTAGAGGAGAAAAAAACTTGGGAAATTGTTTCTAAACTAAATGGTAAGAAGGTAATTGGAAATAAATGGGTTTATAAAGTAAAGAGCTTGTAGAAGGAAGTATAGCTAGATACAAAGCTAGACTGTTGGTGAAAGGATATGCCCAAACTTATGGCATAGATTATGATGAGAAATTCAGTCTTATAGCTAAGATGTCAACTATAAGAACAATCATTGCTATTGCATCTTCAAAAGGTTGGACTCTGATTCAACTAGATATAAAGAATGCATTCTTGAATGGATACGTATCAGATGAGGTATACATGGAACAACCTCAAGGGTTTATGGATTCTAGATTTCCAAATTTTGTCTGCACATGGAGAAGAGCACTGTATGGATTGAAGCAAGCTCCAAGAGCATGGAACTATAGATTGGTGAAGTATCTCTATGATCTTGGATATCAAAGTTCAAAAGCAGATCCAAGTCTACTCATCAAAAGAACAAGGAAGGCACAATCTACATTTGTATTTATGTAGATGACATTATAATCACAATTACTTGAGATGAAGGAATTAAGGAGGTAAAGAGATTACTTGAGAAAGAATTCAGATCAGTGACCTAGGAAAGTTATCATATTTTCTTCTAATGGAAGTCACTTATACAGATCATGGCATATATGTATCACAAAAAAGGTATCTTCTAAACTTGTTGAAGAAGTTTGGTATGGAAAATTGTAGAGAAGATTCAACTCCACTTGAAGTCAACCACAAGCTCAGTAAATATGATGGTGTCGCATACAAAGATATGAGGAAGTATCAATCTCTTGTGGGTAGTTTGATTTATGCTACACTAACAAGACTTGATCTTAGTTATGTAGTGGGAGTTCTGTCACAATTTATGCATTGCCCAAAGGATCCACATTGGATTGCATGTCAAAGAGTTCTCAGATATATCAAAGAAACCATAAGGGAAGGATTATATTATCCTTTTACTTCAAATTTGAAGTTGAGAGCCTATAGTGACTCAGACTATGCAGGTAATCAAGATGATAGAAGATCAACTCATGGCTACATGATATACATTGGTGATCAGCTTGTATGTTGGTGTTCAAAGAAACAACATACAATAGCATTATCATCAATTGAAGCTGAGTACAAAGGACTTGTAGAAGCAACTAAGGAGGTCATATGGATTCTGACACTATTCAAAAGCATGGGCATTAATCAAGGTATACCTACAATACATGGAGATAACATGAGTTCACTTTATCTTGCAACAAATCTAGTATTTCATGCAAGAACAAAACATATAGAGATATAGTATCATTTCCTGAGAGGAAAGGTAATGGAGAAAGAAATTTAAATGGAGTACATTTCTACAAAGGATTAGATAGTAGATATAATGACAAAGAGCCTGGATGATGTGAAGACCAGCAAATTCAAAAGCATGGCAGGAATAAAAGAATAGAAGAAGATATGAAGAAATAGAGAATGTCAATTAGTGATTGAGGGGGAGCCATTGGAGAACCAATCACAAATTGGACATAAATTTGAAGGTCAATAAGAAGAAAATCACATGCGTATGTGAAGGGACAATTTCACACATGTACTATATTTGTAAAGTTAGACTCAACTTTAGTTCTAGAATTTTAAAAATTCACGAGATTCAGAAAATCTATATAAGTTAGTTTGTATCAAGAGACGCGGAGAGAATGTGAGAATGAGAGGTTGAGACCTAGAGAGATTTTGTGTAACTGAGAAATAGTTGGGCTTCTCTGAGTAAGAAAGCAATTGTAAACTTTTGAGTTTTTCATAGCTATGAGAAGAACTAATTAAAGTTCTATGTATGAGACTCTCTCCTCCATCTTCATACTTTGCCTATCATGTAATGATCACAAAAGTTCAAGTTTCCCAAGCAAGTCCATGTGTGGCATCAAGACTGAGATGATAAGTCATCGTTTTATCTATCTACTTCAACTGCTGATGTAAAGTTTCTCAAAATAGGAGGTTGTTGGACCAAGTCGATGTTTAGCATCGATTTGTAGTTGATATCTTCTTATTTTCTATGCCTATGATTCACCTGATGATTTCATGCTTGAAAATATGAGATTTTATGTGGGAAGTCGATGTCTCACATCAAATTCCTATTGAAAAGTCCAGTTTTATGTAGCAAGTTGATGCTAAGCATCAAATTTGCAGTATAGGGACATAATTTTTGCTTAAACGGAAAAGGTTCCCTATTTTGGCAACTTAGATAGGGTCAAATTGTGAAGGTCATAACTTGGTGTGTAGTGCAAAATGTTTAGCAAATAATAGCTTCTTGGAAAGCTCTTCTCTTCTAACTCCACCTACCAAAAGATCTTTGAAAAATAGTAATTTTACTAAGAGAAATAAGCAAAAGAGTGAAGGTATGTCATTTTAGTGACTAGAAATTTCAGAAGAAGTAAAGTTCTCAGTTTTGACTATTATTTCTCAAAGTTTGGAGAAGCATTGAATTAATGGAAACCAATGTGGTCTAGTTGTAGGACTTCCTAGAGCTTGAGCTCTAGGTGTTGCATACATTAGATTGGTGTATTTCGACCCATAAGAGTTTTCATTGCTATCATGGTTATAGTATTGTTCTTCATAAGAGGGTTGATACTCGATGAGATTATTATCATAGGAATAATAATCTCCATATCTCTCAATACTATCGCTCTTTCTAGGTTCTCTTCTAGTTTTGTGTACTTGATTGGTACTACATTTTGAGGGTCTGCAGGCTATTTCCCAAGCACTGGTTGAGGTTGATTGTATCCTTGGTACTCATAAGGCCTTTGGGCCATGGGTGGTCCTTGATATGGAACATATCTTGCCGCCTCTTTGACTTGCTCTCTAGGTTTGTATCCATAAGGCCTGTATTGGTGTGGTTGAAATGGCCTAGGTTGATTGCTATATGGGAAATGTTTAGTAATGTGATTGGTATATCTCTGCTGAATATGAAAGTAGAGATTTGGTCTTTATGCTCGTTGCCTATTGTTTTGATATGGTTGTGAGGGAGCAGGTCCTCCTCTTGCATAAGCATGAGACGAGTGATCTCTTCCACAATGCATGCATCTTCTTAACATTGGCATTCTCATATGTTGAGCTTGATAGGGTTTTTGTCCTCACTCATTTTGAACTTCTAATTTTTAGGCCAATAAATCCACTAGTTCCTCAACATTGTTAGATTGGGAGGATACACTACTAGATGTATCATTAGACTCTGTTGGAGTTTGAGGAATCTTCAAGTCATCTACTAAGTTGTCTTCTACATCTATGCATTATCATAAGCACTCATCTAATGTTCTTAAGCATTTCACATACACCAAGCCTCTCAAATTTCCATTGGTTAAATCATCCACAAATAATGATATCATTTTTTTTTTGGATGGGTCTCTCAATCGTTGGACATCAATCCACATATTGATTGAATCTTGTGACCTCTAATCTCACTGATTCAGTAAGTGCTTGATTGAGGAACAAGGTGTTGGTGCATTTTACCCAAGCCTACATGCTTGATATGCTTGATATTATCCTCATTTGTAAGTCACATGAGAAGTCATGTGAACACCTCTTGTAAAAGAGTTCATTTTTATCTCTTGTATTTGAAAAAAGAAAAAAGGAAAAGGATGGCTTACCTCATGCATGATGTAAAATCAAATTCGTGGCTATACCTACCAAAATCACGAATCTTTGAGCTGAGGGAATATCTCCTAACTTTGGGGATCACTTTTAGGTGGAGCCATTCAAATTCGAATTCAGAACTCCCTCCAAGAATAGCTATAAAAGGAGCAAGAAGGAAGAGGTGATTAGCAAGCCTTGTACATGACCACTTCATGTCATTTTGTAGAGATTGAAGAGCTTACTCCATAGCTCTATCATTCTACTCCCATTGTGCAAAGATTCATTGCCAATGTGGTTGTAATCATATGTGAATCTATACATTTGTTATCATCTACCTCTCTGTTTTGTTCTTTGCTATATTCACTCCAAGCAGTAACTTCAGAAGGTCATATCTCGAGTTCTACTGCACTTTTTTCAGTGATTTAACTTGCATTGGATAGCTCATACTGTCTACTTTCTACGTATAAATTTTCAAGGTTATTGAATTAATATTTTTGAAGATGTCGGCAGTTTATTGCTCACTGGTCTATCTCTACAGAGCCCCGAGAATGGTGGGCATGTTCCAGAAATTGATGAAACTTGTTCTCAGTGCTCAGTCCATCATTTGAAGTGTTTTAACTTGAATTGGGAAGCTTGCTAAGTCTAATTGCTATGCCCAAAAGGAATGTTTCTAACTCGTACCAGATTGAGAGCACTGTTCATGTTTTCCAGTAGGTGTATGTCCAAAAATAGCAAGTTTTGGGAGCTAGTCATTTCGCAACTAGTCTGTCTTGACTTAAACTTTTGGGATACATGTTCCAAAGTACTTGGCTGATATTTTGGTGGATTTAGGAAGCTCAAAGGGTCTACTAATCAACTCTGAAGTCTCAGTTGGCTGGTGTGAAGCTGGTTGTAGCAGCACCTACTCATCTTTGGATTGCATCCATCATCTCTCTTCACAGTGGTATCAGAGCATAGTCAAGCAACATGGGAGATGGATTTCCATCAACAATTGACAAATTGGATCAGAACAACTACCCGGCATGGTCTCTAAGGATGGAGGCTTACCTTCAAGGGAGGAATTTATATGGATTCATATCCGAAGATGAAGCAATGCCAACCATGAGGAACAAAGGGCAACCATCACATGAAGAAGTGGAAGGACTTTCGAATTGGTGTTCGAAGGATGCACTTGCAAGGTCCTATATTCTAAACTCAATCTCTGATTTTCTTTTACCTCATGTCAAGGGATGCAAGACATAAAGAGAGACCTGGAATGCACTTGCTTCTTTCTTCTCTTCCAACACTCGAGCAAGGAAGAACCAATTGTGGATGGAGTTCACAACAATGAAGAAAAGCCCGAAGCAAAATGTGACTAATTATGTCACAAAGATGAAGGAGATTTCCGACCAACTTGGAAGCAACGGAGAGGTAATTGAAGAGGAGCAAATCATAAGACAAATCATGAATGGAATCAAAGCAGACGGCAAGTGGGAGTCATTCACAACAACCATGGATTTATACATGGATATGCATGTACCCGACCTCAACACACTCATGGGCCAACTCTTCACTCATGAAGCAAAGATTAGCAAAGATGGTGAGTCCTCAAGAGGTAATCAAACTTTTGCCTTATATTTTGATAAAGCTAAGGTCAAGGACAAGTCAAAGAATAGGAAGAATGAAGATGAAGGAAGCTCTTTTCAAGCAAACTTTGCAGGTAGAGGAAGAGCTAGAGGAAGAGGCAGAGGTGGAAAGCAAGGCAGGGGGAGATTCCAATCATCTCAACCTTGCAACATATGTGGATTATCTAACCATACTACTGAAGATTGTGTCAGGAACCCGAGGAACTCAAGAGGAAGAGGATTCAATAGAGGTGGCTATGGATCAAATAGAGGCAGGTACAATGGAGGCTACAACAACAACAACTACTACAACAACAATTACAACAACAACAACTATCAAAGTGGCCATAGAGGAAGAAGAGATTACAATAACTATGCAGAGGACCAAAGTCAAGAAGATTCATTATTGATTATGAATCTATCAGCGAAGAAGGGTAAGGATGATGATCACATATTTTACATTGATTCGGGATGCTTGAACCATGTAGCAGGAAATGTGGCTTTACTTTCTGATTTGGAAGATCCTCATAACAAGCATGAAGTGCAGACCAGGAGATGACACAAAGCACTCAGTGGAGAAGATAGGTAATGTGAAGACATCAGATGGGAATATGAACCTCTTAAGCAAAGTCTTGTATGTCCCTACAATTACCAAAAATTTAATAAGTGTTGGACAGATTGTTGAAAAAGGATTGTAGGTTAGATTCAATCGATTTGGAGCATATGTTGAAGACCCAAGGCAAGGCTTTTGAAGGATTGCCAAAGGAGAAAAGACAGGAAGGCTTTTCACTTTTGAAGTGGAAGATACAAAGAACATAGCTTTGTTTAGCTATGGATCTCAAACTCTTACAGAGTTGGAGATATGGCACAAAAGGCTTGCTCACATTGGTGAGAGGACACTCAAACAAATTTGCAGGGACCAAAGTGTACTTGGTTTGCTTAATATCACAAGGCAACACATGATTTATAAGTGTGAAGCTTGTCAACTCGGCAAGGCTCATAGACAACCTTTCAATAAGAAAGGATATATGTATCAAAATCCTTTGGATCTAGTCCACACGGATGTGTGGGGTCCAAGTAAGGAGCCATCTATATCAGGCTCAAGATATTATGCGTCTTTCATAGATGATTGTAGCAGGTGGACCATTCTGTTTTTCATGCAGCACAAGGATGAAGTGTTTAATTGCTTTAAGAAGTATATTGCTCTTGTTGAAAACCAAACAGGTAGGACTTTGAAACGACTCAGATCAGATGGTTGAGGAGAATACTTCTCTTCTGAATTTGATGCCTTCTTGCATGAAAGAGGCATTAAAAGGGAAGTCACTACAAGGTATACACCCGAACTCAATGGTGTAGCAGAGAGGAGGAACACAGCTATTGTCGAAGCTGCAAGGTCCATGCTCAACGAAAAGGGATTGCCAAACTACCTATGGGCAGAGGCTGTGTCTACAGCCATATATCTCATAAATAGACTTCCATCTAAGTCACTAGATGGAACCACTCCATATGAAGACTTAGTGTGGAATGGAAGAAGACCTAGTCTAGAGCATTGTAAAATCTTTGGATGCTTAGCCTATGCTCACATTCCTTCTCAAGTAAGAGGGAAATTGGATCCCAAGGCAGAGAAGTGTGTATTCATTGGTTATGATCAAAACCAAAAAGGATATAGATTGTACAATCCAACCAATAAAGGATTTTCTGTGAGTAGAGATGTAATTTTTGATGAAAACAAATCATGGTTTGATGATGATAGGAAAGTGAAGCTACCATATGACTTGGATGAAGATTTTCCATCACTTCAACCAAAGGAGCCAAAGTAGATTGAAGAAAGTGATTCGGAGATTGACCTAGAAGATTTGGAAAGACTAAAGCTATGGAAGAACAAAGGTAAAGCAAAGATGCAGGATGCTACATATGGACCCGAGAGCTCACATCAACCACTTAGAAGGTCTTCGAGGGAGAAGAAAAAACCAGAGAGGTTTGGTTATGATACTTCTTTGGTCACCAAGCACTCAATCTACATTGCAAAGGATTCAACCAATGAAGAACCTACCACATTCGAATAAGCACAGAGCAAGAAAGCTTGGAGAGATGCAATGGATGAAGAAATGGAAGCCTTGAAGGAGAATGACACTTGGGAGCTTGTACCTAACAAGCCATCTATGAAGGTAATTGGATCTCGATGGATATAGAAAATCAAGAGGAATCTAGATGGAAGTATAAATAGACACAAAGCAAGGTTAGTTGCTAAAGGGTTTGCTCAAACCCATGGTATTGATTATGAGGAGACTTTCTCTCCTGTTGCAAAAATGCCTACAATTAGGGTTCTCATTAGTCTTGCTGCATCTAGAAATTGGAATCTTTATCAACTTGATGTAAAGAATGCTTTCTTGAATGGATGGATTTCTGAGGAGGTGTATATGGCACAACCTCCTGGATATGAGGATGCACATGATCCTAACTATGTATGCAAACTAAAGAAAGCTTTGTATGGATTGAAGCAAGCTCCAAGAGCTTGGAATTTCATATTGGTGACTTATTTGCAGGACCAAGGATTCAAGGCTAGCAAGGCAGATACCTCTTTGTTCATAAAGAGGAATGGATCTGAAGTGATCTATTTATGTGTGTATGTTGATGATATTATTATCATAGGCAATGATCTTGAAGGAATCAAACAAGTAAAGGCTCAAATGAAGGAGGAGTTTAAAATAAGTGACCTCAGACCACTCACTTATTTTCTTGGATTGGAGTTGATCTACACAGATTCAGGTATATACATCACACAAAGGAAGTATGTGCATGAAATGCTTGTCAAGTTCAAGATGGAAAATACCAAGTGTGCAGGTACACCTATGGAGCAAAATCATAAGCTTAGTGCTTATGAAGGAGAGCCAATTGAAGACATCACAAGCTATCAAAGCTTGGTTGGAAGTTTGAACTATGCAACACTCACAAGGGTGGATATATGCTATAATGTTAGCATATTGAGTCAGTTTATGCATAAGCCAAGAAGACCACATATGGAAGCGGCCAAGAGAGTCCTCAAGTACCTAAAGGGGACCATGAATGAAGGTTTGTTCTATTCATATACTTCAGATATTGAGCTAAAGGTCTACTTAGATGTAGATTGGGCCGGATCTAAAGATGATAGAAGAAGCACATCAGGATATATATCATTTGCAGGTTCAAAAATCATTTCTTGGTCATCGAAGAAGCAACCAACCGTGGCATTATCTTCTACCAAAGCCAAATATAGAGGTTTGGCTAATGCAACTCAAAAAATAATGTGGTTAAAGTCTTTGTACACAGATCTTGGACTTCATTCTTCAACACCTCACATTTTTGGTGACAACACAAGCTCACTACATCTAGCAACTAATCCGGTATACCATGCTAGAACCAAGCATATTGAAGTCCACTACCATTATGTAAGGGAGAAGCTAATGAGCAAGGATATTCAACTGTCCTATGTCTCTACAGATATGCAATGTGCATACATGTTGACTAAAGCTCTTGATGGTACAAAGTTAAGTAGATTCAAGTTGATGACTGGCTTTCAGGAAATCAAGGACAATTGAAGACTTATTTGGAGGCCAAGCATGTTAGGCTTGAGGGGAAGCTGTTGGTGCATTTTACCCAAGCCTACATGCTTGATATGCTTGATATTATCCTCATTTGTAATTCACATGAGTAGTCATGTGAACACCTATTGTAAAAGAGTTCATTTTTATCTCTTGTATTTGAAAAAAGAAAAAAGGAAAAGGATGGCTTACCTCATGCATGATGTAAAAGCAAATTCCTGGCTATAACTACCAAAATCACGAATTTTTGAGCTGAGGGAATATCTCCTAACTTTGGGGATCACTTTTAGGTGGAGCCATTCGAATTCGAATTCAAAACTCCCTCCAAGAATAGCTATAAAAGGAGCAAGAAGGAAGAGGCGATTAGCAAGCCTTGTACATGACCACTTCATGTCATTTTGTAGAGATTGAAGAGCTTACTCCATAGCTCTATCATTCTACTCCCATTGTGCAAAGATTCATTGCCAATGTGGTTGTAATTATATGTGAATCTATACATTTATTATCATCTACCTCTCTGTTTTGTTCTCTGCTATATTCACTCCAAGCAGTAACTTCAGAAGGTCATATCTCGAGTTCTACTGAACCTTTTTCAGTGATTTAACTTGCGTTGGATAGCTCATATTGTCTACTTTCTACTTAAGAGTTTTCAAGGTCATTGGGTTAATAGTTTTGAAGATATCTGCATATTACTGCTCACTCATCTATCTCTGCAGAGCCCCGAGAATGGTGGACATGTTCCAGAAATTGATGAAACTTCTTCTCAGTGCTCAGTCCATCATTTGAAGTGTTTTAACTTGGATTGGGAAGCTTGCTAAGTGTATTTGCTATGCCCAAAAGGAATTTTTCTAACTCGTACAAGGTTGAGAGGACTGTTCATTTTTTCCAGTAGGTGTATGTTCAAAAATAGCAAGTTTTGGGAGCTAGTCATTTCGCAACTAGTCTGTCTTGACTTAAACTTTTGGGATACATGTTCCAAAGTACTTGGCTGATATTTTGGTGGATTTAGGAAGCTGAAAGGGTCTACTAATCAACTCTGAAGTCCCAGTTGGCTGGTGTGAAGCTGGTTGTAGCAGCACCTACTCATCTTTGGATTGCATCCACCATCTCTCTTCACACAAGGAAGAGGAATGTGTTTGATACCTCTCTTTCTGAATTTACCAATGAATTCTTCAAAAAATTGCTCTATATTAGCAAATCATTTGGGGTCCAAAGGTTGAAATGATGTCAAGGTTTTTGCGATGAGGGTGAGTCCAAAGTATTGATATTGAATGAAAAAATCATCGATCTGCTCAGCTCTCAAAACCTTCTTAAATTCAGCTACATGGTCATAAGGATACCATGATCCATCATAATGGATTCTAAGGCATTTTCCCGCTTGGAAAGGTCTTGATCTTCTACCCATCTTAGGAGGTGAAGGAATGGCTTGAACCATACAACGCACACCTGGGCCTCTTCCTAGTGGGGGTCTAAGAGGAAAGGGTGGTCGATTCATTGTCTCACTTCCCAAGTGATTATTTGACATAGTACTAGTATTTTGCAAAGGTAAGTGCACATGCAGTTTGATTGGAACATTTTTCTAACTAGTTTGACCTATGAAAGGATTTTCCTCACTTTTTTTGCTACCCTAGAGGATTTTGGGATGTGGTTGCTTGATCCCTTGGGGCGAGTACTAGCAACCGATGTACTGCAGCTGAGATTTCTCTAGATCAGAAGCTGCCCAATATTTTCTTTTGTTTTGATCCAAATAATGCATGTTGACTTAGGCCCGCTTCCTTATCAACAACACCAAAAACATATGTACCTAGACTCAAGAAGTCTTGGGGATTTATGATGAAAGATACTATACCTCAATCATCAACCAAATGCATATAGTGTTGGTTTGATAAATGCATTAAATTATCAAATGGAAAGTGTGGCCTAGTCAAGTGCATGGAGACATGTGCTTAAATACTCTTACTTCAAGACTTCGTACACCACACACACATAGTAATAATGAAATGAGATGGGAAAGGGGTAGACAACACCTCTAGACACACATTCCATGCTTCAAGCTCACACTAAAGCTCTTGAAGAAGAAGACACACAAGCAAGAAGAAACAATTAAAAAATTTAGAAGTTAGCTCTTGATTCATGCAAAAACTCTTTACAAAAGAGTCACAAGTGAATTATATAGATATGCCCTAATTTAGGTCCTTTTAGAGAAGAGACCAATAGTTTCTTTATAAATCGCTAATTTCCTACTATTGTACAAGGGTAATATTATATCTTGAGGATTCATGCATCTAGAGGATTCCTCGAGAGAATTCGCAAAGCTTTTCAATTTTTTACATTGGGTTTTAGGAAAAGAATAGAAATCAATGATTTGCCTCTTCTTTCTTCTACTTCCTACTCTCTCTTGTCTTTAGTCCTCTTCAACCCTCTACAATAGAAATCAATTTTTTTGGGAGACCTATTTGTACCCACTAGTTGCATGCATATATTTTTTTCATGAGAAAGGGATATGTTGGCAGTGGTCAAGGTGGTCAAGGACTTACAAGACAAGGGAGCCAACGAGAAGGGCCAAGCAGGCAAAGTATTCAAAGAAGATCCGGCAAATAGGCATATCAATTTTTCCTGAATTAATATTTCCCAAATAGTGATTCAAGTCACTCCACACCATTGTAAATACCATTCCACCTTCTTGTAACTCCATTTTGTGCACGCCAAGGAGTCCTTAAGCTTGAGGAGCATGAGAAGTACCTACCTATCAATTTTTTTTAGACTTCGTTTGAGCCCTGAAGTAGGCCCTAGAACCTAATTTTTAACTAGGCCGGACACCAGGTCTGGACAGGGCCAAAGCTAGTCAAAAACTATAAATAGAGCTAGAGAGCTCATTTTTGAGGTTAGCTTGTTGTAGAATTGAACTTGTAAGAGCACTTTTGAGTAATATAAAGAACTCCATTGTCTCTCTCTTTGTTCTTGCCTTGTGTGCGCGTGTGTGAGTATGTGTGTGCATGTTAGTATGCTTCTCACTCACACACTTGTGCCATCACTTGTTCCAGGTCTTCATATTATCCTCACATCTTCCCGGATTGACATTAAAGGAGGTGCTACTCATCACTGAGCTACACCAAATTTTGGCGCCGTTGCCGGGGATCGAGCTTTGAGGACGAGCGTGTGATGGTAAGACATAGAGTTGTGACGTTGGCGTTGTAGGTAATTCCTTACTTTTTCTTACTTTTCTCTTTCTTACTTCACCATCATCATCACCATCATCATCCTCACCATATCCCACCTCCATGTCCATCATCACAAAAATTTCAGTTTTTTTATCATATCTCCTTCCTCCTTCCATTTCTCTCATTTCACTTGTGAGAGAGAGTGAGAGAGCGAATTGTTGTGCGCTGCTTTTGCATGTTTTTTGAGTTTCCTTATAGGATCTAGCTGTCCCATCATCTCCAGCACGTCACGCAAGTATAGAAAAGCTCGGTCTTGTCTCTGTGTCGCAGACCTCTGTTGATCGCGATTGACAGAAAAATCGCCCCTTTGGTAGAACTTAGTGCACCACAGTAGACTAGAGGCCTTGCACACCACAAATCCATAAAAATTTCTGAAAAATTTGCATTTTTTCTGTCCATCGTGATTGATAGCACCAATCACGATTGACAGTGTCCATTGCGATGGACAGCCTATCCATCGGGATTGACAGACCCCGACGGACATGTGTCCATCGCGACGGACACCCCTGTCCATCGTGACCAACAAAGAAATCGTGATTGACACCCCATTTCGACGAGATTCTTAACCATCGCGACGTATAGAGGCCCGATCAACACATAAACACGAAAAAATCCGGAAAACTCCATCAATCACCATTAACACCTCACGACGGACTGCCTCTCCATCGTGATTGACAACACTCCATCGCGATTGATAACAGTCCTTCGCGACCGACACCCTCATTCCATCGCGACCGACACCCTCAGTCCATCGCGACCGACACCCCCTGTCCATCACGATTGACACCCATCAATCGCGATTGACACGTGTCCATCGGGACTGATAGGCCACGACGGACAGCTCTGTCCATCACGATTGATAGCCTAGTCGATCGCGATTGACAACCATTTTTGGCCTATTTTTTAGGGTTTTTTAATTTGAGGATTGTGGCTAATTTTGGACTTAAATATGGGGCTATAGAGCATATAAGGAGGCTATAAGAAAAAGCTTTGAGGAAAACCTATTGCCCTCTTGGCCTGTTTGAACCCTATTTTAACCCCAGAACCCTGAACAATCATAACTTCTTCATACGAAATCCGTTCAGAGTGATCTTGGGCTTGTTCGGAGTCATATGAGGATTATTAGATATAATATTTTGAAGTTAACCATATCCAGGGGGAACAAAACCAAGGGATCTCTAGAATTATTTGCCATAAAGACAGAGGGCAAATTGATATCTAAATTGCATGAATGGAAGTGATTTATTATATCATTTTAATCTAAATCTGGAGCTAGCCTTGGGACTTTTATAGGTCCATTGAGAGCACTTGAGGGCATCCAAAGCAGGGGCTTTTTGCAAGCTTGAGAACCGGGTTCTTGAGCGCCAAAGGGCAAGAGATAAGCAAGTGAGGTTGGAATAATCTCAACCCCCTTTCTCAATTCCTAGCTTAGGCTACACGTGAATAGTGCTAGAAGTAAGTCAGGGCAATGATAGGCACGAGAGAAGTTAAAGACTATCTAAGAAATCAAGTTCAAGTCAAGAGATAACCTATGTGTGACCGATAACCTTAAAAGAAAAGAACTTAACGTGGAACGATCAACTTAAAGTGCGGAAACTAGCTCAAGTATTCCTGAGGACGTGATATCATACAAGATTATAAACACGATAATCAACTAAAAAGAACCAAGCGACTGATACAAATTGATCGACAACGAGGCTGTACCTTGGGTAAAAATTGGGATTGCTCAGTTAGGCATATGAACCTTAGATCAGGACGACACCTAGGGAGAGATAGACAGAGTCTTAGGTCTTCAGAGGCTAGTGTCAATCATACTTCTAGGTCTTGGGCCCAACAGTTGAGCCATCATTCTCACTACCCTAGCTTTGAAACTAACGAGTCTGAGATGTCCCACGGTATGGAGAGACCTATGGGAAGTTTAGGTGTGCTATATTTACATAGTGTAGAAGGCCCCTACAAGATGCAACTGGAATACCTTAGGACCAACCGATTAGGTGCTACTATCTATGAGGACTGCCTAGGAAGATCTGTGGTCCAGATAAAAAACCTAGATCAACCCATTGGACTAGAACGTCCAGTAGTCAAGTTTGAAAATGGAGCATACTTGGACAAAGAAGGAACCATATATGTAGTCACCAGTCACCTAGAAAGGACTGATGAATTCGGAAATGTGATCCCAGAGACGAACATAGGTGACCTAGAGCAAGGAAATATAGGTGGAGAGCCTAAAACACCTCGAGGCAAAGCCGTTCTTTCTAGGATTATCACACCAGAGTGGATTCCCCAGGACAACAAGAGCATAGATTTACTCTTGAACCGAGAGACTGACGAAGCTTTTTGGAGGTATAAGCCTCATCAGCCTAATGAGATAGGAACGATCACGATCTATGAATTCAAAGATCCTGATAGCCCAGGCAAAGTGACCTATCTAGACAACGCTTTAGAAAGAATATTTGTGGTCACAGAGCATGGTAGGCATGCCTACACTTGGAAGGGAGAATTTATTTTCCCCCAACCAAGATATAATGTTTCATATGGCCACCATGGAGCTGGAACATCCCAAGCTCATGGAGCTCAAAGAGACAAGAATAGAGAAAGACGTGAGGTAAGTTTTGCTAACCCATTGGGAAGAGAAAGGATGAGAATAGAGATGGATAGAGAAGAAACCGAGAGACCAAGAGCCCCGAGGAACCTAAGAAATGCTGATGATTTTCCTTTACCAAGGCCTAGTCAACACACCAGAACCTTGAGACCTACACAGCTGGTCAAGTCCATGAAGAACGACTTCCATGGCACTAGAGACCCATACGATCATGTGGCCGAGTTTAGGCAATTCTTGAGAGCTGAACAAGTGGAGGACCTATTCATGCAATACAATGCCTTTGGTCTAACCCTTAGGAACACTGATCTTACATGGTTTCAACCACTAAATGAGAGACACTTCAAGAACATAGACCAACTTCTAGAGGCTTTCATTATGGAATTCTCTAAGAGTGGCATAAGGCATAACACTTCCTCACTGATTCATAGCTTCAAGCAAACCCCTCAAGAGATGGTTAGACTGGCAGGAAGAAGGTTTAGGCAATATCTAGAGAGATGTCCTGTTTCTGAGTTACCCACTCCAGCCAAACAAGTGGCTTTATTTTTTGATAGATTGCTAAGTACAAAGTTGAGATCATATGTGTACTTGAAAGGCCCTAGAACCATAGAAGAGTGTGTACGCATGTGCATTGACATTGAGGATAACCTAGGGGAGGAATTAGAACTTTCAAAAATCTACAAAGATTCAGATAGTTCGACTAGCCTCTCTTCCACGCAGTCTACATCTATAGAGGAACTCGCTGAGAAAGTAGCTCAAAAACTAGGTGTCTCTAGCAAACAAATCCCAAGGTTTGCCCCAGTTAAGCGGTGCTATACTTGTGGAGGTGACCATATGGCGAACGTATGTCCCATCATGGCTCAACCCCAAGTGAATCCCAGCATCCAATACTGCACCATAGAACGGAGATACACTAATCACACAGCACAAGACTGCCCATACAATAAGCAAGTGGTTAGGCAAACCTACCCTCAGCCCTATCCACAACGGGGAAGATATCAGAACTAGTATCCTCCACAACAGTATGTTAGGCCTCAAAAAACCTACCAACCACAATATCAAGCCCCACAGAGACCTGAACCAGTGCTAGCCCAACAACCTCCTGCTCCAGCCAATGTGATTCCCGTAAAGTATGCAATTACAGAAGAGAAGCTGAATAGAGCCATAGTGCCAATGACACCATTGCTTTCAAAAAGTGACCCGAATGACCATAGTTTTGATTCTACACATATTGATAGCCCCCAGGCTTACTACATGCAGTCTCTTGAACATGGTGAGTCCTACTATAGTGAAGAACCGAGTGAACCTAGTTGGGAGCCATAGTATGCCAATGTTATGTATGCAAACCCCAACGCTAGACCTCAACCTAGACAGCTACGACCCCCATTCCCTAGAGGACCATGCTTCAGATATCAGGGAGATCACCTCATTCGTGATTACCCCATGCCTGCACCTATACAACCCCAATCGGTAACAATTCAAGGTTTTTGTCAAGATTGCGGAAAGGAGCATCTCTTACGAGATTGCCCAAAGAATCCCAATAATATGCCAAAAATCACTCCTATCAATGTTATTGGGTTAGTAGTAGACTCTAAAGGAAGTGTAACTTCTATTGCACCAGTACAAGTGGTCACTAGAGCCCAAGCTTTGCAGCAACACCAGGGCTTAGGCCAGGAAAAGAATTCTGAGGTTAGTGAAACTGAGAGCATAACCAAGAAGAGGACTAGAGCCTGGAGAGATAGCCGCAAAAGAATGAAAAGGCAATGGGCAAAGAAGATGAGTGAACTCGAGGACAGCCTAAGAGAAACAAGAGCCAAGATAATTGAACTTACATCTCAACCTCCCTCTCACACTACCCCACCTCCACCATTCCCATCTCCATCCGATCCACCACCTTCCAACCCGCCTCATGTGACCCCACCAACCCCTAGAGTAGGATCAGTTTTAGCAGATCCCACTCCCGAGGACCTAAATATGATGCTTAAAGCTTATCTAGCCAGACAACATAACTGATCATGAAAAGTGTTACCCTAGAGCCGAAGTAGAGCTTGAATGAACTAAAATTTGTGCTAAGATGGTGGAATTGTCTCAAACCATGTTTGAACCCAGTCTCCTCTTTAACAGCTCTAGTTCAGCTAAGACGCAGTTGCATTTTGATGGATTTCTAGAGAGATTGGAGAGGCTAATTCCACAATGAGAAAAGGATCCCACCCCTCCAAATAAGGGCAAGGCAAGTGAAAGAGTAAGCCTTCCTACCCAGGAAGCCTATGTGCCT
Organism: Ceratopteris richardii; assembly: GCA_020310875.1. Lineage (NCBI taxonomy): Eukaryota > Viridiplantae > Streptophyta > Polypodiopsida > Polypodiales > Pteridaceae > Ceratopteris > Ceratopteris richardii. Next base: position 31,312,081 of record CM035425.1, read on the forward strand.
AACTCCACAGAACCAGACACATCTTCTTCTATGAATCGGTACTCACCAGAATTCCTACGAGAGATTAAAGAAGAAAAATGGGCTAAAGAGAGTGAAGTCCCTCCTCCTATTGAACTTGTGGATGATGCGCATGACCAATTCCCACAAGACATTCCTTCTATTTATGGAGAGCAGGAGAGTACCCAATCTCAAGAGAGATTAGACTCTGAGTCTAATTCTTTACATGAATTACCCCACTTCAGAGACCCATGGGAAGCTAAGTCTACTTGTATGAGAGCACCCACGATGATGGTACAAAATGAAGACTGAGTCATACCTAGGAATACGGAGGTAGTAAAGAATACTAAAGTGCAGTGCTATCTCACTTTAGAAGAGTTACTCAAGGTTAGGCCAGAACTGTGGAAACATGTAGCTAACCAAGTGCCAGAAGTAGCGAAACCTCGTTCCCAGGTAGGATCCCATAGAACAGTGCCAGAAATACCCTTGGACAAGATAGGAGACATGAGTGAAGGAGAAGAAGGAAACACCTATCTGCCCATTACTCATAAAGGATATACAAACAAGGCCATTCTAGACTCAAGTGCAGGAGTTGCAATTGCTACCACTTCCCTATGGAAGCGTTGGGGCAAGCCAACGCTCAGGCCCATGAGAATGAAATTGCAGATGACTGATGGTAACATAGAGAGACCCTTAGGGATGTTAGAAGGAATAACTCTCACTACTTGTGGTGTAGAGTTTGAGCACACATTTGCTATATGTGACTTTAGCAAAAATCATGCCTACGAGATGATTTTGGGGAGACCATTCATGCGACAATTGTAGGTGGTACAGGATTGGGGAACCAACTCCTTGTACTTGCAACACTTAGGTGTCATGACAAAAGTTAATCTCAAGGATTAATCTCATAGGGATGTACCCCCCATCCAATGGAATCTCATCCATAGAGCTAAAGATGATACTGAGTCGGTGCATTCCATAGGATCAGGATCCTCATGGATGCATGAAGATACCCACTTATGGATGTGCAAAGTAGCAATAGAAGAGGAGAAGAGAGAAAAATCCAGAGAGATAGGTGCAAAGGAACCACATAGATCAAGTCAAGACCCAGCGTATGCACCTGTAGTATTTCCTGACGAAAAGTTTGAACCTCATGGTTGGGCAGAAATTCTAGCAACAATGGATGTAGACATTAATGAAGAACAATGGACGCCCCACTGTGATGAGGGTGGCTATGACATTTTTAGTCTTCTCCATAGAGCCAATCATGGGAGACTCAATTCTAGAAGAATGCGAACCTAGCCCTGATGCATTGGAGGATGTAAGGGACTCCGATTTAGAGTCAATCATTATGGACCCACCATTTGCATGAGATGAAGAATACTTCTATGAAGTAGAAGGTCACAAAACTACCTAGGGCAAAGAATGTCAAGGAAGTACAAGCTTTCATGGGGCATTGTGTTTATTACCGATGCTGTATACATATGTATGCCATTATTGCAAAGCCTCTGTACGGACTTTTGACTAACTTTGAGTGAACTGATGAATGTGAAAACTCTTTCAACGAGCTCAAAATAAGATTGTGTTCAACACCAATCTTGACCACACTAGATTGGAATAAGCCCTCCCATGTGCATGTGGATGCATCCAATTATGCCATTGGATGTGTGCTTGCACAACCTACGGGTGAAGGTAATATGGATCTTCCAATTCCCTATGCTAGTAGACAGCTAAATGCAGCTTAACGAAATTATACCACGACTGAGAGAAAAGGATTAGGCATGGTGTATGCGGTTAAAAAGTTAAGACACTATTTGCTTGCCAATAAGTTTAAAATTTTTACTGATCATCAAGCACTGTTGTACTTGGTAAACAAGCCATGCAATACAGGTAGATTGGTGAGATGGTTCCTCTTGCTAATGGAGTATGACTTTGAGGTTGTGGTGAGGAAAGGCAAGACTCACTTGAGAGTAGACCATCTCTCTAGAATCACATCTGGAGAAGCCCCACAAGGAGTATCAGATGACCTTCCTGATGCTTACTTGTTTAATTTGGAAGTTGTACCTCAGTGGGCTAAGCCATTAGTGCCAGTATTGACATACGGGCCTAATCACCAAGTCATAAACACTCAAGATAGGGAGATAGTAAAAGCCCAAGCATACCCGTCATGGCAGGAAGTATGTACAAGCATACAGATCAAGGGATCCTAGCTTGTTGTGTGGAAGAGGATGAGTACGCAAAATGGTTGCAATTAGCACATGTAGGTGCATTAGAGCAACACTACTCAAAGCAACGAACCCTGCAGACACTAAGGAGACTTGGAGTACATTAGCCGACTATGGAAGCTAATGTCCATAAAGTGTGCAAGGAATGCCCGATCTGTTGCACTAAACCACCCGTGGAGCATGCCACTCTGTGTCCATAGTGCCAGATTGGAGTGAACCACTCGTAGCCTTCTTGAGGACGAAAACATTTCCTCAAGATATGACCCTGACAAGGCAAAGAAGTTTAGAACAAGAAGCCCTAGACTACTCACTTATTGGTGATAATTTCTACAAGTGTGGTAAAGATGGTTACCTGAGACTATGCGTCCATGAGAGCGAATACCTCAAGATATTGGAAACTGCTCACCAAGGTGTAGCAGGAGGACATTTTGGACCAGATCGGGTGATCAAGGCTATACTATTTGTAGGTCTTTGGTGGCGAACACTTCATATGGATGCACATACCTATGTGAAGAGGTGTGATGACTGTCAGCGAACTCAGTATCCTATACGTAAAGATGAGATGCCTTTTGTTGGAACTGAAGGACTCACAAGGCAAGGAATCTTACGAAGGGAGTCAGAGAGGAGAGAAGGCACAAGCAGACAGGGTAGTCAACGACGATCTGGCAAGTAGGCCAATATTTTTTCAGGACACTAAAGCATATCGAAGAGGTGGACACACAAGGAGAAGGAGCAAGTAGGGAGCTCGAAGATATGTATGTCAAATCGTTAGAAGAAATCCCTACAACAATAGTGATTTTCATCACTAAGAGCCATTGTAGATACCATTTCATATTTTTGTAGCTCCATTTTGTGCAAGCCAAGGAGTGCTTGAGCTTGAGGAGCATTCGAAGTAGCTACCTACCAATTTTCATAATTTTTAGACTTCGTTTGAGTCTTCAAATAGGCCCTAGAACCTAATTTTTAACTAGGCCGGACACTAGGTCTTGACACGGCCAAAACCTAGTCAAAAACTATAAATAGAGCTAGAGAGCTCATTTTTGAGGCTAGCTTGTAATTGATTTGAACTTGTATGAGCTTTTTGGAAGTAATCTAAAGAACTCCATTGCTTCTCACTCTTTGTCTTACCGTGTGTGCGCGTGTGTGTGTATGTGTGTGCATGTTAGTGTGCTTCTCACTCACGCACTTGTGCCTTCACTTGCTCGAGGTCTTCATACCATCCTCACGTCTTCCCAGATTGACATTAAAGGAGGTGCTACTCATCACTGAGCTACACCAAATTTTGGCGCCGTTGCCGGGGATCGAGCTTTGAGGACGAGCGTGTGATGGTAAGACGTAGATTTGAGACGTTGGCGTTGTAGGTAATTTCTTCACTCTTCGTATTTTTTCTTTTTCTTACCTCATCATCATCATCACCATCATCATCATCACCATCTCCCACCCCCATCTCCATCATCACGAAAACTTTCAGTTTTTTATCATATCACCTTCTCCACCTCATTTCCCTCATTCCACTTGTGAGAGAGAGCGAGAGAGCAATATTGTGTGCCTTGTTTTTGCATGCTTGTTGAGTTTTCTTGCAGGATCCAGCAGTATCATCCCCTCCAGCACGCTGCACAGGTACGGAAATGTGCAGAACTATCTCTGTGTTGCAAGCTTTTGTCGATCGCGATTGACAGAAAGTTTCATCTTTTGGTAAAACTGAGTGCACCACAGTAGACTAGAGACCTTGCACATCAGAGATCCACAGAAGTTTTTGAAAAAATTGCATTTTTTCTGTCCATCACGATTGATAGCATCAATCCCGATTGACACTGTCCATCACGACAGACAGCCAATCAATCGCGACTGACAGACCCCGACGGACACGTGTCCATCGCGACGGATACCCCTGTCCATCGCGACCGACAGAAAAATCGCAATTGACACCCCATTTCGACAAGAATCTTGACCATCGCGACGTATAGAGCCCCGATCAACACACAAACACGGAAAAAACCCAAAATTTCAGTCCATCGCGACTGACAGCTGTCCATCGTGACTGACACCCCCTGTCCATCGCGATTGATACCCATCAATCACGATTGATACGTGTCCATCACGACTGACAGGCCACGACGGACAGCCCTGTCCATCGCGATTGACAGCTGAGTCGATCGCGATTGACAGCCATTTGCGGCCAATTTTTTAGAGTTTTTAATTTGAGGATTTTGGCTAATTTTGGGCATAAATATTGGGCTATAGGGCATATACGGAGGCTATAAGCAAATAATTTGAGGAAACCCTGTTGGCCTGTTAGCCTGTCTGAACCCTGTTTTAGCCCGGTAAAATTAATACCAAGATTATTCGATAGGGTATTTTGAAGTTGACCATACCCCAGGGTAGGAAAACTGAGGGGTCATTAGAATTGCTTTCCATAAAGTCAAAGGTCAATTTGGTCTATGATTTACTTGCATGAAAGTGGTCTATTGTGTCACTTGAATTTAAGTCTTGAATTAACTTTGGAACTTTTCCTGGTCTGTTGAGAGCATCAAAGGGCATTCTAAGCAAGAGTAAGTGCAAGCTTGGGAACACACTTCCTGGGCACTCAAGGGCAACCAAGAAGGAAACAAAAGGTTGGAAATTCTCAACTCCCTTTGTCAATTCGCAGCACAGGCTACACGCGAGTAGTGCTAGAAGTAAGTTAGGGTGACGCTAGGCAATTGTCAAGTCAAAGACTATCTAAGGAAGAAAGTTCAAGTCAAGAGATAACCTGTGTGTGACCGATAACCTTAAAGGAAAAGAACTTAACGTGGAACGATCAACTTCAAGTGCGGAAATACACTCAAGTATACATGAGGACGTGATATCAGACAAGACCATAAACACGGTAATCAACTAAAAAAGAATCAAGTAACTGATACAAAAGAACTCAGCAACGAGGTTGTACTTGGACAAATTTGGGCTATTCAATTAGGCTTATGAACCTTAGATCAGGGCGACATCTAGGGAGAGATAGACAAAGTCTTAGGTCTTCAGAGGCTAGCATTAATCATACTGCTAGGTCTTGGGCCCAGCAGTTGAGCCACCACTCGCATTACCCTAGCTCTGAGACTAGTGAATCAGAGATGTCTCAAGGTATGGAGAGACCTGCGGGGAGTTCAGGTGTGCCACATTTGTATAGGGTGGAAGGCCCCTACAAGACATAGCTCGAATACCTTAGGACCAACCGATTAGGTGCTAGCATCTATGAGGACGGCCTAGGAAGATCCGTGGTCCAGATTAAAAACCCTGACCAATCCATTGGACTAGAACACCCAGCTGTCAAGTTTGAAAACGGAGCATACTTGGACAAAGAAGGAACCATATACGTAGTCACCAATCACCCAGATAGGACAGACGAATTCGGAAATGTGATCCTAGAAGCGGACATAGGTGACCTGGAGCAAGGAAACATGGGTATAGAGCCTAGGACCCCTCGAGGGAAATCTGTTCTTACTAGAATCCTCAACCCAGAGTGGATTCCCCAGGATAATAAGAGCATAGATCTGCTCCTAAATCAAGAAACCGATGAAGCCTTTTGGAGGTGTAAATCAAATAGGCCAAATGATGTAGGGTCAATCTTGATCTATGAGTTCAAAGATCCGTTCTTACTAGAATCCTCAACCCAGAGTGGATTCCCCAGGATAATAAGAGCATAGATCTGCTCCTAAATCAAGAAACCGATGAAGCCTTTTGGAGGTGTAAATCAAATAGGCCAAATGATGTGGGGTCAATCCTGATCTATGAGTTCAAAGATCCTGATAGCCTAGGGAGAGTGACCTACTTAGATCACGCTTCAAAGAGGATCTTTGTGGTTACAGAACATGACAGGCATGCTTATACTTGGAAGGGTGAATTCGTTTTCCCCCAACCAAGATTGAACGTGTCCTATGGTCACCCTGGAGCTGGAACATCCCAAGCTCATGGAACTCAAAGAGATAGAAGTAGAGATAGGCCAGAAGTAACCTTTGCCAACCCAGGGGGCAGAGAAAGAACGAGAACGGAAACAAATAGAGTGGAACCTAAGGTACTTAGAGCTCCAAGGAATCAAAGAAATGCGGATGAGTTCCCTCTACCAAGACCTAGAGAGCATACAAGGACTTTGAGACCGACTCAGCTAGTTAAGTCCATGAAGAACTACTTCGATGGCACTGGAGATCCATATGATCATGTGGTTGAGTTCAGGCAAGTCTTGAGAGCTGAACAAGTGGAAGATCTGTTTACGCAATACAATGCCTTTGGTCTAACCCTGACATGGTTTCAGCCACTAAACGAGAGGAAGTTCAGGAGCATAGACCAACTTCTAGAGGCATTCATTATCGAATTCTCTAAACATCAATGAACTGCACAACCACATCTCCAATCTCCACAACCTCACACTGGTAAGAGTCACCAAGCCTCACGGTACCAAGAGACTTTGTAGCATAATTAGAGAACCGTTCTCTATGTGGTGTCACATGGAAAGATGCACCAAAATCTAGCAGCCATGTGTGGGAAAAAGAATTAGCCATAAGAGCCGCAATTGGCACAGTACTATCGTGTCAACACATCAGCATGATCAAATATAACATTAATTTCTTCAATCTTTATAGTCTAAATAGATGGTGGAGGTAATTGTTTAACATGCCCATCAACATTCTGTCCTTTACCTTTAGCATTCTTTAGTGCATAACAATCTTTCTTTAGGTGTCCTTTCTTATGACAATAATGGCATTCGATATCCCTCTTCCTTGATTTACTTCTACTCTTATTTTGTTGACCATTCTTTTCCTTGTTCTTGCTCTTGTTACATTGCTGATTCTTTCCTTGTTAAGAATCACACACATTATATGCATCTCCACTCTTACTGCCAACCATAGATTCTCTATGAATCCCCTCACTCAAGAGTGCTCCACATATGTCATCATAAACGAGTTTACCACAAGGTGCATTTTTGCTAATAGTTGTGCAAAATGTATCACATGATGATGGCAAGGTGCATAATAGCAATATTGCTTTCATTTCATTATCCATATTCATTTTCTAAGCCTCGAATTGGGAGAATATAGCATCAAACTCATTTAGATGAGAAGGAACACTATCTCTGTCCTTCATGTGAAGGTCATATAATTTTCTCATCAGATACACTTTATTTGATGTTGTCTCTTTTTCATATGTACTGCATAACTTCTTCCAAAGCTCCTTTGCACTTTCACAATCTAACACTTTAAAGTAGACATCTTCTGCTAGGTGCAAGCGAATGGTAGACTTGGCCATCCCATCTAACTCATCCTAATCATCTTCATCCATGTTAGCAGGCTTCTTTAAAATTCCATTTAGTGGCTTCATTGCCTCCTTTGAATCAACACATCCTTAATCTGATTCTTCCATAGAGCAAAGTTTATGCCATCAAATTTTCATATCTCAAAATGGTCTTTGCCCTACAAGTTATAGCTCTTTCTTGGAACATTGGCATTAGACCCTGATCCACCAGATGAGCCTGAGATCTCTGATGCCATGATGGTAGAGAATCGAATAGAATTATAATGGAGCTAGAAGAGTCCAAACACCAATAAATAAGTGTATGAAGGAGTAAATCGACCATTGTATAGTTGACTAAACCAAAAATCTAGAAAAATTTTGCTAGAGTATCCTCTACAAAATGAGCATATGACTAGTGTCAAAATATCCTAAAACTACAAGTACTAACATGTTTACCATGCATAGTGAATCATTGAATCCACTACATATAATCACTTACCTAATAGAAGCCAACTAGGCTTATCGAACACTTATGAACAACTATCATAAATCTCCTATGGAGAGGTTGGGTAAGTCTTCTACCAACATCAGTGAAGAGACTCGATCATTTGGGTGTCTCCTAGTTTTCTTCACCACGACCCTCTTTATCAAATATAAAAGGTTTTATGCAAAAAATATAATCGCTATATCAATGATTACATGGACGTACATAAGCGGTATCCATAGAAGCATACATTGTGTGTATGTTCTCAATATATGCAATAAAATGACACTAAAAGGCTGAATGCACAACCCAAAAACTAGCCAACAACACCTGCAAGTGTCTATCAACTCTGATGGTTTTGGCTCAAAAAACCTACATAAATTTGATGCGGCTGCTCCCACCAAAACTGAGAACTTTTCAAGAAACTTGTAGTTTTACAAGTGTGGCTGAAAACACAGCCCCAAAGGTTGATATTTATTGTTGGAGAAGTACAAAGAACACTCTTCTTGATGTTCTTGGATATTGTGAAGAGAACTATGTGCAAAAGTACTCCAAAATGGATCCAAAAGACACCCCAAAAATGCTTAAATAATAGGCTTTGAAAGCGAAGAATGAAGCTTTGAGGGACCAAAACATGTTCAAGGTGAGGTGTTACTTGCTTGGGTGTATTGACAAGGTACTATATTGTTAACGAGTAAAACCTCTATACATGAATTTTTCTTTTTACTTTGATCAAGGAAGGGTCGATGCATTTTATATGGAATAGATAGCATCATTGATTCTAAAGTTGTTTTATCCAAGAGATTCGAGAAATTTTTCATTGAGATACAAGAAATTCTTGTTGTGTGATTGAACATTTTGAAAAAGTGGTTTCGTTTGATTGAGCTTAGCAAATTTTATATCATTCATCGAATTCTTACACACTAGTTACAAAATGCTCTCCATATATATATATATATATATATATATATATATATATATATATATATATATATATATATATATATATATATATATATGGATTAGCACTAGAGGTATGTTTGTGTGTATATATGTTTTTTTGTATGCATGCATGTGTTTCTAGTATTGTTTGTATGTATGCATATGCATTTGTGTGTTATATATCTATGTCTTTTCATGCATGCGTATCTATTTGTATATGCGTTTTGTGTCTATGCCATTGTAGAGGTACGCGTGTGCATTATCAAGCAATGTTTATGCACATATGATTTTATGCATGTATGTTTTCCAATGTGTTTGTCCATGTGTGTCTATGTGTTTTCATGCATGTGTGTATATTTGTGTATGTATTTTCTACATTGTGCCACTACGTAGATAGATGTGTGCATTATGTAGTCATTTTTATGTGTATATATGTTTCTATACATGTATGTGTGGCTATATGTGTGCATCTATGTGTATATGCAAACATATTAACATTTGGCTTACGAATATGTCACATTGTGGATCGATAGAACTGATTCATACTTGTATGAGCACATGTTTTGAGGCATTTGGGAATCATATGAATTATTGGGTTACATCTGATGAACCTAATGACTGGGTAGGCGTTTGATACTTCATTGCATAAAATCGTCCTAACAGATGCATGAAAACTCTCTTTGGATAGATGGACATGAACTATGGATCCTATTTAGATGTTGATTCTAAAATAGAGCCCTAGATAATTGGTCACCATTTGCTTCTTGCCCATGCTAGAGTAGTGGTATATGGACCTTTATAGAACAAAACCTCGGGTTTGTTTGTTTATAGTTTGAATATATCGATAATGAACACTAAACATGGCAACATTTAATGATGTTGAATGAAAAATTTAATGTCTATCGTGCCATTGCACTTCATAGGAAGCTCAAAATTGTTCAATTGGATTTTCTTAGACGGAAAAGGGAAATATATTTTTTGATGGAATGGTATACAATTAGCGAACTTTTTCATATAGTGGAGTGAATGATGTGGAAATATTCATTAATCATCTAAAGTGGAAAGATCAAGAACATACATGCTTGTCAAAACTTGGTGACGTCTAGTTAGTTTGTCCAACATTACGTGTGTTGTTGTTTAACGTTGATCTTCTACTCAACATATATGCCCATGAGATGGCTTAGCCAGCTGTGAGTTTGTTAATTTTTTATTCGTAGGTTCTTGAAACCTAGTTTCTTCGTGACGTACCTTAATTCCATGCAAGAGTTGGTTGGATTTTCTCCCAAGTTTTAGATCTCGATAGATAGCTCAGTTTTATTATCATGTATGCATTTATGCATGTAAATATGTGTGTGCATGTATATATGCATCCATCTGTGTTTGTATGTATGTATGTATGTATGTATGTATCTATGTATGCATGTATGTATGTATGTATGCATGCATGTATGTATGTACGTACTAGGTGAGTTTATGGATTTATTTTGAATTCAAAAAGCTTTTGATCAACATGTTCTTTGGGGCTTTGTGGACCGTAATGGAAGACATATTTTGGGAGTGGTTGAAACAAGTGATGATGGAGAGTTATTATCGACACAACATATCAAAATAGACCTAGATAGTGGGCTAATTCAAAAGGCCTAATCATTTCTTCTCTCACATGGAATAATCTTAAGCTTAATGAAGTGTCAAATGTATAGTTGTTTGTATTCATATAGGCACTCAAAAATGGTGCCATTAGGGCAAAAAACGGCCGAAAAGGGGCTGTTTGCTAATGAGAGATTAAGGAAATTGACAAATAGCGTCTTTCCACGTGTACAAGAATATAACATTGCTGTCTCTTTTAACCGTATGGAGAATTTCTTTTTTTAATACAATTTTCTTTCAAAGCGCCGCTAAAGTGATGAAGAGTCTCGTATTCAGTGTACAATTTTTCGGTTTGATGCAAAAAAAGATACTTTTGCACACTACACAAAGCATATTCTCGAATTTCCAAGAAGGAATTGATTTTTGAAGATACGAAATATTTTTGGGTTCACAAAATGTCATGATCATTCAACGACAGGGTTAACATCAAATCAAAAGTTTCCACGTGTACAAAGCCTTTTTTTTCTATAAATACTGCCAAAATTTGTGAACGTCGGTTTCTCGCTTTGAACATTCTTCTTCTCCTAAGTTCAAATGGCTTCTTCTTCTCGTCGTCCTTCCAATCGCGTAACTTCATGTGAGGTTTACAACAGAAGAGAGGATTCTTTGTGGAAACCTCTTTCCGTGACAGTAAATGACTGGGTTACTATGCTTCCTAGCTGTAGAGGTGCCCATAAAGTCAAGCGTGCCAAAAGAGACAACACAAGAAACCATTGGAAGGGACGTATTCTCAGTTTCAAATTGAAGAGATGCGGTTGGTTTGCACAAGTACAGCATGTGTACACTGCTAAGGATCTTGTTCTAGAAAATCATCTGCAATTCCCTTCGTACTGTAAGTGAAGTTTGACAATGCTCTTCTATCATTCCAGTTGATTTTGTATAATGAAACATATGTTTTTGTACTGCAGATATCTTTCCTTCCAATATTGTGGAATGGCAACCTGTTGAATGTTTAACAGGAACATTCAGAGTTCTTCATAAGGAATATGCAGAACTCATGTATGCAGAGAAATCTGTTCAATTCTTCAATAGCATAGAGTTATTTGTCCATTATGTAGATTATCAAGTGCCGTCAGGGAGGAGTTCTTATGGAATTCTTGTACACGTACCTAGTCCTTGCATCTCTTCATTAGATTGGGATGCTCCTGATCATTCAACAGTTTCAAGTTTTCTCTGCAAAATTAAATTTGACATCCAGAAGGCAATGTCAGCAGGCCGAATTTCGAGAAGGATAAAGATTCAATGGTTTTTGCCTATTCATGTCTTTGTAGCATGCTTTAAAAACATGTTATTACAGAAAACAAAAACAATGTGGTTGAATAGGAGAGTCCCTATTTCAGAGATTGATGATGTTTTAGGTAGGGAATGGGATAGCAAAGAAGTTCAAAAGCTAGGTGACATTATTTTATGTAAAGTTAGTCCCAATTCTCTTTCAATCTCATATCAGATATGTCGACAATCTCTGGTTCTAGGATATGACTATAGAAGGTGGAAAAAAAAGCTTGGACTTTGGATAGCCTTGGACTCAGAGGAGAGCTGTCCAGAATTTGAGTTAGAAGTATTGATTCATCCAGATTTTCAATCAAGGAAAATAATTGTCACTGCAAATTGGAATCTCAGAAATGTAAGGGAGCTTCTAGAATACCTTGATGAGGTATCATCTCAGTGTAGATTCTCAATTGATGATGGAATAGTTAACATTAGATCAGAGAAATCATTATCTTGCATAAGCTGCCTGCCACCAAGGGTGATTAAGTTCCAACCTTTAAGATTGTAACAAGTTAACCCTGACATTCTTACATAATGTATCTTCATCTAATAGAAGCTTCTATTGATACTTCCATTGAATTTTCTTGGCAGGATGGTTACAAACAATGTGTGTTAAATTATTAATTTTAAATGTCTTAGATATTTTTTAGGTCCTTAATTTCATATTTCCATTGATTTTTTTTTTGCAGGAGTGAATTGATGACTAAGAAATAATTATACAGGAACTTGCATAAGTTAATTCTAGATGAAGAAGAGATCTAGAATTGAATATCTAATTTCAATTTAATAATTATAGTCTATCAAAGGTGCACACTAGTCTCAGCTAAATAATTTGATTCTATCCAACTTTTCTGTCCTCAAGTAATGCCAGAGAAATTATCATGGTACACATAACAAGTAATATAAGAGAGTGTGGAGAACTTGGTGCAAATTCCAATCCAAGGTTTGGTATTTCAATATTAGAAGAGCATGTCTTAAGGCATAAAGCAGAGGAGACGAGATAAGTGAAGACGACCGATGCAAGCGACTAGTGCAATCTGAAATTGTCGGATGGCCCTTATCGCTTACATCGGTCGTGTTAGCAAACTGACGCGAGAGAAATTATCATGGTACAAATGCAAACTACCAAGTAATATAAGAGAGTGTGGAGAACTTGGTGCAAATTCCAATCCAAGGTTTGGTATTTCAATATTAGAAGAGCATGTCTTAAGGCATAAAGCAGAGGAGATGAGATAAGTGAAGACGACTGATGCAAGCGACTAGGGCAATCTGAAATTGTCGGATGGCCCTTATCGCTTACATCGGTCGTGTTAGCAAACTACCGCGAGAGAAATTATCATGGTACAAATGCAAACTACCAAGTAATATAAGAGAGAGTGGAGAACTTGGTGCAAATTCCAATCCAAGGTTTGGTATTTCAATATTAGAAGAGCATGTCTCAAGGCATAAAGCAGAGGAGACGAGATAAGTGAAGACGACCGATGCAAGCGACTAGTGCAATCTGAAATTGTCGGATGGCCCTTTTCGCTTACATCGGTCGTGTTAGCAAACTACCGCGGGAGACTTCAAGAAGTGACCTTGCGTAAAGATTTGACTCACGAGTATAAAAACTAGCAACAACGATGAAATGGATAATACGACCGATGCAAGCGATAGGGGCAATCCAAGATTCTCCGATTCCCCGTATCGCTTGTATCGGTCGTGTCCTCTTAATTCTTTATGTCCTTCTATAACTTCTCGAATTTAAACACTTTCCAACAAGAATGAAGTAAAAAACCCACAATGCATTCATAATTGTGACATTAATAAACTTAATTGGACCATCCAATGAACTTTTGTCAAACTCTCAAGAGGTTCAATACAACTGTGACCATCTTCCAGATGAAGATTGGCATAACTACATACAATTTGTTAAAAAATAAATCTTCCAACCTCGGTTGGCTTTACAATTGATTTCAATCTAAGACTCAAAAATTGATTTAACCCTTTCTATCCTTTTTAGAGCCTTGCTTTCTCTGTTGCTTCTGTCCCTTTTTGGAGCTTTCAGCTTGACTCTTTATGTTGTTCCCATGCTTTAGTGGTGAGTGAAGAGGAAGCCCTTTCTTTTTATCTTCAGACTGTTTTTTATCAGGTGGAGGGGGTGGAGGTGAGTCTGGATCATATGGGCAGATTGCATGTTTCATGATACTATTTATTGCTCTCTCTCTGATCAAGATGATCCATGCTTCCGGGTAGTCTGATAAATTCAATTCAGGTTTGTGGAACCTTTCCAAGAATCTTACACCATTTGCAATCACTCTCCAGCCACATGATGTTGAGTCTCTCTGCAATGGCACATGAATTTGGCTGTATCCAAATTGCTTTTGTTCATTCATTTTAGCTATTCCTGGAAAATTCTGATCAATATGCATCTCGAGAAGCTTTGCAGCACTGCATTGTAAAGTGAAAATCAAAACGGGGCATGGCTTTAAAATAGAGAACAACAAAATGTATAGTAACTTACACTTTGCAATTCCCATGCTGTGATGGAAGAGAATTGAGGAAAAGAGCTTGATATGCATTGAAGTCCACAATAATCAAACTCCAATGGCCCCTGTCAATGAGTTGCATGTAAATATACTTTCTTAAATGAAACAAATATGTTTCCAAAATGAAGATGAATACTTACTTTTCAATATATGGGTAAATTACACATTCTACTTCTTCTGTAAAACCCCGTAGAAAGGACTTGGCATCTCCATGTTTATGCAAAAAACATTGTGTCACCAGAGGATCTAAAATAAATACTTTTCTTTGAACCGCTTCCTCACATTGTTGAAGAAGAACCCTACAAATCAAGAAATAAAAATGCAGTTAAGGAACTAGAAAATTATGCAAAACAAAAGCATTTTAAGGCCTCTAGATATACCTGAGTGAAATGTTGACCACACTATCTGATATTTCAAGATGAAGCTCCCTCAACATTTTGTTATCTTCAGGTCTAATGTCAAGAAACAATTCACTTTGCCATGGCATTGCAACATTAACTATAACCTGCCCATCTCCTTTCTTGAGGAGCTCTTTATTTTCTTTCTGTAACTTTTGAATCTGGGTTAAGATGGCACTTTCCTCTGTAAATAATCCCTGCTTTTTCCTCTCCTCCTCACTATTTGCTGCAGTTCTAGTCTCATGATCATGAGTGACTTGAGCATTGATCTCTTCAATGACAACTGTTGTTTTAGGTGCTCGACCTGGAGGTATATTTAAAATATCGAAGAATTTTTTATTGTGGTGATCAATAAGAACCAGAGCTTTATCAAACTTATATCTTATTCTTGAAACAATAACATAATCCTTCGCCATTAGTGTTACCCTATGAGAATGAGCAGCACATAAGTAGGCATCATTCATGAAATCAATAGCAAAGTCCTCTGCAGCTTCTTGCAGGCATAGCAGTGCTTGAGTTTGCCACCTCACATTGACAAAGGATGAGGTCTTCATCAAAGAATAGAGGTTGGCTGAGATCTGCTTGACAACTCTCATAAATGGAAGTCTTGGGATCAACAATCCCACAGACTTTTGGGCTCTTCTAATTTCCCTCAAAGACTTAACATGGTAGTTGACCCTTTTTTTTGAAGGCTTGTCTGGCACATTGGCTTGAACCTTCTGGGAATTTTGCTCCTGGACATTTTCCACTTGGGCATTCTTGTCCTGACCCTCAGGGTACAACTTCCTTGCTGTCTTTTTGGTTCTAGCCATACTCTGCAAAAAATCAATCTTTAGGCAAGGAATTAGGAAAAGTGGAATATTCCACTGTCAAAACTTACTCTCAAAAAGCTATGATCAATGACTCTTTCCACTATCAGAGGCACGACCGATGCAAGCGATAACAGTCATCCGGAAATGCCCGGATGTCCCTGATCGCTTGCATCGGTCATCTTTAAATTAATCATCAAATATCAATAAATAATATCTTACAATGCAAAATACTCAATTATCACTAAGATAAAGATAATTGGAAAACTATAATCAATGACTCTTTCCACTATCAGAGGCACGACCGATGCAAGCGATAGCAGTCATTCGGAAATGCCCGGATGTCCCTGATCGCTTGCATCGGTCGTCTTCAAATTTATCATCAAATATCAATGAAATATATCTTACAATTCAAAATACTCAATTATCACTAAGAAAACGATAATTGGAAAACTATAATGAATGACTCTTTCCACTATCAGAGGCACGACTGATGCAAGCAATAGCAGTCATCCGGAAATGCTCATATGTCCCTGATCGCTTGCATCGGTCGTCTTTAAATTTATCATGAAATATCAATAAAATATATCTTACAATGCAAAATACTCAATTACCACTAAGAAAAAGATAATTGGAAAACTATAATCAATGATTCGTTCCACTGTAAGAGACACGACCGATCCAAGTGATAAGAGTTATCCGTAAATGCCCGGACGTCCCTCATCGCTTGCATCGGTCGTCCCTGAATTCATCATCATATTTCAATAAATAGTAGTTAAAATAAAGGTAACAATGCGTTATACTCAAGCATAGCAAAGGAAACCAAAATTTGCAAGCTATGATCAAGGACTTGATGATATTAAAAAACATGACCGATCCAAGCGATTAGGGTTATCCAAAAATCTCGGATGTCCCTAATCGCTTGCATCGATCGTGTCCACATTACCTTACGTAGAGAGCGCTCTCTATAGAAATTGTGAAGTAGGCTAAAAACGTGGTGGCAATGGAACCTCGACGCTTGGCAAGTGTTGACAGAAAAAAATGAAGGAAATGAATAGGGAAGCTTAAATAGGTCCCAAAATTGAGTTGATCATTGTGCCACGTGGCATGCTCCGATTGGTCCACGTCAGATACCCGTTGCGAATTCCAACGTCTTTTGCCACGTGGCATGATTTGATTGATCCACGTCATCTATCCGTTGCATCGGGGAACGTACACTTTACCACGTGGCACTCTATGATTGGTCCACCTCATTCGACCGTTTCTTCCCTCCTCGCCTATAGAAAGCTACTTCCTTCACAAACTCAAACTTTCAACCTTCAGACAACTTGTCTCACTAGAGACACGACCGATCCAAGCAATAAGAGTCATCCGTAAATGCCCGGATGTCACTCATCGCTTGCATCGGTCGTCCCTGAATTCATCATCATATTTCAATAAATAGAAGTTAAAATAAAGGTAACAATGCGTTATACTCAAGCAACACAAAAGAAACCAAAATTTGCAAGGTATGATCAAGGACTCAATGCTATTTAAAAAACATGACCGATCCAAGCGATTCGGGTTATCCAAAAATCTCGGATGTCCCTAATCGCTTGCATCGGTCGTGTCCACATTACCTTACGGAGAGAGCGCTCTCTATAGAAATTGTGAAGTAGCCAAAAAACTTGGTGGCAATGGAACCTCCACGCTTGGCAGGTGTTGACAAAAAAAAAAAGCAAATGAATAGGGAAGCTTAAATAGGTCCCAAAACTGAGTTGACCGTTGTGCCACGTGGCATGCCCCGATTGGTCCACGTCAGATACCCGTTGCGAATTCCAACGTATTTTGCCACGTGGCATGATTTGATTGATCCACGTCATCTATCCGTTGCATCGGGCAACGTACACGTTACCACGTGGCACTCTGTGATTGGTCCACCTCATTCGACCGTTTCTTCCCTCCTCGCCTATAAATACCTATTTCTTCACAATCTCAAACTTTCAACCTTCAGAGAATTTCTCACCTACATGTGTATTTTTCTTTCGTCGCCGACACGACCGATACAAGCGATTTTCGCCGTTTGACCTACGTTGACTCGCTCTAGTCGCTTGCATCGGTTGTGTTCTCCTAATAGACATACAAGAGAAGCTGCAGCTTAGATGGAGGTAATGAATGAGATCCTTAGTGTCTCTCCATCAGAGAAAACTTCTTGATTTCATGGTTCAAGAGGGTTTAAGTGTAGATTATTTTCCTGATGCAATGACCATATTCAACCCCGAAATTGATTTTGAAAAACTCTTAGAGAACTCGAAAAGTTTTCTTAAGGATGAGTGGGAGATTTTCTTGGGGTTGGTCAATGGGAGGATCCTTTCTATTTCTTAGAAAACCTATGTCCATCCTCACATCTTTGGGAAGGATCCAATAGATAGGGCTAAAATCACAAGAAAATGCAGAAGGATATCCCCTTTGCCAGGGAAGCTTGATTTATGCCCAGAGCATGAAAAGGACTGCTGCTTGCTCCCTTTAAACATTGCTTTCTTGATATGGCTTGATCATATCTCAGTTGAAAGGGAGGAAAATGTTCATGATGAAGACGAGCCTTGCTTAGAGCTGGCACTTGAGGCTAGCTCAAAAACTATGAAAGGTGTCATGGAGATTGTTGAGGAGATCAATCTCCAAGCAGAAGAAGAGCAGGTCAAAGATTTTGATGTGGCCACTTTTAAAGCAGAGACTGCAATAAGGGAGCCAACTGAAGAAGTTCAAGTGTCTGAGAAGTCCCTACTTCTCCCAAATCTACCTTTTTACTTTATCTCTGGGAAAGAGTTCATACCTCTATTTTACATTCAGGAACTTTTCAATCTAAGGGAGGACTACTGTCTTGCAGCTATAGCTGAGGCAGAAGAAGTTGCAAAGAGATTCATCAATAAGAACGGAGAAAGAAGAGAGGAATTTTTGCGTCTTGATTTGGATTTGTCTAATGAAGAATTCAAAGATTCATCACAAGCTCTTTCAAAATGCTTTGAGAAAGCTATCTCAGAGAAGCCAAAACTTGCTGATGAAGAGTTTGATGAGCATCAGAAGCAACTTGGAATATACTCGTTTGGACGTGGCTATTCATTCTTGGATGTCGCTAAGGACAAAGGAACAATTTGTATTGACTCAAAAGAGCTCATTGAGGAGGAAGATGAGGTCAAGGTATGTTGTTTGATATATTCTATCAATTAAAGTTTTTGTCCGAGATCTCTATTTTTAAGTGAGAAAATGACCACGACCGATGCAAGCGATACAACCTAACGGATAATCTCCGTTGGGCCTTATCGCTTGCATCGGTCGTGTTCGGACTTGAAGAGAAAGATGAGGTCAAGTATGTAGTAAAATATATTCTCATGATTTAAAGGCAAAGGAGATGAGATGGGCTTGATGCAAAATCTCTATCTTGTGTCAGTTTGTCCAAGTTCTCCATTAGAAGTGTCAGAAATGGATCACGACCGATGCAAGCGATTAGGCCTATCGGATATTTTCCGCTGGGCCTCATCGCTTGCATCGGTCGTGTTTGGACTTGAGGAAGATGACGTCAAGGTATACAGTTAACTATATTCTCAAGAACTTTAGGTTAAGGATATGAGATGGGACCAATGCAAAATCTCTTTCTTGTATCAGATTTGTCCAAGTTGTTCTCCATTCGAAGTGTCAAAAATGGATCACGACCAATGCAAGAAATTAGGCCCATCGGATATTTTCCGCTGGGCCTCATCGCTTGCATCGGTCGTGTCAGAAATGGATCACGACCGATGCAAGCGATTAGGCCCATCGGATATTTTCCGCTGGGCCTCATCGCTTGCATCGGTCGTGTTTGGACTTGAGGAAGATGACGTCAAGGTATACAGTTAACTATGTTCTCAAGAACTTTAGGTTAAGGAAATGAGATGGGACCAATGCAAAATCTCTTTCTTGTATCAGATTTGTCCAAGTTCTCCATTCGAAGTGTCAGAAATGGATCACGACCGATGCAAGCGATTAGACCCATCGGATATTTTCCGCTGGGCCTCATCGCTTGCATCGGTCGTGTTTGGACTTGAGGAAGATGATGTCAAGGTATACAGTTAACTATGTTCTCAAGATCTTTAGGTTAAGGATATGAGATGGGACCAATGCAAAATCTCTTTCTTGTATCAGATTTGTCCAAGTTCTCCATTCGAAGTGTCAGAAATGGATCACGACCGATGCAAGCGATTAGGCCCATCGGATATTTTCCACTGGGCCTTATCGCTTGGATCGGTCGTGTCTAGGAGTTGCATGCAACAATGATAATACATGTCTTGCTTGTGGGAATTCCCCTCATTTATCAAACATTAGATGTTTCTAGGCAGTTTGCAAATAGATATTGATGACGACCGATGCAAACGATAACGACAATCTGAATTTCTCTGTAGACCCTTATCGCTTGCATCAGTCGTGTCTCTTGCTTTTCTTTCTAATAGTTTCAAGTTACTTCACATGTTTCCTTAAGTGTGCTTGCAATTCATCTAACCATGTTTTTCATTTTTATCACAGTTAACTTTATTGGATGAAGACAATTACCTTGGCAGGGGCAAGGGAACAAGAAAAGCCTTAGAAGAGAAAGGAAAAGCAAAGGTGGATATTCATTCTATTATCCACTATCTTCCAAAGTTGAACCCAGCCACTTTTTGTGTTATTCACAAGCACTATAGTGAGGAGCCAGACTTTGCATTGTTCTGCTTGAGGACTCTATCAAAATACATGGGTTTTACTCCAATACCCTTTAATGCTTTCAGAGTTTTACTGCTTGAAAGAGCAACTGCATTCAGAATTTTTGGATATGCCCTTGGACTCAATGCTTCAAGGGCAGGGTACTTTCTTTGTTATTCAAGCTATGCAATGGCTGCAGGGGTGTCAGATTTAAAAAGCATTGCTGGATACAGGAGAAAAGAGTTCCTGAGATATAGAGGTGATTTGCCAGAGCCAAGCTCTTTCAAAAGGCTCAAGGAATGACTTGATTTTTTCAAATTCTATATCTCAACAAATGTACATATACAGAAATTGCCCAATGTGATATAAGACATTGCAAATTTTTTTGGTGTAATTGTTATTGATTCTCTGGTCAAAGTCATCTGATGGTAGTAGACATATTTCTTTTCAAAGCATAATACATCATGAAATGTACATACATGACATCTTTTATTTCTCAAAGAAATAAAAGACATTGCAAATATTAAAGCTCTGTTTGAAATGTGGTCTTTTTCAGTTTGTGATATTGATACATGATTTGTCTGGTGATAGCCATATCCTTCTGATTATATTTGGCATGAGGTCCTTTGTAATTGTCTTCTAAAGAACCAATCAAAAAGCTCTCTGAAGGCATTGCTCTTTGTTACTCCTCCTCCTTTCCTTGTACACCTAAAGAAGCTTGTCCTTGCTTGATAATGAGATTTTTCCATGCCTTGGGTGTTCCACATGGCAAGTGGTTCTTTTTCTGCAAAGAATGCACCATGCACAAGAAGAATATGCTGGAAAGCAAAAGAATTTCATTAGATCTTTATTTCAATTAAAAATAAATAAATTGAATAAAATATCTTTGGAGCTCACCAAGTAGTATGTTATGTCTTTGGCACCCCATGCCTCTATGATGGTTTCTATAAGCTCTGTGGTCGCCTTTCTGAAATCTGTCACATAACTTTTTGATGTTACCTGCTGCCTCATGATCTTTAAAAGATTATCTAGTTTGACCCACACCTCCATTCTCTTTTTTGCTATTTCTGGTTTGCTTTTTACATTAGTCGTGACCTCACAAAATGTTTTCCATGAATTCCACATGGCATTAAGTTGTTTGCCATCATGGTTGCTGAAGAATCTCCTTGCTTTTGCACCTCCCATTGAGACATCCTGTAAAACATCACCTGTATTTTGTGAAAGCTTTGGATCTTTTCTTAGATGAACATCACCACCATGAAACCCCATTTCTGAAAGAAGACATTCACATTTTTTTATGCATTCATCTACAAGAGTTGTAGGCTTGATAGAATATGCATAATCCAAGTGAAGACGGACCAACTTGTCAATGATTCTTAACTCTGCATGTAGTGTACATATGTGTACATTTGTCAATGCTATTGGAAGTATGGGATCCCAAATCATTGAAGAAGATGAGTAGTTATGAAGAATAACATTTTGTCTAGAAGGAGCCTCTTCACCCTCAGCTCTAGTAATCCATCCATTTGTGCCTGGGCTTTGCATGCAGTACAAGCAAGGGTATTTAGAATTTGCTCCCCCACTTATACCAAACATGCATTTGAGTGTCTTTAGGTCTCCACTCAAATGCCACTCAACTTGAAAGTTTCCGTAGTCTTTGACATTCAACAATTCTCCTGCATGATGCCCTTGGATAACATTTGGAATGTTTGTCTGTGAGAATAACCATTTAAGTGTTTTATGGCTCTCAGATGGAACTTGAGCACAGCCAACCCACCATAACTCCATTTCTGATTGTACTTTGAGAGATGGAGTATCCAATTTCCCAAGGCTATAGTCCAAAGCTTTGTTCATCAGTGCAATGCTTATTCTCTCCATCTTTTGATGTTTTTTAAGCTCAGCTTCATCAAGTTTGATTACAAATTTCAATAGACCAGAACATTCATGCTCTTTTATATTATAGAACTGAACCATGTATGTTTGAAGTTTTATAACATCTATCCATATGTTGTTAAATGCATTGTAAGTGAAATGTAACTTTTGTTTTCCTACTTCGTAAGGCATGTTACCGTGAATATGTTTATATTCACCAAATACTGATGTGATCTTCTTATTCAAGCAGAGCAGAAACTTTCCTACATGATGGGGTCTAGGCAATCCAAAACTTCTAACTTTGTTAAATTTTAAAAATTCACACCAAACTTTTGAAATTGCTCTATAACCTTTCCTACTCACTCCGACACTATCACAAATATTTTGAATTTGAGATGGTTCTAGTAAAAGATTCATTTCTGTCATGAGTTTTTGAAAAACAAAGCGTTTCAAGCATGTATTTTCATTTAGTTTCAATAGTCTCAAAACATCATTTTGACTCAAAATTTCATTACAGAAATGTATGCGCTCAAAACTGCTCGACATATTGAAACCTAACACATTTGTCACATGATCTCTAACAATTTTCATTCTTTTCTTTTTCTGGCCAGATTTTTCAGTCAAATCTAAAAAAGGTTTTACTCGTTTTGACCGCATTCTCAAACCTATAGGAGTTTCTTTCATTTTTTTAAAAGACTCTAACTGAGAAGATAAAGTGGATAATTTGTTTTCTAGCTCTCTCATATGTAAATTCTTCTGGTGTAGTGTGTTTTGTAAATAGTTTATGTATTGTACATAATTCCTTGAAATATCCCAGAGCCTTGAACAATAGCCTCGTAAACCATCCTCACCATCTCCCACAAATCTAATCAGATCATGAAGATTATGAAAAGGGGGGTACCTTCCAGTTTGTGGATCAATTGGATAAACAGATCCATCTGTCCATATGTCGATATGTTTCTTGCCTTCCTTTCGCAATCCATCCACTTCAAGAGGATGAAGAGCCCTTCGAAATACGTTTCTTGTCGTCGCATACTCCTGACTAACTGCAATGTTGATATGGAACTTTTTACAATGATTTCGATTGTTTGAAAGCTCAGGGAGAGTATTTGGGTTAACGTTCTCCATGGTCTGCTATGAAAAATGACCAGCAAGTGTCTAAAATGACGTGAAAGGGAGAAACAGGCTTGCTATGAAAAGTAGAGAAAAAAAGCGCAAAACGTCATCAACACACATTATATAGGTCCGTGAACAAGAGGAAAATTCAACTTTTGAGGCGTAAGATATCACACAAACTTCGAGGCGTAAGATATCACACAAACTTTTCATGATTATATGATACGAGTTTCTCTCTCTTCAAAATTTGCATAAGATACGTTTTAAATGAACTTACACGGAATTTCTTAAAGGATTTGACAACTTTAATCCCGATTAAGCACAACTAATTGAAATTCTTACACGGCCCTTTTTGGGTCGTTTTTTGCCCTAATGCATCAATGAACAAAGAAAACAATCAAGATATGAGATGGTGAAAGTTTGTTGGATATCTTGAGCTTGGTGAAAGTATATTTGATTAATTTGTATGCATTGGAAGCACCAGCATAGAAGGGAGTTGGAAGAAATATAACTATGTATGTGAGCACATGTGTGGTGTGTATGCATGTATGTCTACGTATATGTGTGAGTGAAAGTATATGTGTGGAGTTGGAAGAAATATAACTATGTATGTGAGCACATGTGTGGTGTGTATGCATGTATGCCTACGTATATGTGTGAGTGAAAGTATATGTGTAACTGTACAAACTTGGATATGTGTGAATTTATGTATATGTGTGATTTTACAAACAGATTGGATGTTTTTGCATTTATGTATATGTTTCTATGTGTGTGCATGCAAATGTGTGTACTTTTCTGTGTATTTACTATAACATGTCTAATCTATGTGTGTAGTTGTGATTGTTTGAAGGTGGGTGTTTATGGTGGTTTAAGGGGGATGTTTGTGCACTAATGGTGTGAAGGTGGATTTTTTATAATGTGCTAAAGGTGGATGTTTACGCATTGGTGTAAACAGTATATGTGTACATATGTGTGTGTGTGTATGTGCTAGTGTGTGCAGATATGTATGCATGCATAAAATTATATGATGGCCTGAAGGTGGATGTTTGTACACTAATGTGACCATTATATATGTACATATGTGTGTGTAAAAATTGCTTTGTGCCGATATATATGTATGCAAGCATGCATTTTCTAGTCTAGATATGCACAAGTATGTGTATCTATGTATGTATGAATTTTTGCATATGTGCATGTGTGTAGTTGTGTATGCATGAACGTATGTGCATGTAAGTATGTGAGTGATAACGTGAATTGCATATGAGCATGAATTCATGTTTATGTGCTTTGTGCATCGGTGTATATACATACAATCTACATATGTGCACGTGTGTGTGTGTGCAAAGGCATGTACATGTTTGCCCATGTGTATATGTACAGGTGTGTATATGGATGTATCTAGATGTGAATGTTTGGTGTGTGTCGGTATGTGCGAGACAAACTAGAGTGCAAGTGTCCATGTGTGATGGTATGAATGATGTGTGCATGAATTCATGTGCATGTAATTGTGTGCCCATTTGTGTATGCAATGCGAAATCTTAATGTAGAGTTGTTTTTGTGTTGTTGTGTGCAAATGTATGAATGCATGTGTGTATGTGTATGTGCTTGTTTGTATATGTACATGTGTGTGAGAGGGAAAGGCACAACTATGTGAACCAAATAATGTGAATTTGGATATAAGTATCTATGTACGTGTGTGTGTGCATTGGTGTGTATATGTACAACTTAAAAGTGTATATATTGTTGTGTGCAAATGTATGCATGCATGTATGTGTGTTTATGTGCTTCTATCTACAAATATACGTGTTTGGGTATATCTGCATGCAAGTATGTAGATGTTTATGATTGTATGTACATGTGCAAATATGTATGTGATGATGGGAATATGGATGTGTGTGAATCAATAATGCATGTATGTGTGTGTGCCTATGTATACATGCACAACTAAATAGTGTGTCTTTTGGTGCATATGTGCAGCTTAAGGTGTGTACATGCATATCACATTTTGCAAATCTATATACACATGTTGCTTCTTGTGCTCATGTGTACATATACAAGTGTGTGTATGTGTGTATATGTGTAGATATGTATGCATGTATGTGTGTGACAAGGGAACTTATTCACATTACTGATTTTGATCCAGCTCATGAACTCCATTCCTAGTTTCCTTACACTCTATAAGCTGCAATAAGAAAGAATATATTCATAACTCAGTGTATTGATGTCTATTTTCATACTGCTGTTGCGTTAATATTTCAAAATGTGTAGTTAAGTAATGTATTTAGAACCAAACGTACTACTCTAATAAACTCGCAGTGTGGTTCTATACATGGTACTTTTTCTATGAGACTAGTGAAATTCATAACTGGTGTTTGTGTTGGTAGTAAAAGGTTTTATATGTGACAAAACAAATAGGTAGCTTTTGGCAGCAATAATTTGAAAATTTTTCACTTTCAATATTATTAAAAAAATGTATGTAAAACGGTTTGCCAATATAGATTATCCATCAATTAAAAGGATATTGACATGTTTTAATTGTGCATTGATTTAGATGAAATCTATGTTTTTTGCAAAGTGTAAATTGTGCACCGACACCATATATGGCATGACGCTATAAAGCTTCATGGCTCCAATATATTTTTAGTTCGTCCAAATGTTTAAAAATTCTTAAGAATTGTTTTCCGTTTCAAGCATGATTATTTTATTGTACTTCACTTTCCCTGATAGCTTGTCTAATGTATTTCCCAAAACGTAACTTATTCTTTCTTTGTCTAATGAGCTGACTTCTCTTCTTTGCTTCCTATTGCAATACCACTGCCATTGATCTCATACTGGACCCTGGTAAAAAATGTCATTGTGCAAACATTTTTTGTGTTTTGTTAAGTCTCTTGTTCCCCAGTAGCTTGAACATTTCTTTGATAGTAGTGTCACTTTATTGTGATTAGACATTTGTGTCATGTGATTCCAATGGCATCTACCATAGAAATACCAATCCCCATTACTATTATTCAATTTTTTGGATTTGTTGCATGTCCAGATTCCCTTTTGGATAATCAATCAAAGCAGGGTGGAGTGTTTCATAACCTAAGGAAAGGTCCAGATGCTTTTAGATCTGTACTTCCATCAATGGACTCGCCATTGCAAATCCTAGCTAGAGTTCAATTTGTCAATGATTCCAGGTAGATTTCCCTTTATCATGATGGAACATTTTTGCAATAACAACACTAATCTAACTCCTATCTAATAGTCAATAGCCTCTTTTGCTTAACTAGTACCTGTTTACAACCATAAGATAAGCTAAGCAAGTCTAGAATATCCTCATCAAGTAGCAAAGAGTTGTTCCTGTATAAATCATCCCAAGTCTCAAAACCAGCTTTCTTGCACTTATTCATTCTAGCATACACTTTTTTTAACTCGAAAATATGATCCATCCTATCTAGATGGACTCCTGAAAAAAAACCAGAGTAAGTAGCCAAATCAGTGCTTAAAATGTAAGAATCCTTCACCTTATTTCAAGATTTGCACATATAACATATGAGTCTTCTAGCTACAGCAACAAAAAGTAAGGAGAAACTAAAATATCCCACATATTATTATTGTTCCAAGCCTTTTCATTATCAAGTTAAAATCCTCTACATTTCCTTTTCATAACATATGCCCAAAAATCATTAGATTCAAAAGCTCTTAGAATCCATTTGGAAGACATCAAAGTAGCCATTCTAATAGGGCACAACAATCCAAGCCCACCTTCCTCCTTGTTGGAGTTTGAGGTCTACGGAAGCACGTGAATAGCACAAGGAAGAAGAAGAATCTTGGAGCACAACACACAATAGTGAAGGTATTACCATAGGATGTACAAAGATAAGTAACCCATTAGGGCAATATGCATATATACAAGACAGGGGAAAAAACCTCCTAAAGAGGGAACAAAGTGCCCCGGTGGTCCTAGTGTATTCACACACATGACTACATAAATATATCAACAAATCCCCCCTAGGAGTGATGAAGTGAACAAGGAAGCACCAAGCTATGTGGAATCAATCCACAAAAGGAAGTAAGCCCAAAACTTTATGGAAATCTTCAAACTTCTCCCTAGGTTGAGCCTTCATGATAAGGGTTGCAACGTTCTCCTGCATGGGCACATATGCCAAGCTGATCTATCTAGAGGAGAACCTCTCCTTGACATAATAATGCACCTCAATCTGCTTAGTGCAAGCATGGAACATAGGTTTCCTTGCAACTACCAATGTGGTCTCACTACAAGTGAAGATGGTGGTGGCAGAAGACTGACCAACACCCAAATTAGCCATAAGACATCTAAGCGAAACACACTCAACAGTCGCTTTCAAAGATATCCTATACTCAACCTCACAACTAGAAGTGGCCACATTAGGCTGCTTCTTGCTCAACCAACATATGCATGAACTACCAAACATGAAGCAAAAAACACTAGTGGATACACGAGTGTCATAGCAACGTGAAAGCACAATGTGGAGAAGATTGGCAATGTCAAAGCTTCCAATGGCAGGATAAACATTGTGAGTAAGGTTCTCTATGTACCCAATATCACTAAAAACCTAATAAGTGTAGGCCAAATAGTGGAAAAAAGCTTGCAAGGTAGGTTCACCCAACATGGAATTCTTCTGGAAGATCCATGTCAACTTCAAGAAGATGGCCAGAGGTGAGAAGCATGGTACTCTCTTTAATTTTGAAGTAGGAGAAACCAGGAACATAACTCTATTCACTTTTGGGTCTCAAACCTTAAGTGAGCTTGAAGTGTCGCATAAGAGACTTGCTCATGTGAATAAAAGAACCTTGAACGATATATGTAGGGATCAAAGTGTTCTAGGACTGCAAAACATATCGAAGCAACACATGATCAACAAGTGTGATGCATGACAAATTGGGGAGGCACCAAGACAACCATTCAGCCATAAAGGCTACATCCACAACAACTTATTGGATTTAGTACATACAAATGTATCGGGACCAAGTCAAGAACCTTGAGTGGCACGATCAAGGTATTATGTCTCATTTAATGATGACCATAGTAGATGGAATATTCTATACTTTATGAAGAGTAAGAATGATGTGGTTGATTGATTCAAAAAGTATCTAGCTCATGTGCAAAATCATAGAGTTAGATCACTCAAGAAGCTCAGATCTGATGGAGGGGGAGAATACTTCTCCAAAGAGTTTGATGAGTTCTTACAAGATAAAGGTATCAAACAAGAAGTGACTAATATGTACTCTCCTCAACTATATGGAATCGCAAAGAGGAGAAACAAGACATTGGTTGGATCAACCAGAACAATGCTTGAAGAGAAGTGGTTGCCACATTATCTATGGGTAGAAGCTATTTCAACTACAGTGTACCTTGTCAATAGACTACCATCAAAATCACTTCAAGGTATGACTCCTTATGAAGCGTGGCCTGGAAGAACTCGGCGCCTGGAGGCTTATCAAACTGTCCGGACGCCAATGAGCGTCAAAGGAACGTCACGGAAGGTGAATAGAGACGATCCAACCGCACATGACCACATGCGGGGAACCTTGTCCTTCCTATGAGTGTAAGATTTCCTGCAGTTTTGATATCCATAACTACAAAAGTCTGAATCGAAAGCAGTACTTCCAAGCCTTTCTTCCAAAACTGCACATGAGTCTTCTTCAAGAATTTCCGATGAGATTCAACAGACATGGTTTAGGGGATGTGCCTTGTACTCTTAGGCAGATGGCTAGGGTTCAAGTCCCGTCTAGGGCTCGATGCCTCAAAGTTCCCCAAGATGGGTGCCTCTACCTTACAAAGTCGGGCCTGTGTGTCTTTCCAATTCATTATACTCTCAAAAAAAAAAGGAATTTCCACTGAGAAAGAAGAAAGAGATGCTGGGTATAAAGCTTTCCAATTGTTACGACAAACAAATAAAGCTAGAAGAAGTTACTGAAGTCGTTCTCCTAAACTTTAAGAAGAACAAAGGCAATGTTGATGAGCTCAAGGACAAGCTCAACAAGAGGTGGAATGTTAAATGGTCTTCTTCCTGGTGGAGATACAAATTCAAATATTTGTGGACGTTCTCCAACTGCAACAGTCAGTCCATCTTGCAAAACCGAATGTAGGAAGCTATATACATTGTGGCAGAGATTTACCCCACCTCTTTTTGGAATGTGACTTGGCCAAGCAGTTTTGGCACGTCATCAATAAGGTTATTATTTTTAGGAATAGAGGGCCCCTCACTGCCAGGAAGTTCTGGTTGGTTGTTGTGTGGATCTTGACTTGGTGTTGTGGAATGTTTGGAGAGGAACCATTCTTTGGCAAATCTGGAGATGCAGAAACCTATCTATATGTAACCATAAAAGAAAACTGTTATCTGCAAGATTCAAAAAGAGTTGTATCTTGATGGCCTTGAATCCATATATTCCATTAAAAAGGCCCCTTTCAGCTATGAGTCCAAGCAAGAGATAATGGCTTCCCATCCCTTTACTAGATGGAAATCTCTTTTGTTATCCCTATACTCCCCCGTGAGATTCCATATGCTTTGTAATCTCTCACCTGTTGGTTGGGTTGTTGGTGGGGTGCATATCTTGCCCCTCTGTACATTGTATACGTGCTTGCATTAATTTTAACTTTTCCTCATTCTCTCGAAAAAAAATTCCTGGTGAGTCACGCATATATTATTACATATCGATGGACGAGGAGTAGAGATGTAGCTACTGAATTCTTTATTTATAAATGGAGTACCCGAGTGGAAGATACAAATGTCCTTGCAAGTCTAAATGAACCTAACGCTCCTTTCAAGGTCTAGACGGATCTAACGCTCCTTTTTTCTAAGACAACAAAGATAAATTGATTATTAGTAATGAGTTATTGTAGGAGGCAGACACACATCTATACAATACGAAAGCTTTCTCAAAATATTGAGCAGTACATGGAAAACCTAGAACCTTATTAGAGAGAAAGGAGGTTCTCTATCCATTTGATATGCTTGTAGTCACAAGTGATGTCTCCGAGACTAGAATTCTCAAGAGGAGCATCATTATAAGAATTAATACAATATTTTCCAAGTCTTTTTGACAAATTCATACATTCAGAAATGAAATCCTTTTGAGTAGAACTAATGATTTTGTTGTTTTTACTAATCCAAATGCTTCATAGAACCTGAGATCTCTGAAGATCCACAGTACAACATCCATTCGGGAGTTAACACCAAAGAGGATCTCTTTGTATTCAATTTTGGGAATGCCCAAAATCTAATAGCAAATATCAATAGGTCTCCAAAATCTCTAACCATGATGGCATCTACCAGAAAGAAGAGAAAGGTCCTCCTTCCTATCAAAGTAGCCATTCTAATAGGGCATAATAATCCAAGCCCACCTTCCTCCTTGTTGGAGTTTGAGGTCTATAGAAGCACGTGAATAGCACAAGGAAGAAGAAGAATCTTGGAGCACAACAC
The DNA here is from genome assembly GCA_020310875.1 of Ceratopteris richardii. Lineage (NCBI taxonomy): Eukaryota > Viridiplantae > Streptophyta > Polypodiopsida > Polypodiales > Pteridaceae > Ceratopteris > Ceratopteris richardii. The sequence goes on from CM035425.1 coordinate 31,342,770, forward strand.
ACAGTAGTGAATGTATTACCACTAGGATGTACAAAGATAAGTAACCCATTAGCGCAATATGCATATATACAAGATAGGGGAGAAAACCTCCTAAAGAGGGAGAAAAGTGCCCCGGTGGTCGAAGTGTATTCACACACATGACTACGTAAATATATCAACAAATCCCCCCTAGGAGTGATGAAGTGAACAAGGAGCTGGCACTCATGTATAAGGAAGCACAAAGCTATGTGGAATCAATCCACAAAAGGAAGCCCAAAACTTTACGGAAAGCTTTAAACTTCTCCCTAGGAAGAGCCTTCATGAAAAGGGTTGCAACGTTCTCCTGCATGGGCGCATATGCCAAGCTGATCTCTCCAGAGGAGAACCTCTCCCTGACATAATGATAATGCACCTCGATCTGCTTAGTGCAAGCATGGAACATAGGTTTCCTCGCAACTGGCAATGTGCTCTCACTACAAGTGAAGATGGTGGTGGTAGAAGAGTGACCAACACCCAAATTAGCCATATTACATCTAAGCCAAACACACTCAACAGTCGCTTTGAAAGATATCCTATACTCGTCCTCACAACTGGAAGTAGCCACAGTAGGTTGCTTCTTGCTCAACCAAGATATGCATGAACTACCAAACATGAAGCAAAAAACACTAGTGGACACACGAGTGTCATAGAAACGAGCCTTGTCAAAGTTAGAAAAAGCATATAAATTTGGAAGTAGTGATCCTCTCTTGGGATAAAACAATCCAAGTAGTGATCCCCCCTTGGACGAGTGAGCAACATGTATCAACATATACAACAATGATCAGAAGCACATCATTTGCAATTCTAAACATATAAAATGCTTTCAATTGGATTGTTCTCAGAACCATGTGCAATCCGATAGGCATGTATCTTTTCATACCAAGCACGTAATGCTTGCTTTAAACCATATAATGTCTTCTTCGACCTATACATCTGGTTTTCATGCCTTTTCTGCACAAAGCCATGGGGCTGAAAAACATACACTTCTTTATGCAAGTCACCATTCAAAAGTGTAGTTTTAATGTTCAACTAAGGTACATTCCAATCATGTTGAGTTGTAAGTGCACAGATGCTATGAGCAGTAGTCATTCGGCAAGTAGGAGCAAAGGTCTCATAAAAATCAATGCCTCTTTCCTGAGCATAACCCTTTGCAACAAGCCTAGCGTTATACCTATCAACTGCTCCATCACACTTACGCTTCAGCCTGTATATCCACTGAGTGCCAATGGCCTTCTTGCGAGGAGGCAAGTGTTATACCTTATGGAATATTGGAATGTTAAATGGATTTTAATGCCTTGAGGTTTTTAATGTGTTTTGTGTTTTGATTTAGTAGGTGAAGATCCATGAGGGTGTGAATGTGCATGGACTTATTCAAATATTTTTGGAGATATTTAAAAGAATACTTTTCGAAGATAGTTATTTTTAGAAGATAGTATTTTTAGTTATTTTTGTAAAGTAATAGATCACTTTAGAAAGTGATGTTTTGTGAAAATAGAAAATTACAATTTTGTAAATAAAGCAAAAGCACGCTTTTTGATGCCTCTCCCTTATATATCTTCTATTCAGGACGTAATAAGAAAAACATATAAATACACATGCTCTGATAGACTCAACCATTAGAGTCTGTGGGGGGATATTGTACCCAATCCACAGTCGTCTCTTGTCTCTTTCTATTCTCTAATTAATTTTGTATGATTTCATTTTTGTACTATCCTTTGTGTTCATGGATGTGTAAGATCCGAAGGGCAAGAGTTGTTTTAGAGCCAAGGAATCCGTGGAGGTGGTTTTGGGGTTTGATTGTGATTCACGATGTCTATTCCATTTGCAATCCAGCATCTATCTCAACTGTCCGATCTAGACCTAGGTTTTGGATCTCTAGTAAAGTCATAGACCCTACTCAAAATAACGACCATTTTAGTTCCTCACCCTACCCGTGGTACCAATCCAGCGACAATTAGAGCTTTTGTGGCATGAACTCCAACATGCGAAAAATGAGATTAAGGAATGTGATGCTGCACTCCAACAACTACAAAGTGATGACAATAACTTAGTTAGGGTAGTGAAGGCCATTATCACTACTTAAGAACAAGGAGCACAATCCAAGATTTGTGCTAAAAATTTCCAATTTTCACGCTTTGATGGATGAAAAGATGGCCAATTTGTTCTTTCATGGTTATCTTAGTATGATGACTTATATTCTGATGAATCATGCTCTGAAAGTGAAAAATTGAAATTTGTAACTATTTATTTGGTGGGTAAAGCCTAATTATGGTGGAATGTTTTGCACCATAGCACTGATTGACCCACCACATGGCAAGCATTTCAAGAAAAGATCAAGGATTCCTTCCTTCCTCCTGAGCTTCACTTATATGCTCATCGATCATGGACAATTTTAGGGTGGAAAGATGGAGATATTGTATCTACCTATACTAAACGTTTTTGGCAATGACTATTACTTATTTGTTCGCTTGAAAGGATTCGTGAAGGTACTTTGCAATGGAAATATGAAGATGGTTTGGAGATGGGAATCCAAGCTTAGCTCAACACTGTACAATTGACAACCCTCTATGAAGCTATTTCTTTTGCACATGATGTTGAGAAAGAGTTTCAATCCATCACCAAGTCCATTTGCTTACAACAAACACGTCAACAACCACAACCAATCAAGCCCACTTTTTCCTTCAATTGTCCTTTTTGTACTTTTTCCTCTCCTACTTCTCAATGGTCACCTACCTTTTAGTGTCTACCTACTTTTCAATGCCCTCCTCAATCCAATTTCTCACTAGTACCCAAGACAACCTGCTTACACCCTATCGAAACTCCAAACTTTTAGACTACAATGATGGATGCTCCACAAAAGAGGGCCCGTATCACTTGCTGGCATTGTGGTAAGGTTGGTAATACTAAAGCTAAATGTAGGTTCCAAACTAATGACGTGAAGCCAATTGGAGCTCAAGTACACAACATGGGGAATTCAACCTGATTGGACCGACGAAGCATTGGAACAAGATCTAAGTATGCTCTTTTCTTGGATTAGCTAGTTTTCATAGAAAGTTTTTAAAAGGTTTTTCTTATTTAGCACCCCCACTCACATTATTATTGAAGAAAAAAATAAAATTTGTGTGAGGATTACCACAACTACAATCATTTGAAAAAAAACAAACATGCACTTTCTCATGCGCTTGTTTTAAAATTACCTAATTTGGTCAACCTTTTCATGTAGTTACAGATGCTAATGGTTCAGGTATACGTGTTGTATTAATGAAAAATGACCATCCTATTGCATTTGAAAGAACGAAAGTTAAACCTTCATAAAAGAATTATAGTAGATATGATAAGGAATGTTTAGTTGTTTTGCATGCTTTAAAAATTTGGAAACATTATCTCATGGGTTCAGAAGTCATAATTACAACAGACCAACAAGCAATTAAGCATTTATTAAATCAACCATTGATTTCTGACTAACATATTAAATGGCTTCATTCATACAAAATTTTCAACCTATGGTTCAATATCAACCTGGCAAAGCTAGTGTTGTAGCTGATGCCCTTAGACATTTCCCATCCCCCAAACAACTATTGTTTCAATCAATAATATTTCTACTATTCATATTCATTCATTTCATGAGATGATTTTGCTTATGCATCTGATTTGTATTTTTCACAAACAGGGAATCCTTCACCTTATTCCAGGATTTACACATATAACATATGAGTCTTCTAGCTCCAGGAACAAAAAAGTAAGGAGAAACTTAAATTTCCCACATATTATTATTGTTCCAAGACTTTTAATTATCAAGATCAAATCCTCTACATTTCCTTTTCATAACACATGCCCAAAAATCATTAGATTCAAAAGCTCTTAGAATCCATTTGGAAGACATCAAAGTAGCCATTCTAATAGGGCATAATAATCCAAGCCCACCTTCCTCTTTGTTGGAGTTTGAGGTCTACAGAAGCACGTGAATAGCACAAGGAAGAGGAAGAATCTTGGAGCACAAAACGCAATAGTGAATGTATTACCACTAGAATGTACAAAGATAAGTAACCCATTAGGGCAATATGCACATATACAAAACAGGGGAGAAAACCTCCTAAAGAGGGAAAAAAGTGCCCTGGTGGTCCTAGTGTATTCACACACATGACTATGTAAATATATCAACAAATCCCCCCTAGGAGTGATGAAGTGAACAAGGAGCTGGCACTCATGTATAAGGAAGCACCAAGCTATTTGGAATCAATCCACAAAAGGAAGTAAGCCCAAAACTTTACGGAAAGCTTCAAACTTCTCCCTAGGAAGAGCCTTCATGAAAAGGGTTGCAACGTTCTCCTGCATGGGCACATATGCCAAGCTGATCTCTCCAGAGGAGAACCTCTCCATGACATAATGATAATGCACCTCAATGTGCTTAGTGAAAGCATGGAACATAGGGTTCCTCGCAATTGCCAATGTGCTCTCACTATAAGTGAAGATGGTGGTGGCAAAAGACTGACCAACACCCAAATTAGCCATAAGACATCTAAGCCACACACACTCAACAGTCGCTCTGAAAGATATCCTATACTCAACCTCACAACTGGAAGTGGCCACAGTAGGTTGCTTCTTGCTCAACCAAGATATGCATGAACTACAAGGCATGAAGCAAAAAACACTAGTGGACACAAGAGTGTCATAACAACGAGCCCAGTCAAAGTTAGAAAAAGCATATAAATTTGGAAGTAGTGATTCCCCCTTGGGATAAAACAATCCAAGTAGTCAGGTACCACTCAAGTAGCAAAAGATAGGCTTAACTATTTGCCAATGCTTGATAGTTGGCCAATGCATAAACCTACTCATTTGTGAGATAGAAAATTGAATATCTAGCCGAGTAATGCATAAGTAAATCAAGCATCCACTAGCATGCTGATAGAGAACAAACATCAAATGAATCTCTAGCATCATGAAGACTCAATCATAAACCTGTCTCCATAGGAGTGGCAATAGGTTTAGAGTCTTCAAGGCCAAAACACTACAATAAGCTATGCCACCATCAACTTGCATAAAATGAATGCCCAAATAATGATGCAAATGCCCCAAATCAGACATCTCAAATGAGGCATGCAAATCAACCTTAAAATCAACAATATGCTTCTCATGAGGACTACTGAGCAGCATGTATCAATATACAACAATGATCAGAAGCACATCATTTGCATGCTAAACATATAAGATGCTTTCAATTGGATTGTTCTCAAAACCATGTGCAATCTGATAGGCATGCATCTTTTCATACCAAGCATGTAATGCTTGCTTTAAACCATATAATGTCTTCTTCAACCTGTACATCTGGTCTTCGTGCCTTTTCTGCACAAAGCCATGGGGCTGGAAAACACACGCTTCTTTATGCAAATCCCATTCAAAAGTTTATTTTTAATGTTTAACTAATGTACATTCCAATCATGATGAGTTGTAAGTGCATATATGCTATGAACAGTAGTCATTCGGCAAGTAGGAGCAAAGGTCTCATAAAAATAAATGCCTCTTTCTTGAGCATAACCCTTTGCAACAAGCCTAACCTTATACCTATCAACTGCTCCATCACACTTACGCTTCAGCTTGTATATCCACTTAGTGCCAATGGCCTTCTTGCGAGGAGGCAAGTGTTATACCTTATGGAATATTGGAATGTTAAATGGATTTTAATGCCTTGAGGTTTTTAATGTGTTTTGTGTTTTGATTTAGTAGGTGAAGATCCATGAGGGTGTGAACGTGCATGGACTTATTCAAATATTTTTGGAGATATTTAGAAGAATACTTTTCGAAGATAGTTATTTTTAGAAGATAGTATTTTTTAGTTATTTTTGTAAACTAATAGATCGCTTTAGAAAGTGATGTTTTGTGAAAATACAAAATTACAATTTTGTAAATAAAGCAAAAGCATGCTTTTTGATGCCTCTCCCTTATATATCTTCTATTTAGGACGTAATAAGAAATACCTATAAATACACATGCTCTGATAGACTCATCCATCAGAGTCTGTGCGGGGATATTGTACCCAATCCACGATCATCTCTTGTCTCTTTCTGATCTCTAATTACTTTTGTGTGATTTCATTTTTTTACTATCCTCTGTGTTCATGCATGTGTGAGATCCGAAGGGAAAGAGTTGTTTAAGAGCCAAGGCATCAGTGGAGGTGGTTTTAGGGTCCGATTGTGATTCGCGATGTCGGTTCCATTCACAATCCAACATCTATCTCAACCGTCCGGTCTAGACCTAGGTTTTGGATCTCTACGTAAGGTCATGGACCCTACTCAAAGTATCGACCATTTTAGTTCCTCACCCCTACCGGTGGTACGAATCCACCAACAATTAGAGCTTCTGCGCCATGAACTCCAACATGTGGAGAACAAGATTAAGGAATGTGATGCTGCACTCCAATAACTACAAAGTGATGACAATAACTTAGTTAGGTTAGTGAAGGCCACTATCACTTCTCAAGAATAAGGCACAAAATCAAAGATTGGTGCTAAAAATTTCCAATTTTCACGCTTTGATTGACAAGAAGATGGCCAATTTGTTCTTTCATGGTTATCTTAGTATGATGACTTCTATTCTGATGAACCATGCTCTGAAAGTGAAAATGTGAAATTTGTAACTATTTATTTGGTGGGTAAAGCCAAGTTATGGTGGAATGTTTTGCACCATAGCACCGATTGCCCCACCACGTGGCAAGCATTTCAAGAAAAGATCAAGGATTCCTTCCTTCCTCCTGAGCTTCACTTACATGCTCATTGATCATGGACGATTTTAGGGTGGAAAGATGGAGATACTGTATCTACCTATACTAAACGTTTTTGGCAATGACTATTACTTATTCGTTTCCTTGAAAGGATTGGTGAAGGTACTTTGCAATGGAAATATGAAGATTGTTTGGAGATGGGAATCCAACCTTAGCTCAGCACTCTACGATTGACAACCCTCTATGAAGCTATTTCTTTTGCACATGATGTTGAGAAAGAGTTTCAATCCATCACCAAGTCCATTTTCTTGCAACAAACACGTCAACAACCGCAGCCAATCAAGCCCACTTTTTCCTTCAATTGTCCTTTTTATACTTTTTCTTCTCCTACTTCTCAATGCCCGCCTATGTTTTAGTGTCTTCCTATTTTTCAATGCCCTCCTCAATCCAATTTCTCACCAGTACCCAAGAAAACCCTCTTACACCCTATCGAAACTCCAAACTTTCAGACTACAATGATGGATGCTCAACAAAAGAGGGTCCGTATCACTTGCTGGCATTGTGGTAAGGTTGGTCATACTAAAGGTAAATGTAGGTTCCAAACTAATGACATGAAGCCTGTTGGAGCTCAAGTACACAGCATGGAGAATTCAACCTGATTGGATCGATGAAGCATTGGAACAAGATCTAACTATGCTCTTTTCTTGGATTAGCCAATTTTCATAGAAAGTTTGTAAAAGATTTTTCTTATTTAGCATCCCCACTCACATTATTATTGAAGAAAAAAATAAAATTTGTGTGAGGATTAGCACAACGACAATCATTTGAAAAAAATCAAACATGCACTTTCTCATGCGCTTGTTTTAAAATTACCTAATTTTGCACAACCTTTTCATGTAGTGACAGATGCTAGTGGTTCAGCTATAGGTGTTGTATTAATGCAAAATGACCATCCTATTGCGTTTGAAAGAACGAAAGTTAAAACTTCATAAAAGAATTATAGTACATATGATAAGGAATGTTTAGCTATTTTGCATGCTTTAAGATTTTGGAAACATTATCTCATAGGTTCAGAAGTCATAATTAAAACAGACCAACAAGCAATTAAGCATTTATTAAATCAACCATTGATTTCAGACTAACACATTGAATGGCTTCATTCATACAAAATTTTCAACCTATGGTTCAATATCAACACAGCAAAGCTAGTGTTGTAGCTGATGCCCTTAGTCATTTCCCATCCCCCAAACAACTATTGTTTCAATCAATAATATTTCTATTATTCATATTCATTTATTTCATGAGATGATTTCTACTTATGCATCTGATTTGTATTTTTCACAAACATGGAATGCTTTCAATAATTCTCAAACATTTAGTGAGGATCACTACAGTTTTCATAATGGATTCTTGTATTTCAAAGACAACTTATGCATCACACAAGGTTTTAAAGAATTTTTTATGAAAGATATGCATGAACCACCGTATATGGGTCATAGGGGCATACAAAGTACTATTTCTACATGTAAATTTATTTTGGCCACATATGGAAAAGGAAATTACACAATATCTTTCCCATTGCATTGCATGTCAACGAGTAAAAAGACATGGTAAAGGATTTGGATTATTAGTGCCACTTCCCATACCTAATGGACCATGGGAACACATTTCTATGGATTTTATTACTGATCTTCTCTCAACTTCATCTCATAATGATATGATTTGGACAATTGCTGATAGGTTTAGTAACCAAGCATATCTCTTTCCTTGTAAAAACACTCTTTCTGCACCCAACCTGCTAAGTTTCTTACTAAATGTATTTTTTTCACATCATGGGTTTCCGAAAATATTTTATCCGATCGAGATGTTCGTTTTTGTAATCACTCTTGGGTTGCATTATTTCAAAATTTAGGTTCTAAAAAAGACTTTAGTTTTGCATTTCATCCTAAAAGTAATAGGCAAAGTGAAGCTATGAATAGTACTATTTTGGATCTATTACATTGTTATTCTTTAGATAATCCAAGTAATTGGGATGAGAACTACATATTTCATATAATAACACAACACATACCACTACTAGATGGCACCGTATGAAATTATCTATGGTAAAAAGCTTCCCACCCCCATGTCTATCACTCAAACTAACATACCTATGGTTAATTCTTTTACACAAGATCACATTTCCATACTTCATGTGGTTCATGCGCACATTAAAAAAAGTCAAGAAAAATACATGCGGAATGTTAGTAAGAAACGAGTAGTTAAAGAATTTAATGAAAATGATTTTTTATGGTTATGAATAATTAAAAGATGTCCAAAAAATATTTCACAACATCCTAAGGTCAAACTTGCACCACATTATCATGGACCTTTTCGTATTATTCAAAACATTAATGAGAATGCTTTTAGATTAAATATACCTTCTCATTGGAATATACATAATTCTTTTCATATCAGTTTATTGAAACAATTTAAAGGAACATTACCACTCACTCCTATTTTAGATGATCCTCCTTTACTTAAAGAGGATGAAAAAACTCTAGTTCTAGAGAAAATACTTGATTATGATGTCACTACTACACACACACATGTAATCATTATCGTAGATATTTGGTTACATATAAAAAACAATCACTTGAAGAATCTCAATGCATTCATAAGACATCACTAACTCCACATTATGACCACTTGATTTCTTCTTATCATTCAGAATCACATTAAATTCTAGTTTTTGAGTTCCATGCATGTGTTTTTACATGGAACATGCTTATGATGAGTATGCGGGGGGAGATTGTATCCAATCAGGTGTTGTCTGTTGTGTCTTTCTATTCGCTGAGTACTTTTGTGTGATTTTGTCTCTATACTATCCTCTATGTTTGTGCACCTACGGGATCCAAAGGGCAACAACAAGTTACATAAAAACCAAGTACCATTTTTCATAATAGCATCATATTCTCATTGCATAAAAGCCTTCCAATATTGAGACATTGTGCTTCTTCAAATGAAACAGGCTCATTCTCATCATAGAGACTAGGGGCAGCCATAGCATATCAATCTAATGCAAACAAAGCACTATGAGAGCCAAAACGAGTACGATATGAAAAAGGTGCATCTAATTTGATGTCACACAAAGTCTGCACTAGCCATTTTGGCATAATTTTTGCCTCCTTAATATCAACTCTCTCATCAACAAGTGCATCATGTAAATCTACATCAGAAATGGAATGATCTACCTCATCGCAGGAAACCTATAAAGGCTCAAAAGTTGCCTCATTTGGACTAGCACTAGACTTTCCACCTGTAAAGAGAGGCACCAAGGTATCATACATGTCTTTGGAGCTAATAGAGGTCTCCTTAGTACATGAAAATAATGGTTGAATAGCATCTTCCACAAAAACATCACAGGTAGCCAAAATGTGTTTAGTTTATAGATGATACTAGCAATAGCCTTTACTTTCAAAACTATACCCAACAAAAATACATTTCAATTCCTTATCATCCATTTTTTTGCATTGTTGCTCATGCACTAATGCATATGCCAAACAACAAAAAACATGTAGATGAGCAACATATGGCTTGCGACCATGTCAAGCCTCATATGGAGTGATAGACTACAACGCTTTAGTGGGACACCTATTACGTACATATGTTGCACACATAACAACCTCCAGCCGTAAACTGTGGTAAAGCTTGACTCTTGATCATACACCTTGCCATATCCATAAGTGACCTATTCTTCCTTTCAATAACTCCATTTTGTTGACGTGTATATGGCACTGTACACTGATGTTTCATCCCACATTCATCTAGAAATGCATTAAATTCAGAGGACATCTATCCCCCCACCCCCTGCCCACGATGAGAACAGAGGGTGCCAATTTTAGATGCTAATAGATTTTGAGCGAAAACCAAACATTGTTTGAAGCACATAAACACTTTGGACTTTTCCTTCAATGGCTATACCCATGCATGCCTAGAAAAATCATCGATGAAAGTCATGAAGTAAAGATCGTTCGCAAAAGAAGGTGTATGCATAGGATCATCGACATCAGTATGAAGAAGCTGCAATTTTTGAGTAGCTTGAACTGAACCATCTTTTCAGAAGGAGAAACACTGCATTTTACCCAAAATACAGCCTTCATATACATGGTTATTGGGTGCCTCAAGTTTGGGCAAAGAGGACACCATTTTAGATTTCTGCAGGTGTAGCAAACTAGCAAAATTCATATGACCAAAGCATGCAAGCCAAAGCTTTCCACCTCACATAGCCTGAGAATCATGTACTGCACATGCTGAATCATTCACAAATTTTTCATAGTCTATGAGCTTATAGAGCCCATGACATAAAAGGCCAGAAGCAATAATCATGTCGCCATTTGATAGATCATGAACTGTACATCTGTCATCAACAAATTTCACAACCAAGCCAATCTTGGCTAATGCAAAAACTGATAACAAAGCTTTCTTGATCCCTAGCACAAATAGAGCATCTGACAATGTAAAAGAACTACCATCAATAGTCAGAATGATCTTACTAACTACCATAACATGATAAGAGGAGTTTTTGCCGCATGTGATAGTATTCCCTATAGGGGCAAGATCAAGCGAAGTGAAGAAACTGTTGGAACATCAAGCTTACACTATGCTTGAGGTGGACTTGATCTCCATCAAAAAGCTATCGCTTGGATTATGTGGAAAGAATATCCGTTGGAAAGTTCTTTTAGTTATGCTCACTTATTGTATTTTTTTAAAAGATTTTTCATGGATCTTTTAACATTGTCAAAGACTAGAGCTTTACACATGTAAAAGAAGAAAAAGAGAGGTTATCTTCCATGAACTTTTGGTGGTTTAGTTGCAATCAATCAATCAATCAATCACCGAAAAGTAGATCAAACTAGATCTTCACTTTTCCTAGATTGTAGGAAAGTGAATTGATTCCCTCCAACAACCTTTACTGCCTTCATTTGAATTCAAAATATACTTGTCAAAGTCATGGAGCACTTGATAAGTCTATATAAAGACTTCAAATTACTTGTACAATAAATGGAAGCAATATACATACACTTGTGGCCATCATTGTCTTGCTCCTTCAATTTTCTGCATCATCTTCTCCAACAACAATAAACTTGCAGAGTTTGTTGCTCTCTCTACAGAGCTAAAAATTGGATGAACGAGGAGTCAATGCAAAGATATTAGTGTCTAGTTTATTCTTGTAAAATTTTAAAGCATTTGGTTCACTAGATTAGGAAAAATCTCAATTTTTCTATCTCCGGTTCAATCTCTATATATTCTTGAAAAATACGAGGTATCACTATTGAGTGTCTGGTTATTTCCAAAAGCATATTTTTCTTATTACTTGTAATCCTATGCATTCTATATACTCAACCCTATGTGTATCATGCCCACAAAAGGATGTTTTCTAATTGTAATCATGCTGGTTTCTATTAGCATTTGAAGTTGATTCTCTCATCCAAAGATAATAAGTTCTTGAGCTAGTCGATGTGCAAACCTATATGTTTTGTATCATCTCTTTCTCCTTGATGCTCCAAAGTACATAGTGCATTTTATTGCACTTATTGCATGCCTATAAGGTCTATTTGAGTCTCCATTAGCTCAAGGGCTAGTATTGTGCCAATTTGTTGGACCAAACTTCGTGGCTTTGCAACTCACTTTTTCTACCTCCTACAAGCTTCTCCAAGTTCTTTAAGTGGTATTAGAGCTAGATCAAGATGGGTCAACTTTCCCACAATCATTGAGAAGATTGATCAACATAATTATGCGGCTTGGAAAGGTAGAAATATTTATGGAATTGTAGCAGGTGATGAAGCTATGCCTATTCCAAGATCCAAAGGAGGACCTACACAAGGGGAGACAGATAAGCTCACACTTTGGTGTGCAAGGGATGCTCAAGAAAGGTCGTACATACTAAATTCTATCTCTGACTTTCTATTACCACATATTAGAGGATGCAAGACATCTCAAGAGACTTGGGATGCCATAGATACCTTCTTTTTTGCTAGTACCAAAGCAAGAAAGAATCATCTTTGGAACGATTTCAACCAAATGAAGAAGACACCTAGAAAACCATCACAAATTTTGTTACCAAGGTGAAGGATGTTACAGATTAGTTATCATCCATTCAAGAGCTCATTGAAGAAGAGGCTATCATGAGGCAAATTCTGAATGGGATTCAAACTACTAAGAAATGGCAATCCTTCACCACAGCTTATGATCTCATCATGGATGCGTAAACTCCAGACTTCAACATCTTTCTTGGACAACTCTTCAATCAAGAGGCCAACAATAGCATAAAGGAAGGTAAATCCTATCATGGTAATTCAAGTAGTGCTCTATATGCAGATAAGAAGGATAAGAAGTTGAAAGCCAAGAAGAAAGAAGAAGATGAAGAGGACACTTCCCAAGCCGACTTCGCAAGCAAGAGCAAGTGGAAAGGGAAGAAGAAAGGAAAAAAGCATGACAAAGCCAAAGTTCAGAATGTTCAACCTTGTGCCATCTGCGATAAGACCAAACACACCAGTCAGAATTGCTAGTTAAAAGGGAAGACCCATAAAGGAAGTGGAAGAGGTGGATATGGCAGCAATAGAGGTAGAGGTGGAAACAACTTCAACAATAACAATAGAGGCTATAATAGAAGGGACTTCAACAATTAGTGAGAAGATCAAGCACATGAAGACTCATTGCTTCTAATGAATCTAAGCCACAAAGAAGGTAAAGAAGATTATAAAATTTTCTACATACTTTCAAGATGATAAAATCATGTTGCTGGCAACATTGCTCTTCTATCTAATTTGGAAAGTCCAAAGCATAGACATGAAGTATAAATAGGGAGTGACAAAAAGCACAATGTGGAGAAGATTGGCAATGTCAACGCTTCCAATGCTAGGATAAACATTCTGAGTAAGGTTCTCTATGTACCCAATATCACTAAAAACCTAATAAGTGTAGGCCAAATAGTTGAAAAAGGCTTGCAAGGTAGGTTCACCCAACATGGAATTCTTGTGGAAGATCCATGTCAACTTCAAGAAGATGGCCAGAGGTGAGAAGCATGGTACTCTCTTTAATTTTGAAGTAGGAAAACCAGGAACATAGCTCTATTCACTTTTGGGTCTCAAACCTTAAGTGAGCTTGAAGTGTCACATAAGAGACTTGCTCATGTGAATGAAAGAACCTTGAAGGATATATGCAGGGATCAAAGTGTTCTAGGACTGCAAAACATATCCAAGCAACACATGATCAACAAGTGTGATGCATGACAAATTGGGGAGGCACCAAGACAACCATTCAGCCATAAAGGCTACATCCACAACAACTTATTCAATTTAGTACATACAAAAGATGTAGGAGTGTGGAGAATGCTCTAAGCAAGCTCCTAGAAGATTATCAAGAGAGAAGAAACAACCAGAAAGGTATGGATATCATTCCACATTCATTACAAAGCATTCAATCTAATTGGCAAAAGACTCAACTTTAGAGGAACCCTCAACATATGAAGAGGCAAAGGGAAGCCCTAATCGGGAAAAGGCCATGAAAGAAGAAATAGATGCATTGAAGGAGATGGACACTTGGGATTTGGTTCTAATGTCCTCGAATCAAAAGGTAATTGGTTGTAGATGGTTATTTAAAGTTAAAAGAAACTTAAATGGATCAGTATGTAGGTAGAAGGCAAGATTATTTGCGAAAGGATGCTCACAAACTCATGGTATAGACTATAAGGAAACATTCTCACCAGTTCCAAAGATGACTACAATCAGAACAGTGATAAGTGTAGCCACTGCAAGGAATTGGAGACTCCTCCAAATTGATGTAAAAAATGCATTCCTAAATGGTTGGATAAGTGAAGAGGTATACATACTAGAACCACCAAGTTTTGAAAATGCTAATCATGCATCTTATGTTTGTAGACTTAAGAAAGCATTGTATGGATTGAAATAAGCTCCTAGAGCTTGGAATTACAGGTTGATTACATACCTTCAAGATCAAGGGTTCAAACCTAGCAACTCAGATCCTTCTCTATTATCAAAAGGGATCACAATGAGGTCATCTATCTGTGTATATGTAGATGATATTATTGTGACAGGTGATGATCTAAATGGGATTCAATGGATCAAGAGACACATGCAAGAGGATTTCAAAATCAGTGACTTAAGTGAGCTCATATATTTCCTAGGTGTGCAGGTGATATACACAAATGAAGGAATTTACTTGACTGAGAGAATATACATTGAGGATCTACTTCTTAAGTTCAAAATGGACAACACTAAACCTGCAACTACACCTTTGGAGATTAACCATAAACTTAGTGTTTATGAAGGTGAGAAAATTGAAGATATTAAAGAATTTCAAAGCTTGGTAGGTAGCCGGATATATGCTACTCATACAAGGGCAGACATCTCATATAGTGTGGGAGTGGTTAGTCAATTCATGCACTCACCAAGAACACCACACATGGATGCAACTAAGAGAGTAATTAAGTATCTCAAAGACACAATCAATGAGGGTATATTCTATCATTACTCTTCAAATTTGGATATCAAAATCTATTCAGATGCAGATTGGGGAGGAGCTAAAGATAGATGATAGAAGAAGTACCCCTAGTTACTTAGCATTTGCAGGTTCAAAGCTAGTGTCATGGAGTTCCAAGAAGCAACCAACATTTGTTTTATCCTCAATTGAAGCAAAGTATAGAGGTTTGACCATAGCAACTCAAGAGGCAATATGGTTAAAAGCATTGTATATAGATTTGGGACTTGTGAGTTGAAAACCTCAAATATTTGGAGATAATGTAAGTTCCATGCATCTAATAATAAACCCTATCTTCCATGCAAGAACCAAACACATAGAGGTTCATTACCACTTCATCATGGAGAAGCTTATGGCAAAGGAGATTGACATTTCTTTTATTCCTACTCAAAAGTAAGTAGCAGATCTGATGACGATGGCACTTGATGGAATAAAGCTTTGTAGATTTAAAGCTATGGTAGGTATTCAACCTATTAGAGAATGAAGACTCAAGCATACTTTAGCTTGAGGGGGAGCTTTTGGAACATCAAGATTACACTATGCTTGAGGTGGATTTGATCTACATCAAAAAGCTATCACTTGGATTATGTTCAAAGAATATCTGTTGGAGAGTTCTTTTACTTATGCTCACTTATTGTATTTTTTAAAAAGATTTTTCACGGCTCCTTTACCATTGTAAAAGCTTAGAGCTTTATACATGTAAAAGTAAAAAAAGAAAGCTTATCTTCCACTAATTTGTGGTGCTTGAGTTTGCAATCAATCAATCAATCAATCACCTAAAAGTAGATCAAACTAGATCTTCACTTTTCTTGGATTGTAGGTTAGTGAATTGATTCCCTCCAACAAACTTTACCACCTTCATTTGAATTCAAAATCCACTTGCAAACGTCCTATAGAGCTTGCAAAGTCTATATAAGGACTTCAAATTACTTGCACATCAAATGGAAGCAATAAACATACACTTGTGGCCATCATTGTCTTACTCCTTCAATTTTCTGCATCATCTTCTTCAATAATAGTAAGCTTGCAGAGGTTGCTGCTCTCTCTACAAAGCTCCAAATTCGTTGATAAAGAACTCATTTGAAATTTATTAGTGTCTATTTTATGATTGTAAAATTTCAAAGAATTTGGTTTAGTAGATTGTTAGAAATCTCAGTTTTTCTATCTTGGGGTAAATCTCCTTGTATTCCTGAAAAATAGGAGGTACCAATGTTGAGTGTTTGGTTCATTCCAAATTTGTTTTTATCCCTTGTAATCTTATGCATTATATACACTCAGCCCTATGTGTATCACTCCCACAAAAGGATTTTTTCTAATTGTAATCATGCTAGTCGCTATGAGCATTTGAAGTTCATTGTCTCATCCAAAGATAGTAAGTTTTTGAGCTAGTCAATGTGCAAACCTATCTGTTTTGCATCGACTCTTTCTCCTTGATGCTCCAAAGTACATAATGCATTTTATTGCACTTATCGCATGCCTTTAAGGTCTATTTGAGTCTCCATAAGCTCAACAACTTGTCTTGTGTTGGCTGACTGTACCAAACTTTGTTGCTTTGCAACTCACTTTTTCTACCTCCTACAAGCTTCTCCAAGTTCTTTAAGGAACTACGTTGCAAGGTAATATGTTTGGCTGCCCCACTATCAAAGTACCAACCATCTAGGTCTATTTTAGACATACATTGCTCTTGAGAAGATGGGTCAAAATTGCATATTGTAGTAAACACCCATTCCTCATTTTGCACAAGATTAGAAGACTCTGTTTTTGGTGTAGAGGCCTCTACAACAACCATTCAGGCCTCTTTCTTATTTGCCTCTTTTGCAGCCAGTTTTGGACAGTTCTTTATGACATGATCGTTTCCTTTATAGTAATTGCAAAAGAACTTGTGCTTTTCTGATTTCTTGTCATCTTTGTCTTCCTTCTTCGAATGTGCAACATTTGCAAATTTTTGCTTACTAGTAGATGAGCACCATTTACCTTTGCCTTTTTGACTAGCTAGGAAAGCTTTATTTGCAACATGCATAATGGATCTGTTCTATCTAGACTCATCTTCCTACAATAGGACAGAGAGTAGCTCCTCAAATGTCAAGGCATTTGGATTGCCTTTCATCATCAAACGAAGAGTAGAAGCAAAACTCTGATATGAATCAAGAAGACCATTCAAAACAGTTTGAAGAAGTGAGCTATCTAGTGTAACTTCATCAGTGGAAATCAACTATTCCTTCAAGTCTTTGATCTTTGTCAGAAATCCATCCATAGAATCATTTTCATTCGTGTGCTCACTCTCTAGCTGTTTTCACAGGTAAGCAACATGAGCCTCATTCCTTGCCTTGTATAAAGTGGTAAGTGTATCCCAAGCATTCTTAGCTTTTCTGCAAGAGAGAATGTGAGGAATAATGGCATGTTTTATATACAAGGTTATCAATGCCTGTGCTTGAGCATCTCTGCCATCCCAAGGAATTTGCTTTATAGTAGGTGTAGCTAAAACTGCAGCACGAACAGGAATCTGTAGAATATGACCATCTTTGGTGCCACCTTGATCAGCTTTAGTACCTATATTTACAGGTGAAATAGGACATTTTTCAACACCGTACACAATATTCCATAGTCATTTTGCAACCAATACATGATGCATCATATAAGCCCATAATGGGTAATTCATACCATCCAACTTATCCTCAACAACCAACATACAGATAACATCACTACTTTTAGCCATGGCCATTGACTTAAATACCATGATGCAAAAAATTGAGTGTATATTAAAACCTTGAATAGAGCTACCCTATTGAGTTTTGTTAAACCTATAGCAGACTTTGAGATGCTTATATTGATGAACTGAAACCTGTATATATATTTGGCACAAAAAGATGAAATAGCCTGCACAAGCACTTTGATAGTGCATTCGGAGGCCAAAACGAGCTCACATCACGATTTTGGCACACAACGAAGCTGGTTTGATCTCCTAATCACCCTGAGTATGCACACCAAATTTCATGCAATTTTGATATTGTAACTAGAGGGGTGTCGACGATGCCCTAGATGAAGCAATGACCTACTCTGGTACCAATTATTGGAGTTTAGAGCATGCTAGCAACACAAACAAGAAGAAGAAGCTTGGAGCACAACACGCAATATGAATGTATTACCACTAGAATGTACAAAGATAAGTAACCCATTAGGGCAATAGGCATACATACAAGCCGGGGAAAAAACCTCTTAAAGAGGGAAAAACATCCCAGATGTTACTAGTGTGTTCACATACATCACTACCTAAATATATCAACACTTCTTTCTACAAAATATGTGTCAAACCACTTTGGGAACCTTAGGACAATCATTGGAACCTCCCTAGAGGAATCTCCTAGCTATAGTTATGGATTTGGCCAGTTGCTTCTTGTTTGGTATCCAACAAGAAAGAGAATAGGTTAGAGAAGGAAGAATGTAGTGATTGAGGAAAAAACACCTATGGAGAAGACTATACTAAAAGGACATCCATCTAACTACTTTGGTTCTAAACTTTTTTAGTACCCAATCCCACCTCTAGTCAAAGGATATGCTAAATCCCATGGGAATTCCAAAGAGTATGAAGATTCTTCCCTTTTGAATGATTTCCAGTTATTGGTCTTAATACACTCACTTAAGGTGTTATTAGAGGCCTTAAATGTAGTCTTCTTATGTTCAACAATAGAACCACTGGCCTAACAAAAGAGGTTCAAGCATTCTAAAAAACTCTCAACATAATTATCCTCAACAAGAGTGATCATATTGGTATCATGAACAAACATCTGGAGACAAAGAAAGGAGGTAGCATTAGGAATGTCTATACCTTTGATTTTTCCTTGGTTTATGAAATCCTTGACTAAGTAGCCTAGAGCATCACTACAGATGGCAAACAGAAGAGGAGCTAGAGGCTATCCTTGCCTAATGGATCTATGGAGTCTGAAGGGACTAAAGATATGGCCATTCATGGTTACTCTAGAATGCACATTACCAAAAAGCATACTAACATACTTAATAAAGTTTCTCCTAGCACCAATGTCCTCAAAGGACTATAGAATGAATTCCCAATCCATTCTATCATAGGTTTTGTCAAAGACAACTTTAAAGAAGTAGTACTCTTGATTAGATTCCTTAGCATACTCTAAACCCTCCTAGATGGAAACAATGGCATCTAAAATGAATCTTCCTTTAATAAACCCCTTTTGCTCGCAAAGGATGATGATATTCATGATAGTTCTAAGTCTCCTAGCCAGCCAACAAGAAAAAACGTTATACAAAGAAGTCAAACAAGAGATATGTCTCCAATTATCCAAGTCATCCTTGGACCCTTTTTATGGACATGTTTGATAACTCTAGTGTTAATAAAGATAGAAATGGTAGCTTTTCTCATAGCTTCCTACCAAATCAAAAGAATGATGGGAATGAAAAAATCCTTAAGAACCTTGAAGAATCAGTATACCATCAAGACTGGGGGATTTAGAGGGTTTCAATTTACTAATGTTTTCTCTAACCTCACTAGTAGTGAGGGGCAGGTCCAAAACATAAGACATGCTTTGAGGAATCATGCTTTGAGCCTATTGCGAGTCCTGCCCTCACTTGGGAGGTCCTGTCCTCAATCTCTTTGATAATCATCAACCTTGTAGTATATCTAATCTTCTCGACTAAGAGATTATAATGAGTAAACAAATTTTGAGTTTCTCAAATCAATATTTCCCAATCAAGAGAAGGAGAGGTATCCTTATCAAAATGTTTAATAAAGATATCCTTAGTCTTGTCTATCAAATAAGGAATTTTAAGTAAAAAGAAAAAATGTGGGGCCATCATCTAATTAGGTAAGTTCTTGGATAACCTAATGATCAAGGGTTGATGATAAAAAATAACCAAAGATTGGTTAGTTTCACAAGAAAGGTTTAAAAGTTCTTGAATCAATTGATTTTTATATAAAATCTATCAAGTCTAGTAGAGTAAGGGTTCGCAATGTTCCTATTAAACCAGGTATGGCCAATTTTATGAGAAATATTAACAACATCACAACCATTCATTAGCTTAAACCATCTATGCTTTTCCTTAGCATCAACCACATTGCCTTTATCACCTTTTCTATCAATGGAATCAATGACCATATTGAAATGACCTGAAAGAATAAGGTCACCTTTAACCCTAGAAATTTAAGCCCAAGACTCATACCTGTTATTAGGGAAATTTGCATCATAAGCACTAATAAAAGTATAATAGAGAGGATTTCACCAATCCATTTATTAGTAGGGCTGAGCAGCACCTCCTCAACAAGGTGATTTGTAGCAGACATAACACCAATCATTGTACAACCTTTTCCTTCATGATGCTTGGTATAATGCCAACTATGGCAAGAAGAGGGAATGTTCAGATTAGTATTAAGTCTAAAACCACAAACTTTGATCTCCTGCAAACATATCAAGTCAAGAAGAAGAGATATATCTTTCATCCACTTATTAAACATTGCTTCTAATAGGGCCAGTAAGCCCTTTCGAACTAAAAGAAATCATGTTAACTTTTTCCATAAGAGAAACCTATAAAAAACAATGCCACATAATAGGCAACAACTTTCCAGACTTAAGGAAAATTTTATGCAGGTTCATATACCTGTCAACAATACAGAGCATTCACCTTTTAAGAAGGGAGTGGAAAACTCTCTAGTAGACTAGAATCATTTTCTGTAATTTTTAATAAGTTGTACATTTGAACAATAAACCCTAACCATTTTCTTTTCTTGTGGACTTGGAAGAACAGCCAGACAATGTTTTCAGTGTAATGATTCATTGGCACATCCTCAAGGAAAAGCCTAGAGGCTTGAAACTTCTTAATACTCTCTTTATCCTTAGTTCTTCATATAATTTAGAATCAAATACTAGATTGGTGTCTTCCTCTTCATCTGAGGAATGTGAAGCAGAGCTATTATCGGCTCTAGAAAGTGCGTGCTATTTTTTCCTTCCTTTTACTTGATTCCAACCTTCATCTTCATGATGTTGAGGATTATATTGCTTTTGATACACATTTTGAGAATCTGGAACAATGCTTTTGGTGTTATTCTACTCTTGCATATTCTCTCTCACTACGTCAATGAGACCTTTGATGATTAAGGAAAGCATACTAATACAATCCATGTAAAATAGTAATTAAAAAAATAGATACTCATTGTTGCGCAATAGAGTTATCTCCTGGACACCTACCTTATTTCTGCCATCAAACATATAGAGTACCCCTATAGGTTAGAAGAGTGAAAAGTATCCAGAAAAGAGACAATCATTTTTGGTAATTTTTAGAAGGTTTCAACATAGAGCCTCAGACTCTAATTGTCTCTTTCCTTTTTGATTTAGAAGAGCTCCTAATAGTAGGTATCACTTCCTCATACTATATCATTGGAACATCTTCAGAAGCCACTTGAGTTGATTTAAACTCAATAATCTTTTCTTGATCAGTTTTGTTAAGCTGCACTATAAAGGTATCATGATTCTGTTGATTGTTTGAATAATCTCCTTCATCTAAAGAGTGAAAGGCAGAGTTGTTACTTGATATGGAGCTAGATTAATGCTTCTTCTTCCCTTTGATCTGAGTCCATCCCGCATCTTGATTGTTTTATTCATCATCTAGACTGCGTGTAACAATATCGTGCCCTTTCTTACACTTCAGGTTAGGTCCTACATCTCAGAGTAGATTGCATTTTGAAAAATCTTTAGTAATTTCTTTAAGGGAATTAAATACATTATGTAACAAAACATCTGATGAATGTTTCCATATTTTCTTCTTCCTTTGGGGTTTTGGAACATACTTTTTACAAGAGTTACTTATGGGTTTGGGTACATCCTTACTTTCTCTAGTCCTAGTACTTCTTAATAGTCTTAAGTCACCCTCTTCCTTATGTTTATTTAGAAGAGGATAGTCTTTTCTCACATTCCCTTGCTTGTAGTAATGGGAGCAAGAATGATGCATGTTCATGTATACAATTTTATGTTCATAGAGCTTAATTCCATTAAAATCGAATGAGCATAGTGAGCAAGTCAGTACAGTGAGTACAGTGAGCACAGTGAGCACAGTGAGCATAGTGAATATAGTAAGTACAATGAGTACACTGAGCAAAGTGACTACAGTAAGTATAGTGAGCATAGTGCCAGAGTGTGAGAGGAGCACAATGCACAATAACTAATTAAAAAAAAACTGAAAAAACACACCTACAAACCAAAAACAAATGAACTTGAGAGACGATTGAGGCAGATGCCAAATCATGAACGAATGCGACGAATCACAATCCAACATTAGAAACCCACCTGCACCAACATGCCTTGGCTCTAATACGACTGTTGATCAGGTCACATGGATGCATGTATGCAAAGGATACTACAAAAATGATATCTCACAAAGTTATAAATAGAATAGAAAGAGACAAGAGAATTGAAATCAAATTGGGTACAATCTCCCCCCACATACTCTCATGGGTGATTCTATAAGAGTATGTGTATTTATATGTATTTTCATTATGTCTTGAATAGGAAATACATGAGGTCGATGCTTCAAAAAGCGTGCATTTATGAAAATCTACATGCATTGATGCATTGAAAAGAATGACTGTATGTGCACTTTCCCTTGACAAGGGATGGTTTCAATGCAAGACTTTAATTGTTTGACACATCGATTTTCTTTTCACTAGACATGCTCCAAGTGCACAACAACATGTGCATTGGCATGAGGATGCATGAAAAGAAAACACATGTTTGTGTAGAAAAAGGAGCACATAAGCATGTAATACTTGAATGTTAAGCATAATAAAATTATTTAATTACTTGGATCATTAATTCCATGAACATACATACATTTCCATGAGATTTCACGTGTTAAGTAGTGCGTTTTTTATTTCTTGCAAGATGCCCGAAGGTCTCAAGAAGGATAAAGAGGCCCAACTTTTAGAAGCTAATAGAGATCTTTGGTCTCTCAGTCTCCTATCCTCTTCTAATGATGAAAATTTTAAATCTAAGTGTTTAATAGATAATTATCAAGATGTTTCTCCAAAAGAACTTCCCCATGGCTTACGTCTTTCTCGTGGGCAAGTCGATCATGCTATAGACTTGCTCCTAGGAAGTAAGCCTATACATAAACCCCCCTACCATCTCCCATATTCTCAACAAGCAGAAGTAGTGAAGCAATTGAAATAATAACTAAATAAAGGATTCATTCAAGCTAGTCATTCACCATGGGCACCACCTATTTTGTTTAGTTAAGAAAACGGATGGGTCAATGAGATTATGTATTGATTATTGAGATTTGAACAAAGTTATGATAAACAAAAAATATCCAATGACTCAAATACATGATCTATTTGATCAAATAAAAAGATCTAAGATATTTTCAAAGGTTGATCTTTGTCAAGAATATCACCAAATTATAATTAAACCTGAGGATACTAAATACAAGCATTTTGGATTTTTTTTTCATTCCTTTTGGACTAACAAATGCCCTTGCTATGTTCATGAATTTTATTAACACAATCCTAAGCCCTTACTTAGGAAAATTTTTCATTGACTTCCTTGAAAAAATCCTTGTTTATATTCAAGATACAACTACCCATCTAGAACATTTGAAAATGATTTTCCAAGTTCTAGGGGATAACAAAATCTATGGAAAGTAAGCTAATTGTGAATTCTTTTCAACAGAAATCAAATACTTTGGACACATTATATGTGAGAAAGTAATTTGAGTTGATCCTAAAAAGGTCTATCTTATTCTCAATTGGACTCACCCTAAAACTGTTACAAAGCTTCAAAGTTTTTTAGGGTTAGCAGGATATTATAGAAAATTTGTATCAAAATTTGCAAATATCTAGATCCATTTATTTGAGAGAATAAAGGGAAAGCCTAAAAGTCTTACTTGGGATAATGAATAGGCTGAAAGTTTGGGATGGCTTAAGAAATCCTTAGCTTCAGTCACAATTCTAAAAATATTAGATCCAAATGAACCCTTTGTTGTTGAAACAAATGCCAGTGATTTGGAAATCAAAGCTATGTTGAATCAAAATGGTCGTTGTGTTTATTTTAAAAGTCAAAAGGTCAACTCAACTAAAAAAATATTCTATCTACAAGAAAGAGATTTATGCCATCATGCATGCTCTAAAGAAATGTAAACATTACTTGTTTAGTGCCAAAATAACCATAGTTTTTATAAAAAAAGTATCAAATGGTAAATTTGAGTAGTTACAGATGTTTAAGACATATGGCTATGTTGAATTCTTTGAGTTTCATACGAATGTCCAATCCTAGTAGAATTGATGAAGGACAAGTATCAAGAAGACATAGGTTTTACGGAAGCCTAGAAGGCTTTAAACCAACACACAAACTTATCATCTAAAGATAGGTTTAAAAACTAAAGTATTCAAGATAAAAGCATGTTATACAATAGAAAAGTACACAAGATTCGGTCATCCAAGAATTAAGACAACTTATGAAGACAATTTGACTGGCCTAGTGCACATAAAGATGTACAATTGGATGTACTTAGGTGTACAAAATGCCAAGTAAATAAAGAAAAGAAGTTCAATATAGGAGGCTTGTTATAGCCTTTGGAAATTCCCAATGGAAAATGGGAAAGAATTTCCATGGACTTTATTACAAGCTTGCCTCTAACCCAAAAAGGCCATGATGCAGTTTGGGCCATAGCTATCAGTTTGACCAAAATGGGTCGTTTTATATCTACACAAGTTACATTTAAAACTTCACATTCAACTAAAATGTTTGTAGAACATCTCTACTAACTCTAGGGTCTAGCTCAAGACATAATGTCTATTACATATAAAAATTTCATTATTCATTTATCGAAAGCTATATTCAATAGATTAGAAAGAAATTGAATATGAGTACAATTGAACATCCACAGATGGATGGAAAAATAGAAAGAGTCAATCGAATACTTGAAGATATGTTACAAGCCTACATATCTTCAAACCAAACTAATTGGGAACACTATTTACCTTTAGTTGAGTTTATTACAATAGTGCTAAGCATTCAACAACTCAATATAGTCTTATTATGTTAGTGTACAAGTTCTAGCCAAGGGCACCATATGAAGTTGGATTGTCAAATGAAAAGTCTATCTAGCTAAAGATTTATTGCGAGATATTAACTTTAAGATGAAAGTAACTAAGGAGAACCTGAGGAAAACCTAGGACAGAGCTAAAGTATTTAGTGACCCTAGGAGGCAATATATTTCCTTTGGGGTTGGAGAGAAAATATATTTGAAAGTTCTCATGACGAAATATAAAGCTTTGAAAATAGGACCCTATTCTAAATTTCTCCAAGATTTTATGGCCCTTTCAAAATTCTAAAAAAGATTGGGACTTTGGCTTCTGATTTGGAACTTCCAGATGATTGTGTACTTCACCCAATATTTCATGTTAGTATATTTAAAAGAAAACTAGCTGAACAAGAAAATCTCGTAACTTCACTTACAATAGTCCAAACAATTTTCCTTCAAAACATCCCTCACAAACTAGAGAAAATACTAAACACTCAAGATAAAAAGAAATCAGGAATGATCTATACAAAGAGTCCCTATTCGAATGGAAGGATGGGACATAAGAAAGTTAATCTTGGGAATGAGTAAGTTTGATCAACAAAAAATCTCACTCTTTTCCAACTCTCAGTTGGGAAGGAGGCAAATCTTTGAGAGTAAGTCCATAATCGACCAGACCGATCATGGTGCATGGGGGAATACTCCACATAAGATACAAATACACATTTTCGAGGAAGAAAATGTTAAAGGTGGGAAGAACATTGTATAACCCTTGGGTGAGAACCTTGGATAATAGCTTTAGTCCTTGGGAACCCTCGTTTTATTTACTTAGGTTAGACCCTTGAAGTTGGAGTATCAATTCTTGGTTTCAACGCTTGTAGGAAACATTGGCTATTTAGTTAATTGGAGCCTCAATTGAATGGCTTTTACCATTAGGATGAATTATCATACGGTATGAGAACCTTGAGCTTGGTAGAAGCTTCTCCCAAGTGCCACCTTGACTCGTATAGTAAGAGAAGAGCTTCAATTGAGATAGAAGTCATGAGACTAGGCTTGGGAAAGCATCCACATGAGGGACACATGGAAGTGTCATATGACATGCACCCCTTGGAAATTTGGTATATATATATATATATATATATATATATATATATATATATATATATATATATATATATATATATATATATATATATATATATATATATATATATATGTGGATAGAGATGGATGGGTGGATACATACTCTCGCTCTCACTTGGTGGATATTATCTTCTAGCTTGAAGCTTTCACAACAGATTCTTTTTGCAAGGTTTTTAAACATGATAATTTTTCTATGTTGTTATCGTAAGAGTGTATGCCAAGTTATCATTGATGAAATTTTGGGAGAGTGTATTCTATTTCTATCTATCATCCACATATTTCTTTTCTTCAAACCTTCAATGATGTACATGTAGTAACCTTCATGTATTTGGTAGCTTTCTTATAATTTTTAATGGCATAGTTATACTAAGATTGTTGTACCACTACAACATATGAGGGGCATACCGACGCTGCATATACCGATGGTCATAGTCGGCGTCGGTATAGCCCTCGAAAAATCTCACTAAGAGATACCGACGGTCAAGTGACCGTCGGTATGACCGTTTTAAACGGATCATCGGTGTGGCCCACAGTCGCCGGTATAAGTGTCGGTATAGGCATCCGTATATGTGTCGGTATGAGCGTCAGTATAAGCGTCGGTAAATTACTGGCAACTACCGACGCGTATACCGACATCCATACCGGCACCTATACCGGCGGCAAATTTTTAAACATACCGCAAACCCGAGAGCAAAACTTCACATTTCTGCACGTGTTTGAGTACTGTCGGTCTACTGTCGAACTTGCGCGCGCGAACCTGCATTGTCTTGTGCACACACACACACACAGATCTCTCTCTCTACACACACACACACTCTCTCTCGGCTTAGCTCTCACATCTTGGTAAGTGCTATGCGTACTATTAGAATTTGTGTTTCTCTATGCTTTAGGGTTTCTAATTTCTCTTTTCGTTGATTTTGCAGAAGTTCGTTGGCGTTGATTGTTTGGAATTGGACGAGAGACGACCTACATTACGCTTTGACAACAAGGATTCAAAGAGAGGCATACTTGTAAGTGAATCTTTTATTCACTATTGATAGAGAGAGAAAGAGAGAGAGAGAGAGAGAGAGAGAGAGAGAAAGAAAGAGAGAGAGAAGAGAAAGGAAGGTACACATTAATGTACACATGCATACATACACACATACGTTTACACACATGCATGCTTACATACACACACCTATACACACATGCATGCTTACATACACACACACATATACACATATGCATGCATACACACACACACATAAATTTACACACATGCATACATACACACACATGCATACACACATACATACACACACATATAAACACATATGCATACATACACATACACACACACATACATACACACACGCATATATACACACATATACACACATGCATGCATACATACACACACATATACCGCCATGCATGCATACACACATATATACACACATGCATACATACACACATATACACACATGCATGTATATATACACACACATGTATATGCATGCATACACATACACACACATACACATACATGCATGCATACATACACAGACGTACACACACATGCACACACATGCATGCCTACATACAAACACATACACATACACACACATGTATACACATGTATACATACACACACATGTACACATGCATACATACACACACATATATACACACATGCATACATACACACATATAATCCTATTTTTATTTTGAAGTTTTTCTTTTACATCAAATACATAAAAATAGGATTAGGGTTCATGCATACATACACGTACACACACATGCACACACATACATGCCTACATACACTCACATACACATACACACACATGTATACACATGTATACATACACACACATGTACACATGCATACATGCACACACATATATACACACATGCATACATACACACATATAATCCTATTTTTATTTTGAGGTTTTTGTTTTACATCAAATACATAAAAATAGGATTAGGGTTTTAGGGTTAAATATTTAACATTAGAGTTTTAGGGTTTTGAATAGGATTAGGGTTTTAGGGTTAAATATTTAAGATTAGGGTTTTAGGGTTTCAGGTCTAGATATTTAAGATTAAGGTTTTAGGGTTTAGTTTTTCAGATTTAAGTCTAAGTCTTTCTGATTAGGGTTTTAGGATTTTAATACGTAGATAACATATATACACAAACACACATATACATATAACACATACATACATGTAGATACACATGCATACAAAAATATACATATTTTAGATTTAAATCTTTAAGATTAGGGTTTTAGGGTTATATGCACACATACACATACACATATAATACATATATACATGTATATACACATGTATACAGAAATATACATATTTTAGGTCTAGATATTTAAGATTAGGGTTTTAGAGTTTAGTATTTCATATTTAAGTCTAAGTCTTTCTGATTAGGGTTTTAGGATTTTAATACGTAGATAACATATATACACAAACACACATATACATATAATACATACATACACGTAGATACACATGCATACAAAAATATACATATTTTAGATTTAAAGCTTTAAGATTGGGGTTTTAGGGTTATAACACCTACATAAGATATATGCACACATACACATGCACATGTAATACATATATACATGTATATACATATGTATACAGAAATATACATATTTTAGGTCTACATATTTAAGATTAGGGTCTTAGGGTTTAGTATTTCAGATTTAAGTCTAAGTCTTTTTTATTAGGGTTTTAGGATTTTAATACGTAGATTACATATATACACAAACACACATATACATATAATACATACATACATGTAGATACACATGCATACAAAAATATACATATTTTGGATTTAAATCTTTAAGATTAGGGTTTTCGGTTTATAACACCTACATAAGATATATGCACACATACACATGCACATGTAATACATATATACATGTATATACACATGTATACAGAAATATACATATTTTAGGTCTACATATTTAAGATTAGGGTTTTAGGGTTTAGTATTTCAGATCTAGAATTTTAAGATTAGGGTTTTAATTAAATATATAAAATTAAATATATAAAAATAGGATTACGTAAGGAGAAAAATCTGAATATATAAATAAATATATATATATATATAATAAGATAATTATATACAGAAATAAATATAAAAAGAACTAGTGTTTTAAATAATTTAATTAAATATATGTAATTAAATATATAAAATTAAATATAGAAAAATAGGATTACGTAAGGAAAAAAATCTAAATATATAAATAAATACGTAGATAACATATATACACAAGCACACATATACATATAATACATACATACATGTAGATACACATGCATACAAAATAATAAATATTTTAGATTTAAATCTTTAAGATTAGGGGGTTTTAGGGTTATAACACATACATAAGATATATGCAGGCATACACATGCACATGTAATACATATATACATGTATATACACATGTATACAGAAATATACATATTTTAGGTCTACATATTTAAGATTAGGGTTTTAGGGTTTAGTATTTCAGATTTAACTCTAAGTCTTTCTGATTAGGGTTTTAGGATTTTAATACGTAGATTACATATAAACACAAACACACATATACATATAATACATACATACATGTAGATACACATGCATACAAAAACATACATATTTTAGGTTTAAATCTTTAAGATTAAGGTTTTAGGTTTATAACACCTACATAAGATATATGCACACATACACATGCACATGTAATACATATATACATGTATATACACATGTATACAGAAATATACATATTTTAGGTCTACATATTTAAGATTAGGGTCTTAGGGTTTAGTATTTCAGATCTAGAATTTTAAGATTAGGGTTTTAATTAAATATATATAATTAAATATATAAAAATAGGATTACGTTACAAAAAAAATCTGAATATATAAATAAATATATATATATAAAATAAGATAAGTATATACATAAATAAATATAAAAAGAACTAGTGTTTTAAATAATTTAATTAAATTTATAATTAAATATATAAAATTAAATATATAAAAATAGGATTACGTAAGGAAAAAAAATTTGAATATATAAATAAG
This sequence comes from Ceratopteris richardii, assembly GCA_020310875.1. Classification (NCBI taxonomy): domain Eukaryota; kingdom Viridiplantae; phylum Streptophyta; class Polypodiopsida; order Polypodiales; family Pteridaceae; genus Ceratopteris; species Ceratopteris richardii. The sequence continues at coordinate 31,373,308 of CM035425.1, forward strand.
TATATATATAAAATAAGATAATTATATACATAAATAAACTAGTGTTTTAAATAATTTAATTAAATATATAAAAATAGGATTACGTAAGAAAAAAATCTGAATATATAAATAAATATATATATAAAATAAGATAATTATATACATAAATAAATATAAAAAGAACTAGTGTTTTAAATAATTTAATTAAATAGGATTACGTAAGAAAAAAAATCTGAATATATAAATAAATATATTAATACACAAACACACATACTTATATACCTATCTATATTCATATATATATATATATATATATATATATATATATATATATATATATATATATATATATATATATATATATATATATATATATATATATATATATATATATATATATATATATATACACACACATATATATACACATGCATACATATATATACATGTTTTAGTTCTAGGTCATTTAGATTAGGGTTTTAGGGTTTTAACACATACATAACATATATACACACATACACATACACATGTAATACATATATACATGTATATACACATGTGTATAGAAATATACATAATTTAGGTCCAGATCTTTAAAATTAGGGTTTTAGGGTTTATGCATACATATAACTTAATGAAGAGGAAAAAAATCTGAATAAATAAATAAATATATATATATATATAAAATAGGGTTAATCAAGAAAAAATCCGAATATATAGATAAAATAGGTAGCTATATAGATTAAGGTTTTAAAACTAGGATTTTAAGTTTTTTTAGGTATTTAAATATTTAGGTCTTTAAGAGTTAGATTTTTAGGTTTAATAAAAAAAGAAATGTTCTAAAATGTTCTAAAATGTCCATATTGTAGTAGATGGCTTCTTTGGATCCTAAAGAGAGAATGGCATGTCCTTGCACACAGTGCAAGTATCAAATTTATCGAAAACGACGGATTTGTACTGCACATGCTAGAGAATATGGATCCTTTGATAGCAGTCGACTGGAAAACCTACGCTATCATTTGCATGGTCCCCCAGGTGAGCAGATGGATCCAAACGACATTGCACTGATATCTTGTGGACAAAAGAGAGCAAAAAAGCACTTAGATGTAGAAGCAAGCACTAATAATATTACACAGAATGAACATATGGAAGAGATGCTTGAAGCATTTTATGAGATGGATGAAGATCATGATGGTGAAGAAGGTGTCAACGAGAGTTTCATGGACACAGCAGAAATTCCACGATCAGAAGTTGATGAAGAATATGAAAACATGCGAAGATTAGCTCGTTTACCACTTTAGAATGGAGCAAAGATATATGTACTACGTGCTTCACTCGCGATGCTCAATCTGCAATCCATTTATGGATGGTCAGATAGTAGTGTCACTGAATTGTTTAGGTAAGTGGAGAACAAATTGGCTTTCATTGTTGTATCACAATAACTTCATTTAATAATATCATTTCAATTGCTTATTGCAGGCTTCTTAAAGATCAAATTTTGCCAGAGGGCAATGACATGCCTCCAACACGTGGAGATGCGAAAAAACTTTTAAAATGGATTATACGAAAATTTATGCTTGTCCGAATGATTGCATTCTCTTTCGGAATGAGTATGAGCATCTCCACGTATGTCCAAAGTGTGGAGCAAATAGATTTAGAGAAGACGTTATATGCAAAGCAATCCCCGCAAAGGTTCTTCGCCACTTTCCTATCATTCCACGAATTAAGAACATGTTTAGATGCAAATCTATAGCTGAGTTAATGTCATGGCATACAAAGAGCAGGTCTACAGATAATGTAATGCGAGTGCCAGTTGACTCTGATGCTTGGAAGCACATAGATAGTAAGTGGCCAGAGTTTGCTAGTGAGCCTCGGTCCATATGTCTAGGCCTAGCTACGGATGGAGTGAATCCATTTGGATTACGCAGTTCTTCATGGAGCACATGGCCTGTATGTTTGGTCAATTATAATATCCCACCATGGTTGGCCACAAAGAAAGGTCATTTATTATTAGCTCTTATTGTACCAGGTAAGTATAAGGTAAAAAACATGGATGTATATCTTGCACCACTTGTAGAAGAACTGCGCATTTTATGGGATGGGATCATTGTGCGTGACATGTCTCAACCTATAAGAAGACGAGACGTGCGAGTGCAAGGCATACTTATGTGGACAATGCATGATTGGCCTGGTTATGGTGAATGTTCAGGTTTATCGATTTCGGGTTACCATGCTTGTCCTTTATGCGGACCACGACTCGAAGCACGCTATTCCAAAGCACTACGTAAAACTGTCTATGAATGACATCATAGATATTTGCCTGATGGGCATGTTTTACGTGAAGGAAAAATTGGTCGACAAGCGCAACACCAAATGAAAGCTAGCGATTGGAAACAACTGTGGGATTCAGAAATCCAGTTGCTAGCATGAAACCGTTGTCCATTTTTCATGAACTCCCTTATTGGAGCGAATTGGTGATCAATCATTTAGTATACCCAATGCATATTTTCAAGAATGTGGGAGAGATGCTTTGGAAAACTTTGATCGGAAAGAAAGAAAGCAAAGCACAAAGGGATGACCTAGAAGAGCGAGGTCGTATGTGAGAGTTTTGGGCAATTACTAAGCCCAACGGAACAATATCGTTACCAAGAGCTCCTTGGGTGCTTTGCAGGATGGAAGAGCAACAAGTGAAGAAAACAATTTCAGAGTTTTGTACACCTACTGGATGCATGAGATGTCTAAAGACTGCTTTCACACGAAACGACGATCTTGCAGGACTCAAGTCTCATGATTGGCACAAGTTTTTACAGTTTGTGCTCCCTGTAGCCCTAAAAGATTGTCTTTCAGAGGATGTACGAAAAACCATTTATAAAATTAGTTCTTTAGTACGGTGGATATCTTCTAAAGAGATAAATAGAGATAGCATAGAGAGTGCGAAACTCAATGCTATCGAGGCTGTTTGTATGGTAGAGAAATACTTTCCCACAAGTATTCTTACTCCTGCCGGCCTCACTCCCGCTGGCCTCACTCCCGCCGGTGTCACTTCTGCCGGTGTCACTCCTGCCGGTGTCACTCCTGAGGATGGTGCTACTCCCGTAGGGGGTATGTCTCTTAGCTTTGTGACTCCACCATGACCATCTTTGCAGCCATCTCCTACTGGATCTACTAGTAGACATGTGCGTTCGACACCTCAGCGCGATACAGGGTCTGGCCCGTCTCGTAGATCTAGGTCACGCTCTGGAGCAGGAGGTTCTAGGAGTGGATCTACAGGTAGGTCTGGAGGCGGAGGAGGCGGTTGTTGTGGAGGCAGTGCGACGAAAGTTGTGTCGCCCGCTTCTACTCCCATGACGAGTACCTCAGATGTAGGTACGCCACGCAGTACACCATGCAGTACACCACGCAGTACACCACGCAGTACACCACGTACACCTTGGGGTGCTCATGACCATGATGACTCCAAGGTGTATAGTATTCGAGATGGAGCTCCGGTGATGGATGCGGCTGGCAAACTAATGCGTGCATGCATATGACAGCTTTGCTCCATCCAGTTTGGACACTCCATCATGCGGAAATGGAGTGAACAGGATAAAGATCGGAAGAATTATATCACACAGACGATTTACCAGGAGTTCCAACCAGCCGATGAACAGATGATTGTCAGCTCAGAGTGGATTCTGCATACCGCACATGAGGTCATGTTGCATCGACGATCCGAGGCTCGTGATGCATTCAGAGAAGGCTTACCAAAGCCTGTGTGGTTAGATGTTGAGGAGTGGGACATGATTCGTGATGAGCAGCAGCAGACTCCTGATTGATATCGCCAGTAGCGAAATGCCGCAGCCACACGTCTAGACACGATTGGACCATCACATTTGGGCAGCGGCGGATATGACACGATGCGTCATGATTTTGTAAGTACCATTTCATTTATAGAATTTATTTGTGTTAAATTTCTCATATATATTTCTCTAATCTTTTTATATTTGTTTCAGGAGCTGGCAATGGGTCGTCCTCCAACACGATCGGAGGAGTCTTATGGATATAGTCATGGGTTGACTGCACTATTGCAGCACTTGGAGGGATGCGGTGCGGTAGTTTCATGGGAGCATTTGTGATGAGGTAATTAATTTATAAACTTGGTTTTTACTTGTTTGTAATTTTCATGTGAATTTATCTCATTCCATTATTGTTCTTTGTTGCAGGACTATTGATATGGAACGTTCTTTGCATGTGTATGACAGTGGAAGACCAATATTTTGTATTTGATTTCCATATGGCAATACAAAATGCGTCATATATGACAGTGGTTTGCCACACTCTTGTACATGCTTCATTATTGAAATATATAACTTCTTTTGTACATGGTTCATTGTTCATTTTGATTATCGATCTCTTTTGTGTACAATAATACTCTGTTTCATGAAATCATATTTCGGTTGTCATTAGAGTACACATCACATGTACTCGGTTTTTTTTTGGGCAGAGTGTATTGTCTTTTGTTCAGCAACATTATGGTAATGTTGCTGTAGCAAAAGACAAAACATTCTCCCCAAAAACAATTTTGCAGGTATGGTCGTCGGTATAAGTGACGGTACTCCCAGTAGTGTCATCGGAATAACCGTCGGTACACCCAGGAGGCGATGCAGCAGAAACCGGTTACCGACGCAAATACCGATGTTTATAGCGATGCATATACCGACGCATATACCGACACTTTTACCGACGTCTAGACCGATGCCTATACCGACTCTTTGGTACCGACACAGAAACCAACCTTTACACCGGCGTCGCGGCAAATAAAACCGCGTTCATTTTCCTCGGTAAAAACCTCGGTATACCATCGATCTGTTGTAGTGTACCCCCACCTTTTCTTGTTTCATGTTCACTATCCCACTTGTTTTTGAGAAAAGGATACTCTATCCTAAGGCAAGAAACCTACCAATATAGCTACTCTGAGTGATCAACTATAGTATGTATGTATGTATATGTGTGTATCTATGTAATTATGTATGTACATATACATGAAGACATCTATGTGTGTACATGTGTTTATACATGCTCGCACGTATGTATCTATATATAGGGTACAATTTATGTATGTATCTAAGTATGCCCGTACGTATATATGTATGTATGTATGTATGTTGTATGTATGTATGTATGTATGTATGTATGTGTGTATGTATGTATGTATGTATGTATGTATGTATGTATGTATGTGTATGTATGTATGTATGTATGTATGTATGTATGTATGCATGTGTGTGTATGTATGTATCTATCTATATGTGAATTTATGTACGTGTGTGTGTTTGTATGTATTATGCATGTATATATGTATGCATGATTTCTTTAGTTGATTTGCACTCGATCATTTGAAAACTACATCATCATGTTTTCCTAGAAAAACATTAAATTTCACAAACCATAGTTTATATAAGAATAGCAATTTGTGAGTAAGATCTTCGTTGCTTTGGGTGCTTCATTATATTTCACTTAATTTGAAACCATAGTACTCTAACTTCTGTCCGCTTAAATGGTCTTACAATTTTTCCCAAAGCATATGCATCTTACTAATGTTTCATTAAAGAGATTTATAAATGGAGTCCCTCGTAAGGAGTGCTAGGTTTAAATGAAAGATGTTCATGAGGAAAGGAGTGTGAGGAATGAAACCCTAATATGATCAGGGAAAGCTTCTATGCTTCACCACCCTTATCAAGGCATGGGGCAAACTAGTGCTAAAGAGGGCTTCTACGCTATGCTTCTAATCCATTCTCCAAACTTGATTTGACTCCTTGCCTCTGTCGAGTTCTGGTGAAGCTCCAAATATGGAGCCTTCCTAAGAGGGGGGAAAATGGCTTTACAAGATGCATTGATGAATGGGTATATTGCTCAACATGTGCAAGATAATGTAAATGTTGTTGCTTCATCTATCTCAAGGGATGCTCCAATATCTGATGTATGTCGAAGGAAAAAATATGCAAATGTCACAAAGACTCCAACAAGTGGCACTTTCTTGTTTTATGAAGCTCAAAAATATGTAGTTTATCCTATTTCTCAATCGAATGGTGATCTTATGAAAGAAAAGTAGAAAATGGGAGATGACCCACATTGTATAGATGTTGATTTTATGAACAAAAACTTGAAAAGTAATAAGAACAACATTGTCTTTGAGATGGAGGATATAGAGGAGAACACCTTGATAATATACAAATAAGATCTTAAAAATTTCCATCACCAACTCAATTAGAAGGTAGTCATTGGCCTATGCCATGGCCCAAGACCAGCACAAAAGATTTTAAAAAATTGGATGATAATTAACTCGGATTTAGGGGGATTGTTTGTGAAACATGTGCAATACTTTCTGAATAGTTACTTTCTCTTTTTTTTATGTCCATAGTGCAATTTAAGTGATAATTGAGGGGCAAAGGCTGATTAAAAGCACTCTAGTAACTTTCTTTAAATGGCATCTTGGATTCAACCCAAGGGGGGCAAAGCCCACCAAGGTTCCTGTCTCGATGCTACTTGATTTGCCTATAAAGTTATACCCTCTGGTAGAGAAACTAGGAAGGTTCATTGGTAAGGTTCTAGGATAGAGATTAAGAAATAGTATTAATCCCAAATGGGATCCTCAAATTATGGTAGAAATAGACTAGACCAAGGATATTAAAACTTCTTTGATTATCACTATTCAAGTTCGACTCATTTATCAAGTTCATTTATCTAGTTTGGTTCATTGACTAAGGCATAGAACTATGGCATAAATTTGACATCTTTGGCTTCTTTGGCACTCATGGTTCTCTTGGTTCACTTTGGTTTCCTTGGTAGCCATTGGCTATGCTGAGCCAATTCTAGCTTATGAGTGGCAATAAGAGATTAGTTTTTTCCCTAGTTAGCTTCCTTATTTCTCTAGTTAGCCTACTTAGTTCCTTATTTATCATGTAGCAGATTTGAACCCTTAAGCTCACACTTACAAGAGATATGCTTTCTCCACTAGCCTATTTTCACTTTTTGATACCCCATTCATTTTAATTGATATTTAACATAACTTTTAACACTCTCTTCACCTTATTTATTATTTATTTATTTAACACTCTCTTCTCTTTATTTATTTATTATTATTATTATTATTATATACACTATTGTTAAATTCTTTTCACATGCTTAGTTTTAGGTTTTGATTCTATAAAAGGCCATGGACCTTATCCATAATACTGAGTATTTTGGTTCATCACCCCTATGTGGGGTATCGATTGAGCAATAGTGGGAGCTTTTGCAACACGAACTCCAACATGCTTAGAATGAGATAAAATAACATGATGCTGCACTCAAAAAAATACAGAGTGATGAAAACAACCTAGTTAGGGTGATGAAGGCCATTATCGCCACTCAACAATAAGGCATGTAGTCCAAGATTGGTGCGAAAAGTTTCAATTTTTGTGATTCAATGGGCGAAAGTATGGCCAATTTTTTCTTTCATAGCTTTCTCAATTTGATGATTTTTATTCTCACGAATCATATTTTGAATTCAGAAAGTGAAATTGTTGCTAATTATTTGGTGGGTAAGGCCTAATTATGGTTGATTTTTTTGCAGCATAGCAGTGATCGCCCCACCACATGGGTTAAATTTCAAGAAAAGATCACGGAGTCTTTCCTTCCTCCCTAGTTCCAGTTACATGCTTGTCAATCATGGATAATTTTTTAATGGAAAGATCGAGATACTGTGTCTACCTACACTGAATGTGTTGGGGATGTAAGGATCATGTGATCTTACCCTATATTCATATATATACATCATTTTTAGAGCATTGCCTCAAGAGAGATCATTATGTGGGTTTTGAGGCTTCCACACATGTGTGCATGCCTCTTTTCTCTTCTCCTCTCTCTCTCTCTCTCTCTCTCTCTCGCTCTCTCCATCTCCTCCTTACTCCTCTCGTTCTGCAGAGCAAAGCCCTTCAATGGTAACAGAGTTTGTTGAAGGCTTGTGTGAAAGAAGCTTCAATGGAAGCTTAGGTCACAAGAAGTGAATATGCAAGTTGGCACTTCTCAATAGCTATTCAGTATTTCCGTCATAACTCGAGCTAGAAAGCTTATATTGATGTGTTTTAAAGTTCTCAGTGTAGACTTGAATTTGATAAATTCAAGAACCTAAAACTATAACTAGTATTCTTCTAAAAACCCTAGAAAAGAAGGATGGATGTTCTATCCAAAGATTTTCAAGTTTCCAAGTAAAAAGCACGAGATTGTGAAACGATTGTGTGAAGGAATCAAAACCTAGAAAATCTAGTTAAAGGTAATGCTTGAAACTTGAAAATTCTTTTAAACAGTTGAAGTGAGAAGGTAGTCTATCAGGGCACTTTTAGACTTCAGGATAAGTATCACTCACATGTCAATGAGAATATAAAATAGGGTGCTATGGAACACTAGATTTTTTACACTAGATTTTTGAGGATTAAAATGTTTTTCCAAGGGGAAGAATGTAATAAAGTAATTGAATGATCTAAGGGTCCGGTCAATTCAGATAGATATGAAATTCGACATTGTTTGGTCACTTATGTGTGAGATTGAAGATCTTGAGACTAGACTTACATAGATGGTCATGTGCTCTTGTAAAGAAGTGATCCACTTATCCTAGTGGTTAAGTCATATGGATGTGAAGGAGGAGATGTTGGGTTCAAAACCCATGGGGAGCATGGGGAGTGAGTTTCTCCTAGAGATCTCTAGAACCTTCTAGAGGCATCCACTTAAGTCAACTATAGTTAACTAGGATACTTGGTGCACATGTAGTTACATGGTCTACACTTGGATGGTCCACATGCCCTAGTAGGTAGTCCCTTCGAGAGAGCTATATATAGAAGCATAAGGTTGGGAGGAGAGTCATCTCTCTAGCACATGGTGTTCATAATCATGAGTCTCTTGCATTGGTATCAAAGCTAGTGAGTTTCAATGGGAACATTGAAAGGCTCATTGTCTTCTTCATCATATTCTCCTAAAGATCCATTTTTCTCTATCAGTAATTGAGTACAGATTCTTTTTTTAGTGAATCGATAGATTTTCCTTTTTGCAAAAGTTTTTATGGATTTTCATTTGCACCCATTTTTTGCAAGATGCAAATGTGTAGTTCTCAATGCTCCTAGCCACACACCTTCAGATCGAGGGATCGAACTCATCACCTCTCACAAGGAGAAAATTGATCTACCCACATTGCCATTTCAAAGTAGCATAGAACCATTTTCTGGGCATCACTAATTATACTCTAGGAAGCATAAACCTCTCGTAAAGAGAAAGTTTTTCAAGTACTAAGGTGGGTATTGATATCGTCACGTCAAGAAGCTCATTGATATAACAACAAAAATGCCATGCCTTGCTCTAGAAATTATGTTGATCTTATATTCCTTGTGCATACGTACCAAAAAGTAGAATTTATTTCCTAGGTTCAAACTCATGATCTTCTCAAGTTGGCATTGCTAGGCTAACCACTACATCCACTTCATTGAGCTTTATAGTAAGATAGAACTCGAAGCAAACACCTTTGAACTTTAGTAAAGGAAGAGATTATCTTCTTGCCAAGTGGCAACCAAATCTGAACTCACACCTTGTTCATTGGCGAGAGGATCTCAGCCACTCCACCATCTCTTCAATTAGTGATTTCTATCTATTTTATCATGTATTTCATGCAGCACAACATATAATGGAGCAAAAAAGTCTTTAGTAAAAGAGAGGATTACGTAGATGTTGTAGATGAGTATCAAACCCATACCACCATAGATATGGCGAGCTACAAACATCATAGACGTGTGATTTCATGATGTTAAACAATCTCTTTTCTAGTTCTATGTTTTGAACTTCTCCAGAAAAAAACTCTTGATCGGATCTTGTAGATGCATGCATGCAGAGATAGTACACAAATGAAATCTCACAAACGCATACACACAATAGAAAGAGACAAGAAATTGAACATAAGATCGGGCACAATCTTCCCCCACATACTCAAATGGACGAGTCTATCAAAGTACGTGTATTTATACGTATTTTTCATTACACCCTGAATAGAAGATACATGAGGGTGGTTCTTCAAAAAGCATGCATTTACAAGAATTTGCTTTGTTTACAAAATCATTGCTTGAAAATGTTATCATTAGAATCTCAGTGGGTTCACACACTGATGTTGGATACCATAGTAGTATATTGTGGTTAGAGGATGTTTAGATTTTCTCCATGAATGTTTTTGAGAATGTAGTTTACTTCTAATAATAATAGAAAAATGGTTCAATACCTTCTTGAAATAGATCTTTGACAAGTTCAAGTATTGAGTCATCTACAATTTGACTCATAGCAAGTTTATGTATCTTCAAAGTTTGAATTGGTTGTACAAATTTCTGATGGTCACATTCCTCTTTTCAAACCTCCTGGATTTGACTCAAATATGGTATCTGATTCTTTTAACAAAAGTCAATGATTAGCCTATTTGAACAAGATAACTAAGTTCAATGTCCTTGATAGGTGTTCTATACAAGAACCCTTTCAATCTTCAAAAGATGATAAGTCTAAGTTGACTTATTTATTTGAGTTTGCATCAAATTGACAATTCCCAAGAATTTTGTGCACTCATTTGAGAAAAATGTCTTAAGTCCGATGATTTCTCATTTCGGATTGGATTGTTCTAAACGGTACGATTGACCACAAGTAAATGGAAAAATTTCACCTAAATTATACATAGGATTTTCAAGCCCATTAGGACAAACTAGACCTCTAATCAGATAAAAAAAATTGAGTAAATGTTAGTTAGAGTGATTTTAGTAAAAACATCCAAGTTAGATGTTTAGGAAAACCAGCCTTTTATTTTTCCAAATCAGATTCTAGTGAATCCAAATTTTTCAAAGTCTTGATAAGAATAGAAATCCTTGATCAGCTTGATGATGTGATAAAGATAAGTTTTTGGTTGTATTATTACATGACTTATATGCACCTAAGGGACTTGAAAGAATCTAATTACCCTTTGGTCAGGGAAAAGGAGGGGGAGATAATATGCTGCCTGCCTAAAGATAAGCTTCCTTCATTTCATTTTTTTCATTTAAAAAAAAGGGTTTCTGATTTCATTTCAATCTGAGTAGAGTCTTCCATTTCAGTTACATTGTATTCCCACTGATGTTTCTTTCATGGGGTTTTTCATTTTTATATTTTATCTCAAATGTGAAAAATAAAAAGTAGTTGTCAGCTCTAGTTCTGGCAACAAGTGCTCTACTAGTTTAGGCTTTTGTTGTTTTACATCTTCCTCACAAAAAACAAGAATCCATGTCATTACTACCTGCTTTACACTGAGTCCATGCATAAGGCATGTTGAGAAATGGATTAGTATTTTGAATCCACCCATTTTACATGTTCGTTCCTAGCTAACATGTTGTCAGCTCTAGTTCTGGCAACAAGTGCTCTACTAGTTTAGGCTTTTGCTGTTTTACATCTTCCTCACAAAAAACAAGAATCCATGTCATTACTACGTGCTTTACACTGAGTCCATGCATAAGGCATGCCGAGAAATGGATTAGTATTTTGAATCAACCCATTTTACATGTTCGTTCCTAGCTAACACTTAGTAAAACAATGAATTGGTTAGGGATGTTTTTAGATCCGACCTTAGTATCCATTCACTACTTTGTACTAGAAAGGCTAGAGGAGTTGGTTAAAAAGATGCAAGTTTCTTTACCTCCATAGGCTCAACCACTTGTTGAAAGAGAAAGACCATCACCAACGAAAGTTTATGTTCTCGATTCCATGGATGATTGAACACCTCTTTCAATAGAACAATACTCTCAAGAGTTCTACAAAGATCTATAATGATTGGATGCATAGGTTTTGAGATATGAGTGATTATTTAAGACACAGTCTCTATATCACCTTCCTCTTGAAAAGTTGAGATTATCCCCATATTTCTTATGCACATTTCTCTATCTAAGGTCATCCTTAATTCATGAAATAAATTTCTATAATTTTCTAAACTTTTTTACTTGAAAGTGTGCAAAATCGCTTTGGAAAATCGCTACCAAGATCTAAGCTATGAGCAAAACAATGAGAATCATAGAAAAACAATGAGAGATTTCTTCCATATATAGAAAATTTTCAATTTTTTTGCATCCATAACACATCTAGTTTGACACAAACTTTTGGAGATGAGATGATGGCAATACACAGAACCAAGGGCCAACCAACTTAAAAGGAACAGGAGAGGTTGAATACATGCTTTGGAAAGGTCATAGATTCTGAACTTTATCTTTGATTTTTTATCCCCTTGTATTAGGAACTATAGGACCTCTCAAGAGACATGGAATTCTTTAGAAGCATTCCTCTCCCCAAGTACCAAAGCCAAGGAGAATGAGTCATGGGTGAAGTTTAGAACACTCAAGAAGATGCCCCAACAAAGTGTGATTGATTTTCTCACTAAGATGGACACTGTAGACCAACTTAGGAGCATTGGAGAAATCATTGATGAAGAGTAGATTGTAAGGCATGAGATCGATAGAATCAAATCTAATGACAAATCTGAAGCTTTCACCACAACCATGGATCTCTAAAGTGTGTGATTTCAACATACTAATGGGGAAACTCTTCACACATGAAGAAAAGCTCATGAATGTTGAGAACCAAAGAGGTAATCAATCCTCTACCCTCTACACAAGGTAGAGGTTCAAGAGGAAGAGGTATAGGAGGTAAATAAGGTACGGGGAGAGCTAAAAGCTCATCAACCTATGCCGTATGTGGTTTATCAACACATTACAGAGAATTTCTTCAAGAATCCAAGAAAGGAGAGAGGAAGATGATACAATAGAGGAAGTTATGGAGTTTCAAGAGGCTGATACAATAACTCTTATGGATACATCAACAATTCCTACAACAACAACAACAACAACAACACCAACAACAACCACAACAACAACAAAAACAACAACAACAACAATCAAGGAGGATACAAAGGAAGACAAGACTAAAACAATTACAAAGATGATAAAGCTCAAGAGGATTGACATGTACTTATGAACATGACAATGAAGAAAGGTACATCTGATGAGCATGTATTCTACATAGATTTCGGTTTCTTAAATCATGTGGCAAGAAATGTAGCCATACCCTTATACTTGGAAGATCTAAATAACAAGCAAATCCAGTTGAGAAGATAGGAGACGTGAAGACCTCCAATGGTAATATGAACTTACTAAGCATATTCATTTATGTGCCAACCATTACAAAGAATCTTATAAGTGTAGGTGACATTGTGGAGAAAGGTTTGTAGGTGAGATTCACCAAACGTAGAGCTTATGTTGAGGATCCCTATCAATGTTTCAAGAAAATAAAAAATGGAGAGAAGATAGGTAGGTTGTTCACATTTGAAGCACAAGACACCAAGGACATTGCCTTGTTCAATTAAGGCACCCAAAGCCTATCAGATTCTTGAACAAGGCCTCAAACAAATCAGTAGAGATTAGAGTGCACTTGGAATACCCTATATCTCAAAGAAACACATGATATAAAAGAGTAATGCATGTCAATTTGAGAAATCATAGAGGCAACCATCACTTAGAAGGGATACATACATGGAGACCTTCTCAATCTTGTCCACATAGATGTTTGTGGGCCAAGAAACGAGCCTTCAATCTCATTATCTAGGTATTATGTGTCATTAATAGATGATTGCAGAAGATGGAGTATTTCATACTTCATGGAACATAAACATCAAGTGCTTTCATGCTTTAAGAAATATATAGCTCTTGTGGAGAATCAAATAGGTAAAACCCTAAAAAGACTAAGGTCAGATGGAGGGTGAGAATACTTATCCCATGACTTTGATTTCTATCTTCAAGATAAAGGAATAAAAAAAGAGATCACTATAAGATACACTCATGAGTAGAATAGAGTAGTAGAGAGAAGGAATAATACATTGTGGACGTCGCAAGGTCCATGTTAAATGAGAAGAATCTACAAAATCACTTATGGGCAAACACAATATCTACTACCGCATATTTGATAAATAGGTTATCATGAAACGCTCTCGATGGTATGCATCCATATGAAGCTTGGAATGGAAGAAGACCAAGATTGGACCATTGCAAGATCTTTGGGTGCATTGCATATGTAGAGACACCTTCACAAATAAGAGGTAAATTGGACCCTAAGGTGAAGAAGTGTGTGTTTATAGGATATGACCTCAATCAAAAAGGTTGTAGAGTATACAACCCTAGCAATAATGGTTATATGATAATTCAAGATATTGTGTTTGATAAGAACAAATCATGGTTAGAAGATGATTGCACGAAGAAGAAAGGAAGACTTTCCAAGTCAGGCAAGCAAGAATGGACACACACTTGAATCGTCAAGTGAAGATGATCAAAGAAATACAAGAAGAGAAATCAGCTCATGGAACTCCAAAGACAAGGCTAAAGTGCAGGAGTTGAGTAATGTATCAGAATCCTCTCAACAAACCATCAAAAGATCTACCAGGGAAAAGAAGAAGCTAGAGAGGTATGGCTATCATGCATCTTTGGTTACTAAACACTCTACCTATTTGGCACATGATTTAAACTTAGAGAAGCCCTCATCTTATGAGGCAAAGAAGAAACCAAAGTGGATGAATGCCATGTAGGAAAAAATTGAAGCTTTGCAAGAAAATCACACTTGGGATTTAGTATCGAAACCACATCTATGAATATGATTGGATAAAATTGGACATATAAAGTGAAGAAGAACTCAGATGGAACGATCAACAAGTATAAAGCTAAACTTGTGGCTAAAACAAGGAATTCACTATGAGGAGACATTATCTTCTATGTCAAAGATGCCAAACATCAAGACGGTTATGAGCATACAACTTCCAAGAATTGGAAGATCTACCAAATGGATGTAAAGAATGCATTTCTGAATGGATGGATATCTGAAAGGCATATATGGCTCAATCTTTTGGGTTTGAAGATTCACTCTTTCTTGAACGTGTATGCAAGTTAAGGAAAGCCATATATGGTCTGATGCAAGCCCCAAGGGATTGGAATCATAGAATTGTCATCTATTTGCAAGACAAAGGATTCATGGTTAGCAAAGCAGATCCTCCACTCTTTATCATAAGGAATCAAGGAGATTGTGGCCATGCACCCTCATCAACACATGAAGATCAAATATTCAAAGCTTTATATGGAGTTCTCAACCATGACGATGCTCAACCATTGGTCTACATCAAGTGAAAAAAAGAAAAGATGAAGGTAGGAAATGGAGTTTACAATGCAAAGAAAGGCTCACGAAGGTAATTCCAAGGGTTCAACCATAATAAAATAATGAAGATGAAGAAGAGGAGGAAGGAGCACCATACAGTTTCAAATTTGGACACTTTTTTAGCCTCCAATGCCTATGTGAAAGATCATGTAGAAAAAAACCCTTGTGTTTGTTTTTAAAGAAAAAATAAATGAATTTCATGGTTCTATTTTTCCAAAAATTGAAAACTCCATTCAATTGCTTTTTTTCTTTCCAAGAATTGAGAAATTGAGTGCTTAGAGCAAACAGAGAACCTTTGAGTCTAAACCCTTGAACTAACCTTTGAGTTTCCATTTGTGAGAGAAACGACTATGGATCCTTAAAGTCATTAAGCTTCTAATCTCTTCACATCTCGATTAGTAATAAATTCTATGTATAAGTAAGGGAATGTTCTTTAAAAACATTAGAATTGTCCAAAACTTGTAGAAACTCTTTCAAATGTGTATACAAATTCAACCAGAGGGAAATTTTGGTATACCCATGTGAACCTTCTATCCTCCATACACCTAATACCCACATGTGCACCACAAATGGACTCGTTTGCCATAAAGCATTGAGACTTGCTCAAAACTTATAACTTCAAATTGATCAAACTTGATTACAAAGTTCATAACACAATTGCATTGTACTTGAGACATCATATAATTTCACCATTTGACATTTGAGAAGTTTTGGATCCACAAAAATATCATGATTTTTATCATAAGTCAAATTACCATTTGCAATTCAGTATCATTTGTTATTATGAAAATAGATACCTATATGCTCTAAACATTCGTCGTTGAGAGATGATCTAAGGCTCCAAACTTCAGTTGGAATTGGAAGAAGATTTTGTATAAGTTGTTGATCTCTAAGTTGCCAAAAATGCACATTATAAATTGAACTACATCCTTGTCTAGTCAACAATGCAACATCTGTTACATATTGAATCTCACCCACATCAACTTTAGAATTCTCAAAAAAATATCACACAATATTTCTTTTGAACCCCTTGAATATCTCATTCTTTATTATTTCATCCACAGATCAGATGTTTTATAGAAAGCAAAGAGCATGATGGAGTAGGAATTCGTCTAAGAAAAAGGAAAAACTTGCTTGTCCATAAGATAAATCACATGCTATTAGTAAAATTTGGTGTTCTAAAAAGGGAGGAGTTTTTTGACTTGGGATAAAACGTCCTATATCACATCTTAAACCACAATGTCATGTAAGGTGCAAGAAAAATTTAACACATGATTTGCAGTTTCCTTCCCGATTCGAAATCATCACTTCAAGTTTTAACCATTTTTTTCTCATTTTCCATAATTTATTCAAACAACACTAGAAATTATTATGCAAGTTGAAGTTCATAGATTTTTTCAAAATTTACTCATCTTTGAGTTGCAATTTTTTTTTCAGATCTTTCATGAGCTCATCATATTATTTGGTTTGTTGTGTATTTTCAATCGGTTGCTATTTAAAAATATTGGAAAAATATTGAGCTTGCCTAGCATCTATATTAATCTATCCAATTTGTCTGTTAGGACCATGTCCTACAAATCTGAGAAACTATATGGGGTTTGAGAAACTAGGTGTTGATATCTATATCAAACAAGGTGGATAGATATTCCCATTGTAACATAGATCAATATGTCCAAGACCATGTTCCCTCGTGATCTCCGAGTGGTATGATACATGTCTTGGAGCTAACAGATGTTTCCTTTGTACATGAAAGTAAAGGTTCAATAGCATCTTCCACAAAAACAACATCATGGCTAACCAAAATGCATTTAGTCTATGGATGATACACACGATAGCCTTTGCTTTCAGAATTGTACCCAACAAAAATACATTTAACTGCTTTATCATCCAATTTCTTGTGATGTGGTTCACGCACAAATGCATCTGCTAGAGAACCAAAAACATGCAAATGAACAATAGATGGCTTGCAACCATGCCTATGGAGAGATAGATTGTAGTGCTTTAGTGGGACACCTTTTAAGTACATATGCTGCACACATGATAGAATCAAGCCAGAAACTATGTGGTAAAGCCTGACTCTTGACTATGCACCTCGCCATCTCCATGAGTGACCTATTCTTTCGTTCAGCAACTCCATTATGTTGAGGTATATATGGCATTGCACACTAATGTTTTATCCCACATTCAGCCAGAAGTGCATTAAAGTGAGAAGACATATATTCCCCCCCTTGATTAGAGGGTGCTCATTTTACATGCTGATAGATTTTTAGCCAAAACCAAAAACTGTTTGAAGTACATGAACAATTTGGACTTTGCTTTGAGTGGATATACCCATGCATGTTTGGAAAAATCATCAATGAAAGTCACAAAGTATAGATAGTTTCTAAAAGAAGGTGTCAGCAAAGGACCATAGACATCACTATGTACAAGCTGCAATTTCTGAGTAGCCCAAACTAAACCATCTTTTGGGAAGGATGAATGCTGCATTTTGCCCAAAATACAGCCTTCAGAAACATGTTTACTAGGTGCTTCAAGTTTGGGCAAAGAGGACACCATTTCAGATTTCTACATGCATAGCAAACTAGCAAAATTGAGATGACCGAAATGTGCATGCCAAAGCTTTGCATCTGACATAGCGTGAGAATCATGGACTGCACATACCAAATCATTCGTAGATTTTTCATAGTCTATGAGATTGTATAGCCCACAACATAAAATGCCAGAAGCAATAATTATGTCACCATTTGATAGATCCTGAACTATACATGTGTCATCAACAAATTTCAAAACCAAGCCAATCTTGGTTAATGCAGAAACTGATAACAATTTTTTCTTGATCCTTGGCACAAATAAAGCATCTGACAAGGTGAAAGAACTACCATCATTAGGAGTCACAATGATCCTAGAAACTCCCATGACAAGATAAGAGGAGTTATTGGTGCGTGTGACAGTATTCGCTATAGGGCAGACTCAAATGAAGTGAAGAAACTACGCTATGAGATAATATTTTTGGTTGCCCCACTATCAAAGTACCAAACATTTGAGTCTACTACAGGCATAAACTTTTCAAGAGAAGATGGGTCAAAACTACAAACACTAGTAAACACCCATTCTTCATTCTACACAAGATTGGAAAACTCTATTTTTGGTGTAGAGGACTCTAAAAAAACCATTCCAGCCTCTTTTTTGTTTGCCTCTTTTGTAGCCAATTTTGTATAGCTCTTTATGACATGATCACTTCCTTTATAATGGCCAAAAGGGTACTCAAATATCTCAAGGGCACAATCAATGAAGGTCTATTTTAACCTTTTGAAGATGAATTGTAGGTAAAAACATACACGGATGCTGATTCAGTTGAATCCAAAGAAGATAGGAGAAGTACAAGTGCATATGAAGTGATGCTTTGCAGGAAGGTCCTCTCTTCTACGGCAAAGAAGAAAACCACAATTGTTCTATCCTCCATGTAAGATGAATATGGGGCTTTAGCCAAAGTGACTTGTGAGATTATGTAGCTCAAGAAGCTAATGATTGAGATAATTTTGCAGGTTATTCAATTTCCAATCATGTATGAAAATATGATTAGTGTGTATGTATCTACCAATCCTATGTTGAATGCTAGTATCAAACACATAGAGGTACCCTATCATCAGATAGAAGGTGTTGGGTGAGGAGGTTCAAGTGAAACATATAAGTACCATGGATCAATGTGCTAATATGTTCACCAAATCTTTGGACTCGATGAATCTTAAAAGGTCAAAGAAAGGCATTGGATTGTTCAAGCTAGGTTGAAGAATCGGAGCTTGAAGCTTGAGGGGGACTATTGAAATTCAAGCTTCAATCTTAATACATAAATGGACCTTTGGATGGATGCTACTTGGAGCTACATGAAGCAAGACATCAAGGAAGACAAATCAAGTGCAAACTTGAGTTTGAAATCCTCCTCACAATAGCCATAAATTATCAATCGGACTTGGGTGTAATGGAAGCATATAACCAATAAAAGTGATTCATAGCTTATAGGGACTCTTTTCAAATCTATATGAACACATAAAACAATTTGAATTATGAATCCCACGTGTGTCTCTGTGTGTGTGAGATCTTTGAGCATTTGAATAATCTATTAGACCCCTTTCTTAGAAAGACCCCTACTTAGTTGAGAGATTTCATTCATATTTGTGATGTCACATCTAGCTCATAGTGTTTTGAATATTTGAGCTAGATGGCTCTACGTTTAAAGCAAGGTTTCCTTACCATTTCTCACTCATTTCTTGTCATCTTTGGCTTTTTAGGAATTTATTTCTATCATCTAAACTAGCTTTTTAGGAATCTATGCATATTCAGAGAGATCTAGGTCTAGAATTGAGTAGTGGTCTACCTATCTATGCCTAGTGTAGGCTATAAATTGTCTATCTTGGAGGGAAACATTCTCCCAATAGGACTAATGATTTTACATGAAATTCCTTGGATTAGAAAGTTCTCAAAGTATACTTTATGTGTTCAGAAGATCTTAGTTTTACTCTTCAATAATTCAAAGAATAAATTGTTTCAGTGAATAGTGTATTTGTGAATGTGCCTATGAGGCCACCTTTGCTTCAAGGATAGATGGCGAAGTTGGTTATTCTCCCATCAATTGTGATGGAACAAGAGCATATTCAAAACAACCAAATATATAAATATGACTATCCATTGGCTTCCACCCAAGACTCATAAGGTGTCATAACTCTCAATGATTTTGTAGGATAATGATTGAATACATAGCTTGCATGCATGACTACTTCCATCCAAAACTTATCTAGAAGATGATTTCCTTTAGCCATACATGATGCCATTTCAAGAAGTTTTCCATCCTTGCACTCTACAACATTTTTTTTAGGCGTCTATGTCATTGTACATTGGAGCACAATACCACTTCCACAAGGAAAAGCATTAAATTCATGCATGTATTCACCATCAGGATACGTGCAAAGAGTCAAAAGCTTATTTCCATAGAAATCTTTAGCCATACCTATAAACATTTGAAAGAAAAAGAATACCTAATTCTTCACTTTCATAGGATACACCCAAATGTGGAATTTTGCATCATCAATGAAACTAAAAAAGTATACATGCTTGCCAAAAGATGGAGTCTTGGTTGGACAACATACATCACTATGAACAACTTGCAATTTTTGTCTACCATGTGTCACACCATCTTTCGGAAAAGCATCGCAATGCATTTTTCCAAGTGTAAAACCTTCACATGCATGCCTTTCAATGGACTCGAATGTTAGCAAAACAACAACCATATCTTTCTTTTCCAAGTAAAGCAAACTATTGAGGTTCAAATGACCAAAACAAGCATGCCATAACTCCATTTCATCCATAAAAGAAGTATGTGTATGAAATGGATTTCAGGAAGATATCTTACATGTATCCAAGGGATTAAATTCATAATGTCCTCGACATCACAATGACATCACCATTATATAAATCATGATCCATATATTTGTTATCACCAAGTTTTCATGAATTCTAGCACTAACCATAGTAGAAACCTAAATCATGTTTATCTTGATACTCGGTACATATAATGCATTCTTAAGAGTAATAAAACCTCCATTTGTAGTTGTGAGATGAATTTCTCAAACTCTAATAATACGATAAGAATAATTTTTTGCACATACAACATGTCCTCCCTTGGCTCCATCTTTCAAAGCCTTGCAAAAAATCTTTTGGATGAAGTGATATGCTTTGAAGTGTTGATATATTTTGGTAGTGATCTGTGTGAACACAGTAGGACTGCTACACCACATTCTTTCCCTCTTTAAGAGGTTTTCTCCCCTAGCTTGTATATATGCCTATAACCATAACGGGTTACTTAACACTTCTAGAATTATTGTTTCAAAATTAAAAGTTAAAAGCTCGAAGGAGTAGACGATTGTTGAACCTTCATTAAAAAAAAAAGATCTGTTCAACCACCCACAATTCAAGAAGTTATGCCACGAAAATACTGGAGGAGTTGACTACATTACAACCGCATGCGCTGGAACTCCAAACTCAAATACCAGATCCATAAGAGATTCCTCAACCAAATTCCCCACCCAAAATACCAATTGATGAAGAAACAATCACCATCTCGGTGGAGGCTACTTTCAAAGAGGAATATGAACCCCAACGTGCCCCTGATGGACGTGTGACTGAGGACGGCCAAGACACATTTGAACTCCCCACACCAACATGGATGAAACGTGTAGAGGAGCTCGGTAAAACTCATTCAATGAGGGTCGAAGCTCAATTACATGCTATGGTAGTGATTGAGGAAAAGATACTTCAATCTCCATATTTTGCACAGTTAGTGCCAGGATGTTGCCACATAGATGAACGTAAATATTTTCAACATGATGCAGGCCACATTCAAAATCTTCAGGTGCATCAAACCTCCCCATGTGTCCACCCTAGGCTTTGAGCATGAAAACAATGATCTCGTCTAGAATATGAGTACAATGCCGTCATTGAGGTTGTGCTATGTGTGGCACTACTAGATTAAATACTTACCCACATGCTATAAATTTACCTTTGAAGAGATGTTTACTATGGGTTTTTGGAGTATGACTCTGAGGTTTTCATTAGTAGATGGACCCACAAGTTACAACTATTCGCTTGCAAATAGTTGATGTATTCCACACATTATCAATTCCCACCACATGATGAGCCTTAGGCTGTAGATTGGGAAAAAAAAAGAAATAGATATGGCATGAGGTCTTCACATCACCAAGAAAACACTTGCCCATATTCTCTTGAATAAATACATAACACAAGCCCTACGACTAGGCTTTTTCAAGGATGACAAACACGAGAGGGAGGGGGGTGTTTGCATTGTAACTGGTAGTGGTCACATGCATCGGTGCAGAGGTAGTATGTGGAAGGGGAATGCAGCAAGTTCGAGGGGCTAGACACATAATTTTCTGAGAAATATGTTTTAGAATGCTTTGTTCAATATCTCAAACAACGATTTTCATCACTCTTGTAACATATGTATTATAGAATACCCAATTTTGTATTAAGAAGCCATATTTTCTGTCAGCTAAGGAGTGCCCAAGCTTGAGGAGCTTAGGTAGAGTATTCATAACAATTTTGATACCTGTTTTACTTCGTTTGGAGCTCTAGATGACCCTTAGAACCTAGTTTTTAACTATGCTATACATTATGTTTGAAACCAGCCAGAATTAGTCTAAAAACTATAAAAAGAGCTAGAGAGCTCATTTTTGAGGTTAGCTTGTAGCTTGTTTAAGAGCAGCTAGTGTAAGTGAGCTTGTAAGAGGTATTCTTGAGTAATAGATCATGATTCTCACCTTCCATTGTATCTCTCTTGCCTCTACCATGTGTGTATATGTGTGTGTGCACTTGTGTGTTTCTTACCTTCACCTTCATGCACATCACTTGTTCACAATCTTCATATCACCCTATCTCTTGCACGGAATGACAATTAAGGAGGTGGAGATTCTTGACGTGGTGCTTATCCTTGTCTAGAACAACAAGGATACTTCCATGTATCCACTAGAGATGTTGGACACACAAAATGTGAACTTCTTCTAAGAATGCTAAAAAATAATCTTTCCATGAAGCTCTACAAGTATTTCCAAAGCTTTGGTGAAGTTATTGCAAGAATTAATATGATCATTGGACAAATAATAAGAAGGGAGATGCAACTAGCGTAAAGCATACTTTCCCTTGATGTTGCACGTGTTCAAATAATGAATGTATGGGGAATTTTGGCGTTATTGTTTACTACGCTCTATAATCTCGTATAGTAAGTAGGTGCAAAAACAAGCATTTATGACATCTTTCTATAAATTAAGGTTAGTGCCATCAATACGGTCATCTTTCAGCATAAGTTTAGGATTGAAATATGGAAGGTAAAAAGTAGGAGAATTGGAAGGAAAAGAGTAGGGGACGATGAGGTAGAGGTGAGTATAGACATGGTGAGGCAATGCAGAAAACTTGCATTAGAAACCTCGAAAGGAATCGAACATTGTGAAAACTTTACTAAGAGATAATAGATCTATGTTCAATGCTAACGAGCTGATAAGATCTTTTTCTCCACCAGATCTTAGCTAGCTAATTTGAATGGTGTAATTGGTGGAGTGATACGTATGATAGAAAAGAAGATATAAAATGAAAGTATCACAGGATTTCTCTTACGAGAATGAGAGAAACAAAAAAATCCTCCATGGAAGAATATATCTCGCACGTGGGATGGTAGAATGAAGATAGACAAGTGGGAGAGAGTTTCGGCTGCGACTTGCACTATAACATCCGATTTGCTTAATTCTTGATAAAGGAAGGATTCGAAGAAAGAAAATCCCATGGGTATTATGCCCTTCCTTGTACAGCTGCAATCCCAAAGTTAAAGTCCGGGGTTGTTGACCTAAGCTTCAACTTAGGGACTTGCGGAGAAAGAGACTGTACCTCAATCCCCTCACAAGTGCATATAGTGGGGATACACGCTTTTAATTTATCAATCCGAAGAGTATACTAACCTAGCCGAGTGTATGAAGACATGCAATCGGGTAATGGTCAATGCAAATGAATTACTCAAGAGTGAAAATGAGGAAAACACTTATCCTAACAAGCTTCAACTGTTGGTCAAGGCGAAACGATACTTGGTGCAGCAGCCGTCAGTATTTTGGACTTTTCTCCTAGCTCCGAGCTCCAAAGATAGCGAATAGCATATGCGTTTCGAAGCTCTCGAGAAGACGCATCCAATGGCAGTGGTTTCACTCAATTCCGACGCTCTTACTTCAAGTTATGACAGAAATACTGAATCGCGAAAATTACTTTCCTACGCTTCAGCACTTCCTACACCTCGCACACACCTTTCCTACAGCAAAGAAACACTCTCAAGGATAGATCACACTCACAAGCACTCTTTCCAAGCACTACACATGCATACAAGCTCACGAAGAAGAAGATGAAGAGGGAAGAAGACACAAATTCGAATTTCTGTGCTCTCCATTCTCACAATGGCAAAAAGTCCTCTACAAAGAGTCACATTTGACTTATATACTAGTGCCCTAAAAATGGTCCTTTCACACAAGTGACCGGCACTTTATTCACTAAGAGCTAATTTCCTACTATTTTACATGGGTAAGCTTCTATTCTTCTGTGGGAATGCATCTAGAGGACTCCTCTAGTGCCTTTACAAAGGGAAATATATTACAAAAATGAATATGTTACAAAAATATATGGCCCGAATCGGAAAAATTTTGGGGCCCGTCTTTTTTCTCTGCTTTGTGCGCTCTTTGGCTCTGCAACACTCTCCCCCTCTTCATCTCTGTCATCCCTTGACAGACTTTGCTTCACGCACGCGCCCTGTGGTCAGTGTTGTCTGATTCTTGATCTTGCATTACGTTTTAGAGGCGCTCTGATTTGTCCTGGTTGCACACGTTGGACCTGGTTAATTCGGTTTGCCACGCACGCCATTAGTGCACATATGCGGATGTAGCTCGTAAGCCTTGATCTGAAACCTCTGCAACTAAAGAGGTTGAAGCATCCACATAAGTGATACATGTTGGCCCTGATTCCTTCTTCCGGCTGCGTGCTTTTCCTTGGTGTGTGCGCCCCTGCGGGGCTTCTTGCAGAGATGCATCTTCAGATTTGTCTTTTAGTGAAGCTGTTTCTTTCGTTGCTTTCTTTTTTTCCTCTTCTTACTCGTCTCACCCTCGACACTGCCCCCCTCCTGAACTCTGTCATCCCCGACAGGCTTTGATAAGCGCCGGGCGTATGTTCTGTATACTTGTTGCTCTGTATCATTTAGCAGATTAGCTTCACGTATCATGATCTGTTTCCATTGTTCAGCTTTGACTCCATCGTTTGGCGGTTGTCTATGATCTGCGAAGAAGCTTAATTCGTATGCCACAAGTCTGGCATTCAGATTGGATGACATTTTCAAAAAAATCTCTGAATCGATTTCAAAAAATCCTGTAAAAAATGCTTCTTCAAATGTTTGCATATACGGACTTGGCAAAAACATGAGTCTTGAATAGTATGCCATTATTGTGGGGCGGCTCGGCATTACTGATAGATCGAAAATAAGTATATCGGTGCCTTGATTAATGCCGATGAAGTTCAGAAATGTATATGCCGCATGTTTGAAGACCTTCAGAACAGTAAGTAGCATACTAAGTATTTTATTAGTCATCTTGACCGCTAAGTCTGGTACTGTCGCATAGTTTTGTAGCCAAAATTCTATTGTTTTGATCATATAATCCTCTGTTGGCAAATAGTTATGTGGCGGGCTAGGTAACATAGGATAATTTAGCCACTGTTTATTAATATTGCCGCTGCCTTGTAAATCCAAAAATTCTGTTGTATCCCTTCTTCGTGGTATTGGACAAAACGAAGGGTTTACCTGTAATAAATAAGGTGCGGCTTGCCAGTGCACCCGTAGTGTGGGATGTTTCTCCAAAAATTTTCTCCTCCACACCGGTTGTGCAGCTTCGAACTCTGCTTGAGTGTACATGAATGTGTCATTCTTGAAATTGAGCTGCTCGTCTGGACTTTTGTGTGTAACCTTCTTTATATATTGCCTTGCTTTCTCCTTCAACAATCCATATGGAATGTTGAAGGGCTTTATGATCTTTTCCAAGTCTTTACCTTTGATTTTTGCTTCCTTCATGACCTTGATGACTTCATTCTCAAAATTTTCCGTCAATCGGGACACCACTAGTGCCCGTTCCTTCTGACTTATTTCTGCAGTGTATGGCATCGGATGATCATCATGCATATCCGCCATCTGCTCATGTATTGGAGAATGATAGATCGGTTGAGATAGAGGGCTTACCTCTACCTCGTGAGTAGGATGTTCTGTCTCAGGCACTACTGATGTCCCGATCGGTTCTGTGTCTTTCTTCTTATTCTTTAGCTCCTCAATGCATTCGTCTTTTTCCTTTATCTGCTGTATGGCTTCCCCGAGTTTTTCTTTGGTGGCTAGGAGCTCCTTACCTATGTCAGCTACGTGATCCATGTTTTCACTGTAGCTCTGTACCAGTTTTGCCTGTGCCGTGCTGAGCTGCCTTTTGAGTTCACTTATTTCTTGATTGTGCCGTCGTTCTGATTCTTCTTGTACTTCTTTGGCTTGTCGTGCAACTCAGCATACTCTGCTATCTGTTCTTTCAATTCCTGTTCTTTAGTTTCTGTGGGGCCCTGTTGAATTAATGGTTGATCATATAATAAAGATTTCATTAGTTCTTTATTCCTATCGCGCAGGCTGTCGTTCTCTTCTAGATATAGCTTGAGTTGTTGCTCTAATAGCACACTTCGCATCTTCATTTTTTCTTTCTCAGCCTCGCTTGTTTTGTGTAATTGTTGCAACTTTTCTAGTTGTGTAAGCAGCTTTTGATTTTGGGCGATGGATGCGTCATATTGTGTCTTGAGTGCTAGCACTTCAGTATTTTTGTTTGCCACTTCTTTTTGTGCTGCAATGAGCTGTGCCGAGAGCTGTTCACTCATTAGTTGAAACTGATTTTTTTCTCTTCTTGCTTGATCATATTCAGCATCTATATCCATCATTTGTTGCTGAGTGTCCATGGCCGTCTGGATCATTTGCTTTACGACAGGCTTCAGTTGAGTCACATCCACATTGAGCCATGTTTTAGGTATTGTGGGTTCTTCTCCGGTAGTCACGTCTTTGCCTTGAGCAATGTGTAAGGTGGTATCATGGGGCTGCCTGATCTGAAGTTGGATCCTTGGCTCAGCCCCCATGTCTTCGTTATGTCCTTGAGGTGTGTCATCAGGCACCTCGATTATGGTTTGTTCTTTTTGTTGGAGCTCTCCCGTTTCCTTATGCACTAGGGTTTGTTCTTCCTCTTTAATAGGTGCTTTGACATGTGTAACCCCAGTAGTCGTATCTTCCTTGATGCTTATTTTGGTAGTGTCATTCAACTGAATGACGTGCTCCTGTTCCTTAGTATCATCCACCTTCTTTTCTTTTTCCTTTTGGTTGTCCGGTGTCACTTTCATTTGATTGATTTCTGGTCCTTCTTCTTCATACGTTTCTGTCCTGATATCAGTATCTAACGTGTCTTTCTCAGGACTGGATTCCGTATTCGTACTAGAGTCTTCAATGCCCAATTCTTTGTATCTTCCAGGTTGTCTTGGAGTCTTTTCTGTACTCTGTTTTGATTTTACTTGACTCGTTTGTCGATAATGATGTCCTTGGACATTGAGATTCACCTGCCCTTGCATATATTGGTGAGTCTCCTCTAGGGCAGCAGACAAATCTCTTTTTGAAATCGGCATTTGAGCCGTCGTGATGTTAGGCAAGAGATGCGTTCTCTTAGACTGAGGTGTTGCTTGAGCTTCCTCTTCTCGCAAGCGTTTCGTACCCCTCATGGGTTTCTGTGTGCTGGTTCCAGCCTCTTCCACCACAACTACTGCTTTCTTCTTCTTAGGGACCGAAGCGGATTTTGCATACCTTGCTAGCCCTTCTGATGTCGGCATCTCTCTTAAGCAGTGTTTCATGTCTAAAGCTTCATATATCAATAAAGTCAAGGCTGAACCACCGTTCAGGAACTTCTTTTGCCCCCATTTCTTCTGAGCTTCAAACAATCGTTCTTGCACGTAACCTGTGAGATTCACTTTGTTTCCTATCTGTCTCATGGCATGCGATAGAAGTTGTACTACAATCTTTTGTGGTGCAGTGTATCTGTTCATGCCAGGAAAACAAAAGTGTTGATGTACCAAACGTACCGCATCTTCAATATCGATTCTGTTAATCTCCAGGAATGATCTTTTCTTGGGGTCATGGCATTCCTCTTTGACATTAGTAATTCCTTCTTGATTCCAACCAAAGGCTTTATTTATCAATTCATGAGTGAATTGAATTGTCTTCCATGTGCCCACCTTGTCCAAAACCTTTGCTTCTGGAACCGAAATCTTTGTAGCAGCCGGCTGCATAGTATTCATTACTTGTGTACATCTTTGGAAGTCGGGTACGCATATAGGTATCTTTAAAAATGCTTCAATTCCAGCTTGAGTCCAGACTTCCTCGATATGAGGTAACCCTTGTATTATCGTCTTGAAATCTTGTGACATGATAGGGAAGTAGTGATCCCTGTCCATAATCTTGATGGTTGCCATAAAGAGAAGTTCCGAGATAGGTTGGTCATCTCGAAACCAATGTCCTCTGACCTTGGTTATTGACCCCAATGGAAGAAGTAGTTTCTCTTCCTGCTGTGTAGCTTCTGAGTCAGAAGATGTCATCTGCACTCAATATAGAGGATGAATTAGTATCCATATGTTTTTTTCAGAAATCCTCCTCCATATGTTGATTAAGAATTCGATGTGGCTCCGAGTGCATGGTGCCGTCCCTTTCCCGTGGGTGTGAGAAGGGTAATACGTGAATTTTTCATGTATTTTTTTCTATTTTTTGCTGAAAAGAAAACATAAATGTTAGTCCATAGCCAAAGCGGTTAGTGAATTTTTTTTGGAGTAATATTTTAAGTATGTACAAGTGCTCTCCTATTTCCAAAGGGAAAATGTGCGTGACTATTTGAAAGTAGAAGAAAGACGTGCCGAATGCTTTGCCTTGTAATGTGGCCCTATCATGCATACGTTGGATTTTGACAACTCCTCATGTGTGCAATTGGAAGTAGTTGCTTGATGTATGCAGCGTGTCTTGTCTTTCGGCATCCAAACTTGCTTCACTTGGGCGGGATGTACTGTATTCTCCACCTTTTTGATGAATGCGGTTCTTCTTTGGTAGTATATCTGCTGATTCTGTTTTGGAAATCTCAGGTTGGTTTGTATTGCATTTGTGGATTCCTTCTTCCTCCAATACGTCCTTTTTCTCGGCTTATGTGCCTGTTGATCCTGTTGAGTATGATAGCCCTTCTGAGGATGTTCCTTGTTTGGGATGGTCGTCCTTTGGGTACATGACTTTGGGATCCATATTTTTGTTCGATCAGGTTGTGCAGTTATCAGTTTTTTTGGGATCCATATGCTATTGAGTCGTGGTTGACTTAAGTGTTCGAAATTCTTTGTCTTCTTCCTTGATTGGGTATGCTGGTGTCGAAGATGTTTCTGTTGCTGAAGATAGGCCTTCTTTTGGTCCCTTCTTATCCAAGCTTGTGTAGAATGTGGAATGGGGTACACTTTCACAGGTGTAGGCTTCAATTCTTGCAAAGTGGTATTCGTTCCTGTGCCTTGTGGCTCTTTGAGGTGGATTTCATTTTCAGGTGCACTCTTATGACTCTCTATACTCAAAGATGGAGTGCACACAGGACTCACAGTATTTTCACATGAAGTACTTGACGATGGGGTTTCTATATTGCTAGTGAACATACAATCATGACTTTGTTCGTTAGGATGGACTTCTGGCTCTATAATAGCAGCTTTGGGTGGTCGTTCGTCTAGCAAACTAAATACTTCACGAGGTCCTATTCTGGCCGAGATGTATCCTAAAGCCAATTGAATGGTGACCTCATATTCATAGATCCAATCTTGTCCTAGCACCACATCTTCCAGCAGATCTTGGTCCTGACACACTAAGAGTTTCTGCTCCATTGTGTTATTCCCCATATGTAAAGGTAAGGTGATCTCACCTATGCATTGAGTAACTTTTCCTCCTATTCCAATTAGCTGTGCCTTCGATGGGCGTATCTCCTCTTTAAGTCTCTGAGACAAGGAAAATCTAATGCAGCTTATTGCTGCTCCTGTGTCTATGAGAGCATCCACTAAGTGGTACTCTTTTCGTCCTGCTCCCAGATTCAAATAAGGCTGTCTTCTTTGTTGTCTTGAGTTTTCAGTGGCTCTAAAATTAGCCATAGGGATGAGTTCTTCTCCTACTCGATATCTCTCGTCTCTTTCTCTCATCCACTCTTTCCGTTTTCTGATGCGTTCTAGGGCTTCTTGTCTAGCTTCTTCTCGTATGCGTTCTTCTTCCTTTTTCCTACTCTGAGCTCCTAATAGTCGTGCTAGCATCTGATCCGTTAGAGGCTCCATGAATCTTTTCACTCTGCATCCACTGATGTAGTTGGGAAGAATATCTCCGTCTAGTGTGGCGAGATTGACTGCACCACTAGTAGAGATTCGATTTATAATCAAGGGTCCATATCCGCGTTTTTGGAGCTTCTTTGTATGTTGTTTGAGGGTGTATACTAGGACTAAATCGCCTTCTTTCAGTCCCTTGTCTTTTATATGTGCATCGTAATAAGCCTTTTGTCTTCGTTTGGCGGCATAGATGCCTGCTACCGCTTGTAATCTAGTCTCGTGCAGCTTTTCAATTTGATCTAATTGTTGAGATAATTCATGACCGCTCCACTCATACTGCTGGGCCACTTTCAAGGTAGGTACTAAGAAGTCAATTGGCAAAATGGCATTTTGCCCGTACACTAGGTTGAAAGGTGTAGTTCCAATGGCCGTTTTATATGCCACTCGGAAGGCCCAAATTGCGTGATGCAATTGTTTGTCCCAATCTGACCTTCCATTATTGACAATCTTTGTCAATACAGTACATAGTACCTTGTTGGAACTTTCAGCTTGCCCATTAGCTTGAGGGTGGTATGGGGCTGATTTTTTATGAATCACAAGAAAGTCATTCATTAGTGATTCAATGACTTCGTTTAAGAAATGCGTTCCTCGATCACTCACTATCTCGATCGGTAGTCCAAAGCGTGTGAATATGTGCTCAAAGAGAAATTTTGCTGTGGTTTGAGCATCATTCTTTCTAGTGGCTTTTGCTTCTACCCACTTAGTCAAGTAGTCGGTGGCTACTATGATGTACTCCGCATGTGATCCTTTCGCAGGTGGATTGATAGGTCCTATGAAATCAATACCCCACTTGGTAAATGCTCTCGCACAAACCATGGGTCTTAAAGGCATGTCATCTCTTCTAATGGGATATTTTGCTCTCTGGCATGTTTCGCAGCTTCTCACATATGTCTCTGCGTCCATATGTAGAGTTGGCCACCACAGGCCTGCAAAGAGAATCATCTTGACCGTTCTGTCCGCTGAGAAATGTCCTCCCGCAGCTCCTGCATGTGCCATTTCTAATACAGAGAGATACTCATTTTCATGAATGCACATTCTTAGCTGGTTATCCTTCCCGCGTTTAAAGAGTTGTTTTCCTAGGATGACGTAATCCTTGCTCTGTTCTTCAAGAGCACGTTTTCTTGCTAGGGTAGCTCCATCAGGGTACTCTCGAGTCTTTAAGAACTTTACTAAAGGCATGCTCCACCTTGGTGCTATTGTAGAATAGCATAACGTAGAGTTCTCATCCGGGATTTGTTCTTGACAGGTTGGGCAGGTTGACACATAATGGTGTGCATCTCGTTGCATGGTTGGCCAATATATGCCAAATCTCTTGAGTGTTTGCCATGTTCCAGTTGCGTTCAAGTGAGTGTTCCATTGATTTATGTGTGCTTTCTGAAGCCACATTTTTTGTTCATCTTCTTCCACACATCTCATCAGTAGTCCGCTTGAATCCTGGTGGTATAAACTTCCAGCAATAATGTGAAGGTTTTTAGTCCTCCAAAGATCTTGCTTTCGGTTTGGTGTGACCCCATCTTTAGGTCCATGTGTAAGTATTGGAATCAATTTCTCGGCCCATTGAGGACATACTTCCAGGTTAAAAAGATAGGTGTCTGGAAAATCATCAGGAACTCCGCTGGGTGGTTCTCCGTGTTTTAACCTAGAAAGGTGGTCTGCTCTCACATGCGTGTTTCCTTTTTCGACTATTACCTCAAAGTCAAACTCCATCAGTAACAAGAACCATCGCACCAACCTTCCCGTGCTACAAGGTTTATTGACTAAATACAACAAAGCTTGATGGTCTATGAAGAATTTGAATTTGTTGGCTAAGAGGTAATGTCTAAACTTCTTGACTGCATAAACCATTCCTAAGCCCTCTCTTTCTGTAGTCGTGTAATTTCTTTCGGCTTGGTTTAATTGTCTACTCGCATAAGCGATTGGATGGTCAAGCTTTCCTTCATCAGCCGGTTGAGCTAGGATACATCCAATTGCAGAGTTCGAAGCATCAACATGAATATGAAAAGGCTTGTTCCAGTTGGGTGATTTTAGAATTGGGGCTGTACTCAGCCTTTTTTTAAGCTCGTTGAAGGCCTTCTCACACTCGTCTGTCCAAGTGAACTGAGTCAATAGACCGTATAAGGGCTTGGCTATTATGGCATACATGTGAATAAACCTACGGTAATATCCACAATGTCCCATAAAGGCTTGTACTTCCTTTACATTTTTGGGTCTTGGTAAGTCCAATATGACTTTAATCTTGTCCTCATCCGTAGATATCCCATTTCTTGAGACTATGTGTCCTAGTATTTTTCCTTGTCTTACCATGAAGACACATTTTTCTGGGTTTAAGCAGACTCTATACTGCCTACATTTGTGGAATATCTTCCTTAATTCCGGTATGTGATCGGGTCTTTGATTGGAATACGTGCAAAGATCATCTACATACACTTCCATGCTTTTTTTCAAAAATTCCTTGAAAACATGACACATTAATCGTTGGAAGGTAGCCGGTGCATTAGTGAGTCCAAAAGGCATCACTCTGAATGCATACACACCCCATTCTGTGGCAAATGCTGTCTTGTGTTGGTCCTCAGTCGCAATAGCCACCTGATTGTATCCAGAGAAACCATCTAGGAAGCTATAGACCTCTTTACCTGCTACCCTCTCCAATAGATGATCCGTAATCGGTAATGGGTAGCTATCACGTATAGTGGCTGCATTCACCTTCTTCAGATTTATGCACACTCTCAATTTTCCATTTTTCTTGGGCACTACTACTAATGGCGATACCCATTCTGTGTGTTCTATCTCGTATATGAATCTAGCATCCAACAACTTATCTATCTCTTCTTTTATCTTGGCTGAATACACATCATTATAAGTATAAGGTCTCTGTTTGGAAGGTTTGGCTTCGGATGTCATGGGGATTCTATGCGCACATATGGATGGATCTACTCCTTTTAAATCCTTATAAGTCCAAGCAAAGACATCCCGGTATTCTCTTATGAGTCGAATTAACTCTTGCTCTTCTTCCTCTGAGACATCCTGTCCTATGAAAGTACATCGTTCCTCTCCTCCTTCCATGGTTACAACTATTTTCTTGGTTTGCTCTTTATTATCATATGCTATTCCCGGTTGTGCCTCTCTTTTAGGCATTTGAATAGCAATCTTCCTCTCTTCTACTTCATATTTTTTGAAATGAGCTGGTACCTCAAATTGATCTTGAAGCTTATTATCTTCATCTTCTAACTCCCTTTCAACTTCTAATTCTTCCTTTTGTGTGAGATCCTTATGTTGTTCATTGGCAGTGATGTCCATATTGGTGGTACTAATTCCTAGATCCAGGGGTTCTGGTTCCATTTCAATGCTCTCGTAGTCCTCCTTCCAGTCTTTCTCAATTACTTCTCCTTCTCCTGCCTCCTGAAGGACTACCATATACAAACTAATGTCGTAACCCTCCTCGTCAATACATTCGTTCATAGTTACCACTTCTTCGTTTACACAAACATCGAGGGTGGCTAAGATTTCCATCCAACCGTGAGGTTCGAATTCTTCGTCTGGAAATATTTGTGGTATATAAGCTGGATCTTGTACCGATCTCACTACACCTTGTTTCTGCTGCCAACTTTTTCTTCTCTCTTCTTCCTTTTTTGCAGCTTGGCATATCCATAGATGAGTGTCCTCGTTCATCCAGGATTGGTCACTAGAACCTATACTATGAATCGATTGATCGTCTTCCTCTTTATGGACTTGATTCCATTGCAGAGGTGGTACATCTTGATATGTGTACGTATGTAGGTTGATCCTAGTGGTGACTCCTGCGTGTTGTAGGTACACTGCATCCTTTCCCCAATCTTGTACGACCTTTAGCTGTCTCATGAATGGCCTTCCCAAGATCATTTCATAGTTGCTTGGCCTTTCAAAGTGACATATTGCTAAAGTATGTTCGAATTCCACTCCGCACGTAGTGAAGACTACTCGTTCCAACAATCCTAAGGGTCTTTCCGTATGTCCATCTGCCATTTGAATTTTCATACGTGTTGGTCTCAATGCTGGTTTTCCCCATTTCTCCCAAATTTCTTTGGTAGCAATGCCAACACCAGCTCCTGAATCTAGTATGGCTTTGGTTGTGTAACCCCTATAGGTGATTGGTAGGCATGTATTTCCTTCGTCCCCTTCACTAAAGTCTCCTACTTTATCCACTGGAATTCTCACCGTTTTCACTTTGTCGTCTACCTCCTTCTTTTCTTCCTTGACTTCCCACTGATTAATCAATTTTTCTTTTAGATGTGGTTTTACCTTTAACAGTTCCTCGAACGTTAAGGTACATGGGATTTTCACCTCTCTAAGGCGTTGTATGATTTCCGATATTTGAACTGATGGATTCGTTTCTCGTCTCTGTATTGATGGAATGCGATACAATTCTGAGTTGTGCTCGTATTCCCCGGTGTAATTGGGTAGTTCCTTTACATCGTCTTCCACTTCTTTGTCACTTGCATCCATTGGAAAACTTCCTTCCGAATTAAGTTCAGGTATTGAATCCTCTATTTCGTTTTCTGCTTTCAATTCTTCAAAGGGCGGTTCCATTCCCTCTACCTTTTTCCACTTGTCCTCTTGAACTCGCGCCCATAAATCTTTAGTCCAATCTCCTTCTGTTTCAGGGACTATGGATCCTTCCTTCCTCTCAATACCAATTTCATCATCCAGAGGTCTATTTACCTTAGGCTTTTCCTGATTGTTTAGACACTCTTGGAATTTTTCTTCGCAAAGTCGGTTGTTTGGTAAAGATGATGCGGTTTTTTCTAATGTTTGTTGGGCAACTTCTATCAATTTTTTGCAGATTTCCAATCTTTCTTTCTCTAAGTCGCCTCTCGGATACTCTCTCTCATGTTGTTCTATGGTAGGCCCTGCTTTTATTCTCGCCTTGTAAGCCTGAATCCACATGGCTAATTCTTCAGGCATTGGGTCTGCTAATACCGATCCTACCTCCTCCCTTTTATTCTCCTTTTTATTTTCTTCTTCCACTTGTGCTTCTCCTGTTGATTTTGGTTTTCTCTTTTCATTTTCCTTCTTTTGCAATAACTTTTTTTCTTTTATCCTGTCTCTCCTTTGCTTCCATCTTTGGGATCGTTTACTGATGATACTTTTTTCTGGTTCTTCGGAATCTTCTACTCTGTGAGGGCTGGGTGTATTTCCCTCTTTGTCACTTTGATTATTTTCTTCGGTTTTATCAGGGTTTTCTCTAGCCTTAGCTCTTGTTATGGCTTTTAAAGGTGTAGTGTACTCTTTGTCACTCCCTGACGATTCGATTACTTCTATCACGTTAATCTGTACGTTAGATGTGACTTTGTTTGGGTTCTTAGGACAATCTCTGAAAAGATGTTCCTTTCCACAATCGCTACAGTAACCTTCCCAAATTCGTTGTGGTGGTGGTGGGTTTGGCAATGTACATTCTCTAATATAGTGGTCACCTCCACATCTGTAGCATGGTCCTCTAGGTACAGACGGTCTATTCATTGGTCGAGGTGGCATGGTTGCTCTGGGAGCTGTATACATTAATGGTACATAATCTTGCTCGTAGTTGTATGAACTCTCTGGTGTCTCCATGCCATAAGCATATGGGTCATATTGTTGCCCATATTCCATTGTTGAGTTCTCATAACCAGGGTATGTTCCTTGACTAGGTTCGTAAAATGAGTCATATGGTTCACTACTAGTCAAAGGTGTTGCTGGCACTATGGCCCTTTCTAAGTTTTCCTCTGGTTGCGCTATCTTAACTGGGACAACGTTCTGAGGGTGGGGCGGTTGTTGTCCTAGCACTGGTTGAGGCTGTGTATATCCCTGGTATGCGTATGGTCGTGGTATTGGTGCCTGCGGCTGATGTGAGGGATATCTAAAGGCATCTCCTCCTTGCTGGTTCTGAGGATATCCATATGGTCTCACATAAGGTTGTGTGGGTCTGGTTTGCCTATTGTAAGGGCAGTTCTCAGTGCCATGGTTTGTGTATCTCTGCTCTATGCTGCAATACTGTAGTGGTCCGGGGACAGAGGGTCTATGAGGAGCATAGGCAGGTGGTGGGACTATTCCCCTAGTACACAAATGAGAAGGATGATCTCCTCCACACTGCATACATCTTCTAAGCACAGGCATTCTCATAGGGTTAGTGGGATAATTCCTCTGTCCTTGAACATTCAGTTTTTTAGCTAACAAGTCGGCAATTTCCTCTACGTTGTTTTTAGGGTTTGATGTGCTACTTGATCACTCTTCACTTTTCACACTACCTTGGGGTATTTTCAAATCTTCTGCAAGGTTATCCTCTAGGTCTATACATTCCTTCATACACTCTTGCAGAGTTTGAACTCTCTTCACGTACACTAATGACCTCAAGGTTCCGTTCAGTAGTCCTTCTAAGAACAATGATACCATCTTGTTTTGAGTTGGTCTCTCCTCTACGGGACATCTATCCACATACTGTTTGAATCTCCTGGCAGCCAATCTGACTGACTCAGTTGGAATTTGTTTGAAGCTGTGGATTAATGACGAAGAATTGTTTTTAATTCCGGATTTGGTAAATTCTTCAATCATTTCTTGATACACCTGATCCATGTTCTGAAAGGTATTTGGATCCAATGGTTGAAACCAGGCCACGGCTGTGTCTGACAAGGTAAGGCCAAAGGACTCATATTGAATCATGAAGTCATCTACCTGCTCGGCTCTAACTACTTGTTTAAATTCTGCTATGTGATTATAGGGTTCACTCGAGCCATCATAATGATTTCTCATGCACTTAGCCACTTGAATCGGCCTTAGTCTCCTTCCTGCTTCAGGTTGTCTCGGCATTACAGGGTAATTGGGTCTTCCTATTGGTATGCCTGGTCCTTGTACTACCTGTGGTCTGACTGGAGTATGAACTCCTTGTCTTGGGTCAATAGCTGGTTGTGGCCGGTAATTAGGATTAGTGGCAGGCATTGCGAATTGTACATGTGGTCTGATAGGGATCTGGGTTCGTTGAGTTTGTTGTGTTTGTCCCGAATGTTGACTTGAATCGTTTTGAGAAGTTCTATGTGGATCCCTTGAAGTAGTGGCTTGGTCCCTTGGGGGGAACAATGGGATGTTCTGATATTTCAGCTCAGCTCTCTCTAATTCAGTGACTGGCCAATACCTTTTGTGGTTTTTGTCCAAATATGTGATGATGGTGGGAAACTCAGGGTCTTGCAATTCATAGATGGTAACTGGATTAGGAGCAGCTTCCCATATTGAGGAATGGGCTCTGAGCAAGTGCTCCATTCCATTGATCAAATAAACATCTATTAGAGTGTCATCCTGGGGAACTAAGTCTCCTCTCCAGAGTTTAGTAATTGTTGATCTCCCTCTAGGAGTAGTTACTTGTTCTTCAGTTCCATATCCATTTAAGCTTGAAGTATTATTTTCCTCACCATGCTCATTAATGATTTCAGGGTGTTCTGTGACCACGTATTGAATGTCTTGTTTATCCATGTACAGTCCTCCTATGTACTTGACTGCTGGTCTTGGCACTATGTAGGCCTCTGAAGCCTTCCTCAGTCTGGCCACTGATCTGTTTAGACCATCCAAATAGATAGGGATCTCATTGTGGTTAGTGTTCACATACTCTAAGGAAGTTCTGTATTCGCCCTCAATGATGGACATTTGGCCAATCATGGGCACAGTGTTTTGCATATCCTCTGAAGCCATGGGGATTTCTCCTTCTGACTCACTGGAAGTCTCAGAATAGTGTGAACGGTTGCTTGGTTCGGCAGCACTCCCTACAGAGGAAATTACACTTCTTCGGCTTCCTAGGGTTCTTCCTGATCTCAGGTTCATTCACTTAAGAGTTCTGATCAATTCTTGTCCACCTCTAACCTCTAGAGTCCTAAGTTATGGCTCAGAAGTCTAGGGAAAACTTAGGCTGGAATGTGACTGAAAGAAAATTTCAAGTCACACAACTTGACTCTCACGATCTCTGAGAAAACGATCGCTGACAGACGATACTTGGAGAAAACGATCGCTGACAGATGATACTTGGATGAAACGATCGCTGGAAAACGATCTTCCCCAAACGATCTCTGACTGGGGATGATACACGACCTCTCAATGAAACGATCTACGACCTCGGACCGAAACGATCGCTGGAAAACGACACTTGGGTCTAAACGATACTTGATCAAAACGATCGCTGGAAAACGATCTTTGACCAAACGATCTCTCGCAAAACGATCTTTGGCTGAGAACGATACACGACCGACGATCTCTAGTAGAAACGATCGGCGATACTTGGGCTGAAATGACACACGATCTCTCACTAGACGATACACGATACTCGAATAGAAACGATCTACGATCTTCACCAGAAACGATCGGCGATACTTAACTGAAACGATACCGATCTTTGACAAATGTCGCGATCTCCGCCAAACGATCGACGACCGACGACACCTGTGACAAACGATACACGACCTTTGACAAGTGTCGCGATCTCTGGATAACGATACTTGGCAAACGATACGCGATCGACGACCTCTGATCCAAACGATCTCTAACGAAACGATCTACGATATCTCACGAAACGATCGACGACCGCTGGGAAATATCGCGATACTCAACCGCAGGAGTAAAACGATACTCGACCGCAGGAGCAAAGCGATACTTGACCCTTTTTCAAATTTTTGTGATGTTTTTTGGAGATTTGATGTTTCCCCCTTTCTCACCTATCTCTTCTCTCTTACCCTCACCCACTGTATCAATCAACAAACGACTTTTAACCCCCTGAAGGCCCAAACGACACTCAGCGCAGGTCGTTTTCACACTGAAATTGATTTTTATGAATGATATGACTTGATTAGGACTTGCTAAGCTCACCTCTAATGCTTTTTCCACACCTTGCTCCCTTTCCCTTGCCTTGTAATGCTCCAGGTCACCTAGAAACTCGCCCACGATCGCTGGAACTCGCACGACACTCGACACTGCTCTCCACGATACTTGTTCAACAAGTAAATTGAAAAATGAAATTTTTTTTGGCTTTTATACTTGGGAATTCCTAGCTTACAGAAAAAGGAAAATTCTTGAACAACCCTAAAGCCTACTCTACTCTCCACTCACTCCTATTCTACTTCTTCTACTCACTTCCCTAATCTATCAACTCACTACACACACTCCAAGAATGAGAAGTAGCAAGTGAGGCTGAAATTGACTTACCAAAGAAGAGAAGATTTCCGCTCCTCCAAGTTCTTCAAAGCAAAAAGCTTCTTACCATCACACGAATGCCTCGGTTTGATTCGTCACTCCCCGGCAACGGCGCCAAAAAGTGTGTTGACCTAAGCTTCAACTTAGGGACTTGCGGAGAAAGAGACTGTACCTCAATCCCCTCACAAGTGCATATAGTGGGGATACACGCTTTTAATTTATCAATCCGAAGAGTATACTAACCTAGCCGAGTGTATGAAGACATGCAATCGGGTAATGGTCAATGCAAATGAATTACTCAAGAGTGAAAATGAGGAAAACACTTATCCTAACAAGCTTCAACAGTTGGTCAAGGCGAAACGATACTTGGTGCAGCAACCGTCAGTATTTTGGACTTTTCTCCTAGCTCCGAGCTCTAAACATAGCGAATAGCATATGCGTTTTGAAGCTCTCGAGAAGACGCATCCAATGGCAGTGGTTTCACTCAATTCCGACGCTCCTACTTCAAGTTATGACAGAAATACTTAATCGCGAAAATTACTTTCCTACGCTTCAGCACTTCCTACACCTCGCACACACCTTTCCTACAGCAAAGAAACACTCTCAAGGATAGATCACACTCACAAGCACTCTTTCCAAGCACTACACATGCATACAAGCTCACGAAGAAGAAGATGAAGAGGGAAGAAGACACAAATTCGAATTTCTGTGCTCTCCATTCTCACAATGGCAAAAAGTCCTCTACAAAGAGTCACATTTGACTTATATACTAGTGCCCTAAAAATGGTCCTTTCACACAAGTGACCGGCACTTTATTCACTAAGAGCTAATTTCCTACTATTTTACATGGGTAAGCTTCTATTCTTCTGTGGGAATGCATCTAGAGGACTCCTCTAGTGCCTTTACAAAGGGAAATATATTACAAAAATGAATATGTTACAAAAATATATGGCCCGAATCGGAAAAATTTTGGGGCCCGTCTTTTTTCTCTGCTTTGTGCGCTCTTTGGCTCTGCAACAGGGGCACTAGGCTTCGGCCGAGCCTCCATTGAAAAAAGAAAGAAAATCTACGCTTTTTATGTCGTCGAATAGAAAGATAAACTCTTTTTAGATGAACTTGCGGTCGAAAAGTGCAACATGGCTAAAGGAAAGCGATTTTGGACATCCCTTGAAGATTTTTTCATAGCTCTCAGTTGTAGTTTCAATTATAAGGATGAAATAATTCTCAAAGCTACGTTGGTTCGAGCTAAGTAATCATTGAGCTCACAATATTGAAGCTTCTTTCGATTCGTATGGGATGCAATATGTCTATAAAGTGGAGATAGGAGTCAAAAATGGACCGGATGCAAGATGAAAGGAAATTTAGACAAGGGAGATGATGAGAGTCCATGTCTCATTGTTCTAGTTGTTGAGTCTTTGGTCTTTTGAGGTGGAGTGCGAGAGTTGAATTCCTAAGTTGGATATGTAATGGCTTTGACCAATCTAAATCAGTTGAAACCAATTATAATATTGTCTAACCCTTATTTTGTGGGATAGAGGTCCTACGGGTACTATGCTCATTCATTTCTAGAGTTATTGTTTCAAAATTAAAAATTAAAAGTTCGAAGGAGTAGACGCTTGTCGAACCTTCATTTAAAAAAAAAAAAAAGTGAAATCAATATTCTTAATACATGCTCTATCGCCTATTCGCTGAGCTTGTTTAGTTACTCTTGTTGAGGGCCACGTGAAGCTGCTCTTCCATCGTACTATTGTTTCGCATAAGGAAGCTATACTCATCAGAAACAACTTCCTGCGTGATGCTCAAGAAAGTAACACAATCATTAATCTAATTAAAGATTGCAGATTCTCACAGATACCCACCATTAAAGCTACTTTGTTCTAAAGATGCCCGGCATCAGTGGCGCAATACTGTTATGATCTGATCTAAAACATGAAGATATGGAAGAAAAGAGAAAAAGCAGAAAGCAAAAAAGGTTTTGCGATTTGAAGACCGAACGCAAATTACGCAATTCTAATTTAAAGTTTCCACAGTATCTTAGCACTTGCTTCGCTAGTCATCATTAAGTAGTAACCGTCAGCTGCTTAAACATTCGGTTTTTTGTCCACTGGATGACTTTTTTTGGGTTTCTTTGACAAGCTGCGGATGCTACTTGTGAAGTTTCTCGATTTCGATACTGAATCTGCATCGGCATCTGCCTCAACCGTCGCTGTATCAAAAGAAAGAGTTTCCATTCCTCATTCTCATCGAGAAGTGCGTAACTGCTCATATGTTTATTGATTAACATTAAATTGAACTAAAAGAAATGCTATTGATTTCTGACAGCTCCATTCATCGTTTATAAAACGTTTCAAATATTTTGTAAAAAGATATTGAAAACCAATGCACAAACAGAAACTTGAGATACGCACAGGATCGCAGCCCGCTTGTGGTATCATATTGCTGGAAAGCATAGATACTCATTAATTTCCTTTGATTATGACGTGTCAGATGCCCTGAACCTGCCCTTCCCTAGTATTTTGTCGCTGCGAAAATTCCATGATAGCAGACATGCACTTCTTGCATACAAGATCTGCCATTGTGATGACATTGCGTTTCTCGTGTGCTACAGCAATAATCAACGGAGTGATTTATGCATGGTCATTAGCAGAGGAATTCGCAACCTCCGGGATTGAGTTATAGAGATCCAAACCATTCTCGCCGTAGTATGTGGTCAGATCTCTGTGACGATTTTATCCGTCCGTTATTAAAGGGGAAAAGGAAAAAAAGAAAACAGAAAATCCATCCATCCTTTCCGGATTATCAGAAAATAGTACGCAACTTCCATATCTCAGCTTTCAAGTTTCTGATTGATCAAGATAGAAATCCTTCTCAAGAAACGATAGTTTCAATGTTTTATAGAGAATGGGACAAAAGTGGATGCTTTAGCGAAGATGCTGATACCATGTGTATCAAATCACTCATACAAGATGAGAAACTTATGATTTTCTCCACGTTGTTTATTTAGTATCTTGCAGCGCATTAAAGATGTTAGTTTCCTTGTCGTGTATCTGTGAATCTTCTCCGCCACGATACCAGCCCACTTCCGTCTCTCGTACTGA
The DNA here is from genome assembly GCA_020310875.1 of Ceratopteris richardii. NCBI lineage: Eukaryota > Viridiplantae > Streptophyta > Polypodiopsida > Polypodiales > Pteridaceae > Ceratopteris > Ceratopteris richardii. The sequence goes on from CM035425.1 coordinate 31,415,847, forward strand.
TCTGTTAAAACTAAAATCATAAATTCCTGTTTTCCATCGTTCTCATCTTTTAAAAATAAGATCAGTGCCATATCCCCATTGCTTGTCATGATCTGGCAATGTATGGTATATGTCACCATGTAATAGAGTCAAAAGCAGCCCACCACATAGCCGTTTTAAAGATTAGAAAACAGTTTGCCAACCACCCGATATCAACCTCCGACACACAACTGCCGCGAATATTTTTCTTCAGATTTCGCACGTGCAGAAGGTTATTACTCCTCTTCAAACAACTTCGACGGCTCTTATGATGCAAGCGTAGATCTCCAAACCGGTTGTTGAAAGAGATGATCGAATATCTATCCTGAGAAGAATCACAGCTTTCAAATATCTTACATTCCTTCTAAACACGTGGTTAAAATCTATAATCCTCCATTATCCTTATAGGTATCGAAACTGTCAAATACCCTTTTTTTTCATTTTTTTGAGACGTTTTTGAATTTGATTGTCTTGTTTGCATGCCGAAGCATCTCAAGCTTCAAAAGAATTAACTGCAATTGTTACGCATCGCATTCATGTTGTACGCTTCGCTTCTCTTGTGATAATAGTTTAATGCAAAGAATCTATGGAAGACTAGCTTAATATGCTGAGCTACACATGTTATCTAATTTCCTCTCAAATTCAGAATGAACTTGGATACAATATGCCTGAATAGATACGATGAAATCATGAAATGTACAAACATAGTTGTGCTTCTCTCGAGTAGAAATATTTGCTCTAGGTAAAACCACTTTTGAAGATGTTTGCCACTTGTTGTTTAGTTTTGATCGAGATCAGCTCCACTTCTCCTTGCATCCGTTTACTACGAATGAGATGATAATGGAATTCGATATGTTTTGATCTTGCACGAAAGTATAGATTTTTGTTAACATGATGCCACTAATACTGTTGTAGTAAATCAATAAATTTCCGTGGATGTAGTTTCCATGTCCTTGGATAGATACTTTAAGCATTAGACTTCATCACATTCTATAACTCTTATATGTTCAACTTCTCTTCATGATAATGCAACTATCACTTGTTTTTTACTCCTCCATGAACAACAAGTAAATATGAGGAATTGGTGCATAAATCAAAATTTCAACTATCTTTCTATATACACTTGTACCTTCAAGGTATTCTCGATCATGCCAAAATTTTACATTGACATCAAGTGGCATAGTAATCAATTCACAAGCACTCATTTCAATTTTTCAACGATGTCAAGCATATAATGGCATTGTATCACCTTTCGACATGAATATAGATTATATCCCATGAGTTGATAAATCCATGACCTTCTTTTTTTCTTTTATATAATGATAATCAAATTCTCTAAATATATGAACAAAAAGACAATAGTACTCCCATCATTCCATGTAAGTAGTTAATAATCAAGTTGAGATTGCATAACATTTATATGTATTCACTTCTTACTAAGTTTCTCACACCATGCACATGGACATTGTTTAATCCATAATTTAATTTATTGAATTTGGAAACATCTAGATACTTTGGATGCACAAAATACACTTGTACCTTCAAGGTATTCTCGATCATGCCAAAATTTTACATTGACATCAAGTGGCATAGTAATCAATTCACAAGCACTCATTTCAGTTTTTCAACGGTATGAAGCATATAATGGCATTGTATCAGCCATACACTTTTTGACATGAATATAGATTATATCCCATGAATTGATAAATCCATGACCTTCTTTTTTTCATTTATATAATGATAATCAAATTCTCTAAATATATGAACAAAAAGACAATAGTACTCCCAATATTCCATCTAAGCACACATATGCATATGTTACACTATGTGTCCCTCGAGTAGCTTTGATCTCAATCATTTCCCAATACATGGGAGCTTTTTATTCTAGTGCTTGCTAGAGCTTGTTTCCACATCTAACCACAAATACATTATATAATCATATGTGGTGGTACTTTGTACTTAGGGATTCACTTATAGCTCTCACTTCACTTATTCTCATATTATTGATCATCTATCGATAGAGAGCTCTTCCATCTATCACATGAATGTGTGCTTTGATATCCTTCTTTGATCTTATTTCTACTTCTATTTATGCTCCCTCACTCACACAACAGATAGTGGTATTAGAGCAAGTTTAGATCCTCCTAAACTTGTTGATTTTTTATGACATTGTCGTCCATATTTTTAATAGTCCAAATAAGTTCCAAAGCATAGAAATAGGAAGTTCAACACTTGGAAATTATTTCCATTAGGTGCACTAGGGTTTTACACTGCTTTCAAGGCCATTCTTGGACTCTAATTTTTCATCAGAGTTATAGTTTATGACCTATATTTTAGATTCTATTCAACGTTGGTAAAGTTCATATCTTTCTAGTTTTGAGACATTGGTGCAGTGGGAAAGGTTGTTTGAGATTTTTTGAATATCCTTGAATAAAAATCTGTATGGACTCTTTTTTCGATTGATAATCTTTTGATCAAAAAGTTTTTCGATTGAAAAAACTTTAGATTGAAAAAGTTATCGATCAAAAAGGTTTTAGATTGAATACGTATTTTATTGAAATGCTTCTAGATATAAAAGGTTTTCGATCTAACAAATTTTAGTTCTAGAAAGTTTTAGATCTAAAATGTTTTATATCCAAAAGATTTTAGATCAAAAAGCTTTTAAATATGTTTCATCAATCAAAGCTACATAAACACTCAGTGTTTTTACTATGTGCTTGCGTAGATTCACAAGGGATAATACAAGATGCCTTTTCTTATAGTCAAACATGATATCATATTATAGTCCACTTCCTTTATCAAAGAATATGATCAATTTGTTAATCACAATCTAAAAGTCTCACATTATCCAAAAGTCTTAAATTTAGATGACGTGCATCTCTTTGGCACGATTTACATTTTTAATCTATATTCTTATATACAAAACATGTAGTCCTCCATTAGTTTATCTACTCTCTTCAAACCACATCAAAGTTTTGCAACTTTCCTATATCGAGACATGTGCTTCACTCTTGTATTAAGTGGGAAATTTCTCAAACCTCTCCATAATCTTTTATCTCCTTATGGATATCTTCTATTTACTTGCTCCATATTCTAGGTGTAAGTTGCATTAGCCCAATTACTTTGAAATAATACATGGTCATTTGAGCATGCATGATCGCAGTCATAATCAAGAAAAACTATACCCAAAGCCATTCTAACTCTAACCCTAAACCCTAAAACCTAAAACCTCAATCCTAAACCATAAAGCATCAACCCTAAACCCAAAACGCTAAACCCTAAACCCTAAACCATGAACCCTAAACCATTAATCATAAACCCTAAACCCTAAACCCTAAGCTCTAAACTCTAAACCCTGAAGCCTAAATTCTTAACTCTAAACCCTAAACCCTTAACCATAAACACTAAATCTTTAATCCTAGAACCCTAAACTCTAAACCCAAAACCCTAAACTCTAAGCCCTTAACCCTAAATCCTAAATCCCTTATCCTAAACTCTAAAACCTAAACACTAAACCTTAAACCCTAAAATCTAAATTCTAAACCCTAAACAATAAACCCTAAACCTCATATCCTAAATCCCAAACCCCAAATCCTAAACCCAAAACCCTAAACCCTAAATTCTAAACCATAAACCCTAAACCCTAAACCAAAACCCTTAACCCTAAATCTTAAACTCTAAACCCCAAACCTTGAATCCTAAACCCTAAACCCTAAACCCTTAACCCTAAACACTAAACCCTACACCCTACAACCTAAATCATAAACCCTAAAGCCTAGACCGTAAACCCTAAACCCTAAAACTTAAATCCTAAAGTCTAAACCCTAAATGTTGAACTCTTAATCATAAACCCTAAACCCAAATCCAAAACCCAAAACCCTAATCCCTAAACCTAAACCCTAAACCCTAAACATCAAACTCTAACCCTATACTCTAGAACACAAGCCCTAAAACCTACACCCTTAACCCTAAACTCTACAACCTAAATCATAAACCACTAACCCTAAACCCTAAACCCTAAACCCTTAACTCTAAACTCTAAACCATCACCCCTAAAACCTAAACTTTAAACCCTAAACTCTAAATCCTAAACCCTACATCCTACACCCTAAACCCAAAGCCCTACGATGGAATCATAAACCCTAAACCCCTAAAGCCTTAACCCTAAAATCTTAACTCTTAAACCCTAGCCCTGAAACCTAAACCTTGAACACTAAACCCTAGACCCTAAACCCTAAATCTTGAACCTTAAAGCCTAAATCGTAAACCTCAAACCCGAAAACCAAAATGCTAAAACTGAAATCCTAAGCCCTATACCCTAAACCCTAAACCCAAAGCATTAAACCTAAAACCTAAACCCAAATCCCAAAGACCTTAACCCTAAACCCTAAAACCTAAAACCTAAATCGTAAACCATCAGTGCTAAACCCTAAACCTTATATCCTAAAACTGTAAGCTCTAATCCCTAAGCTATAAACCCTAAAATCCCTAACCCCTAAATATTGAACCCTAAACCCAAAACCCTAAACCCTAGACCCTAAACTCTAAACCCTTTAGCCTAAACCCTTAACCTTTTAGATGATTCTCCATGTGTACATTTAAGTGATCCTCCCATCAACAAAAATAAGGTTCATAAATTCAAGTATGTATTAGAACTTACTACATATAAGAATATAATCAAAATAGTAGATGTAGATAAGTTACTTAAAATTCTTAGAAATATCTCTCCTAATGGTTTTAACTTATCTCAGACTGATGGCTTATGACCATTTTGAAGTGGATTAATGTAATTGAATAAAGGAATCAAACATCTTTTTTTATTATGGTTTTAAATTTAAATATTATGTTAATATTTTATACTTGTTTCTTTCAGTTGAGGTGTTACGGTGTTGTGTGGAGTGATAGTATGGATTGTAATGTAGATTGATGATGTGGATTTCAATAATTAACATATACAATTATATGATATGGATTTTAATTCGAATGTTATCATGTGGATGATGTTGATTCAATGTTAATTTGAAGATTATGATATGGGTTGATATAGTAGTGATGATGTGAATTTCAAAAGTTCAGATATTTAGTGCCATAATATGGATTTTAATTCAAATATTATCATGTGGATGATATCGATTGAATATTAATTAAACAATTAATATGGATTGATATAGTAGTGATGATGTGGACTTCAAAAGTTAATATGTGCACTGATATTATATGGATTTTAATTCAAATGTCATGATGTGGATGTTGTCAAATGATTTTTAATTTGTTCTTATATTACGGGGATTTTGATTTAAATCTTATGATGTGGAGTTTCATGATGATGTCGTATGATGAATGATCAAGTGTTATTATATTATTTGATATATTGCAGTTTTAGAAGCAAAAAATTAAAAATTCCAAATATGAATAATCAATTTGATCATGCTAAATCTCAAAGAATTTTAGATGAATAAAATACAATGTAAATTTTTTTTTATCTAAAATATTTTCAAGAAAAAATATTTTCATTCTAGAATATTTTTAATATAAAATATTTTTGATCTAAAATGTTTTCAATCAAAAACCTTTTCAATCTAAAACCTTTTCAATCAAAAACATTTTCAATCTAACATATTTTTTATCTAAAATATTTTTTATCAAAAATATTTTTATAAAAAAAATTCAATTGAAAGCACCTTCCAATATCAAAAAATCTCCAAATTGTTGTGCAGAAACTGTTTGGAATTGTCTGAATAAGCTGATGTCGAACTGAATAATTCTGTCAAATAATAAGGGGTCATCAAAAAAATTTGTAATTATTCAAGAATAATCGAATCATCGAATAATGAATAATGCAACCTACCTTATCAAAGTGGTGTTGCGCACTAATATACAATGACATGTACACGTCAAAAAAATGGTGCTACAGAGTGCAAGGATAGAAAACGTCTTGAAATGAATGTATGACTAAAGGAAAGCATCTTCCAAATACATTCTCCATGGAAGTGGTCATCTATGCAAGCTTTGTATTCAATCATTGTCCTACAAATGAATTGAGAGTTATCACACCTTATGAGGCTTGAAGTGGGCCGAAGCCAATGGATAGTCATATGTGCATATTTTGTTTTTTGGAATATGCTCCTATGCCATCACAATTGATGGGAGAATAACCAACTTCCTTATCCAGCCTTAAAGTAAAGGTGGTCTCATATGCACATTCAAAAAACCACTATTCATTCAAAAAATCAGTTCTTTGAATTCCTAAGGAGTGAACCTAAGATCTTTTGAACACATAAATTATACTCTTAGAAATTTTTAATCCAAGTGATTTCACTTAAGATGGCTACTCCTGCTCGGAGAAGCAATGGCTCCAAGATAGATGAGTGATCGCATCCACTAGGCATACATACAATCCTAGAACTAGTTCTCCCAGAATATGCAGAGATTCAAAATGATTTTTGAGAAAAATTTAGATGATAGAAATAGATTTCTAAATGCCAAAGATTACAAGAAATGAGTGAGCAATGATAAGGAAACCTTGCCTAACATTCAAATCTATCTAGATCAAATGCACAAAAATCTATGAGTTAGATATGATATCACAAAGATGAATGAAATCTCTCAAGCAAGCAAGGGGCTTGCTAAGCAAGGATTCTAATAGATTATTGAAATGCTCAAAGATCTATCACACACACATGGGATTGATAATTCAAAGTACTTTGTGTGTTCATATAGATTTGAAAAGATTCCCTATAAGCTAGGAAATCATTTTCCTAATTGTATGCTTCCTGTAAGAAAGTAACAGCATAGCGGAATAGACCTGTAGATAGAGTGAGAGAAAAATGCAGACAAAGAAAGACGCAGATGGAGAGATAGAGAACTTAAATGCTCAGATTGCCGAGCATAATGCAATTACAACCATGGTGCTGTCCACCCGTGCGCTCCCACTGTGGAGCTTAGATGGCGATCTAGACAGACTCTAGATGAAGGGCTTACTAGTGTGCAATGCTATGTAAAGCTCAACCTGGGCCGTGCTAATATAGCTTTTACAAGGCGATTCGGTATAGATAAACGTAGTCCGGAGATACAAAATAGTCGATAAAATATATGATCCGACAATATCTCCACGACCAAAAGTCCTACCGTCTCCACCCAACGGGCCGGGCCAGGGGGATAGGCCCCCCGGACCCCGCAGAAGGGGGAAAGCCCCCCTCTGCACTCCCCCCATTAAGGTTCTATGGGGATACCACGCGATGCCACAGGGCCTTTATTTTCACCTCAAACGGCAACCTAACGGCCTGGAAGTTTATGACCTACCTAACCTAACGGCTAGGCTCACAAAGATCATCTACATCCATCAATGGTCACACATAGACCTCATCTAACTTGGAAGTTAGGATTCCACAAATGTCGGGGCTCTCATAATGGCTTCTCCTCATCATGGAGGCCTTACAACTTAGAGCACCATGGATCATTTGTGGTCACATGAGGGTGGAGTATTGAGCATATCTAACACCCCCCTCAATGTCCACCCGATGGTGAACTACCTCCTTGGTCCAATCCCAAGCTTTGGAAAGTGTCAAAGAAGTTGCTCTCTCCCAAGAGCCTTGGTGAAGATGTCTGCTCCATTTTCCTCAATAGGGCAATAAGTTATCTCCACGACCCCGCCCTCAATCAACTCACGCACATAGTGATACTACATTTCTATGTGCTTGGTACGTGCATGGAAAAGAGGATTTTTGGCAATGGCCATGCAACTTTGGTTGTCACACTTCAACTCTGTAGCCTCCTGTCCTTGTATTCATACGTGCAATAGGATCCTCCTCAACCATCCTGCTTCACATGCTGCAATGCATGCAGCTTTGTACTCAACTTCAGTAGAAGATAATGCTACAGTCGGTTGCTTCTTACTAATCCAAGAGAAAATCCCTGATCCTGATTAGCCGCATGATTGCCTTCCAATGAGTTTGGCAAGGCTTATTAGAGAACCTGCTTACTACTCCAACAACATAAGATATGTCTGGTCTGCTATTGCACAAGTAGATTAGACTTCCAACTAATTTCCTGTATCTTCCAATATCAATTGGAGATGAAGTATCTTCATTAGATAATTTTGTGTTGACCTCCATAGGTGTAGAAATTTCCTTGCAATCCTCCCTGTCGAATGCCTTCAATATTTGTCTTGCATACTTTTGTTGAGAGATGAAAATCTTTCCTGGTTCCTGCCAAACTTCAAGACCTAAACAATTTTGCATTAAGCCCAAGTCTGTCATTTCAAATTTTGAACTCAGGGCATCTTTTGTTTGTTGAAGAAGAGCATCATCATTTCCTGTAATCACAAGGTCATCTACATAGAGTACAAGCACAATTGTCTTCCCTCCTCTCTTTAGAACATACAAGTTAGCATCAAAAGCACATCTTTTGAAACCTAGGTCCAAGAGCTACTTATCTATCCACTCGAAGCATGCTCTAGGAGCTTGTTTTAGCCCATATAATGCCTTCTTCAGCTTACATACCTTGTTCTCTGAATCCAGAGCCTCAAATCCTAGTGGCTGAGACACATATACCTCCTCCTTGAGGTCTCCATTCAGGAACGCTGACTTGACATCCATGTGATAGACTGGCCAATGCTTATGTGCAGCCACAGCTAGTACTACTCGGATAGTAGTCATTCTTGCAGTCGGGGCAAATGATTCACAAAAGTCAATGCCTTCAACTTGTGAGTAGCCCTGTGCAACAAGTCTTGCTTCATATTTTTCTAGAGTACCATCAGCCTTGTACTTTAGCTTCCAAACCCACTTGGTGCCAATGACTTTACGCTTAGCGGGTCGATCCATTAGCTCCCAAGTTCCATTCTTCATGATATTGTTGTATTCTGTTTGCATGGCAGCCCTCCAATTCGGATCATGGAGTGCCTCTTCCACATTGCTTGGTTCCTTCGCTTCTTCTTAAATGAGATCAGCCATCAAGGCTGTGTTTACAATATGGGCGCTTGCTCGTCTCTGTTCCTCTATTCTTTGTGATCGCCTCGGTCCATCTGCAACCTGTTCTAGTGACTGTGGGATGGGGTTTGCAGAATCATAGAGCTGCCTCACCCAACGTAGCAATGGCTTTTCCACTTGGGTGTCAGCAGGTTGGTGACTTTCAGACTCTTCATCTGAAGATGATGCTTCCTTCTCTTGTGTAGAAGGGATAGCTCTTGGGCCAGGTTCATAATGGATTGCCCCTTCCCTTGATGATAAAGTGGAAGCTCTCTTTTCCTCCTCCACTCCATGTGGTTGCTCTCCTTGAACATCACATCACGACTCGCCATGATCTTCTTAGCCTCAGGGTCATAAAGCTTATAAGCCTTCTTATCTTTGCTATACCCCAGGAAGATACATTTGATGCTTTTTGGTTGAAGCTTGTTTCTCTCCCTATCTGGAACATGTACATAACATTCACTTCCAAATACTTTGAAATGGGAAACAGAAGGCTTTTTCCCAGTGTAGGCTTCTTGTGGAGTCTTTCAATCAAGTGCCTTGGTGTAGCTTCGATTCAAGATGTAGACAGCAGTGTTGGCAGCCTCTACCCAAAATTGATTAGGTGCACCCTTTCCTTTCAACATGCACCTTGCTATCTCCATGATGGTTTGATTCCGGCGTTCTGCAACATCCACATCTTCCTGCTATAGTCGTCGACAAGTAACATGAAGTAGAAAGATCTGTCCAAGGCCTCTGTAGGCATTTTTCCGCACAAGTCAGCATGCACCAACTCTAGAGGATAGCTTGCCCTGTTCTTGCTTTCCTGTGGAAACGCCTTCCTCTGTTGCTTTCCCATCATGCAAGCTTAACATGGTTCCTTCATTTCTACAATCGATGGTAGGTGTGCAACCATACCTCTGCGATGCATCTCCTTCAGTACAGGGTATCCAATGTGGCCGAATCTCTCATGCCATAGCTTACTTGTGCCCACGTTTGTAGTGGCTGTAAGAGCACACAACTCATACAGGTTGTTCCTCCTTATGCCTGTCCCAACAATGTTGTTGTTACCGTCCATAACCTTAGCTCCTGTCTTACTGAAAGATACGTGATGACCTTGATTTAATTATAGAAGCTACTGAAAGTAGATTTCATTTTATTTGTGGAACATACAACACATTTGAAAGCTTTCTAATATTGTCATTAGAGTTAATGAAAGAAACCGTACCTTCACCCTCTATAGGACATCTTGCATTGTTTCCTACCTTTACTGTGATGGGTTTCCTTTAGAGGCTGTAAGGAACTGTAAAGGTCTTTTCTACTCGTCATGTGACGAGATGCACCACTCTCCAACACCCATGAGTCATCTGTTCGTGAATCTTCAGCCGAGGAGCACACCTCCTCTATCGTAACAAATAACTCAAGCACTATTTGTGCTGTGTTGGCAGACTCCTTGCCCTTGCCACCTTTTGAAGAGCCACTCTTCTCTTCTACCTTCTTGATGCGACATTCTTGGATTCTATGTCCCTTCTTCTTGCAATGGGAACACTCTCCCTTGAACTTCTTTTTGTCATTCTTCTTTTTGTCTCCATCTTTTGAAGAGTCTGTTTCGCCTCCTTTGGCATTTGTTGTGAATGGAGCATCTCCTTTGCTACCACCACTCCTTGCCTTGAGCTGCAGCTCCTCCTCCATGAGTAAGGCACTAAATTCTTCAAAAGTTAGTGGTTGAGGTCTGATTTGTGTGTTAAGAGCAGTTACCAGACCACCGAACCTAGGTGGACAGATTCAAAGACAATGTCGAGCTAGCTCTTCACTTGACTTTTGAACACCTGCCCTAGCCATTTGATCTCGTAGATTCTTTATGCGAGTGATAAACACCTCTGCAGTCTCCCCGTCAGCAAACCGTTCTGCTGCAAGCTGATTCTCCAAGTTCTGAATCCGTGTCTGATTACGAGTTTCATATTGATTTCTCAATGTGTTCCATGCTTCACATGCCTTCGTAGTATGCTGAATGAGGGTCAGAACACTATCAGAATTACTTGTAACAAGAGGACAGAGTGCATCTACATTTCTACATTTCCAAGCACGTAGAAGATCAGCATTAGGAGGAATCATTCGACCAGGATTATTTGGATCAGGTCTTTCTTGGGGCTCATGATCAGTCCCAAGAACAGTCTCCAAAAGCTCATAGAAATCAAGAATAGAAGTGATTTTCAAATTCCACAGGGTGTAGTTCGTACTATCAAGTTTACCTTCTACGAAGGCTGGTGGCCGTATCCGCAACGTTGGGATGATTGGCATCATTACTTCTCTTGCTTGTGCACCACCTACTCCTGTTGATGAACCTCCTTGGCCCCCAATCGTAGATGATGACGCACCGCTTGACATCTTTTCTCTTTTGTTGTTCAGAACTCTACAACCTCTGCGTTTCTGCTTCTGCACCACTCAGAGCCTCCTGAGCTCTGATACCATGTAAGAAAGTTACAGCACAGCCGAATAGACGAGAGAAAAATGCAGACAAAGATAGATGTAGATGGAGAGATAGAGAACTTGAATTCTGAGATTGCCGAGCATAATGCAATTACAATGATGGTGCTATCCACCCGTGCGCTCCCATTGTGGAGCTTAGATGGCGATCTAGACAGACTCTAGATGAAGGTCTTACTAGTGTGCAATGCTATGTAAAGCTCAACCTGGGCCGTGCTTATATAGCTTTTACAAGGCGGTTCGATATAGATAAACGAAGTCGGGAGATACAAAATAGTCGATAAAATATATGATCCGACAATATCTCCACAACCACAAGTCCTACAATCTTGGCCCTACGGGCCAGGGGGATAGGCCCCCCGGACCCTGCAGAAGGGGGAAAGCCTCCCTCTACACTCCCCCCATTAAGGTTCTATGGGGAAATCGCGCGACGCCATAGGGCCTTTATTTTCACCTCAAATGGCAACCTAACGGCCTAAAAGTTTATGCCCTACCTAACCTGACGGCTAGGCTCACAAAGAACATCTACAACCATCAATGGTCACACATAGACCTCATCTAACTTGGAAGTTAGGATTCCACAAATGTCCGGCCTCTCATAGTGGCTTTTCCTCATAATGGGGGCCTTACAACTTAGAGCACCATGGATCATTTGTGGTCACATGAGGGTGGAGTATTGAACATATCTAACACTTGCATCACACCTAAGTATGATTGATGATTTATGTTTTATGTGAGGGGTATTTCAAGCTCAAATTTGCACTTGGTTTCTCATGCTTGATGTCTTGCTTCATGTAGCTCCAAGTTGCATCCATCCAAAGATCCATTTGTGTATTAAGGTTGAAGCTTGAATTTCAAAAGACCCCCTCAAGCTTCAAGCTCCAATTCTTCAACCTAGACTCAAAAATCAAATGCCTTTCTTTGACCTTTAAAGCTTCATTGAATCCAAAGCTTTGGTGAGCATGTCAGCACATTGGTGCTTGGGTCTTAATTCACTTGAGCCTCCTTGGCAAGCACTTTCTCTATGATGTAGTGATAGGGTACCTCTATGTGTTTGCTCTTTGCATGGGACCTAGGATTCAAAGATAGGTACACACTACTCATGTTGTCATGCATAATTGGAAATTCAATAATCCACAAAATTAGTTCAATCATTAGCTTCTTGAGCTCTAAAATCTCACAAGTCACTTGGGCTAAAGCCCCATATTCAGGTTTTGTGGAGGATAGAGCAATTATGGGTTGCTTCTTTGCCATACAAGAGACCACCTTTTTTCCAAGCATCATTGCATATCCACTTGTATTTCTCCTATCTTCTTTGGATCTAGCCCAATCATCATTTGTATATGCTTTAACCTACAATTCATCTTCAAATAGACCTTCATTGAGTGTACCTTTGAGATATCTGAGTACCTTTTTGGCCACAAGTAAATGTGAAACCCTATGTGTGTGCATGAAATGAGATAGCACACCAATATATTTGAAAAAGCTAGCCTTGTAATGGTGGCATAGTTCAATGATCCTACTATAAACCTCTACAAAAGTGGATACTGTCTTCATTACCTTCCATTGAGGTCAATTGTGTTTTTACCTCCATAGGGTTGCACAGTGATTTGCAACCTGTAAGAACATACTTCCTCAACACATCCAAAATATACTTTCACTATATAAGTCAAATACCATTGTCTTGCATACGACTTCAATACCCAAGAAATACCTAAGATCTCCAAGGTCTGAAATCGTGAACTCCTTTCCTGTGTTCTCTTTGATGTCCTTGATACCTTCTTCATTATCACCTATAATAATTAGGTCATCTCTATATATACATTATTAGATAGATTAGCCACCTTCATTCTTTTAGAACAATGATGGAACCTCCTTGCTTTTGGTTCTATCCATAATTTATCAAATAATCCACAAGTCTTTGATTTCATGCCGTTGGGGTTTTCTTGACGCCATATAATGCTTTCTTTAGCCTGCAAACATATCCATCCTTGACTTTGTCCTCAAACCGGAATGGTTGGTCCATGTACACAACTTCCCTTAGCTCCCCATTTAGAAATGCATGCTTCACATCAAGTTGATACGTCATCCAATTCTTGCTTTCTACAATGACAATGATAGCTTTTATGGTAATCATCTTAGCCAAAGGGATAAATGTCTCCTCATAGTCTATTCCATATGTTTGAGAAAACCCTTTGACTACAAGCCTAGCTTTATACCTATCATCTGAATGCTTCTATACCTTATAAACACACTTGTTCCCAATAACCTTCATATCCTTCTTCATTGGCACAAGAGTCCAATTGTGATTATTTTCCAAAGCATTGGTCGCCTCTTTTATAGCTTCTGTCCATTCCCTACATGTGTTTGCTTCATCAAGTCATGTGGGTTATTCAACAATCTTGCTCATGTAAGCACAATGTCTAGGCATAAATGAATAAGAGGTAAGTCCTTTCACTCAATACCTTACCTTATTAAACCTTCTTATCTTACCATTCCCATGATGGTTTGGATTGAGCTCAATCCAAAGGTCTTCATCATCTTCTATTTCTATGATTTTGGCATGGACTTTGTCCTTGCATCACTTAATCCACTTGATGTAGGATTACCTTTATCCCATGATGGTTGAGAACTTGATTCTTTTGGTCCACTAATAACCATGCTCTCTAGTTTATCCCTTGACAAGAGGCAATGTGGTATTTGCTAAATATTCAGCTTATACTTTACTTGAATGAAAATTTCAGCCATACTTAATTCACAAGATGAATTTGATGCACTTATGACTTTGTTTTGAAGTGGTGCACTTGACCGTTGCCATGTACGCCATCCAAATGAGGTTAAAGATTTGAAAAAAATTAGCCAAATATGGCTGGAAAATGCTAGCCAAACATGGACGAAAATATACAAAGTCTTTAGAGAAGTAGGATTGAAATCTTACAACAAAGACAACTCAATATTTCTAATTAAATTTTCTCAAAATTTGAAAAATTTCCAACCACACAAGGTTGGAATTCAATATGATATTTAGACCACTTTTGATGTTTATTTTGACAATGCATTACATGAAGAATGCATTTCTATGAAGGATTCACCATCGATGCCATAATGGCTACCAAAGATATTGCAAGCAAGTTGAGTGCTTCTTTATTTTCTAGAACAAGATCAATCTCTCAGGATGCATGAAATGTCTATGTGGATGTAAATCTTATTACAATTGCATGTAGTAAAGAATTACTCACCTTTGAATATGCATGTGATTATTCAAATTGGACGAAAGCAATGCAATTATGTTTGAATTCTATTCACAAAAATTCTACTTGAGAGTTATGTAAATTTTGAAAGGTAAGAAATTTTTTATTCTAACTATGTATACAAAATGAAAAGGAAGCTAGATGTAGCATTCTACAAAGCTAGACTAGTGACAAAAGGTTATGTGCAAAAATATGGCAGAGATTATGAGGAGACTTTTACACCTACTTTGCTTATGACTATCATTTGTTCAATGCTTGCATTTTTTGTCCATCACAGTTGGAAAGTGCATCAATAGGATATAAAAACAGCTTCTAGTTTGAATGGCTATTTGCAAGAAGAGTTCTATGTGATGAAATTTCTTGGATTTGCCATCAAAGGTAAAAAGCGTATGGTTTGCCGCTTGTGTAAGGCTTGTTATGGGCTTAAGCAAGCTCCACATGCATGATATGATAAGACACATAAGTAGTTGAGGGCTTTTCATTTTACATGTAGTTCAATTGAATGCACACTTCATGTATGCAAAAAAGGGCTAATCATATACTAGTTTTTCTCTATGTTGATGACATTAATTTGACTGGGTCATGTCATGCAAAAATTGGCATGCTTATGGCTAATTTATAGCAAATTTATGATGTCACATATCTTGGCATTATGGAGTATTATATTGGCATCAAGTTTGTATCCATTGAGGGAAGAATCATTTTTAATCATTAGGAATCATTGGGAATCATTGAGAATCTACTTCAGCATTGTGATTCAATTCATACATAGCCTTGGCACTAAGAATTGGTAAGAAGTAAACGGAGTGTTTAAATATCTTAAAGCACTTTGAATTTGTGTCTCTTTTATGTAGATATGTTGAACTATTCTTGCATGCTTTTACAGATATTGATTGGTCTATTTTTTATGATACATGGGTGTCCACTAGTGGTTATTGCTTTTGCCTTGAAGGATTATGCATATCTTGGTGGAGTAGGAAGTAACTTAGTATAGCCATATCAATATTTTAAGTTGAGTACAAGGCATTATTGACAGCTATAGTGGAGAGTATTCAGTTGAGATGCCTATTGGTGGATCTATGCATGGAGATTGATGAGCCTACAAATATTCTCATTATACTTAGAGTGCATTGGTGCT
This sequence comes from Ceratopteris richardii, assembly GCA_020310875.1. Lineage (NCBI taxonomy): Eukaryota > Viridiplantae > Streptophyta > Polypodiopsida > Polypodiales > Pteridaceae > Ceratopteris > Ceratopteris richardii. The sequence goes on from CM035425.1 coordinate 31,431,686, forward strand.
TGCAAGAAATTCTTTGTTCCGTGCATGCAAAAAGCATATTGCGGTTCATTATCATTATTTCAAAGAGCAGCATCATGTCCGAGATATTGATTTGATATATGAACCTACACAAGTTATGTGGCTGAAATATTCATCAAAGCTCTTCCATGGGAAATGTTAGAAGCTTTTTACAAAGCTTTAGGCTTATTACCATGTGGGGGAAGTTAAGCTTCATATCCAAAGGAACTATCCCTCCCATATTCCTACCTTTGGCTATGAATCTGTACCCCACTTTAGGGCTTTCCACAAAGCATCCCTTCTAGTTGAACTTGACCTACAATGCTCACTCAACCATTTTCCCCAGAGAGACTAACTCTTTGCGATAGTGGGAACATGAAGTACATCCTTCAAGCACTTGGCTTGTGAGAGCTATGTAGCATAACATCACTTATATGTGAAATATCGTGAGGCGTATCATCACCTATTTCCACATGCCCTTTGGTTGACATCACCTGCATGTTTGAGAAGCCATCCTTGTTCCAAATCATATGGTTGCTACATCCACTATCAATGTACCATGTGCTTGGCCCTTGTATCTTGAAGTCACTCATCTACATCATAGCTAGCATGCTCTCATTTCCATTTGAAGTAGATGCATAATTACGTTGAACTTTGTGGGTTGAATTTGTCTTCTTCCTTTGATAGCAATTCCTTCCATAGTGGTCATACTTGCCACAAATCAAGCAAGGTGACTTTTGGTTGTCTCTTTTCTAATTGAACCTTCCTCCTTTTCCTTGGTCTTGATCAAAATCACCATTTCATCATCTCCTCTGTCTACCTCTTTCTATGCCTTGGTTCCTTCCTCTTGCTCTCCCTTTACCTGCATAGAAAGCTTGGGCTTCATTGCCCTTTGTCTTTCAGCCTTCGATATTCATGTCCGCAATGACCATCAAAGGAACCAACTACTCAAAGTTGGGAAGAGTCTCTCTACGTACACAGATGTTGTGAAAGATTTTCACTTCATCATCCCTAAACACATTCAAGGTGTATGCTACTAGTTCATCATCATCTATGTGATCCAATGCATCACTCACCTCTTTGATTTTCAAAATGTAGTCGTTTATCTTGCTACTAGGTGCTTTCATCAAGTAATTAAGTCCGTTCAATTGAATCTCCCTAGATTTGGTTGAAGTGGAGCAAAGTCCTTCAAGGGTTTCTCATACCTTCATGGAAGTATCTAGATCTTGTATGTGGTCCTATCATGGCATTAGTAATGTGGTGAGAAAATGTTCAGATGATTCTCTTATCTCTCTTATTCCACTCTATAAAATTTCTTAATTGATAAGGAGTTCGGTTCTCTCCTAATCTAGGTCTAACATCTATGCCAATAATGAGACCCATAGTCCTTTCCCAATGAGGTAGCTAGATATTCTAAACTTTCATGGATGATAAGTATTCTTGTTCCACTTCTCAATTTGAGTTGTATATTCTAACACAATGACCTTCAATGCAATCTTATAGATTTCTTTGATGCAGAGGAATGAGAAATGACAATAGCTTTTACCTTTGCACTTCAAAAGTGCCCAATATCTGGGATTGATGCTCTGTTCTTCACTACTAGACTCTCCTTTGCCTAGTGTGTGCTTTTAAAGATGATCAACAACTCTCGTTCCTTCAAGTTCCTAGCTTCCCCTCGTCCTTTTTGAATGCTTTCTATGTCAAAATAGTATGAGACCGCTAATAGGATGTCAAAATAGTATGTCAACTTTCCTATGCAGCCTTCAAGCAAAGCTAGCCTCACACACACATTCACAAAACCACTCCACTCAAACAATTGATTCTCTAAAGTTTTGAGGAGTGAACAAAAGAGCTTTTGAAAAACATAACCAATACATAGAGATCTTTCTAATCCAAGTTATTTCAATCAAAATGGTTACTCCTACTAGGAGAACCAATGCCATCAATACAAGCAAGTTATAGCCTTCACTAGGCATACACAGATAGACCACCACTCAAGTATGGGCCAGGTTCTCTCAGAATATGGATAGATTCAACACCACCTTTAAGACAAATTTAGATGAAAAGAATATATTTCTAAAAACCAAAGATTATAAAAAATGAGTGATAAATGATAAGGAGACCTTTCTTAACACTCAAAGCTATCTAGCTCATATATAGAAAAATCTATGAGCTACATATGACATCAAAAAGATGAATGAAATCTCTCAATTAAGGAAGACGCCTACTAAGCAAGGGGCCTACTAGCTTATTCAAATTCTCAAAGAGCTCACACACAATTGGGATTCATAATTCAAAGTACTTTGTGCATTTATATAGATTTGAAAATATTCCCTATAAGCTAGGAATCACTATTCCTAAATTATAGGCTTCCATCACATCTAAGTGTGATTGATGATTTGCCATCAAATGTCAAGAGCATATAGTTTGCCGCTTGTGTAAGGCTTTTTATGGGCTTAAGCAAGCTCCACGTGCATGATATGATAAGACACATAAGTAGTTCATGGCTTGTGATTTTACATGTAGTTCAATTGAATGCACACTTCATGTATGCAAAAAAGGGCTAATCGCATACTAGTTTTTCTCGATGTTGATGACATTATTTTGACTAGATCATGTCATGCAAAAATTGGCATGCTTATGGCTAATTTATAGCAAATTTATGATGTCACATATCTTGGCATTATGGAGTATTATATTGGCATCGAGTTTGTATCCATTGAGGGAAGAATCATTTTTAATCATTAGGAATCATTGGGAATCATTGAGAACCTACTTCAGCATTGTGATTCACTTCATACATATCCTTGGCACTAAGCATTGGTAAGAAGTAAATGGAGTGTTTAAATATCTCAAAGCACTTTTAATTTGTGTCTCTTTTATGTAGATATGTTGAACCATTGTTGCATGCTTTTACAGATATTGATTGGTTTATTTTTTATGATACATGGGTGTCCACTAGTGCTTATTGCTTTTCCCTTGAAGGATAATGCATATCTTGGTGGAGTAGGAAGTAACTTAGTATAGCCACATCAATATTTTAAGTTGAGTACAAGGCATTATTCACAGCTATAGTGGAGAGTATTCAGTTGAGATGCCTATTGATGGATCTATGCATGGAGATTGATGAACCTACAAATATTCTCATTATACTTAGAGTGCATTGGTGCTTGCAAGAAATTTGCAGGCAAAAAGCATATTGCGGTTCATTATCATTATTTCAAAGAGCAGCATCATGCTAGAGTTATTGATTTGATATATGAACCTACACAAGTTATGTGGCTGAAATCTTCATCAAAGCTCTTTCATGGGAAATGTTAGAAGCTTTTTACAAAGCTTTAGGCTTATTACCATGTGGGGGCTAATCATTCACTCCTTGTATGTGTTCACAATATTCACTCAAGGAGGTTTGTGACACTTATGTGCCCCTTGAGTAGTTTTTATATAAACCATTCTCTTATGCATGGGCACCTTCTACTCTAGTGCTAGCTAGAGGTCTTCTCCCCATGTAAGCACATCATGATATACTAATATGTGGTGGTATTTTGTACTTAGGGATTCACTGATGGCTCTCACTTCAGATATTCCCATACTACGTATCATCTACCAATAGATATCTCTTTTAGCCATCACATGTCTTTGTGCTCTGATATCGTTGTTTTCTTTACTTTGTACTTCTATTCATACTTTCATACTAACTTAAACAGCCAAAATCATATATATATGGTTACACAAACATACTCAAAAGCTTGAAGGCACATACTCACATGCAAATATAACACATCATAGATGTTTAGAGGAGTGAAATATTATGATCAATATTAAGAACTCAAGTTCAGTCTATATTATGGACTTGTCTATTTTCCCATATAAATATCGGTTCTCTATTTCTCATAGATTTTAAGTGTTATTTCAATTATGATAACAAATCCCCAAATTATCTCAGATTAAATTAAATAATCACGATTAAGCACATAATATTCTAGATTTTTCTGATTCATAGGAGATGCATTCTGTCTATAAAATAAGGATAGAAGTAGACCCAAAGAAAAATAGAAGGATATTTCAACAAAGGGAGACGAATTGGTGATGCCAAATTCCATATCAACAAAGAAATGAAAAGTTTTCTTAATACATGCTCTATCGTTGTGTTTGTTTAGTTGCTCTTGTAGGGCACCACGTGAAGTCTCTTTTCCATTGTAGTATTCTTTCATTTAAAGTAGAAATATTTGTTAGAAGCGAATTATTTGATGATGTTCAAAAACATAATAAAATAATTGTTTTTATTTAAGGGCGCATATTTTTAGAGCTGCCCACCTTGAAAGCTAATTTTCTAGAGATGTTCCATATCAGTGGGAAATACTTTGATTAGTTCAAAATTATAATTGATCAAACATTGCGATGAGAAAGGAAAAGGAAAAGTAAAAAATAAAAAAGTGTTTTCATTTGGAAAGAGAGAGTACATGAATCGGGAAAGAAGAGCGTAGAGAGTTCAATGTACAAAAATGTATGCTTTGTAGTTTTAAGTTTTAATAGGATCTTCGTGCTTCTCGTAATCATCATCATGTAGTCACCATCAACTGCTTGGATGTCTTGCCTTTTACGACCTTCACCTCTCTTTTGGTTTATTTGAGTAGCTATAGATCTGGTTTTTAAGTTTTTTTTATTTTGATATTTAATCTTGAGCTTGTTGTGGCTCTAGATTGGAACCGTATTAATTTTCATTTCTATCTCTTGTGGAGTGATTCTTTATGGTTTATCTGTGACCATGTAATAGGCTCCCATCTTATCCACTAAGAGCTCTCCATCAAGTCTTACCATTATAACGCTTGGAAGAGGCAGATTGGGATCAGAATTCTTCATATCCTTAGAACTAGATGAGCCCGAACTAGATGAGCCCAATACTTTAATGTTGCTTTCAGAGTCATTATGTGTGTAACAAGCCGTGCTCCTATTCGAGCCTGTAGCACTCAACAGTAGAGATGAATCATCGTACTAAGTGTCGATCTATTTTATGTTATTCGTCAGTAGAGATGCATCATGGTACTAAGTGTCGTTGTATTTTGTGTTATTCGTCACTGTATCAAAAAGAAGAGTCCCGATTCTTCATTTTCATGGAGAATTTGTAGCTGCTTGGGTGTTTATTAATTAATCTTTGATCACATCAATTCTTCATTTTCATTGAGAAGTGTAACTGCCCGCGGGTTTATTGATTAATATTTGATCACATCCACAGAAATTCTTGCATCCGTTGGTATCTGGTGGCTTCGGCTTTCATGGGATTTCACATGATGCAGTTATACGCATTACTATTATCTTTGAGCAGAAACAACGTGACCTCCATAAGCGGTCAAGCATCCGTCGCCTCCACCGTACAGTCCCGTTTCAGGTGAACAATCAACATGCTTGTATAATGGTTGATTTCTGACAGCCCAATTCATCGTTTATGAAAAGTTATTGATGCCAATCCTCAAATATGAACTTCAGATATGTTGATCACCCTCTCTGTAATGCAACCTTCTTTGTAATGCAACCTAGGATTCAATCAAGCTTCCCCTGCTTTGTGGGATTTGGGGGGTCCCGTGGGCACTAGTCCCCTTCTATTGTACCTTTGTTTCTTAATTTAATTCAAGTCCGGGAGAGTAGGCTATTGCCGAACTTCCTTTATATTAAAAAAAACTTCAGATATGCAGGGCATGGCGACCCATTTGTGCTATTTTTGTATCGCTGAAAATCGCAGATACTCTTTCATGTATTTGATTATCACGTATTGGATGCCCTGAATGCGCCGTCCCCTATTATGTTGCTGCCAAAGTGCCATGGTAGTATACATGCACTTCTTTTGAGCGAGACCTGCCATTGTAACGTCTTTACGTTTCTCGTGTAAAAAAGAAGGAATCAATGGCATGATTTATGCATGATCCTTAGCAGAGGAATTCGTGATCTCGGGGATTGAGTTATAAAGTTTCAAACCATTCTCGCTTTCCGTGATAGAAAAAGCTAAGCGTACAAGAAGGTATCATAGTCTCTGGTCAGACATCGCTCACGGTTTTATCCTCGAGGAGGACAGTGCGGACAACGTTCAAGTCTTTAGGAGCTGCATTGGCGGAAGCTTTTTTCTGCTAAATCGCTTCGTAATTCCTCAATGCGACTGATTGATGATCCATTAAAGAAACAGTTTTGTATGTGAATAGTAAATTGTAATTTCTAATGGCAGTCTTTTCAAGAGATTCAACGAAACAAGATCATCGGACTCGATGCACAGGCTTCTCTTTTACGCCTACTACTACGTCTTTAAGATTGTTCTCACGTGACACAGAGGAATCAGTGGCATAAATATACATATGCGCCTTTCATCCCGGTTGATATCACGATATAATGTCGTGTGATTACTGTTTTTCAGGATAGCATTACCTTCTCGAGGGGCGTGGTCTAGTGCTAAAACAATTGAACTACCGGCTGGACATGAAGCTGATGAGGCGATAAAGGGAGCCCTTGGGCGTGTGTATGTGTGCGTGTGTGTGTGTGTGCGCGCTGTTTCAAATTTCAAGCCTATAAGGAAACAAAAGAAAAAAAAAAACAAAAAAAGAAAGCAAAGAGAAATTCCGTCCGTTACTGCAGGTATATCAGAAAACAGTATACAACTTCCATATCACAGCATTCAAGATTTGATCATGCTAGAAGTCATTCTCAAGAAACGGTAGTGTCGATGATGCACAGAGAATGGACGAAAAGTTGATAGGTTTGTGAAGATGCTGATAAAATGTGTAAGATAGAACTTTAAGATCATGCATATATAAGACAAACATATAACATCTCATCCGTACTGTTTCCGTTGGAAAGAACAATAGAGCGGAGAAAGATAGCGACGATTCTCAATTTATAGCTTCGTTTTCTCCACGTTGTGAATGTAGTATCTTGCAGGATATTAAACATCATTAATTTCCTTGTCGTGTATCTGTGATTTTTCTCCAGTACGATTATCATGTATATGCCGTTACTTAGTTCGTCCTTTCTTGCATGTTGCAGATTGAAAACTTCTCTCTCTTTTTTGACTGCATTTTCATTCTCTTTCTTCTCGAGGGATCACTAACAAATCCATTTGTTGAGAAATATTCCAATAATTAGCTTCTAAACATCGCCATATAAATAAACGCAGATAGGCTCCTACATGGACGGCCAAAGTATCTAATCAATTCATTTTTGCGAGAGCGAAAATCAAGCCATCAGTAGTCTGATTACAGTCGTTATAGTTTCTTATAGGCGCATGATCTTCCTTAATCCACCATTATCCTGAGAAGAATCACAGCTTCCAAATATCTTACATTCAGTTAAATCACGTGATTAAAATCTCGAATTCTCCATTTAAAACCTTATAAGTATCAAAACTACCAAATACCTTTTCTTCATTTTCGTCGCTGTTATATATGATTTTTCTTATTTGCAATTGCCGAAGTGCCTCGTGCTTCAAAATATTTAACTTCGCCGATGTCCTTCCGTTTAATTACTGTAACTCGATGATATAATAGTTCAGCCAACAATGAAAGTGACTCCAATGTGGTTTGAAATAGACTTCGCCATTGCTTGCAAGAGTAGTACGCCGCACAGGCAACGAGGAAAACAGTTCGTAAGTAATCCCTTTCTAAGCTCTATATGAACAAGAATCCGAAAATGCAAGGAGAAGAGTGCGCTCAAATTAAGGCATTCAAGTCACCATATCAAATATATTTACTAGTGTCATGATTCTTAAGTGAAGCATGATCTTCAAAATTCGATTCTTGCTCGTTCTTTATCTAATGAGCTTGGATACAAGATCTCTAAACAGATACAATGAAATCATGAAAAGTACAAACTTAACTAAAGTAGAAATATTTGTTCTTAGTAAAAGCTCTTGTGAAGATGTTTGCCACTTGTTCTTTACTTTTTATCTACATCAACGCCATTTCTCCTTGCATCAACTTTTATGAATGGACTTTTATATGTTTTGATCTCACATGATAAACTAGAAATTTTTCTTGTTGATATATTTAGGTAGTGATGTGTGTGAACACTATAGGACTACTAGGGCACTTTTTTCCCTCTTTAGCAGGTCCCCCCCCCTTGTACATACGCCTATTTCCCTAATGGGCTACTTATCTTTGTACATTCTCCTCTAGTAATACATTCAGTATTGTGTGTTCTGCTCTAAGCTTCTTCTTCTTCCTTGTGCTATTCATGTGCTTCCACAGATGTCTTACTCCAACAATTGGTATCAGAGCAGGTCGTCGCTTCATCTAGGATGTCGTCGACACTCCTCCGGTTGTAGTCTCAGAACCGCACGAATTTTGGTGAGCATACTCAGCGTGTTTCCGAGATCAAAACAGCTTCGCTATGTGGTGCCAAAATCTCGATCTGAGCTCGTTTCGGCCTCCGAACACACTATCGTAGTGCTTGTGCAGGCTATTTCATCTTTTTGTGCCAAAGGTATATACCAGTTTCTGTTTGCCAGTATAAGCGTCTCAAAGTCTACTATAAGTTTAGCGAAATTCGTCAGGGTACTTATGTTCAACTTTTTGAGATACAATCAATTTTTTGCATCAAGGTATTTTAGTCACCGGCCATGGCTAAAAGCAGTGATGTATTCCGTATGTTGGCTGTTGAGGATAAGTTGGATGGTACCAACTACCCATTATGGGCTTATATGATGCGTCATGTGTTGGTTGCAAAAGGACTGTGGAACATTGTGTAGGGTGTCAAAAAACATCCTACACTACTTTGGAAGAAGAAGAGGAGCTACAAGATCTCTAAACAGATACAATGAAATCATGAAAAGTACAAACTTAACTAAAGTAGAAATATTTGTTCTTAGTAAAAGCTCTTATGAAGATGTTTGCCACTTGTTCTTTACTTTTTATCTACATCAACCCCATTTCTCCTTGCATAAACTTTTAAGAATGGACTTTTATATCTTTTGGTCTCACATGATGCTACTTACATTCTTATATAAGAGCAATAAACTTCCATCCATCTAGGTTCCATGTCTTTGAATAGGTACTCTAGCCATTAAACTTCATTGACCCAATGGATCGGATACAAATCCAAACAATTTTATTTTTTGAAGATGGTCTTTGTTCTCAATCTGATATTATTGCATGTTTTTCCTTGCAAGAGAACTCAATTGTTTTTTGGATCATATTGATGGATTTCAATATCATGTTCTACCTCAAAAGCTTGATGTTAATGAAATTTAACTTGGGGCTTGCTATGAGATGGAAGTTGTGTTGTGGCATCTTTGGAGGAATGAAATATGATGGTCATAATACCGATTCTAAAGGAATGGATTAGATGCATACCAGATTAGTCTCCTTAAATCCACTCTACATAGATGGATTCTTGGTATAGACACTCAATTAGAACATGGTTAATTAACAATTCTAGAAACACAATGTCTTCATATGGTATGGTATAAAACATTATTTTTCAAGTTGCATGTTGATCTAAATCAATTTCTCTATGAAGAATTATTTATTTCCTTGCTTGCTAAATGTTAAATGATAAGCATTTTTTGTAGGTCCCTTGGAGAAGAGAGTCATTCAAGAGATCTCTCATGCCTTGAATGGATGATAACTTGCTGTCATTCATAAGCAAAGTTTCTATTAACTAAAGAGTCCTTGAATTGAATTTTATTGCAAAACGTATGTTCAAAGCTCTCAAATCTTAAAAAGAAACCATTAACTTAGTCATTTTTAAGCTCAATGAAAGATCGAATGTAAATAAAAATGATCAAAAAATGGAGATATGGCTCCATATGTACTTAGCAATTCCCACTCAATGTAAAATATTATGCTCCTTTATGGTTGATATCGGATAAACTTGTCTATACTAAATCTAAGATCAAGAAATGAAGAATAGAAGATGGAAAATGTGCTAGATGTGGCCAGCTAAAACGTCTTCAAGATTTATCATTTGATTGCGAAGTTTCCCAATCTTGTTAGGAACAACTTCACACTCACTATTCACCCTAGATTCAGGATTCACAAAGAAACACTAATTGGTTAATGTTACATGCTTGACCCTTTGTTTTGATATCTTTAGAGATGTATCATCACCTTGTATACCTCCCTTAACAAGAACAATGCCTCGTTCAACTATTGAAACAACAAGCACTATTTTTCTTATTTAAACGACCTTGAAATTTTATTCCTTTGAATGTTATGAGAAAAATTACCCAAATGTAGAAAAATAAATGGAGGAATTCCCCACTACCATTGTGTTCCCCCCAAATATGATGTATGTTCTCTTTGATACATTGATATGATACATTGATTACTCTTCATAATGTTGTCAATAGTGTTTCATCCATAAACTCACATTTTCAATATAGTTTTTCACATTCCCATTTTAAAATTTTTTTCATTCCTTGTAAGATTCAAAATAAAATATTTGAAGCTTGCGATAGTATTTATCCTTTCAAGGGCATTGAAATATTATAGTTAGCACCATCATGAAATCAGTAAAAAAGATTCATAGTGTGGTTTAAGATTAAAGCCCTTGTAAGTGAAGGATAGGGGGGAACCCCAAGGTGCTTGTGTTTGTTTGTTTCAATTTCAAGCCTAAGTGAAAGAGTAGGGTAATGATAGAACTTCCAAAAAATATGATGGTAAAAGCCATTCAAAGACGTTTTTGGACACATAATATTGTGGTTAACATGAAACAATAATTAACAACATCATCAATTTTATTAGTTTTGCAAATTTTCTCAAGTCATATATTTACAAGAATATATGGTATTCATCTTCTATGCTCACAAATCCTTTGCATAGAAATGCTTTTTGATCTACGAGATGCATTTTACATAGCTTGGACGGTTTTTTGCTAATGTATTCCACCTCATTAGGCACTTCATTGGACCTCTATCTTCCTTTCGATGTTTAATTGGCCTACATTAGTAGACAATAGAGTGAATTATTTCTTCAACAATGCACCGTAGTGTGCTCTCCTTCTCCAGAGCTCCACGATGATATGCTCGGAGTAGAAAATCGAGCTCCTGAGGCTGCACAAAGACAGACTTCTTAGGTTTCACAAATGCGATCGAACATACAGTCTGTGGCTGACCAGGCCACTATATGTTTCATTAAAGAACATATATAAAGAAGTGTCCAGTGGCCATTTGGCCTTTCACATCCCATTCGATCAACTCATCTCGAGGGCCAAAGGAAAAGTTGTAGTGCATCCCATTTCCACTCCTTAACAGAACCCTCTTCCCCCATTGCTATGAAGAAAGTTCTACCGATTCCCCCCAATCCTTTCCTTACACCTCCCATTTCTTCCACTCCCTTTCCCCAACAACCCTTCTTGCCATTACAAAACCCCATTATGTTTTCACCTGTGACACTTCCCAGTCCCAAGTCATTACCATCCTCTTCTCCTCTACATCTATTAGTTTTGAACCTCATCATGTAATATATTCTTCTATGTTTGAAAACCTTGCGCTTACAACTACACTTCCACCCACAGTCACTCCACTCTTCACCATTAGTTCAATCGATCACACATCTAGCGATATGGACACATCAATATCCGGTGCACTAACACTCCTATCTACTACCATGCCACACACTCTCTCATCCACACACTTTTCTACGATCACCACAGCATCCACAATACTGCACCCATTTCCCTTCCCCTGTGAATTAACTAGTGCACAACCTTCATTGTTTAGCTCTTTTGGTGCAAGGCAATCAACAATTGAAGTTTTGGGTAAAGAATTGAAGTCAAGAACTGAAGAAAAGACCAAGTCATGAAGCATGAAGGAAATGCATATCCAAGAGATAAAGATGTGTATACATATGTACATTATTTTAGAGTCATTTCATCATATACTTTTGTATGGTCATGAGCTTGTAAAAATTTGCCTTTATATACAAAGAAAATGTTGGGGCAAAGTAGAGAGATTATGTGAGAACAAGATTTGAGGAGAATTAGATGTCATTAGACTTTTAGAAGTGAGTAGAATCTCTCTCATTACTCAGATGTAAGAATTTCTCAGAAATGAAAAATGTTGCACCCGATCTTTCTGTGTATTCTCCTTTTGTGCTTGATCATTTGAAGAATCCTTTTGTAGATGTCTAAGTACATAGTTAATGAGTCTATGGTTAAAGTTTGAGAGCATAATTATAAACAGGCTGTGAGAATTATGAGTAGGAACATTCATATGTGAAGAAGTGTTCATTGGTTCCTGAAACAGGCGCAAAATTTGATATTAATGTTTCGGTCAATCTTTAAGTTGGAAGGTAAGCTACCTATGGCTAAAAGCATTTTCATAGACGGGTTCTAGATTAAGATAACCAAGTGTTAGAAGTTACAGGTGTCTGAATCGACTTCTCAGAAGAACAGTTTTAGACATAGGTGACTTGTTAAGTCCATTTCTCAAGATCTACTAAGTATTTTGGAACTATTTAACTTCAAGGAGGTGTGCAAACTATAGGTGACACCTTCTACAACCTTTTGTCAAAAACTTTACACATTTGATAAGTCAATGAGAGAGTTATGTGCAGTAGACTTTCTGTAGAGTCATCATCTTCACAGTTTGATCAAAATTTTGATAATTGGTTATTGATCCTCTAAATTGGTGAAGGCTTGGAGTTACTCTTGATATAGAGGTGTTTTAAATTCAAGAGTAGCTTTTTCTTTTGGAGATTTATACTCTCCATCAGTGGTATCAGAGCAAGAAGCATCAGAATTGAAGGAAGGAGGATCCCGACTGCTGCAGTCATAAAGAATTCAACATTTGAAGGTTCAAAAGGTGAAAGCTTGAGGGAAAAGCTTGAGAAGGAGGTCATACGACATCAAGGAAGACAAAAAGAACATTATTCAAAGTTAAGGTACATCTATTACTCATAACGTTTGAAGAATTCAATATATAGGTGAAGAAAGGATGGGAGATTCTCTTCAGATAGAGAAGTTGGATAGAGAGAACAATCCACTTGATAGCTTATATTACAAGTGAAGAGGAAAAGCCTCAATTCAGAGATCCTAGTGTTCCAACTAGGGAGGAATTATCAGAATTGAAGAATTGGATAAAGAAAGATGCTCAAGCTAGGAGCATTATCTATATGGCAGTCAATGATTACTTGCTACCTCACATTAGAGGTCTTGAAAGTGCAAGTGATATATGGAATACTTTGGAGGAGCATTTTCAAAACACCACAAAGTCAAGGAAGGCATCCTTGTGGATAGAATTTACCACTTTCAAGAAGAAGGCCTCTCAATCCATCTCAGATTATGTAACAAGGAAGAAGGACATTGCAGATGCATTAGGAGCAGTTGATGAAGACATTGAGGAGGATAAATTGGTAAGGCAAATCCTCACAAGTTTGAGAGGTGATGACAAATGGAAGACATTCATTTTGTCTACTGAATAATCACTTGATCATTTTACTCCTGACTTAAATCAGTTGCTAGGACATATGTTAACCTTTGAGCAGGATGTCAAAGGTGAAAGTGATAAGAGTGCAGGTCAAGAAATGTATTCAAAGGATAAGAAGAAAAATAGCAAAGGGAAGCAACAAGCAAATGAAGATGAAGGCACAACTAGCCAAGCCAACTTCATAAGAGGAAGAGGAGGTGGAAAAGGTAGAGGAAGAGGCAGGACTAATAAAGATGGAGTTAAAGATTGCTAGATTTGTGGTAAGACAAATCACTTAGCTAATGATTGTTGGCATAATACTCAGAGTAATGGTGGATATAATCAGAACTTTAATTCAAGAGGAAGAGGTGGTAGAAATCAAAAAGGTAATTTTAGAGGTAGAGCTAGTAGAGGTTACTTTGGAAGAAATGTTGGTAGAGGATTCCAAAGTCAACAATACAATAATACCTACTATAATTATGCTTCAGATCAGAAGGAGGATTCAACATTGATAATGAATGCAACTTGTGAAAGGCAAAGTGAAGATCAAAGAGTCTTCTACATTGACTCAGGGTGTAGCAATCACCTGAGTGGGAACATAGCTTTGATGACTCATTTGGAGAATAAGGTAACTAATCATGTAGTTCAAACATGTGACAATACAAAGCACAATGTGAAGTCAATTGGATGAGTGAAGGCCAAGGATGGAAGTACTCTCTTGAGTAAGGTCTTGTATGTTCCTACAATTCCTAAGAATCTGATAAGTGTAGGACAAATTGTTGAAAAAGGTTATGAAGTTAGGTTCACTAATGAAGGAGTGTTTGTGGAAGACCCTAGCAATGGTTATAAATAGATTGTTTCAGGGAAGAAAGAAGGAAGATTGTTCACATTGAAGATCCAAGGTAATGTTGGTCATGCCTTGTTCACTTATGGAGGACATAAGATGTCTGAGTTAGATCTTTGGCACAAGAGGCTTGGACATTTCAATGAAAGAGGTATCAAAGATATGGTTAATAATGGTTCAGTGCTTGGAGTGCCTAATATTGCAGGTCAACATATGACATACAGATGTGAGGCATGTCAATTAGGTAAGGCTCATAAGCAATCTTATTCCAAGCATGGTTTTATGTATTCAGAAAAGCTTGAGTTGGTACACATAGATGTGTGGGGACCATCAAAAGATTTTAGTATCAATGGTTCAAGGTACTATGTGATTTATGTTGATGATGCTACCAGATGGATCAGTATCTATGTGATCAAAGATAATTCAGAGATATTCAATACATTCAAATATTATCATGTGTATGCAGAGAGAATTTATTTGAGTTGTATATTCTAACACCGTGACCTTTGATGCAATCTTATAGATTTCTTGTATGCAGAGAAAATGAGCAATGACAATAGCTTTTACCTCTGCACTTCAAAAGTGCCCCATATATGGGATTGATGCTCTCTTTCCTCACTACTCGACTCTCCTTTGCCTAGTGTGTGCTTTTAAAGATGATCAACAACTCTCCTTGCTTCAAGTTCCTTGCTTCCGCTAGTCCTTTTCTAATGCTTTTGTATGTCAAAACAGTATGATACCATTGATTGGGGAATAAACAACTTTCCTATGCAGCCTTCAAGCAAATCTAGCCTCACACACACACATTCACAAAACAACTCTTCACTCAAACAATTCATTATCTAAACTTTTGAGCATTGAACCAAAGAGCTTTTTAAAAACATAAATAATACATAGAGATATTGCTAATCCAAGTTATTTCAATCAAAAGTGGTTACTCCTACTAGGAGAACCAATGCCATCAATAAAAACAAGTTATAAGCTTCACTAGGCATACATAGATAGACCACTACTCAAGTATGGACCAGATTCTCGAAGAATATGGATAGATTTAACACCACCTTTGAGGAAAATTTAGATGAAAAGAATATATTTTTAGAAACCAAAGATTATAAGAAATGAGTGATAAATGATAAGGAGAACTTGCTTAACACTCAAAGCTATCTAGGTCATATATGGAAAAATATATGAGCTACATATGACATCACAAAGATGAATGAAATCTCTCAACTAAGCAAGGGATCTACTAGCTTATTCAAATTCTCAAAGAGCTCATACACATGTGGGATTAATAATTCAAAGTACTTTGTGCATTTATATAGATTTGAAAATATTCCCTATAAGCTAGGAATCACTTTTCCTAAATTATAGGCTTCCATCACATCTAAGTGTGATTGATGATTTATGGTTGTTGTGAGGGGGATTTTATGCTTAAAATTGAGCTTGAGCTGTCGTGCTTGATGTCTTGCTTCATGTAGCTCTAGTTGCCATCCATCCGAAAGGTCCATTTATGTATTAACATTGAAGCTTGAATATCAACAACAACAACTTCACAAACTTAATTATGAGGCAAAGAAATGTATATCTGTTCAATATAGTAGTGGGATTAAAGACTATCACTTATGCCATCCATTGATGGATATATTTTTCGTAAGAGGAGATGTGGTGTTTGCTAAATATTCAGCTTATACTTTACTTGAATGAAAATTTCAGCCATACTTAGTTAACAAGATGAATTTTATGCACTTATGACTTTGATTTTGAAGTGGTGCACTTGATCGTTGCCATGTAAGCCATCCAAATGAGGTTAAAGATTTGAAAATGTTTATCCAAATATGGCTGGAAAATTCTAGCCAAACATGGACGAAAATATACAAAGTCTTCAGAGAAGTACGATTGAAACATTACAACAAAGACAACTCAATATTTCCAATTAAATTTTCTCAAAATTTGAAAAATTTCCAGCCACACAAGGTTGGAACTCAATATGATATTAAGCCCACTTCTGATGTTTATTTTGACAATGTATTACATGAAGAATGCATTTCTATGAAGGATTCACCATCTACGCCATAATAGCTACCAAAGACATTGCAACAAAGTTGAGTGCTCCTTTATTTTGTAGAACAAGGTCAAGCTCTCAGGATGCATTAAATGTCTATGTGGATGTAATTCCTATTGCAACTGCATGTAGTGAAGAATAACTCACCTTTGAATATGCATGTGATTTGAATTCTATTCACAGAAATTCTACTTGGGAGTTATGTAAATTTCCAAAAGGTAAGAATTCTTTTGGTTCTAAGTGGGTTTACGAAATTAAAAGGAAGCTAGATGAAGCATTCTACAAAGCTAGACTAGTGACAAAAGATTATGCGCAAAAATATGGCATAGATTATGAGGAGACTTTTACACCTACTTTGCTTATCACTATCATTTGTTCAATGCTTGCATTTGTTGTCCATCATAGTTGGAAAGTGAATCAATAGGATAAAAAAATAGGTTTTGGTTTGAATGGCTATTTGCAAGAAGAGTTCTATGTGATGAAATTTCTTGGATTTGCCATCAAAGGTCAAGAGCATATGGTTTGCCGCTTGTGTATGGCTTTGTATGGGCTTAAGCAAGCTCCACGTGCATGATATGATAAGACACATAAATTCAAACCACATCAAAGTTTTGCAAGTTTCATATATCTAGACATGTGCTTCACCCTTGTATTAAGTGGGAAATTTCTCAATAATATGTGGTCATTTGAGCATGCATGATTGCAGTCATGATCAAGGAAAACTATACCCAAAGCCATTCTTTCTTATTTTCTTTATTTCCATATTTTGTTTCCTCTAGTAAAATCTTTTGTAGCATCTATATATCCACATTTCAACTTAATAATCAATGTATTCACCTACTTCTCTATCTATCTATCTAAACCCTAAACCTTAAACCCTAAGCCCTAAACTCTAAACCCTAAACCCTAAACCCCAAACCCTTAACCCCAAACCCTAAACCCTAAACCATAAATCATAAACCATAAATCCTATACCCTAAATTGTAAACCCTAAACCCTAAACCCTCAATCCTAAACCATAAAGCCTAAACCCTAAACACTAAACCCTAAACCATAAACCCTAAACCCTTAACCCTAACCCTAAAACCCTAAACTCTAAACCCGAAACCCTAAACTCTAAGTCCTTAATCCTAAATTCTAAATCCCTTACCCTAAATTCTAAACCCTAAACACTAAACATTCAACCCTAAAAGCTAAACCCTAAACCCTAAGCCATAAACCGTGAATCTCAAAACCCTTAATCCCAAACCCCAAATCCTAAACCCCAAACCCTAATAACTAAAGTCTAAACCATAAACCCTAAATCCTAAACCTAAACCCTAAACCCTACATCCCAAACTCTAAACCCCAAACCTTGAATCCTAAACCCTAAACCCTAAACCCTAAACCCTTAACCCTAAACCCTAAACCCTAAACCTTAAGCCTAAACTCTAAACCATAAACCCTAGAACCTAAATCATAACCACTAAAGCCTAAACCCTAAACCCTAAACCCCAAACCTTAAATACTAAAGTCTCAACCCTAAGTGTTGATCCCTTAATCATAAACCCTAAACCCAAACCCAAAACCCAAAACCCTAATCCCTAGACCAAAACCCTAAACATCAAACTCTAACCCTATACTCTAGAACACAAGCTTTAAAACAATAACCATTAACCCTAAACTCTACAACCTAAATCATAAACCACTAACCCTAAACCCTTAACTCTAAACTCTAAACCATGACCCCTAAAACCTAAACTTTAAACCCAAAACTCTAAATCCTAAACCCTACATCCTACACCCTAAACCCAAAACCCTACGATGGAAATCATAAACCCTAAACCCTTAAAGCCTCAACTCTTAACTATTAAACTCTAAGCCCTAAAACCTAAACCCTAAATCCTAAACCCTAAACCCTAAACCTCAAACCCTAAATTGTAAACCTCAAACCCTAAAACCTAAAACATAAAGCTAAAACCCTAAGCCCTATACCCTAAACCCTAAACCCAAAGCATTAAACCTGAAACCTAAACCCAAATCCCAAAGACCTAAACCCTAAACTCTAAAAGCTAAAACCTTAATCCTAAACCATCAATGCTAAACACAAAACCTTATATCCTAAAACCCTAAGTCCTAATCCCTAAGCTCTAAACCCTAAAATCCCAAACCCTTACCCCTAACCCCTAAATGTGGAACCCTAAAACCCTAAACCCTAGACCCTAAACTCTAAACCCTTTAGCCTAGACCCTTAACCTTTTAGATGATTCTCCACTTTGTACATTTAGGTGATCCTCCCATCAACAAAAATGAGGTTCATAAATTCAAGTATGTATTAGAACTTACTACATATAAGAATATAATCAAAATAGTAGATGTAGATATGTTACTTAAAATTCTTAGAAATATCTCTCCAAATGGTTTTAACTTATCCGAGAGTGATGGCTTATGACCATTTTGAAGTGGACTAATGTAATTGAATATATATCTGAATCAAACATCTTTTTTTACTATGGTTTTAAATTTAAGTATTAGATTAATATTATTTACTTGTTTCTTTTAGTTGAGGTGTTATGGTGTTGTGTGGAGTTGACAGTATGATACATTCTGATGGAAGTGGTCATGTATGTGAGCTTTGTATTCAATCATTGTCCTACAAAAGAAGTGAGAGTTCTCACACCTTATGAGGCTTAAAGTGGGTGGAAGCCAATGGATATTCATATGTGCATATTTTGGTGTTTGGAATATGCTCTTGTGCCATCATAATTGATGGGAGAATAACCAACTTCCTTATCCAGCCTTAAAGTAAAGGTGGCCTCATATGCACATTCGCAAAACCACTATTCATTCAAAAAATAAGTTCTTTGAATTCTTGAGGAGTGAACCTAAGATTTTTTTAGCACATAATGTATACTGTTAGAAATTTTGAATCCAAGTAATTTCACTTAAGATGGTTACTCCTTCTCGGAGAAGAAATGGCTCCAAGGTAGACAAGTGATAGCCTCCACTAGGCATCACACACAGATAGACCACTACTCAATCCTAGAACTAGTTCTTCTAGAGTATGTTGAGATTCAACATGATTTTTGAGAAAACTTTAGATGATAGAAATATATTTCTAAAATTGCAAAGATTACAAGAAATGAGTGAGCAATGATAAGGAAACCTTGCTTAACATTCAAAGCTATCTAGATCAAATGCACAAAAATCTATGAGTTAGATATGATATCACAAAGATGAATGAAATGTCTCAAGCACGCAAGGGGCTTGCTAAGCAAGGAATCTAATAGATTGATGAAATGCTCAAAGATCTGTCACACACACATGGTATTGATAATTCAAAGTACTTTGTGTGTTCATATAGATTTGAAAGATTCCCTATAAGCTAGGAATCACTTTTCCTAATTAATATGCTTCCATCACACCTAAGTATGTTTGATGATTTATGGTTTTTGTGAGGGTTATAATATGAACTTGGTTTCTCATGCTTGATGTCTTCCTCCATGTAGCTCCAAGCTGCATCCATCCAAAGATACATTTGTGTATAAAGGTTGAAGCTTGAATTTCAACATTCCCCTCAAGCTTCAAGCTCCAATTCTTCAACCTAGATTAAAATATCCAATGCCTTTCTTTGACCTTTTATGCTTCATTGAGTCCAAAGCTTTGGTGAACATGTTAGCACATTGGTACTTAGGTCTTAATTCACTTGAGCCTCCTTGGCCAGCACTTTCTCTATGATGTAGTGATAGGGTACCTCTATGTGCTTGCTCTTAGCATGGAACACAGGATTCGAAGATAGGTACACACTACTCATATTGTCACACATAATTGTAAATTCAATAAACCAAAAAATTAGATCAATCATTAGCTTCCTGAGCTATAAAAGCTCACAAGGAACTTGGGCTAAAGCCCCATATTCTGGTTCCATGGAGGATAGAGCAATTGTGGGTTGTTTTTGCCATACAAGAGACCACCTTCTTGCCAAGCAATAGTGCATATCCACTTGTATTTCTCCTATCTTCTCTAGATCTAGCCCAATCATCATTTGCATATGCTTCTACCTACAATTCATCTTCAGATAGACCTTCATTGAGTGTACTTTTTAGATATCTAAGTACCTTTTTGGCCACATGTAAATGTGAAACCCTATGTGTGTGCATGAAGTGAGATAGCACAACAATATATTTGGAAGATCTAGCCTTGTAATGGTGGCATAGTTCAATGATCCTACTATAGACCTGTACAAAAGTTGATACTTTCTTCATTACCTTCCATTGAGGTCAATTGTGTGTATACCTCCATAGGGTTGCACATTGATTTGCAACATGTAAGAACGTACTTCTTCAACACATCCACAATATACTTTCAATATATAAGTCAAAGACCATCTTCTTGCATACGACTTCAATACCCAAGAAATACCTAAGCTCTCCAAGGTCTCAAATCTTGAACTCCTTTCCAATGTTCTCTTCGATTTCTTTGATATCTTTTTCATTATCACCTATAATAATTAGGTCATCTCCATACATACATTATTAGATAGATGATTCGTCTTCATTCTTTTATAGACATGATGGAACCTCCATGCTTTTGGTTGTATCCACAATTGATCAAATAGTCCACAAGTCTTTGATTTCATGCCCTTGGGGTTTTCTTGAGGCCATATAATGCTTTCTTTAGCCTCCAAACATATTCATCCTTGACTTTCTCCCCAAATCCGAATGGTTGGTCCATGTACACAACTTCCTTTAGCTCCCCATTTAGAAATGCATGCTTCACATCAAGTTGATACCTCATCCAATTCTTGCTTTCTACAATGGCAATGATAGCTCTGATGGTAGTCATTTTAGCCAAAGGGATAAATGTCTCCTCATAGTCTATTCCATATGCTTGAGAAAACCCTTTGACTACAAGCCTAGCTTTATACCTAGAAATAGTACCATCTGAATGCTTCTATACGTTATAAACACACTTGTTCCCAATAACCTTCATGTCCTTCTTCATTGGCACAAGAGTCCAATTGGGATTATCCTCCAAAGCCTTGATCTCCTGTTGTATAGCTTCTTTCCATTCCATACATGTGTTTGCATCAGCAAATCATGTGGGTTCTTCAACAACCTTGCTCATGTAAGCACAATGTCTAGGCATAAATGAATAAGAGGTAAGTCCTTTCACTCAATACCTTACCTTATTAGACCTTGCTATCTTACCATTCCATTGCTTTGGATATTTCTTGTTATTCATTGAGCTCTCCCCTTTCTTCCCATGATGGTTTGCATTGCGCTCAATCCATAGGTCTTCATCATCTTCTATTTCCATTATTTTGGCATGGACTTTGGTCCTTGCATCATTTAGTCCACTTGATGTAGGAGTACCTTTATCCCATGATGGTTGAGGACTTGACTCTTTTGGTCCACTAATAACCATGCTCTCTGGTTCATCCCTTGACATCCTCTTTCATTAATCTTCATTACCCTACATAGATACATTTGTACCGTACCAAGGTAAAATCGCATCAAATCTGACATCCCTTGATACTTTTAGTTCCTTTGTTGTGGAGTTATAACACCTATATCCCTTTTTTGCATGTGGATACCCTATGAAGACATACCTTTCTAGTTTATCATGAAGCTTGGTCCTTAATTCACTTGGAACCAATACACAGCATGTGCAACCAAATACTCTCAAGTGTGATATATATAGCTTCCTATTATACCAAGCTTCGTAAGGTATGGTAGCATGTTTACCTGATGTGGGAGTGATATTCATCATATAAATAGTTGTGGTTGCTGCATCAGCCCAATAACATTTGGGCATACCCATCTCCTTCATCATGGGCCTAGCACATTCTACCATGTACTTATTCTTCCTCTCTGCCACACCATTTTAGTATGGTGTGTACCTAATGTCTTTTGATGACATTAATCTCCATGAAATCAGAGAACTCATGGGAGAAATATTCGCCCCCTCAATCTAACATTAAAAACTTGATGTACCTATCACATTCTCTTTCACCCATAGCTTTAAACTTCTTGAAGTACTAAAAGATATATCATTTATGATTCATATAATAGATGCAAGTCATCCTTTTGCAATCATCAATTAAAGTTACAAAGTACCTACTACCTCCAATTGACTTCTCCTTTCCTTTTCTCCAAACATATGTATCGATGAGAACAAGTGAATGATAGCTCAAATAATTGTTCTTCTTCAATGGCACCTAGTCTACTTTTCAAATCGACAAGCTTGAACAATTTTTTAAGGTTTTGATTATAGAGATCAAGTATCCATATCACTAACCTCTTCCTCTCCATTTCCTTCCATCTTTGAGTATTGACATGTCCGTACCTTTTGTGTCATAAGTCCAATTCTGCTACCTTCCTGTTTTGAAATGTGAAGTAGGTTGTGTGCTTGAAGTTAAGCTTCATATCTTAACCATATATCCCTCCCTTATTCCTACTTTTGACTATGAATCTGTACCACTCTTTAGTGTTTTCCACAAAGCATCTCTTCTAGTTGAACTTGACCTACAATCCTTGCTCAACCATTTTCCCCAGAGAGATTAACTCTTTGCAATTGTGGGAACATGAAGTACATCCTTCAAGCACTTGGCTTGTGAGAGCTATGTAGCATAACATCACCTATCTATGAAATATCATGAGGAGCATCATCACCTATTTCCACATTCCCTTTGGTTGACATCACCTGCATGTTTGAGAAGACATCCTTGTTGCAAATCATATGGTTGCTACATCCACTATCAATGTAGCATGTGCTTGGACCTTGTATCTTGAAGTCACTCATCTACATCATAGCTAGAATGCTCTCATTTTCATTTGAAGTAGATGCATAATTACCTTGAACTTTTTGGGTTGAATTTGTCCTCTCCCTTTGATAGCAATTTCATCCATAGTGTTCATACTTTCCACAAATCAAGCAAGGTGAGTTTTGTTTGTCTCTATTCTAATTGAACCTTCCTCCTTTTCCTAGCCCTTGATCAAAATCACCATTTGATCATCTCCCTTGTCTACCTCTTCCTATGCCTTTGTTCCTTCCTCTTGCTCTCCCTTTACCTGCATAGAAAGCTTGGGCTTAATTGCCCTTTGTCTTTGAGCCTCCGATATTCATGTCTGCAATGATCATCAAAGCCACCAACTACTCAAAGTTGGGAAGAGTCTCTCTACATACACAAATGTTGTGAAAGCTTTTCACTTCATCATCCCTGTTCCCATTCAAGGTGTATGCTACTAGTTCATCATCATCTATGTGATCCAATGCATCACTCACCTCTTTGGTTTTCAAAATGTAGTCATTTATCTTGCTACTAGGTGCTTTCCTCAAGTAATTAAGTTTGTGCAATTGAATCTTCCTAGATTTGGTTGAAGTGGAGCAGAGTCTCTCTAGGGTTTCTCATACCTTCATGGAAGTATCTAGATCTTGTATGTGGCACTATCCCATTACTAATGTGGTGAGAAAATATTTAGATGATTCTCTTATCTCTCTTATTCCACTCGCTTAAATTTCTTAATTGATCAGGAGTTGGGTTCTCTCCTAATCTGGGTCTAACATCTATGCCACTAAAGAGACCCATATTCCTTTCCGAATGAGATAGCTAGATATTCTAAACTTTCATGGATGATAATTATTCTTGTTCAACTTATCAATTTGAGTTGTATATTCTAACACGATGACCTTTAATGCAATCTTATAGATTTCTTTGATGCAGAGGAAATGAGAAATGACAATAGCTTTTACTTGTGCACTTCAAAAGTGCCCAATATATGGGATTGATGCTCTGTTTGTTCACTACTAGACTCTCCTTTGCCTAGTGTGTGCTTTTAAAGATGATCAACAACTCTCCTTGCTTCAAGTTCCTTGCTTCCCCTAGTCCTTTTTTAATGCTTCTTTATGTCAAAACAGTGTGATACCATTGATTGGTAATAAAAAACTTTCCTATGCAGCCTTCAACCAAAGCTAGACTCACACACACATATTCACAAAACAACTCTTCACTCAAATGATTCATTCTCTAAACTTTTGAGGACTGAACCAAAGAACACTTGGTTCTCTCAATCTACAACCCGTTTAATCAAATGCTTTTAGAAATAGATGGATTACCTTCCAACTTAGATTTTGAGTGCTTATTTCTGTAAAACTTTACAGTCTACACTGAGATCTGATCAAATCTTTGACCATCGAGATTGTGCCTATTTCAGGAGTCACTCATCACTTTTACACATATGAATGTTCCTACACACAATTCTCTCACCTTCATTACAATAAGACTCTAAAATCTTGACCATAGATGCATCAACTATAGACTTAGAGATTTACAAAAGGATTCCTCAATTGACTAAGCATAGAAGGAGAATTTGAGGAAAGATCGAGGCACAATTCTTCTGAAAAAACTTCTATTCACTTGAACTTACATCTGATGGATAATTCTCGCACTCAAACTCACTTTCTCATCATCTACTCATTCTCTATTCATCTCTTCTTCTTCTCTCATATATGATACAACTATATACATGTATATATAGGTGTAAATATCAAGATTCATCACTACTACAAAATGTGTATGAGCTATTTACAAGATTAATATGCATGATCTTGCAAACCATCTCTCTTTGATCCTTCTCTTCACTTTATGCTTCATCCTTTGTCCTTTTCTTCATTCTTCATTCTTCAAACCTTTTTTGTAATATTCAATTTATGATTCTCTTATTCCATGAGCTCCCCCTCAATCATTATTTATGATTACATAGCTCTTCTTTATGCGCCCTACTATTTGTTTAAACCTCTACAATGTAGGTCCATCCAAGCTCTTTGTTAACATATTGGCAACTTGATCTTTTGTAGGCATATACATGATCTCTATCTCTTTGTCAATCACCTTTTCTCTCAGGAAGTGATATTGAATCTCAATATGTTTGGTTTCTCGCATGAAACACAAGGTTAGATGCCAAATACAAAGAACTCATATTGTCTCCGTAAATGATAGGAACACTGTGATTGATGTCAAAACTCCTCATGAGATTTCTCAACCATATGACCTCCTTTGTAGCTTCCACCACACCTTTATACTCTACTTCTATAGATGATAAAGCAGCTATGTGTTGCTTCTTAGAATGCCAAGAAATTAATTTATCTCCCACATAACACAAATACCCATGTGTTGACCTTCTATCATTAGAGTTACCTACCCAATCTGCATCACTATATCTATTGATTCTTGTATCTAATGTAAACCCATAGTACAAACCTTCTTAAAGTGTGCCATTAATATATCTTAGCACTCTTTGTCATGGAATCCAATGTTCCTTCCTTGGATAATGCATGAACTAAGATAGAACTCCAATTGCATATGATAAATCAGGCCTTGTCAATGTAGCATAAATCAAGCCATCCACCAAACTCTGATAAAGCTTCATATCTTTGAATTCTTCTCCTCCATATCTACTCAATTTCTGATTTAGCTCCATTGGGGTTGATGCTACCCTAGAATCTTCCATGTTAAACTTGATTAGAAAATAGTTCAAATACCTTTCTTGAGTCATATATAATCCATCTTGAGTATATAGAATCTCCATTCCCAAAAAGTATGATAAATCTTTGAAGTCAGTCAACTTGAATTGTTTCTCCATCTACTTCTTAAGCATTTTTATGCCTTTGTCATTTGTACCTGTGAGTATATGTCATCAACATAAATACAAACATAAATAAAACCATATTGACTTGCTTTGACTAGCATGCTACTATCTAGCTTTGATGCTTGAAACCCAAGTTCCTTCAAGATCTTTACAAGCATGTAATTACATTCCCTTGGGGCTTGCTTCAAACCATACAAAGTTCTTTTGAGCTTACACACATAATCTTGATTATGTTGATCTTTGAAGTCACTTGGTTGTTCCATGTAAAATTCTTCTAAAATGTAACCATTTAAAAATACATTCTTCTCATTGAATTGAGACAATTTCCAACCTTTACAAGTAGCAATAGCTATGAGAGTACTTATGGTTGCAATCTTTGCGACAAGACTATATGTTTCATCATAGTCCACACCATAAATATGTGCATGCCCTTTCACAACAAGTCTAGCTTTGTACCTAGACACACTTCCATCTACAAATCTCTTTCTTTTGTAGACCCATTTGCATAGCCTCAGCCCACAAATAATTAGGGAAATTCTTCTCTTCATCATTGACCTTGCAAATTGAACAAGAATTCAATTTCTTCTTTCTACTACACCATTTTGTTGAGGAGGGTACGTGCAAGTAACTTCTCTTTTTATACCTGCATTCCACAAATAATCATTGAATTAAATTGAGAAATACTCTCCCCCTCCATCTGACCTTAATCTCCTCAATTTTTGTGCATATAAATTATAGTGTTTAAATGTGCTAAACACTTCTGATTTGTCTTTGATCACATAAATAGTGATCCACCTTGTAGCGTCATCAACATAAATCACATAATATCTGGAACCCCATACATTTGTATGCACCAATTCAAGTTTTCTTGAATACATGAAACCTTGCTTATTGTATGATCCCTTGTGAGCCCTAGCTAATTGGCATGCTTCACATTTGTATGTTAGGTGCTGACCTACAACATTAGGTAATCCAAACACTGAACCACTAGTAATCATCTCTTTAATACCTCTTTCATTGAAGTGTCCAATCCTCTTTGTGCCAAAGATCCAATTCAAATATCTTTTGCTCTCCATATGTGAACAAGGCATGTCCAACATTGTCTTGTACCTTCAATGTGAAAAGTCTTCCTTCTTTCTTCCATGTAACAATTCGCTTATACCCTTGGCTAGGGTCTTCAACATAAACTCCATCATTAGTGAACCTTACTTCATATCCTTTTTCTGCAATCTGTCATACATTGATCAAATTCTTTGGAATTGTAGGAACATACAGAACCTTACTCAAAAGAGTACTTCCATATTTAGCCTTCTTTGATCCAATTGACTTTACCTTATGTTTTGTATTTTCACCTGTTTGGCCTGTATGATTGATTACCTTATATTCCAAATCAGTCATCAAAGCAATATTCCCACTCAAATGATTACTACAACCTAAGTCAATATAGAATACCTTTTGGTCTTCTTTTAGAACTTCACATGTTGCATTCATAATTAGAATCGAGTCTTCTTTGATGTGAGGAAGCAAGTAAGCATTCACTACCATATAGACAATGCTCCTTACTTGATCATCCGTCTTCATTCAAACCTTAAAATCTGCAAGCTCCTCCCTAGTTGGAACAATAGGATCTTTGAATTGTGGCTTTTCTTCTTCTCTTGTGATGTATCCCATCACATCTTTGCTCATAAGATGAGATTCCATCCTCATGGACCAAGCTGGATAGTTTTCTCTATCCAATTTCTCAATTTGAAGACTATCTCCCATTCTTTCTTCACCTGTACTACAAATCTTCAACCTTGTGAGAAATGAATGTTCCTTTGCCTCAAAGTTTATTCCTTTTGATCCTCTTCAGTGTTGTCATGTGTCTTCCTCTAGCCTTTCCTTCAGACTTTGTCCTTTTGAATCTTTAGATGTTGAGCTTCGTATGTCTGCAATAGTTGGGGTCCTTATTTTCTTCAATTTTGATAAAACTTGCTCTGATACCACTAATGGAGATGTTTAATCTCCAAAAGACAAGCTATACTTGAGTTTAAAACATCTCTATACTCAAGTATAGCCCAAAAACTTCACCAACTTTGGAAGTCTTTACAACATTATGAACACTTAACATTTCTATGAGTTATGACCACTCAGAAAAGTCTGCTTCACAAAACTCACTCATTGACTGATGAAATGATTAAAGTTTTCTATGAAACTTTGAAAAAACTCTTTCCTAGTGTTTCCATAGCTACTCTAAGTGAAATTTCTTCAAAAGAATTTAGAAAATTTTAGATTTACTTCAATAAGTAAGCCTATGTCTGAAATAGGCTTTCTATGCAAGCAACTTTTACATATGCAACGTCAAAAACTTGGTTCTCTCAATCTACAACACGTTTAATCAAATGCTTTTAGAAATAGGTGGCTGGCTTACCTTCCAAGTTAGATTTTGAGTGTTTGTTTGTGTAAAAACTTACATTCTACACTAAGATCTGTTCAAATCTTTGACCATCGAGATTGCACCTATTTGAGGAGTCACTCATCACTTTTACACATATGAGTGTTCCCACACACAATCTCTCAGCCTCATTACAATTAGACTCTCAAATATTGAACATAGATGCATCAACTCTAGACTTGACATGTATAGAAGGATTCCTAAATTGACCAAGCATAGAAGGAGAATTTGACGAAAGATCGAGGTGCAATTTTTCTGAGAAAATGTTTATTCACTTGAACTTACATCAGATTGATAATTCTCACACTCAAACTCACTTTCTCATCATTTACTCATTCTCTATTCATTTCTCCTTCTTCTCTCATATATGACATGACTATATACATGTATATATAGGTGTATATATCAAGAATCATCACTAATACAAAATGTGCATGAGCTATTTACAAGATTAATATACATGAGTTTGCAAACCATCTCTCTCTGATCCTTCTTTTCACTTTATGCTTCATCCTTTCTCCTTTTCTTCATTCTTCATTCTTCAATCCTCTTTGTTATCATCAATTTATGATTGTCTTGCTCCAACAAAACTCCCTTGTGGATATTCAACCAAATTAGGATGGAGTGTTTCATAGCCTAATGAAATACCCAAATGCTTTTAAATCTGTACTTCCATTGATGGGACGACCACTGCAAATCAGTGCTAAAGTTCAATTTGTCAACAATTTCCATGAAGGAGGCAGATTTCGTTTTATCATGATGGAACATTTCTCTAGCAACAACACTGATCTTCACCGTCTTATAGTGAGATCAGGACTCCAACCTAATAGTGAGTAGCCTCTTCTTCTTAATCAGTACATGTTTACAACCATAAGATAAGTTGGGTAAGTCTAGAATATCCTCATCAAGTAGCAAACATTTCTTCTTTTATAAATCATCCCAAGTCTAAAAACTAGCTCTTCTGCTATTATTCATTCTAACGTGTAGTTTTCTTTACTCTAAAATATGATCCATCCTATCCATATGGACTCTTGAAAAAAACGAAGAGTTAGTAGCCAAATCAGAGCTTAAAATGTAAGAATGCCTCACCTTATTCCAAGATTTCCACATATAACATATGATTCTTCTAGCTATAGGAACAAAAGAGTAAGGAGAATCTAAAATATCCCATATCTTATTATTGTTCCGAGCCTTGTAATTATCAAGAAAAGATCTTTCACATTTCCTTTTAATAAGAGAGGCTAGAAAATCATTAGATTCCAAAGGTCTTAAAATCCATTTGGAAGACATCAAAGTAGCCATTCTAGTAGGACAAAATCATCCAATTCCACCTTCCTCCTTGCTAAAAAATAATTTCCAAGCCACTTTGGGTACCTTAGGACAATCATTGGAACCCCCCTAAAGAAATCTCCTACTATAGTTATGGCTTTGGTGAGTTGTTTCTTGTTGGGTGTCCAGCAAGAAAGGAAATAGGTTAGAGAAGGAAGAATGTAGTGATTGAGGACAAAAACTTGTGGGGATGCCTATATTGAAGCGACATCCACCTAAATACTTTGGTTCTAAACCTGTTGATTACCCAATCCCACCTCGAGGAAATGAGAGGAAGTAGCATTAGGAATGCCTATACCTTTGACTTTTCCTTGGTCTATTGAATCCTTGTCTAAGCAGCCTAAAGAATCACTAGAGATGGCAAATAGAAGAGGGGCTAGAGGGCAACCTTGCCTAAGACCTATGGGGTCTGAGGGGACTAAAGATATGACCATTCATGGTTACTCTAGAACCGGCATTACCAAAAAAACACAATAATGTACTTAATTAACTTTCTCCTAGCAGCAATAATTTCTTGGTGATATCTTTGCAAAGAGTACCATATACTTGAAACTCTTCATTGAAAATGCATGAATGGGTTACTTGAAACATGTAAATGAGAATGGGGAAGAGTATATTCATACTCGTTTGTTTGTATTCATGCCAGATAAAGATAAAGATGGTTTTCCATTAGATATCCAAGATGGATCTTTGAATACATGCATAGTGATGGCAAATGATTAAGTATTTAAAGTAATTGATTATGTCACTGAAAGGTTTATTAATATGTATTTTTTCAATGCTAGAAAATTATTTAGTCTTATGTACTAGCCGAGTGATGGAGATGAAAGAGAGAGAAAAACCATCATATGGTTCTCACGTTTGTTTGCTTACATGTATAAGTAATCATATCCTCAATGCCAATGGATGTGAAAAAGAGTTGAATGCATTTGTAGATACTCTATATTATGGATGCGAAGGGATCAATTTCAAAGATGCATGGAGATTTTTCTCCAATATTTCACATTGGCAAGAAACATTTCCAAATCTATTGAACTTGTGGCAGATACTCTTGGTGCTTCCTAAATCATCAATATCTTGCGAAAGAGGACTCTCCAAGCAAAACATCATAAAAACTAATCGTAGAAAAAATGTTAAGGTGGACACATTGGATATGCTAATGTGAATCTCCATGCTTGGACCCTCATGTGATCTTTTAAATTGGGAAAGAATGTATGACATGTGGGAAAAATCAAAAGATCGTTGCGTGGCTGATCTTTAGATCATTCACATTTTGTTTCAAATTCACGGAGTAGATATTTTGGATTGTGATTACATTTTGAAAATATGAGTTATAGTAGGAACTCGTTTTTTGAGCAATCGTTTGATTTTTATTACTTCCATATTTAGAATAACATAATGTATGATGCATAATAAGAAGAGAGAGGGAGAGAGGGAAAGAGAGAGATTAATCATTGGATGCTATGTGATGCATATTATTCATAGATATATTTATGTGTTCTTCATGGAGAGGTAAAAAAAAAACACTTTTTAATTGTTTTTTTTATGATAAAAAATATTGAAGATTAAATACGATGAAAGTGTGTAGTCAAACACTCTAACATCGAGGTGGTGTTCTATCCAAACAATGGAAACATGTTTCTGTTTGATAAGGATGCCTACTTTTTTTTAAATGGAGGTTCAGCTGAAGCCTATGCCTCTGGATTTTAACTTTGAAATTGCAACTGTACAAGTACATTTGGTTCTAAATACATTACTTAATTACACATTTTGAAATATTCACGCAACATGTGCACTCTTTTTGTCGCGCATGTCGACACACACCAAACATTCACATCCATATATATCCATATCCACACCTGCACATATATACATGAGCAAACTTGTACATGACTTTGTGTGCACACACACACACACATGTAGACTGTATGGATATGCACCGATGCACAAGCTCATGAACATGAATTCATGTTTATATGCATATTCACGTTATCATTCACATACTTACATGCACACACGTTCATGCATACACAACTACACGCATACGCATATACAAACACTCATAAATGTAGATACACATAATGTGCATATCTAGACTAGGAAATGCATGCTTGCATGCATATATATCGGCACAAAACAAAACATACACACATATGTACATATATAATGGTCACATTAGTGCACAAACATCCACCTTCAGACCATCATATAATAACGTGCATGCATACATATCTACACACACTAGCACATACACACACACACATCCAGTGCATAAGCATACACATTTAGCCCATCACAAAAAATTCTACCTTCACACTTCTAGTACACAAACATCCCCCTTCAAAATAACACAAACACGCACCTTCAAACCATCACAACTACACACATACATAAGACATGTACTTGTAAACATACACAAAATAACCACATTTTCATAAATTCACACATACATAAGACATGTACTTGTAAACATACACAAAATAACCACATTTTCATAAATTCACACATAAATTCACACATGTCCAAGCTTGTACAATTGCACATATATTTTCATTCACATCTATATGTAGACATAGATGCATAGTTATATTGTTTCCAAGTCCCTCATGTTGTGGTGCTTCCAATGCATACAAATGAATCAAATCTATTTTCACAAAGCTCAAAATTCCACCATCTCATATCTTGATTGTTTGTTATTTATTTATTGATCCACCATTTGTGAGTGCCTATATGAATACAAACACTTCATTAAGCTTAAGATTATTCCATGTGTGATAAAACATGGTTAGCCATTTTGAATTAGCCCAATATCTAGGTCTATTTTGATATGTTGTGTAGATAATAACTCTCCCACTATAGTATATGAGGGGCATATTGGACCCTATACCGGCACAAATACATAGGTGCATTTTTGTCCCAACATCAGTATATTAAGTGCCAATATGTATGTTGTTACATACATGTGACACTTCATTAAGCTTAAGATTATTCCATGTGAGATAAAAAATGGCTAGGCATTTTGAATTAGCCCAATATCTAGGTCTATTTTGATATGCTCTGTAGATAATAACTCTCCCACTATAATATATGTATATGCATCGGTAATCGCCCACTAGCACCATATAAGGCTCAATATATGCATCAGTAACTTACCACCAATAAAGAGGCCAGTATGTATCTACAAATCGATGATATAGTTGATGGTGTGCACATTAGTATCAAAATAGCCATTATATGCATTGGTATTTCCCTAGGCAAAAGCATTAGCATAGGTATCAATATGTCTCTAGACATATGGACGCTGATACTGTCACCTATACCAATGACCATATCGACAAATTTTTGGTTCGGGAGAGCATGTTGTCTCTTGCTACAACAACATTACCATGTTGTTGCATAGCAAAAGACAATACAGTCTGCCCATTAACAACCGAGTACATGTGACATCTATTCTAGTGGTTGCTAATTTAGGGTTTACATGTCTCGCAACCAAAACATGATTTGATGAAGCACTACACATGACATAAAAGAGATGAGTAGAATGAGCCATGAGCCATATACAAAAGAGATATTCCATAAATGAACCATGTGAAAATATGCATTAGGTCTACCAAATGATTTCTCAATAACTCACTCCAATAAGGTATTTCGTGAAAGGTTGATAGCTGTTTCATGCTAATGACTGGTATTTTTGCATCCCACAATTGCTTCCAATCACTTGTGTTCATTTGGCATTGTGCTTGTTGACCAATTTGCCCTTCACATAAAACATGCCCAATAGGCAGATATCTATGATGCCCTTCATACATAGTTTTTCAAAGTGCTTTGGAGTATTGTGCTTCCACTTATCCTCTGAATCGGGGACAAGAATAGTATCACAAAATTGATAAACATGAACATTCACCATAATGGAGCCAGTCATGCATTGTCCACATAAGAATGCCTTGCACTCGCACATCCTATCTTCTTATAGTTTGAGACATGTCGGACACTGTAATCCCATCCCATAAAGTGTGTAGCTCTTCCATAAGTGGTGCAAGCCATACATCCATGCTTTTTACCTTATACTTACTTGGCACAATGAGAGCTAATAATAAATGGTCATTTTTTGTGTCCAGCCATGGTGGGATGTTATAGTTGACCAAACATATAGGCCATGTGCTCCATGAGGAGTTATGCAAACCAAATGGATTTACTCCATCCATAGTTTTGCCTAGACATATGTTTTGAGGCTCTCTAGAAAACTCTAGCCACTTATTATCTATTTATTTCCAAGCATCAAAATGGGTAGGCACTTGCATTACACTCCAATCTTTTACAAGCCTACAAGCAATAAGAAATTACAATGATATTGTTAAATGAACTTATTTCGATATAACAATGATAGTTTATTTCAAATCCATTTACCTAAAACAATTCAGAGACACTACTATCAGACCATCCATAAATGGATTGCAGATTGAGCATCCTGAGTAATGCACCTAGTACAAATATTTTTGCCCCAATGTACATTGGTAAATGGGCTAGTCTTTGCATGTTCTAGTGTTCTTCATCGGCTTCTGATCATGGAAATTTTGCCATGTCCATCGAACCTATGACATCTTATCCATCATGGTGATCTTCATCCATCTTATAAAAGGCTTCGAGCATTTCTTCCATGTGTTCATTCTATGTAATGCTACTAGTATCTTGTACTTCTACCTCCCTCTTCATTCTCTTTTGTCCACGAAAAGTAGATAGTGCAATGTCATTTGAGTCGACCTGCTCAGCAGGGGAACCATACGAATGGTAGCATAGATTTTGTAGTCAATTTTTATCAAAGGATCCATATTCTCTAACATATGTAGTACAAATCCATTATTTCTGAACGCTTTGGTACTTGCAATGAGTGGAAGGACATGCCATTCTCTCCTCTAGATCCAAAGATGTCATTTGATACGATCTGGAGATGTTAGGACATTTAATATATGATGCAATTAATTATATATTTCAATTTTAATTCTAAAATCCTAATATTTTTATTCAATCTAAAATCCCATTTTTTATATATTCAATTTAATTCAAAAACCCTAATTTCTTATATATTTAATTATACATATTTTAATTTGATTATATATTGTACTTTTTTCTGATTTTTATATACATTTAATTAGAATATTTACATATTCTAATTTTTTCCTAATTTTTATATATATTTGATTATATATATTAATATTAGTCCTACAACTTTATTTTTTTAATATTTAATTCTATATATTTAATTTGATTCAAAACCCTAATTTCTTATATATTTTTATATATATAAAAACCCTAAAACTCGTAAAGAGCTATTATTTATGTATCTAATTATCTATTTTTTATATATTTGAAATTTATCCCTAACTTTTATATATATTTTGCTATAATATTTACATATTTTAATTTTTTTTCTAATTTTTACATATATTTGATTATATATATTAATATTAATTCTAGAAGTTCATTTTTTAAATATTTATTTTAATTCAAAAAACTTTATTTCTTATATATTTGTATGTATGTAAAATCCCTAAAAAATCCTAAAGACCTATTTTTACATATTTAATTATATATATTTATATTAATTTAAATATCCTAATTTCTATATTTAACTATACATAATACATTTTATTATATATTCTATTTTTTCTACTTTTTATTTGATTATATATATTAATATTAAACCGTAAACTTTATTTCTTAAATATGTAGTTATATTTATTTATTTTAATTTACAAACCTTAGAACCCTAATCCTAAAGAACTAGACCTAAAACATATATATGTGTGTATGCATGTGTATATGCATGTGTATGTGTATATGTATTATGTATGTGTATGTCTCTATATGTGTATGCATGTGTCAAAACCCTCATACCCTATTCCTAAAGACCTAGACCTAAAACATGTATATGCATGTATGCATGTGTATATATACGTGTATGTGTATATGTATTATGTGTGTATATGTGTATATATGTGTATGCATAAGACCCTTAAACCCTATTCCTAAAGAGCTAGACCTAAAACATGTATATGTGTGTATGCATCTGTATATTTATGTGCATGCATATATGTATTATGTGTGTATATGTGTATGCATTTGTAAAACCCCTATAACCCTAATCCTAAAGACCTAGACCTAAAACATATGTATGTGTGTATGCATGTGTATATACATGTGTTTGTGCACATCTAATATGTATGTGTATGTGTATATATGTGTATGCATCTGTAAAAACCCTAAAACCCTATTTCTAAAGACCTAGACCTAAAACATGTATATGTGTGTATACATGGGTATATGTATATGTATTATGTGTGTATATGTGTATATATGTGTATGCATCTGTAAAAACCCTAAAAACCTAATCCTAAAGACCTAGATCTAAAACATGTATATGTGTGCAGTATGCATGTGTCTATAAAAGTGTATGTGTATATGTATTATTTGTGCATATGTGTATGCATGTCTAAAAGCCTAAAAACCCTAATCCTAAAGACATCTCTCTCTCTTTCTCTCTTTCTTTTATCTCTCTCTTTCTATCTTTTAAAACTACAAACCAAAAGAAAACCTGAGGTTTCGTTCTATAAAGGTCAATGGACCACTACTCTAGCATGGGCAAAAAGCAAATGGTGACCAATTATCTAGGACTCTACATCTCAATATGATCCATAGTTCATATCCACTTATCAAAGATATTTTACATGCATCGTTTAGGAGGATTTTATGCAATGAAATCTCCAATGCCGACCTAGTCATTAGGTGAATCAAATGTAACCCAATAATTCATATGATTCCCAGATGCCTTAAAACATGAGCCCACAAAGCTATAAAATCAGTTTATGGACCGAGAATGTGGCATATGGGTAAGCTAAATGTTAATATTTTTTCATACACATAGATGCACAAACATATGGCCACACATAAATGTATAGAAACACATATACCCATAATTATGGCTAGACAATGTAAACATGTATTTGCATAGTTGTGCACATGTAGCAAATACATACAAAAATATGCACACATGCATGAAAACACATAGACACACATGCACAAACACATTTGAAAACACACATGTATAAATTGATATGTCCATAAACATGTCTTGATAATGCCCACACGTACCTCTAGAGTGGCACACACTCAAAATGCATACAGGAATAGATACACATGCATGAAAACACATAGATAGATAACATACAAATGCATATGCATACATACAAACAATATTAGAAACTTATGCATGCATACAAAAAAACATACGTACACAGAAAAACACATATGTAGAGATTAAATACGCACAACTAAGCACTCATGAATGCAAATATTTGTCCAATAAAAATCTATCCATGAGTCTCTCATATTCATTTTATCGCATGCATAATGCCATCTGTGAATGACAAACGTTTTTGCATACAAATTTTAATAGATCTAAAGAATATCGTAGTCTATTTCTAAACCATTCCTTCACTTTTCTTTCTCTCATGCATGAAATTCCAGATTTTTCCAATTCCTTTTGATAAAACATAGGTGAAAATAATGTAGTACACATAAAGAAAAATTATCTAGAAATCTAATTTCATAACTATAATTACTTAACAAATTCAGTTTCCAATTTTGTGCAAGTATTAACATCACCTATACCGTAATACAAGGAAAGCCTTGATCTATCTTTAGGTAGAATGGTCACATACGATCAACAGGACATATGGGAAGTTCTTCATTAAAAAAATTGATGTGCTAAATTTAAAGTCACATCCACATATGCACTTATAGTACATATGTTTACATTTTCTTCATGAAAGTTTAATTGAATATATCCAACACATGCAAAACATCAACGATAAAGTGAAAAAAAGAAATACCTTGAAATTTTTCCTACCATGGTGCTTCAATCTTCCATAAAGTTAAAATTGTTGGCATGAAAACAAGAAGATGTTCCATAAACTTACCTCCAGAGAGCCATCTTACCTCACACTAGATCCATGAATCCAAAGATACATCATACTAGGAATTTTATTGGTGTAAGAATCTGATAATGCTAAGGGCTTTCTATGTGTACTAAAATGCATGCTTATAGGATGTGGTACTAATCTTTTATATTTACTTGTTAAAACTTCATGACATTCCAACGTTGGGTTATTCCCATCAGTTGTGATATCTACAATGTTTTGTATATTTGACCCATAATCATAAATCACTAATAAAAACACATCAAACTTTGTTTGTGAGAACTCTCGAGTCTCTACTAAAAGAACCGATTTGACAAGCTTTGTCCTACAATCACAAAATATACCATTAGATAAAAATGAAACATAATCGATCATATGTTCCTCTACAGTTTTTTCTGTTGATTCATCATTTGTCCAAGAGAGAAAATTATTTCTTTTGAATTTCTTTTTTTGTGAAACATATAAGTAATCAAAAACAAAAAATGCAAAATCTCTTCTAGTAGGTAAGGCTGAAATGGAAAACACAAAGCTTGAATACGTTATCAGTTATTCTTGGCATAAAAAAGTATAGTTACATGATGTCCTTCTTATTCATACTAGCAAATGACTCCAAAAATTCTCTCTAGACATCAAAAGTCCTATCCTCCTAACATCAATAGGTTAATATATACCTCTCTCCATAGGGTTTTTTTTGTTCAACCAAATATTTAAGAAAGAATCCATCTCCATGAGGTCCATCCCCAACAAATTCTATTTTTTTCCTAATTTTTATATATATTTGATTATATATATCAATATTAGTCCTACCACTTTATTGTTTTAATATTTAATTATATATATTTAATTTAATTCAAAACCCTAATTTCTTATATCTTTCTACATATATAAAAATCCTAAAAATCCAAAGAGTTATTCTTTATGTATCTAATTATCTATTTTTTATATACTTAAAATTTATCCCTAATTTTTATATATATTTTGCTATAATATTTACATATTTTAATTTTATTCCTAATTTTTACATATATTTGATTATATATATTAATATTAATCCTAGAATTTTATTTTTTAGAGATTTATTTTTATTCAAAAAAATTGATTTCTTATATATTTGGACATATGTGTTTGTATTTAAAAACCTTAAACCCTATTTTTTATATATTTAATTATATATATGTAAAACCCCTAAAAATCCTAAAGACCTATTTTTACATATTTAATTATATATATTTATATTAGTTTAAATATTCTAATTTCTTATATATTTAACTAAACATAGTACATTTTATTATATATTCTATTTGTTTTCTACTTTTTATTTGATTATATATATTAATATCAAACCTAAAACTTTATTCCTTAAATAAGTAGTTATATTTATTTATTTTAATCTAGAAACTCTAGAACCCTAATCCTAAAGAACTAGACCTAAAACATATATATGTGTCTATGCATGTGTATATACATGTGTATGTGTATATGTATTATGTATGTGTATGTCTCTATATGTGCATGCATGTTTCAAAACCCTAAGACCCTATTCCTAAAGACCTAGACCTAAAACATGTATATACATGTATGCATGTGTATATATATGTGTATGTGTATATGTATTATGTGTGTATATGTGTATGCATATGTAAAGACCCCTAAATCCTATTCCTAAAGAGCTAGACCTAAAACATGTATATGTGTATATGCATGTGTATTTATGTGCATGTATATATGTATTATGTGTGTATATGTGTATGCATTTGTAAAAACCCTATAACCCTAATCCTAAATACCTAGACCTAAAACATATGTATGTGTGCATGCATGTGTATATACATGTGTTTGTGCACATGTCATATGTATGCTTATGTGTATATATGTGTATGCATCTGTAAGAACCCTAAAACCCTATTCCTAAAGACCTAGACCTAAAACATGTATATGTGTGTATACATGTGTATATGTATATGTATTATGTGTGTATATGTGTATATATGTGTATGCATGTGTTTTTACACTAAAACCCTAATCCTAAAGACCTAAACCTAAAACATGTATATGTGTGCATACATGTGTATATATAAGTGTATGTGTATATGTATTATTTGTGCATATGTTTATGCATGTCCAAAAACCTAAAAACCCTAATCCTAAAGAACTCTCTCTCTCTCTTTCTCTCTTTCTTTTATCTCTCTCTTTCTCTCTCTTTCTCTCTTTTAAAGCTACAAACCAAAAAAAACATGAGGTTTCGTTCTATAAAGGTCCATGGACCACTACTCTAGCATGGGCAAGAAGCAAATGGTGACCAATTATCTAGGACTCTACAACTCAATATGATCCATGGTTCATATCCACCTATCTAAGACATTTTCCATGCATCGTTTACGAGGATTTTATGCAATGAAATATCAAATGCCTACCTAGTCATTAGGTTCATCAAATGTAACCCAATAATTCATATGATACCCAGATGCCTTAAAACATGAGCCCACAAAGCTATGAAACCAGTTTTATGGATCCAGAATGTTGCATATGGGTAAGCTAACTGTTAATAGTTTTTCATACACATAGATGCACAAACATATGGCCACACATAAATCTATAAAAACACATATACACATAATTATTGGCTACACAATGTACACAGTTATTTGCATAGTTGCACACATGTAGAAAATACATACAAAAATATGCACACATACATG
The DNA here is from genome assembly GCA_020310875.1 of Ceratopteris richardii. Taxonomy (NCBI): domain Eukaryota; kingdom Viridiplantae; phylum Streptophyta; class Polypodiopsida; order Polypodiales; family Pteridaceae; genus Ceratopteris; species Ceratopteris richardii. Next base: position 31,472,043 of record CM035425.1, read on the forward strand.
AAAACACATAGACACATACACAAACACATTTGAAAACACACATGCATAAATTGATATGTCCATAAACATGTCTTGATAATGCCCACACGTACCTCTAGAGTTGCACACACACAAAATGCATATAGTCATAGATACACATGCATGAAAACACATAGATAGATAACATACAAATGCATATGCATACATACAAACAATATTAGAATCTTATGCATGCATGCAAAAAAACATACGTACACACAAAAAACACATATGTAGAGATTAAATACACACAACTAAGCACTCATGAATGCATACACACAAACATACCTTTAGTGCTACTCCATCATGATAACCTATCATGAAAAAAACTCTTTAATAACAAGACATATATATATATATATATATATATATATATATATATATATATATATATATATATATATATATATATATATATATATATATATATATATATATGTGTGTGTGTGTGTGTGTGTGTGTGTGTGTGTGTGTGTGGAGAGTATTTTGTAAATGTTGGTGTGTAAGAATTTGATCAATGGAAACCATAAAAATTTCTAAACTCAATCAAACGAAACCACTTTTTCAAAATGAATCACACAGCCAGAATTATTTTATCTGGATGAAAAGTTTTTGGTAGCTCTTTGGATAAAACAACTTTAGAATCAATGATGCTATCAATTCTATATAGAATGCCTCGACTCTTCCTTAATCAAGGTAAAAGTAGGTTAGAAATCAGCAAAGGTATTCTCCAATCAAATCTACACATGCATCCTCTAACAAGTACCCCACAATCGTTGCACACATTATCAAAAAGTCAATGATTGCTCACACAATCATGCACTTTATCATGCACACATACTCATGTATACACACATGTGCGCGCGCGCACACACACACACACACACACACACACACACACACACACACATATATATATATATATATATATATATATATATATATATATATATATATATATATATATATATATATATATATATATATATATATATATATATATATATATATATATATATATATATATATATATATATATATATGCATCCACATAAATGTCTCACTTGCATGCTACACATAACATAGTGCATGGAGTACATTATAGACTATACACATTAATATAGAGTTTACAAATCCATAGTACATAAATCCACGCATAATGGATACAAAAATAACTACTCAACACATACAATATTTGCAAAGAAAATAGTTCTAATCTATTCACCTGAACTTTTGAATAAAAACTAAAACATCTATAATGAATAGGCTAGGGAAATCGAACCAATTCATCATGTAATATGGATCTACCAAGATCTCAATGAGGGTGGGTGTGGGGAGGGGGAGATACACCTTCACCAAAAATTAAAAGAGTATCTAATCTCCCCCATAAAATATGATTATTTTTTGCAAAATGTAAAAGTAAATCAATTGTATTAATTGAAAGACAAAAAAATACAAAAAGATTACAAATTTCAAGAGCAAACCTATACTACTTGATGGACAATACAACCATATGATACCATAACACTTTCATCATTATTCATGTGCCAATCGGATAGAAAAATTGGAAAGGAAAAGAACAACACTATAAGTCAATAGGCTTCCCCACTGTTAAAATTCCAAAATTTCATGAACCTCTACCCAATCTATCTCATTAGGGCTTTTGTCCATTTTGGATATCAACATAAATATATCAAATTTTTTTGCTTTCAATATTTGTCTAATAAAAAATTATGTAAGATTTTGATTTGAAAAGCCCCCTTTTTGCATGCTACAAAAGACAAGGGCAAGCCGAAAAACATTGCAATCTTAGGATATATATTTTGTAGAGTATCCATGAGTCTCTCATATTCATTCTATCGCATGCATAATGTCATCTGTGAATGACAAACGTTTTTGCATACAACTTTTAATAGATCTAAAGAATATCGTAGTCTATTTCTAAACCATTCCTTCACTTTTCTTTCTCTCATGCGCGAAATTCCAGATTTTTCCAATTCCTTTTGATAAAAGATAGGTGAAAATAATGTAGTAGACATAGAGGAAAATATCTAGAAATCTAAATTCATAACTATAATTACTTTCTTAACAAATTCAATTTCCATTTTTGTGCAGGGGGTTAATTTATTCCCAAAGATTTTTGCAAATTTTTATGTTCACACTAGATCCATGAATCCAAAGATACATCATACTAGGAATTTTATTGGTGTAAGAATCTGATAATGCTAAGCGCTTTCTATGTGTACTAAAATGCATGCTTAGAGGATGTGGTACTAATCTTTTATATTTACTTGTTAAACCTTCATGACATTCCAACATTGGATTATTCCCATCAGTTGTGATATCTACAATGTTTTGTATATTTGACCCATAATCATAAATCACTTTTAAAAACATATCAAACTTTGTTTGTGAGAACTCTCGAGTCTCTACTACAAGAACCAATTTGACAAGCTTTGTCCTACAATCACAAAATATACCATTAGAAAAAAATGAAACATAATCTATCATATGTTCCTCTCCAGTTTTTTCTGTTGATTCATCATTCGTCCAAGAGAAAAAATTATTTCTTTTGAATTTCTTTTTTTGTGAAACATATAAGTAATCAAAAACGAAAAATGCAAAATCTCTTCTAGTAGGTAAGGCTGAAATGGAAAACACAAAGCTTGAATATGTTATCAATTATTCTTGGCATAAAAAAGTATAGCTACATTATGTTCTTCTTATTCATACTAGGAAATGACTCCAAAAATTCTCTCTAAACATCAAAATTCCTATCCTCCTAACATCAAGAGGTTAATATATACCTCTCTCCATAGGGTTTTTTTTGTTCAGCCAAATATTTAAGAGGTCCATCCCCAACAATCCTCCTCCATGAGGTCCATCTTCAACAATCCTCCTCATAAGCTCTCACTCTTAGTTTTTTTCTACTCCACTTATGCAAATGGCTATCTATGGTGTTGTATAAAACATGAACTTGGAAGCCTTAAGATATGGATTCTAAGTTTTTGCAACATTGGAAATAGCCCTTGGGATTTAGGTGAACCTTTGGTTTATTTATCTCAGGTGAAGGGTTTCGACCCTTAGGATTGATAATTTCTAATGAATGGTATTTACCAACTAGGAAGGTATGTCAAGTCTATGAACTTGCACCTACAAGCTTGGGACGAAACCCTTTTAGAATCCATCATGCTTAGAAGGCGTTGGATTAGAATCCATGTGGAGGGACACTTGACAATCTCTCATCATATTTCCTCCCTCGGCTCTCTCACACACACACACACACACACACACACACACATATATATATATATGTATATATATATATATATATATATATATATATATATATATATATATATATATATATATATATATATATATATATATATATATATATATATATATATATATATATATATATATATGTATGTGTGTGTGTGTGTGTGTGTGTGTGTGTGTGTGTGGTTGGGTGGAGACGTGCATTTCTCACCTATTTTGGGATTGGGATTAGAAAATGATTAACTTGTTTGACTAGGAAGTGGGAAGTTGTTGTCTTGCTCACTTGCTTTATTTCATGGTACCAATGATAGGTTATGTCTTTGTGTGAAAAGGTACACATAGGTATAAGCTACGTTTTTGGACAATTTCTCATATTTCTTGTGCACGGAGGTTGACATAGGTAATATTGTCCAAACTGAGTGATTTAGGCTTCTTGGAAAGCTCAAAAGGTCTACTTTCACTCTGAAAAAAATCATAGATTCAATTCTTTGTTGCAAAGAGCAATGCAAATTTTGGTGGAATGTGATAGTGAACAGTTTGGTCCTGTAGAGACTATGCATGCGGAAGCAAAATGAAAAGTAAAGTACTCTCACAAAATAAAGAATGTGTGAGACACAAAATGAGTAGACCATGAAATGGGTAAACTCATGTGGATTAGAAATGAGCTTCCCAAGAGCATGGAGTAGGCTCCTCAAGCTTCTAACCAAGTACAAATAAGGGGAGAGGTCCTCCTTATATAGGTTTGGGAGGGACTCTCAAAAGTACATCATATGTGGGATAAGTCTCCTGAAAGGAGAATGAATACAACTGGTAGAAGCACGTGGCAAGGTACCCAAATACAAAGGAAGTACAATATAAAATGGAAATAGACTCAAAATGGAGTGCCTCCTGGATACAAAATGGAGATGCACTCATGGAGATACAAATGTAGATGAAGTAGGAGCAATCATGTCGTCAACACCCCCTCTGTAGCTCCATTTTGGAGTGTATGGAGGCTGCTAGGGTATGTGAGAAAGGTCCACCAAGAATGTATGAGCAGCAACAACACGAGCATAAAATAGGAAATTGTCGTCTAGGAATCCATAGCCTCCAAGTGGTATCGACCATGCGGGATCGCCAGGTACTCCATAATAGGTCCATCAGATGGATCAATCGAATGCTCCAGAGGTACGCCACCAACGAGGTACATGAGCGGAATAAGATCTCACTCGACGAGATCACCTCCATGCGAAATAAGTAGGATGACTCCATGTGGTATGTCGGAACCTCCAAAGCTTTCACCATGTCCACCACACTATGTGTATTGCCAAGAAGTAGGTCCTGCAAGAGTGAAACATAAAGTATGAAGCATAAAATCATAGTCACATGGTAGTAGATCTGTATGTTGAAGTCCTCCATGGAGTGTACAAATTCCTCATGTGTGTCGGTAGGACCTTGGAAGCCCCCTCTAAACCAAGAAGCTGGCTCAGAATAGGATCCAACTGAGTGATGAACCAAGTAGATGCAGGAGTATCCTGTGGCAAGTGAAGAGATGCTGGATGCCATGAATGAAAAGGTACATGCTCAGAATGCTGCTCTAGATGAGGTAAGTGGACTCTCGAAGATAGGAATGGAAAATGACGAGTCACTGATCCTGGAGTAATGCACAATTGAAGCTGAGGGGAAATATAAGCCTTCGATGATACGATAGGTAAATCCATCTGAGGGATAAGCTAATGTGATATCTCTGATTCCTCCTGCTCCAAAACTGTATCATGAACGGGAAAGTCGTGTACAAAGAGAGCATGCTCCACATAGTGTGACTGTTCAAAACTGGAATGATCCCCCTCTGAAGCGGAAATGGGAGGATCCAAAAGGGGTGAATACTTAGAGTATTCATCAAAGGTGTAGTCTTTGGTTACTATAATTGAGTGACTCTTTGGATCATAGAGTTTGTATCCCTTTTGTCGCTCACTGTACCCAATGAAAATGTACTGCTTAGGCTGATCATCATCATGGCCTTGGACGTAGGCATCACTACCAAAGACAGGGAAATAGCTTACACTTGGCTTGTTTTGAAAGTAAACTTCAAATGGTGTTTGGTTCTTCAAAACATCTGAAAAACCTCTATTATGAATGTGTAGTGTTGTCTGTACTGCTTCACCCCAATACTTTAGTGGAAGTTGCTTTTGTCTAAGCATAACTTTGGCCATTTGAATCACACTTCGACTCTTTTGTAATGCAATACCTTGTTGAGTATCTGGCTTGGCTTGATACTTGATTCCATGTTGCTTCAAGTACTTCGAGAAGTTTTGGTTGACAAAGTTACTATCTCCATCAGATCGGATGATCTTCAAAGAACTTGGAAAGTCTTCTTCAACTGTTTTTGTCCACTCCTTAAACTTGGAAATTTCATCTTCTTTATGCTTGAGTGAATAAACCCATGTGTATCTAGTGAAGTCATCTACAATCAGGAAGAAGTAAATTGACTCACTTAGGGAAGGTGTACTCATTGGTCCACAAATGTCAATATGGACTAATGCTAAGGGTTTATTTGCAAAAATGGATGCTTCTTTAGGCAAAGAGAAAGTTGTTTGCTTGTCACATGCTTTGCAATTCAATTCCACTTGTGTGATCCTGGGTAGACCTTTGACAAAATGATTGGAAGAGATCTTAGCTAAGCAAGAGCTATGGCAAAATCTACAATGCCACAAGTTAACTTGAATCCTTGGCCATAAAACTTGAAAGCTTGTAGAGACCCTTATCTTCATATCCTTGAGCTATCACTTCATTAGATGTGCGATCAATGACTTGAACTTGGTTGTGATCGAACTGAACTGTCATGTTGCACTTTGTGATGGCTTTGACTGAAGGAAGATTCTTATAGAGGCTTGGTACATAAATAACATCTTTTAATGACTTGGTCTTGCCTTCAGAGTTGATGATTTGAACTTTTCCTCTTCCTTGGATTTCAATGCACTTGTTATCTCCAAGGTAAACTTGTCCTTGATGCTCTTCTAACTCATGGAAATCATCTTTGTCATGGCACATGTGGGATGAAGCACCACTATCAAAAATCCATTCTTTCTTGGGAGTGGTTGCCATAAGTGCTTTGTGTTCACTTGTGAAAAATAGGTCTTCACTTGTGCAGTGAGAATGATGTTCACTCTTGGAATTAGACTTAGACTTGTCCTGGTTCTTTTTCTTGAAGCAATATTTTTCAATGTGGCCAGGTTTGCCATAAAAATTACAGGTGAACTTCTTCGATGAATTATGCGGTCCTTGCTTAGATCCATTGCTAGCCTAATCACTTGTGTTTTTGCCTTTAGTGAATGGGCCTTTGGCCTTCATGGCAGATTCCTGGGAGGAAGTCGATTTTGCTCGCGCGTCGTGAAGGAGCAATAGTCGACGAACCTCTTCCCAAGATAAGACTTGGCCGCGATTATACAAAGTTGTGACAAATGTCTCGTACGACTTAGGTAACTTGTTGAGAAGCCGAATGGCCATGTCTTCACTAGGGATCTGCCTACCACATAGTGCTAATTAATGTTGGTAGTCCTAGAATTGGGCTATAACCTTGGTAATTGTGTCGTGTGGCCTAATGGTCAAATTATGAAATTCGGCCTCTAATGCATATATCTTCGAAGGAATTTTGTCTTCATACAAAGCGGCTAACATATCCCAAGCATCCTTGGACATCTTGCAGGCCGTGATATGGACTTTCGTCAGTTCGTCACAAGCAAGTAATAGCTGACCTAAAGCTCTTTTGTCCTTGACATTCCACACATGCCAATTGTCTAAGTTGGTATCCCTATTGGGGTCGGGGTCTGACCCATCTACCACTTCATGAAGAAGATTCGTGTAGAGATAGGCGCACATGACATATTTCCATAGATTGTAATTTTGCCCATCGAGGCGTTCATCCTTAGGCATAAAAATAGGGGTGAAAGAGGGTAAGAAGTTAGCCATAGATGATGAGCTACCTTCACTTTTGGTCATTACAAAGCTTTGAAGATAGAGTGTTTAGAAACACTACCAAAATCTTCCCCAAACGCATAAGATTTGAAGATAAAGTGTTTAGAAACACTACCAAAATCTCTTGCCAAAAATGCCGCTTCAAAATAATTGCAAGGCTTGAAATAAACAACTGGACACCGCACTTAAGAATTCTTTGGGGGGGGGGGGGGGGGGGGAGGGCGGCTTAGAGTAGCCCTGCACTTGTACAACCCCAAGAGAAGTCGACACGAGAGGAGGGCTCAAATTAGCCCGATGTACACCGATTGAGCCTTAGAGTACGTTGAGAGACTTGAAGAAGTTTGTGAGTGGTCTTAGACCAGGTTCCAACTCACAGATGCACACACACAATGTCTTCTTGCTTATATTTCTTGATATACAATGAGTGGGCACTTAGTGCCAATTGGTGTTGAGAGAGAAGCCCTTTTTGTATATATAGCCAGTATATGGAATAATCCAAGTTGGGAAAAGAAAAACTCAATGCAAATTTATGTGGGCCATTGAGCATGCATAACAAAACTCAAAAATATTTGAATCACTCATTTAATTCTGCTCGTTGTTAACTTCCATTCAGTGCATCATATGAGTATTTAATGTCTAATTCATAAATGGAGGGACAGATGTCAAATAGGCCTTACTAAATATAGCAAATTAGTCACGCAGAACCAAAATGAAGAGCGCCCAAAATGAAGAGCGCCTTAATGCACTGAACCAAGTCGTGTGCTTGATTTGTCTCCTATGTCTTTCTTTTGCTAGGGCCATTGCGACACAACAGTAATTCTCTGTGATGCTCTCCTTCAACCGAAGCTGTGCAGGTTCCCGATGGCTTCTACACGTACCACGACATAGAGCTGACCGTTCCGTCCTCCGATCACGCTTTGGTGCTCAATTGACACCACTTCTCCTCATGCGAGTAGATCCTTTGATTTCCTGGTCTCAACCAAGCGCTACATCTTCACTTTGGACACTGATTGCTCACCTGCCAAAGATCCAATCACTGGATCCCTTATCGACCCTGAGTGGAAGCTTGAGTCGGAGTGGAAGCTTGAGTCGGAGAGAGACCTTCCAGCCTTGCATGAACGGATTCCCTTGTAACGTTACACCGCAGCAGTATGCTTCTCTCTCTGTACGTGCAGGACCCGGGAACATTTCGGCCAAGCGCTACAATGTTTGGAAGAACCTGGAGACCGTCTCTCTCTCTCTCTCTCTCTCTCTCTCTCTCTCTCTCTCTCTCTCTCTCTCTCTCTCTCTCTCTCTCTCTCTCTCTCTCCTCAAAATGGAGTGCCTCCTGGATAAAAAATGGAGATGCACTCATGCGGATACAAATGTAGATGAAGTAGGAGCAATCATGTCGTCAACGGGTCCTGCGTCAGGCCTCTCTTTCTTCTACTCCAACTAGAAGTGGATATACTCCATCAATTTTGAGAGAACAATTTAAGTTTAGGAAAGGATTGAGGGTTAATTTGGAGAGTTTGAGGGAAAAATTTAGCATGGGGAGAGGATTGATTTAAATATGGACGGTTGGAGGGATGAATTTGGGATTGAGCAGAGGGTTGAGGCTGGAGAGTTTGAGTGACAATTTTCGGTTGAAGAGAGGTTTGGGGGCGAATTTGGAGAGTTTATGGGATGAATTTGGGTTGAGGAGAGGGTTGAGGGCAAATTTTGAGATTCAAATTCGGGATGGGGAGAAGGTTCAAGCAAATTTGGAGATTTGGAGGGACAAATTTGGGTTGAGAAGAGGGTTGAAGGTGAATTTGGAGAGTTTGAGCGGAAAATCTCGGGTTAAGGAGAGGGTTGAGGCAAAAATAGAGGGTTGAGAGACAAAGTTGGGTTGAGGAGAGGGTTGAGGGTGAATTTGGAGAGTTTGAAAGAGGAATTATGATGGGGAGAGGTTTGAGGAGAATTTTAAGAGTTTGAGGGGCAAATTTGGGGTTGAGGAGAGGGTTGACGCAAATTTGGAGGGTTCGATGGACGCTTTTTGCTTGAGCATAAGGTTGAGGGTGAATTTGGAGAGTTTAAGGGACGAGTTTTGGATTAGGATAGGGGTGAGGAAAATTTTGAGGGTTTGAGGAAAAAATTCGGGGTTTAGGAGAGCTTTGAGGGAGATTTTGATGGACAAATTTGGGTTGAGTAGAGAGTTGAGGGCAAATTGGGAGAGTTTGAGGTAAGCATTTGGGATGGAGAGAGGGTTCAAGTGAATTTGGATGTTTTGAGAGACAAATTTGGGTTGAGGAGATGAAGTTGTATTCTAACATGTTGATGCAAATGACCTTTTTGTGGCTCCTCCAAGCCCAAGGAAGATGCTCCACTAAAAGTGCGCAAGCAAATTCTTCAAGAAAATGCTCGAAGAACTCATGCCTTAACCTAATATAAAGACTCGTGCTAAATATATTGCCCAAGAATGTATAGAAATATGTTCCATGGATTCCAAACGTAACCGAACTAATGTAAAAGTGATATGTCCTTGTGCCAAACTACACGAACACTTTTTTCTTTGTAAAGAAATATAAATTAAGTTTTTAGCCCAATTCAAACTTTTAGATGCCTATATGGATGCATTTATTGAGATGTATATTGATAATCAGATGAAAATTCATTTTTTATTTAATTGTTTTGAACATTGGCACCGACGTTTATGGATGCACATACCAACATGATTACCAACAGAAGTGCCAATTATTGACATTCTTTCGATATGTATATGGATGACTATATGTTGTTTGATGCTTTCTCTACAACGTGTATTTGGATGTGGAGATCAATTGTAGCCATCAAAATCGATGTTCAAAATTACAAAACGTGTTGTATTACTAGCTATAAGATCCCTGTCAAATCTTTGACTAATTGCATCTCGTGACATCTACATGCATGGATTCATTAAGAACGAAATGGATCCATCAAAGGAAGGACGATTCTTGAATATATCATTGAGATTTAGGATAGAATCAAACATGCTAAGGATTCATCTTAAAATTGACTCTGATAAAGCTTATGATAGGTTGGAGTGGGAAATCATTCTCCAATCCCTCAAAGACTTTGGATTTGGATCTTTATTAACAAAAAAATAGCTTCTATTCTTCTTAGAAATGCTTTTGATTGGATTAACATCAATGAATATCTCTCCTTGGAACTTTTTTTACTGTGCTCTTTCAAGAATAGTTGTCCTCTTGCCTCATTACTATTTTCATTTTATATGGATGGGTTCAATTGTTTAATAACAAATCAAATGCAGTGGGCTCATGTTGAGGGCCCTTACTCTTCCTGATGGTCAAGACCAAATGACGTTTAGGCTTTTGTAGATGATACAAATAGTGTTTTGCAAAGTGAAGATGATAGCATCTCCACTTTTTCCACTATCTTTTCCATTGCCTCTAGATCTAGAATTAACCCCTTTGAGATGGCTTTTGAAATGCTTCCACTGTCTTCCCTGAGTTTTTTGAGGGATCAAGGTTGCATGGAGATTTCCTCTCATGCAAATCATTGATTTTCTCAAAATCCCAATCGTTTTAGGGGTTTCTACGTTGGGATAAATTCTTAGTAAGCTGAAGAATATTGTTCAACATTGGAAAGGAATACATCTTAGTCTTGCTCATAAAAGAATGGTGATCAATACATTCCTTATTTTTGCTATCATCTACTTTTGGATTGTTGGAGAGCAAATAACAATGTGATATTGAACTTTGACAGAGCTTACAAGAGCTTCCTCTAGATAGTGATCCTAATCCAAGGGCGATGCCGAAGATTTGTTGAAATGAAGAGAAAACAATCATAATCTAGTAACATCCATACATTCAACAAGCTATGTATGAAGGAATAAAAATATCAAAACATGATGAATGAATTGAAATGACTTACATTGAATGATCTATGAGCATGGAGGCTTCATGAGGAGAGAGTGGGCACTCTTGTCAAGACCTTGGACAAATCAACTTATGGAGAGTGGAGTGAGGTCCTCCTTACATGGAGTAGATGGAAAATGTACTTTGCATGAGGGATATGTGTTCTTTCTTGACCATGAAAGAGGCTTTGGAAATAATGGTGGAGTGCGGATATCTGAACAACCCCCTCCATGTGATGGCCCTTCTATTGTAAATATGGTGAACTATCGATATATGGCATGATCCTTAGACATATCTTGGACATGTGGCATCCAATTGTGAGACATATGGCATCCCTTGTTTCCATGGACATATAACATCCATGTGGTTTTGTATCCATGAACATATATCATCCATTGTATGTGGGGCATATGACATCTGTGGGATCTAGGGACATATGACATTCCTAGAAATGCATAAGGCTTTACAAACATGGGGTAGGTAGTACCTTTAGGTTCATTTCCTTATTTTTCCTTTGTTTTTTTAGTGTAGAATCTCTTGGATCCATTGTTGAAATCCTATTCCTTCTTCTTTTTAGTGTATACATTGTGGACAAATTTAACTCCAATATGCACAATGCAAGTTAATGAACCTATTCTAGAATCTCTCCTTTAGGACACCTATTGAAAATTTCCCAACTTAAGATACTTTTCTCAAAGGCTTTAACTTTAAGTTCTTCAGAATTTTCAATCTAATGAGCGATTCCTAACTTCTCTCTTCTAGAGTGTACGGAACCTTAGAAAGTCATTAGAGTTATGCTAGATTATACTGTTGGAGATAGATGTCTGCCGAAGCACGCGAATAGCACCAGGAAGAAGAAGAAGCTTGGAGCACAAACACACAATACTGAATGTATTACTAGAGAATGTACAAAGATACGTAGCCCACTAGGGCAATAGGCGTATACACAAGCCAGGGGAAAAGAACCTCCTAAAGAGGGGAAAAAGTGCCCCGACGGTCCTGGTGTGTTCACACACATCACTACCTAAATATATCAACAAATCCCCCCTGGGAGTGATGCGGTGAACAAGGAGCTGGCGCTCATGTATAAGGAAGTGCCAAGCTATGTGGAAATCACTCCACAAAAGGAAGTAAGCCCAAAGCTTTGCGGAAAGCTTCAAACTTCTCCCTAGGCAGAGCCTTCGTGAAAAGGTCTGCTATGTTCTCCTGCGTGGGCACATATGCCAAGTTGATCTCCCCAGCAGAGAACCTCTCCCTGGCATAGTGATAATGCACCTCAATGTGCTTAGTGCTAGCATGGAACATAGGGTTCTTTGCAACTACCAATGCGCTCTAACTATCAGTGAAGATGGTGGTGGCAGAAGATTGGCCAACACCCAAATCAGCCATAAGGCGTCTGAGCCACACACACTCAACAGTTGCTGCGAAAGCTGCCCTATACTCAGCCTCACAACTAGAAGTGGCCATAGTAGGCTGCTTCTTGCTCAACCAAGATATACATGAGCTACCAAGCATGAAGCAAAAACCACTCGTGGACACATGAGTGTCATAGCAACCAACCCAATCTGAGTCAGAGAAAGCATGCAAATCTGGCGGTAGTGATCCCCCCTTGGGATAAAACAACCCAAGTAGTCGAGTACCACTCAAGTAGCGAAAGATGCGCTTAACTTCCTTCCAATGCATGACTCTTGGGCAATGCATAAACCTGCACATCTGTGAGACAACAAACTGAATATCTGGTCGAGTAATGCATAAGTAGATCAAGCATCCAACAGCCTACTGATAGAGAACAGCATCAAATGCATCTCCAGCAGCATGAAGACTCAATCGTAAACCTGTCTCCATAGGAGTGGAAATAGGCTTACAGTCTTCAAGGCCAAAACATTGCAATAATGTGTCAATATATTTCCTTTGACACAAGCCTTTCTGCACAAAGCCACGGGGCTGAAAAACATACACTTCTTCATGCAAGTCACCATTCAGAAATGTTGTTTTAATGTCCAACTGATGTACATTCCAACCATGATGTGCTGCAAGTGCACAAATGCTCCGAACAGTGTTGAGTCTACTTGTGAACATAAACACATAAGAACTTTGGAGAAGGTGATGAGCCATCAAAGGTCTCCATGGAAGCTTCACCATGGGCTCTGATACCAATGCAAGGGACTCATGATTGTGACCACCATGTGCTAGAGAGATGACTCTCATCCTAACCATATGCCTCTATATATAGCTCTGTGATCCAAGGGATTGCCTTCTTGGGTAGGTGGATTCTAATCATCCATGTGTCATCCATGTGTCATCCATGTGTCATCCATGTAACTACATCACTACAACAGATCGATGGTATACCGAAGTTTTTACCGAGGAAAATGAACGCGACTTTATTTGCCGCGACGCTGGTGTAAAGGTCGGTTTCCGCGTCGGTACCAAAGAGTCGGTATAGGCATCGGTCTAGATGTCGGTAAAAGCGTCAGGATATGCGTCGATATATACGTCAGTATAAACGTCCGTATATGCGTCGGTAACCGCTTTCTGCTGCATCGCCTCCTGGGTGTACCGACAGTTATTCCGATGACACTACTGGGAGTACCATCACTTATACCGACGACCATACCTGCAAAATTTTTTTTGGGTAGAATGTTTTGTCTTTTGCTACAGCAACATTACCATGATGTTGCTGAACAAAAGACAATACACTCTGCCCAAAAAAAACCGAGTACATGTGATGTGTACTCTAATGACAACCGAAATATGATTTCATGAAACAGAGTATTATTGTACACAAAAGAGATCGATAATCAGAATGAACAATGAACCATGTACAAAAGAAGTTAAATATTTCAATAATGAAGCATGTACAAGAGTGTGGCAAACCACTGTCATATATGATGCTTTTACAAAATGTGGCAAAGCAATGTATTGCCATATGGAAATCAAATACAAAATATTGGTCTTCCACTGCCATACACATGCAAAGAACGTTCCATATCAACAGTCCTGCAACAAAGAACAATAATGGAATGAGATAAATTCACATGAAAATTACAAACAAGTAAAAACCAAGTTTATAAATTAATTACCTCATCGCAAATGCTCCCATGAAACTACCGCACCGCATCCCTCCAAGTCCTGCAATAGTGCAGTCAACCCATGACTATATCCATAAGACTCCTCCGATCGTGTTGGAGGACGACCCATTGCCAGCTCTTGAAACAAATATAAAAAGATTAGAGAAATATATATGAGAAATTTAACACAAATAAATTCTATAAATGAAATGGTACTTACAAACTCATGATGCATCGTGTCATATCCGCCGCTGCCCAAATGTGACGGTCCCATCGTGTCTAGACGTGTGGCTGCGGCATTTCGCTGCTGGCGATATCGATCAGGAGTCTACTGCTGCTCATCACGAATCATGTCCCACTCCTCAGCATCTAACCACACAGGCTTTGATAAGCCTTCTCTGAATGCATCACGAGCCTCCGATCGTCGATGCGACATGACCTCACGTCAGTATGCAGAATCCAATCTGAACTGACAATCGACTGTCCATCGGCTGGTCGGAACTCCTCGTAAATCGTCTGTGTGATATAATTCTTTCGATCTTTATCCTGTTCACTCCATTTCCGCATGATGGAGTGTCCAAACTGGATGGAGCAAAGCTGTCGTATGCGTGCATGCATTGCTTTGCTAGCCGCATCCATCACCGAAGCTCCATCTCGGATACTATACACCTTGGAGTCATCATGGTCATGAGCACCCCAAGGTGTACGTGGTGTACTGTGTGGCATACCTACATGTGAGGTACTCGTCCTAGGAGTAGAAGCGGGCCACACAACGTCCGTCGCACTGTCTCCACAACAACCACCTCCTCCACCTCTAGACCTACGTATAGATCCACTCCTAGAACCTCCTGCTCCAGAGCGTGACCTTGATCTACGAGACGGACCAGACCCTGTATCGCGCTGAGGTGTCGAACGCACATGTCTACTAGTAGATCCAGTAGGAGATGGCTGCAAAGATGGTCGTGGTGGAGTCACAAAGCTAGGAGACATACCTCCTACGGGAGTAGCACCACCCTCAGGAGTGAAACCGGCAGGAGTGACACCGACGGGAGTGAGGCCAGCGGGAGTGAGGCCGGCAGGAGTAAGGCCGCCAGGAGTGAGGCCGGGAGGAGTGCTACCACGAGTGATCCAATACTGTGATGCAGCGGCCATATACGCAGGAGGAACCTGAGAGATGAACTCCAAAAACTGCTCCTCTGTCATGGATTGTGGAATGACTGGAGAACTGTCTCCCATCATGCTCTGTAATAAAAGAACTCAAATAATTAGCATGCGATAAGAAAAATAATATATGGAATAAACAAAAAAAAACCAAAAATTAGTATGTACAAGTCTTTTATTCAAAAGTCCTCTATTCTAGCATCCTCTTGAAGATCCGATGCACCGAGAATATCTATCTCTAAATTGATGGCTTCTAAATCGCTTGCTATGCTGGTTTCCTCCTGATCATCGTCTATTGCTTCGTCTTCTCGAACAATGACCTCTTCTTCAATGACCTCTTCTTTTGGAACAATGATCTCTTCCTCCTCAACTATCGAATGAATCTCTGAGTCCACTAGAGATGGACTTTCTTCTACATCTACATTTTCAAAAATTTGTCTACTACGTGGAGCGACTTGTAAAACAAATAGCCACTCTAGGTCTTTTGAATCTGGTATAAAAACAACTTGCTCACAGTGTTTGGGAAGTATAAATGTATCCCTTTCATCTGTCCATAATCTTGTGGAGTCGACTTGAAGCAAACCGCTCTTATCTCGTCTCACTGTTGTGTTTCTTCCAAAGGTAACTACTTTGAACCATTTCACGTCAAAAACAAAGTAATCAAACTTTCTAAAAGATAGTTTCAAGATGTCTTGAATCACACCACAATAATCTAACTCGCCTTCTAGAGCATTATCATCTCTTGCACTCGCTCTACTTTTTTGCAAAAAATTCACCATCACTCCACTATCAAAAGTAGACCGGTTTTGATCGATTCGTGCGATTCGAAAGTGTCGTCCATGAGACCATAGTGCACCGTATTTGATATACTCCCAATCACATCCTTTTGCGAGTTCTTCTTCTTCTTCAGAGATTTCTTCACCCGCTGCCTTTGCTTGTGAAACCGCTGCATCTAGCCATCTGCTTGTTGGAAAAGGTGGGAGAGGTCGAAGATTTTCTGGAAGAGGCAAAAATCGAGTGGAACGATTTCTTCAAAATTGAGCTCTTTCCTTTGCGTTAGTTTCCTTGGAAAGTTCATACCTTTCTAACCACTTTTGCATAGGCTCATATTTAACTATGCAAAACTTCATTGCCTTCTCTTTGAAAGCTACATCCATTTTTCTTTGCAATCCTTTACCTTGTGGTTCATCGCCTACGAGACGAACATCTTCATCATAGCTCCATAAGCGAGGTATTTCGGGATCCGATATACATAGAAACTCAGTAATGAATACAAGAGATTCTTGTACAAGCCATCCCTCTGCCATGCTACCCTCTGGACGTGCTCTCTGTTGAACAAACCCTTTTAATGTCTTCATAAAGCGCTCTAAGAAGAACATCCATCGACTATGGACAGTTCCTGCTATTGCAACTTCATTTACTAAATAAAGTTGAATAGTGAGAATACTTGTGGGAAAGTATTTCTCTACCATACAAACAGCCTCGATAGCATTGAGTTTCGCCTCTATGCTATCTCTATTTATCTCTTTAGAAGATATCCACCATACTAAAGAACTAATTTTATAAATGGTTTTTCGTACATCCTCTGAAAGACAATCTTTTAGGGCTACAGGGAGCACAAACTTTAAAAACTTGTGCCAATCATGAGACTTGAGTCCTTCAAGATCGTCGTTTCGTGTGAAAGCAGTCTTTATACATCTCATGCATCCAGTAGGTGTACGAAACTCTGAAATTATTTTCTTCACTTGTTGCTCTTCCATCATGCGAAGCACCCAAGGAGCTCTTAGTAACGATACTGTTCCGTTGGGCTTAGTAATTACCCACAACTCTCGCATACGACCTCACTCTTCTAGGTCATCCCTTTGTGCTTTGCTTTCTTTCTTTCCGATCAAAGTTTTCCAAAGCATCTCTCCCACATTCTTGAAAACATGCATCAGGTCTACCAAATGATTGATCACCAATTCACTCCAATAAGGGAGTTCATGAAAAATGGACAACCGTTTCATGCCAGCAACTGGATTTTCTAATCAGAAAGTCTTAGACTTAAATCTGAAATACTAAACCCTAAAACCCTAATCTTAAATATCTAGACCTAAAATATGTATATTTCTATATACATGTGTTTATACATGTATGTATGTATTACATGTGTATGTGTATGTGTGCATATATGTTATGTAGGTGTTATAACCCTAAAACCCTAATCTTAAAGATTTAAATCTAAAATATGTATATTTTTGTATGCATGTATATCTACATGTATGTATGTATTATATGTATATGTGTGTTTGTGTATATATGTTATCTACATATTAAAATCCTAAAACCCTAATCAGAAAGACTTAGACTTAAATCTGAAATACTAAACCCTAAAACCCTAATCTTAAATATCTAGACCTAAAATATGTATATTTCTGTATACATGTGTATATACATGTGTATATGTATTACATGTGTATGTGTATGTGTGCATATATGTTATGTAGGTGTTATAACCCTAAAACCCTAATCTTAAAGATTTAAATCTAAAATATGTATATTTTTGTATGCATGTGTATCTACATGTATGTATGTATTATATGTATATGTGTGTTTGTGTATATATGTTATCTACATATTAAAATCCTAAAACCCTAATCAGAAAGACTTAGACTTAAATCTGAAATACTAAACCCTAAAACCCTAATCTTAAATATCTAGACCTAAAATATGTATATTTCCGTATACATGTGTATATACATGTATATATGTATTATATGTGTATGTGTATGTGTGCATATATGTTATGTAGGTGTTATAACCCTAAAACCCTAATCTTAAAGATTTAAATCTAAAATATGTATATTTTTTGTATGCATGTGAATCTACATGTATGTATGTATTATATGTATATGTGTGTTTGTGTATATATGTTATCTACGTATTAAAATCCTAAAACCCTAATCAGAAAGACTTAGACTTAAAATCTAAAATACTAAACCCTAAAACCTTAATCTTAGATATCTATATCTAAAATCCTAAAACCCTAATCTTAAATATTTAAACCCTAAAACCCTAATCCTATTTAAAACCCTAAAACTCTAATCTTAAATATTTAACCCTAAAACCCTAATCCTTTTTTTATATATTTGATGTAAAACAAAAACTTCAAAATAAAAATAGGATTATATGTGTGTATGTATGCATGTGTGTATATATGTGTGTGTATGTATGCATGTGTACATGTGTGTGTGTATGTATACATGTGTGTACATGTGTGTGCATGTGTATGTGTGTGTATGTAGGCATGCATGTGTGTGCATGTGTGTGTACGTGTGTGTATGTATGCATGCATGTATGTGTATGTGTGTGTATGTGTATGCATGCGTATACATGTGTGTGTCTGTATACATGCATGTGTGTATATGTGTGTATGTATGCATGTGTGTATATATGTGTGTATGCATGCATGCCGGTATATGTGTGTGTATGTATGCATGCATGTGTGTATATGTGTGTATATATGCGTGTGTGTATGTATGTGTGTATATGTGTGTGTGTATGTGTATGTATGCATATGTGTATATATGTGTGTGTATGTATGTGTGTATGTATGTGTGTATGCATGTGTGTGTATGTATGCATGTGTGTCAATTTATGTGTGTGTGTGTATGCATGCATATGTGTATATGTGTGTGTGTATGTAAGCATGCATGTGTGTATAGGTGTGTGTATGTAAGCATGCATGTGTGTATAGGTGTGTGTATGTAAGCATGCATGTGTGTACATGTATGTGTGTATGTATGCATGTGTAAATTAATGTGTATCTTCCTTTCTCTTCTCTCTCTCTTTCTTTCTCTCTCTCTCTCTCTCTCTCTCTCTCTCTCTCTCTCTCTCTCTCTATCTCTCTCTCTCTCCCTCCTTAATCTCTCTCTATCAATAGCGAATAAAAGAATCACATACAAGTATGTCTCTCTTTGAATCGTTGTCGTCAAAGTGTAATGTAGGTCGTCTCTCGTCCAATTCCAAACAATCGATGCCAAAGAACTTCTGCAAAATCAACGAAAAAAGAAATTAGAAACCCTAAAGCATAGAGAAACACAAATGCAAACACTACGCGGAGCACTTACCAAGATGTGAGAGCTAAACCGAGAGAGAGTGTGTGTGTAGAGAGAGAGATCCGTGTGTGTGTGTGTGTGCACAAGACAATGCAGGTTCGCGCGCGCAAGTTCGACAGTAGACCGACAGTACTCAAACACGCGTAGAAATGTGAAGTTTTGCTCTCGGGTTCGCGGTATGTTTAAAAATTCGCCGCAGGTATAGGCGCCAATATGGACGTCGGTATATGCGTCGGTAGTTGCCAGTAAGTTACCGACGCTTATACCGACACTCATACCGACGCATATACCGACGCGTATACCAACGCTTATACCAGCGACTACGGGCCACACCGACGATCCGTTTAAAACGGTCATACCAACGGTCACTTGACCGTTGGTATCTCTTAGTGAGATTTTCCGAGGGTTATACCGACGCCGACTATGACCGTCGATATATGCAGCATCGGTATGCCCCTCATATGTTGTAGTGCATGTGCACCAAGTGTCCCAGTTAACTAGAGTTAAGTCAAGTGGATGCTTCAAAAAGGTTCTAGAGCTCTTTGAGTAAAGTACTCTCCCATGCACCCCATGGGTGTCGAACCCAAGACCTCTTCCTTTACACCCTTGATTCTTAACCACAAGGCTAAGTGGATCACTTGGTTACAAGAGCATCCGGTTCAGGGTCATGTGAAACTCCTCTTCCATCGTCCTATTCATTCACATAAAGAAGCCATACTCATCAGAACATAAAGAAGCCATACTCATCAGAAGCAACTTCCTGCGTGATGCTCAAGAAAGTAAGACAATCATTAATCTAATTAAAGATTGCAGATTTTCACAGCTACCCACCATCAAAGCTACTTTGTTCTAAATATGTCCGATATCAGTGGCGCAATACTGTTATGATGCGATCTAAAACTGACCAAACCTTAAGATATGGAAGAAAAGAGAAAAAGCAGAATGCAAAAAATTTGTTGTGATAAAAGCGAACGCAAATTACTCAATTGTACTTTAAAGTTTCCACAGTATCTTAGCGCTTATTTCTGCTAGTCATCATCATCAAGTAGTAACCGTCAGCTGCTCAAACGTTCGGTTTTTTGTCCACTGGATCACCTTTTTGGGTTTCTTTGACACGTTGCCGATGCTGCTTGTAAAGTTTCTCGATTTCGATACTGAATCTGCATCTGCGTTAACCGTCGTTGACAACTCGCTGTATCAAAAGAAAGAGTTTCCATTCGTCATTCTCATCGAGAAGTGCGTAGCTGCTCATGTGTTTATTGATCAACGTTTAATTGAACTAAAAGAAATGCTTGCACCCTGTTTATATGAGCCGGCTAATTTGGCTTTCATGAGCTTTTATATGATGCGGTCATACGCATTACTATAAGCTCCAGCATACAGAACTTAACCTCCAGCAACATTCATCGTTTATGACACGTTTCAAATATTCTGTAAAAAGAGATTAAAAACCAATGCACAAATAGAAACTTCAGATATGCAGAGGATCGCAGCCCTCTTGTGCTATTATATTGCTGACAGCTCCATTCATCGTTTATGACACGTTTCAAATATTCTGTAAAAAGAGATTAAAAACCAATGCACAAATAGAAACTTCAGATATGCAGAGGATCGCAGCCCTCTTGTGCTATTATATTGCTGGAAAGCACAGATACTCTTTAATGTCCTTTGATTATCACGTATCAGATGCCCTGAACGTGCCCTTCCCTAGTATTTTGTGGCTGCGAAAATTCCATGGTAGCAGACATGCACTTGTTCTATACAAGATCTGCCATTGTGATGACATTGCGTTTCTCGTGTTCGACAGAAATAATCAACGGAGTGATTTATGCATGGTCATTAGCAGAGGGATTCGCAATCTCCGGGATTGAGTTATAGAGCTCCAAACCATTCTCGCTTATCATGATAGAAAACCAGATTACAAGGCGCCGTAGTATGTGGTCCGATATCTGTGACGATTTTATTCGTCTAGTAAAGAATAAAAGCAAAAAAGAAAACAGAAAATCCATCCGTCACTTCCGGATTATCAGAAACCAGTACGCAACTTCCATATCTCAGCTTTCAAGTTTTGATTGATCATGATAGAAGTCCTTCTCAAAGAAACGATAGCTTCGATGTTTTACAGATAATGGGACAAAAGTTGATGGTTTTGCGAAGATGCTGATACCATGTGTAACAATATTCAGAGCGGAGAGAGCAAACTTATGATTTTCTCCACGTTGTTTATTTAGTATATATTGGAGCACACTAAAAATGTTAGTTTCCTTGTCGTGTATCTGTGAATTTTCTCTGGCACGATGCCAGCCCACTGGTTCTACGTGAAGTGCCGCATTCACTTCCGTCTGTCGTACTGATCTGTTAAAACTAAAATGATAAATTCCTGTTTTCCATCGTTCTCATCTTTTAAGAATAAAATCAGTGCCATATCCCCATTGCTTGTCATGATCTGTAATAGAGTCCAAAGCAACCCACCACATTGTCATGATCTGTAATAGAGTCCAAAGCAACCCACCACATAGCCGTTTTAAAGATCAGAAAACAATTTGCCAACCACCCGATATCAAGCTCCGACACACAACTGCCGCAAATATTTTTCTTCAGATTTCACATGCGCAGAAGGTTACTACCCCTCTTCAAACAACTTCTACGGCTCTCATGATGCAAACGTAGATCTCCAAAACGGTTGTTGAAAGAGATGATCGAATATCTATCCTGAGAAGAATCACAGCTTTCAAATATATTGCGGTTCATTATCATTATTTTCAAAGAGCATCATCATGCCGGAGATATTGATTTGGTATATGAACCTACACAAGATAATGTGACTGAAATATTCACCAAAGCTCTTCCATGGAAAATGTTCGAAGCTTTTTACAAAGCTTTAGGCTTATTACCATGTGGGGGCTAATCATTGACTCATGTGGAGAATCACAACTTTCAAATATCTTACATTCCTTTAAAACACATGGTTAAAATCTATAATCCTCCATTGTCCTTATAAGTATCAAAACTGCCAAATACCCTTTCTTTTTCCAATTTTTTGAGAGGCTTTTGAATTTAATTATCTTCTTTGCATGCCGAAGTATCTCGAGCTTCAAAAGATTTAACTATAAGTTTACGCATCGCATTCACTTCGTACTAAGTTTCTCACACCATGCACATGGACATTGTTTAATCCATAAAGTAATTGATTTAATAAACATAATCTAGATATTTCGGATGCACAAAATACTTGTGTTTCCTTATATATACATCTTATCACAATCCATTAAAATGCATTCTTTAAACCCATATGATAGAATTTGCAACCATCCATAGTTGTCGTTGTGACTAGGACTCTAGCTATTATTATCCTTGGAACATGACCAAATAATTTATCATATTCAGTGCCTCATTTTTCATACCCTTTTACAACAAGGGAAGTCTACAATGTGAAACAAAAGACTCATTCAATTAGAATGTATATATTTCTTCACCATGATGTTCTATAATTATGGTTATGGAACTAATTTCATATTCTAAATGTTGTTAGAGTCCATATCTTTCTACTTTTGAGTCTTTCATGCAATGGGAATCACCAAAGACTTGTTTGGCATGATTCAAGATGAATATAAACTTGATGGGACCAACCATAGGATGTGCTATTACATGAAGAAGCATGTTGTTGCAAAGCAACTATGCAACATAGTGGAAGATGTTGACAACTAACATGAGAGTTCTTCTACTATGGAGCCTATTGCCATAGATTCATGATCTTCTTCAAGTGCAGTGGCTATGCCTTCTCCACCTATGCAAGTTCAACTTAGATGGCATGGAAATGATGCTCAATCTCTTGCATTGATTGTCGTTTCTATGAAGCAACATATTGTTCCACACATCTAGTCATGCACTACTTCAGGAAAAGCTTGGGATACACTTGCTTCTTTGTATGCTATGCATAATGAAGAACATGTTGCTTAATTGATAAATCAGCTTCAAGATGTATGTATGTCTGAAAATGTGTGAGTGGATGTATATGTTACACACATCAAGTTTGAAAAAGAAACTATAAAACATTGATGAGATTAGTCCCGATGCATCACTCATTTCTACACTACTCGAAGGATTGTCTGAATCTTTTCAAAGCTTTGCTACTACAATTCATTTGTTGCAAAATTAAATCCAAATATTATACTTTTGATGAGGTTATGTCTTTTTTTTTTCAAGAAGAGAAATCAAGAGTGAATAGAAGTGTGCTTGAGGAAACACAAGCACTTTTTTTTACAAAAAAGGAAAAAAGCAAGTATGGTTCAAATTTGGGTTCATCAAAACCAAATCCTCACTCGTCCTTTTCTACTTCTTCCTCTCTTGATGGTGATATTCAAAATAAAAAAGAGACAAGTATATTTGAAAAGGTGGACATACCATTGATGATAGTAGAAAGCTTCACAAGTGTAATGAGAAGAAGAAGCAATATTACATGTCTATTGTTGACAATACATCTAATGCAAACAATGATGAAGCTAATGTTGCTCAAGATTTTTGGGTATTTGTTGTTACATGTCATCATGACTCACCATCACATTCTATATGTATGATTGTGAATATGTCTGATTCGGATTGGTTTTTTGATACTAGTGCTTCAAATCATATCACTTCATGCAAAAAAAAAATTGTGAGGCTTTGGAAGATGCATCCAAGGGAGGACATGTTCTATATGCAAACAATGATTCTTATCCTATTATTGGAGTTGGAAAAATTCTGCTCACAACTACAAATGGAGGTTTTATTACTCTCAAGAATGTGTTGTATGTACCCAATATCAAGATAAAATTGATTTAGGTTCCAACTATTGATAGTGCTAGACTTCATGTAAACTTTGTTGATAACAAATGTATGGTTCATGATTTCCATAATGGCGATGTTATTGTGATATGGGGGACATTATGCAATGAATTTTATTGCTTGGATACATGTAAGGGAGTTTCTTGAAATCCATTTCTTAGACATACTTCTTCTATAGATAAAATGGAGTTATGGCATGCTCATTTAGGTCATTTGAACTTCAATAGTTTTCTTTACTTGGAAAATAAAGATATGGTTATTGTTTTTCCAACATTTGAGTCCATTCAAAAGCATGCATGTGAAGGTTTTATATTTGAAAGGATGCATTGTGCCCCTTTTCCCAAAGATGGTGTGACACATGCTACACAAAAATTGCAAGTTGTTTAGAATGATGTAAGTTTTCTAGCCAAGACTCCATCTTTTGTTAAGCATGTACACTTTTTTACTTTCATTGATGATGCAACATTCCATACTTGGGTGTATCGTATGAAAGTGAAGAATGAGGTATTCTCTTTGTTTAAAATATTTCTAGGTATGGCAAAAGATTTTTGTGGAAATAAGCGTTTGACTCTTTGAGTGTATCATGAAAATGAATGCATGCATGAATTTAATGCTTTAACTTATTAAAGTGGTGTTTTGCACTGATCTAAAGTGCCATATACACCTCAAAAAAATGATGCTATAGAGTGCAAGGATAGAAAACTTCTTGAAATGGCACGATGTATGACTAAAGGAAAGCATCTTCGAGATATGTTCTCGATGGAAGCGGGCATGTATGCAAGCTTTGTATTCAACCATTGTCCTACAAAAGCATTGAGAGTTATCACACCTTACGAGGCTTGGAGTCGTTGGAAGCCAATTGATAGTCATATGTGCATATTTTGTTGTTTGGAATATGCTCTTGTGCCATCACAATTAATGGGAGAATAACCAACTTCCTTATCCAGCCTTAAAGTAAACGTGGCCTCATTTGCACATTCACAAAACCACTTTTCATTCAAAAAATCAATTCTTTGAATTCTTGAGGAGTGAACCTAAGATCTTTTGAACACATAAATTATACTCAATAATTTTTTAATACAGGTAATTTCACTTAAGATGGTTACTCCTTTTGCCAGAACCAATGTCTCCAAGATAGATGAGTAATAGCCTCCACTAGGAATACATAGATAGAACACTACTCAATCCTAATTTAGTTCTCTTAGAATATGGAGAGATTCAACATGCCTTTTGAGAAAACTTTAGATGATAGAAATCATTTTGTAGAATGCCAAAGATTACAAGAAATGAGTGAGCAATGATAATGAAACAATGCTTCACATTCAAAGCTATCTAGCTCAAATACACAAAAATCTATGAGTTAGATATGACATCACAAAGATGAATGAAATCTTTCAAGCAAGCAAGAGGCTTGCTAAGTAAGGAGTCTAATAGATTATTGAAATGTTGAAAGATCTCTCACACACACATGGGATTCATAATTCAAAGTACTTTGTGTGTTCATATGGATTTAAAAAGATTCCCTGTAAGCTAGGAATCACTTTTCCTAACTATAGGCTTCCATCACACCTAGGTATGATTGATGATCTATGGTTTTGGTGAGGGGTATTTCAAGCTCAAACTTGCACTTGATTTCTCGTGCTTTATGCCTTGCTTTATGTAGCGCCAAGTGGGATGCATCCAAAGATCCATTTATGTATTAAGGTTGAAGCTTGAATTTCAATAGTCAACCTGATGCTTCAAGATCCAATTCTTCAACCTAGTTTCAACAATCCAATGACTTTCTTTGAACTTCTAATCTTCATTGAATCCAAAGATTTGGTGAACATTTCAACACAGTGGTCCTTGGGTTTTAATTCACTTGAGCTTCCATGGCCAGCACTTTCTCTATCATGTAGTGATAGGGTGCCTCCTCTATATTGTGTTTGCTCTTAGCATGGAACATAGGATTGGCAGAATAGGTACGCACTAATCATGCTATCACACATAATTGTAAATTGAATAACCGACAAAATAATTTCAATCTTTAGCTTCTTGGACTACAAAATTTCATAAGTCACTTGGGCTAAAGCCCCATATTCAGGTTCCATGGAGGATAAAGCAATTGTGGGTTGCTTCTTTCCCATACAAGAGACGACCTTCTTGCCAAGCATCACTACATATCCACTTGTACTTCTCTCATCTTATTTGGGTCTAGACCAATCATCATTTGTGTATGGTTTTATCTACAATTCATCTTCAAATAGACCTTCATTGAGTGTACCTTTGAGATATCTGAGTACCTTTTTGGCCACAAGTAAATGTGAAATCTATGTGTGTGCATGAAATGAGATAGCATACCAATATATTTGCAAGATCTAGCCTTGTAATGGTGGCATGGTTTAATGATCCTACTAAAGCCATGTACAAAAGTGGATATCGTACTTCATTACCTTCCATTGAGGTCAATTGTGTGTTTAACTCGATAGTGTTGCACAATGTTTTGCAACTTGTAAGAACATACTTCTTCAACACATACAAAATATACTTTCACTATATAAGCCAAATACCATTGTCTTGCATACAACTTCAATACCCAAGAAATATCTTAGATCTCCAAGGTCCGAAATCTTGAGCTCCTTTCCAAGCTTCTCTTTTATGTGTTTGATACCTTTTTCATGATGACCTATAATAATTAGGTCATCTCCATATATAAATAATTAGACAGATGA
Source organism: Ceratopteris richardii (assembly GCA_020310875.1). Lineage (NCBI taxonomy): Eukaryota > Viridiplantae > Streptophyta > Polypodiopsida > Polypodiales > Pteridaceae > Ceratopteris > Ceratopteris richardii. The sequence continues at coordinate 31,499,039 of CM035425.1, forward strand.
TTCACCTTCCTTCTTTTAGAACAATGATGGAACTACCTTGCTTTTGGTTGTATCCTCAATTGATCAAATAGTCCACAAGTCTTTGATTTCATGCCCTTGGGGTTTTCTTGAGGCCATATAATGCTTTCTTCAACCTTCAAACATATCCATCCTTGACTTTCTCTTCAAACCGGAATGCTTGGTCCATGTACACAACTTCCTCTAGCTCCCCATTTAGAAATGCATTTTTCACATCAAGTTGATACATCATCCAATTCTTGCTTTGTGCACTGGCAATGATAGCTCTAATGGTGGTCATCTTAGCCATAGGGATAAATGTCTCCTCATAGTCTATTCCATATGTTTTAGCAAATCATTTCGCTACAAGCCTAGCTTTATATCTAGCAATACTACCATCTGAATGCTTCTATACCATATAAACACACTTTTTCCTAAAAACCTTCATATCCTTCTTCCTTGGCACAAGAGCCCAAGTGTGACTATTCTCCAAATCCTTGATCTCTTCTTGTATAGCTTCTTGCCATTCCCTACATGTGTTTGCTTCGTCAAATCATGTGGGTTCTTCAATAACCTTGCTCATGTAAGCACAATGTCTACCCATATATGAATCATAGGTAAGTCTTTCAACTCGATACCTTCCCCTATCAGACCTTCTCAGTCTTACCATTCCATTGATTTGGATATTTTATGTTATTCACCTTCTTCCCATGATGGTCTGCATTGATGTCAATCCATAGGTTTTCATCATCTTCTATTCCTATGATTTTGGCATGAACTTTGCTCCTTGCATCACTTAATTCACTTGATGTAGGACTATCCTATCCCATGATTGTTGAGAACTTGACTCTTTTGTTCCACTAATAACCACGCTCTCTGGTTCATTTCTTGACATCCTCTTTTCTTCATCTTCATTACCCTGCATAGATACATGTGTAGTATAGCAAGGTAAAATCTCATCAACTCTAACACCCCTTGATACTTTTAGTTCCTTTGTTGTGGGGTTATAACACCTATAACCCTTTTCTCATGTGCATACCCTATGAAGGCATACCTTTCTGATTTATCATGAAGCTTGGTCCCTAACTCACTTGGAACCAATACACAACATGTGCAACTAAAGACTCTCAAGTATGATATATCTAGCTTCCTATTATACCAAGATTCCTAAGGTAGCATGTATACCTGATGTGGAAGTGCTATTCATGATGTAAAAATTTGTGGTTATTGCATCACCCCAATAACATTTGGGCATACCCATCTCCTTCATCATGACCCTAGCACATTCGACAATGTACCTATTCTTCCTCTTTACCATAGCATTTTATTATGGTGTGTACCTACATTTGTTTTGTCTTTTGATGCCATTAGTCTCCAAGAAATCAGAGAACTCATGGCAGAAATATTCTCCCACTCCATTTGGCCTTAAAAACATAATGTACCTATCACATTCTCTTTCACCCATAGCTTTGAACTTCTTGAAGTAATAAAAGACATCTTGAAGTAATAAAAGACATATGATTTATGACTCATATAATAGAGAGGAGTCATTCTTTTGCAATCATCAATGAAAGTTACAAAGTACCTACTACCTCCAATTAAATTCTCCTTTCTTTCTACCGAAACATTTGTATGGATGAGATCAAGTGAATGATAGCTCACATAATTTCTCTTCTTGAATGGCAACCTAGTCTACTTTTCAAATTGACAAGATTGACACAAATTCTTAGGTTTTGATTATAGAAATCAGGTAGCCATATCACTAACCTCCTCCTCTCCATTTCCTTCATTTTTGAGTATTGATATGTCCGTACCTTTTGTGCCATAGATCTAATTCTGCTACCTTCTTGTTTTGAAATGTGAAGTAGGCTCTATTGTTGAAGTCAAGCTTCATATCCAAAGCAAATATCCCTCCCTTCTTCTTTCCTTTGGCTATGAATGTGTACCCCACTATAGGTTTTTCCACAAATCATCCCTTCTAGTTGAACTTGACCTTCAATCCTTGCTCAACCATTTTCCCCATAGAGACTAATTCTTTGTGATTGTGAGAACATTAAGTACATCCTTCAAGCACTTGGCTTTGTGAGAGCTATCCAACATAACATCACCTATATGTGAAATAGCATGAGGAGTATCATCACCTATTTCCACATGCCTTTTGTGACATCACCTGCATGTTTGAGAAGACATCCTTGTTGAAAATCATATGGTTGCTACATGCACTATCAATGTACCATGTTGTAGAGCAAAGGATTCTGAGCCTGTTTCACCTTTCTATCTTATATAGCATCTGCAGGAATATCGTGTTGAAATGAAAAAGGACTACTCCTACTCTACTCACATTCACAAATCTAACAAGCTAAGGAGGAAGGAACAAAAGATAACAAAACATTATGAATGAATTAAAATGGAAATGGAAATGACTTACATGAGATGCTCTATGAGCATGATGACTCCATGAGGAGTGGGAGCACACTCTTGGCAATGAGCTAGAGTGGAATGACTTGTTAGGAGTGAAGGGAGGCCTTGCTTATATGGAGTTTGGGAGAATTCCCTTGCATGTGCTTACATGAGAATGAAAGTAAGTTTGGGCAAAAGGGTGAAGCATGGAACTCTCAACACCCCCCCTCCATGTGATGACCCTTTTGTTTTTAATATGGGGGACTAGTGACATATGGGATCACTTAGTCCATTGATTTTCAGGATCTAAGGACATATGGGATCCTTAGACATAACTTGGACATATGGGATCCAAGTTTGGGGCATATGGCATCCCTCGGATCTTGGGACATATAGGATCCCAAGTCATATTCTTGGACATTTGAGATCCAAGTGGTTTTGTTGGGATCTAGGGACATATGGGATCCCTAGACATATAGGGTTTACATCATGGGGTAGGTAGTGCATTCGGAACCATTTGCCATCTCCTTTTGCTTTGCGTTCTTTGTTGATTTCTTTTGGATCCATCAATGGGATCTTTGGTAGGGCCTTCTTCCTTCTGGCAGACTCCTTGTTTGTTTATTTGGAGTTTCCCTTTGATGTTGTTAATGTAGCCTCCACTTGGTGCTTTTGTTGTTGGTCCTTCATTTGATGTTGTTTTGAATGCACATTAAGTGCCATATACTTATGGGACTTTGTATGATATGCTTGAGAGAGTACATAGTATCAACAGTTTATATGGCATTGGGAAGGTCCTACCTTCTTCAATGAAGGTGGTGTCTAGTCCCATTACAAACAACCATGTGTGCATATCATGCATGAATCTATTCATCACGGCTGCAAATATAAACCAAGAGCATAGTTAATATAAACCATGCCTTTTAAATGCGTTGTTGAATCATTTGTTATTAAAGACACGTTACATAGTGGGCCTTACAATCTTGATTTTCAGAAGATTCAACGATCCTAGACACGAGCATAGAAGACACTGAATTTCATGGGCCCTGCTCAAAGATAACCTGCACATGAGACAAGTCGAACCTAGAAAATATTCTCTGGAATGTGATGGAGTGCTATGGAGCCCATTTGGCGCTGAACAAACTGGTGATGATGGTTAATTTGAAGCACTGTGACTCCAGTCTCCATGCCTTCCTACACAACAGACGAACCACGTGGGAAAGGCGACGTGATGCAGCGAACTATGTTGGTGATGTAATTTAAAACTCTAGAGTCCCAACGCAAACATATGCAGCCTACACTTGAAGGATTCCTGATGTATCTCAGTTATCGCGGGCAAAACAGATTTATAGCTTTGTCACTTCCATCGTTTGCGTGCGAGCTGGAGGAGGTTGTTACTAGGTGGAGATGCCTATAACAAGATCAATTTTGATTCTGGCATTCGGTGAAGTTCTCCATCACTTTGTGATAACAGAGAGCGGTTCTTCTATGTTCTCTCTGTTAGATAGAATCATGCTTGCTAGTGTCGTGAGCTCCATAGCTCAGAGTCTCCGTAGTATTCAAAACTTTCATTGCACATTGTCTTCTGTGTGTTATCCAAATGCGCACAGATCTGGGGCTGAACCTTCTTCTTTAGGAACACGATCTCCTCTTACTGTCTATAGTCATGATCCATCGTGTGAGTAACTAAGTCTCTGCTAAGTACAAGCTGCATTAGCTCACAG
>CM035425.1:31508156-31535656 GCA_020310875.1 Ceratopteris richardii
CCATCCCACAGCTTCCTCACCTCGTAGCCACCCCATCCTGCAACCCCACCAACCACAAGCCCTCCACAGCATCCCTATCCCAACATCTCCCACCTCCTCTCTATATCTGAGGTTCTTAATCATGCAGCCCTTCAAGTTTGTGGAGCATTTTCTTGTTTGTTATTTGGTTTGCAGTTTAAACTGCATAGCATCTACTACATTTTATTATTGCTCCGTCTCCGATTTTGTTAGGGTGACTGAGCCTTGTTTTGAGTCAGAAGGTCATCCTTTCAACATTAAGGATTTCAATGCTTATTACCTCGCATCCCTGGCAGTTGACTCCAGGTCTACGATTTCCCTCATCATTAGTGAGGCTGCTGCGGCTCGCCTAACTGTGTGTCTGACATGGGCTTTTGACGATGGCACCTACCATGCATTGCAGCTTGCCCGGTGTGGGAGCAATTTCTGACGACTGGCGGATCAATTCAGTCGTCTCGCAAACGGCACACGTAGGGTGACTATGCAGAACAAGTATAAGTTTTCCTAAGGTCTGTAGGGCAAAGCATTCTTATATCTTTCTATAGCGTCAAAATAAGATGGTGAGATAAGTTTTTCACTAACTACTTGATCTTTAATGCTTTCAGTTTCATTTGAATATTCTTGAAAATTATCGTCGTTTCTATCTACAGTTGGTGGGAAAAGTTCTTCACTATTCTCAATGCTAGGTGGAACAGTGGAAAGTAAATGTAAAGTTCTATTAGGATCATGCAAAGTTTGTTTAACTATCTTATTTTTAACTAACTCTTCAAATTCTTCAACTGGTTTAGGAAATAATAACTTAAATGTAGCTGGAGGTAGAAAGGAACTACTTGAAGAAGCGTCTTTAGACATAAGTTGAAAATGACACTAGATTAATGATCAAATTCCTATACACACTTATAAGATAATGTCATAAAATGATAGCCTATCCAAGCTTAAAGAATAACCTATACAAGCTAATCAATAATTGCAAATCTTCAGTTCATCAATAGGGCTGCAATTCTTCGGAAATCACATATGAAAATCACATGAATCTCCAGTTCACCAACAGGGCTCTGAAAATCACATGAATCTCCAGTTCACCAACAGGGCTCTAAAAATCACATGAAAAATATTAGTATGCATTTATAAAATAATACACTCATTTAAAACTTAAAACAAACTTAATTAATTCATTTATTTAAACATACATATTACAATAAAATAATACATTTATACAATTATTGTAGCATACATCAATCATTCATATGAGTACATTGTTTCATTTACTTATACATATTTAAACATATTATATAAGCTAACATGCATTACATGCATATAAATACACTTAACATAAATGACACGCATACCACACATAATCATACATTCACAAACACACAGGCAAAACATACATGCATTACCATAACTCTCATGCAAACATGCACATGCATAAATGATCATGCATACCTGCACACTAACATACACTTAACATAACTGATCATGTATACATGCATACTAAGACATAAATGAACATGCATATAACATGCACACTATGACATAAATGAACATGCATACATTTACATACATAAATGAACATGCATACATACACATGCATAAACAACTTACACTAACACTCATATGCATAAACATACATATTCATGCATACATACATGACATGCACACATAAATTACATGCACACATACACATGCATAAATGAACATGCATAAACATATATGCACTAACATGCAACAAACAATCATACACATGCACTAATAACCATGCATTAAGATACATGCATATGCATAAATGGACATACATTCCTTAACATGCAAACATAAATTACATGCACACATACATTACATACCATGCATATACATGCATACATAACTTAGATACCCTAACATAACTCAAATGCATGCATATTCATGCATAAGTGAACATGCATACATACACAACATACACACATGCATAAATACGTACACTAACACACATGCACATAAATGAACATACATTTAACTAACATGCATAAATTTTCATGTATCAACAAACATATGCATGCACATAAGTGAACATGCACACATGCAAACAAAAACATATGCATTCATGCACATGTACTAACAACCATGCATGAACATACATGCACATGCATAAATGAACATGCATAAACATATATGCACTAACATGCAACAAGCAATCATGCATGACATGAATACATACATGCAACCACTAACTTACATGCATAACATAAATCAACATGCATGCAACGACATAACATCTAATATGCATACATTAATTGACTAACATGCATACATTTCTAACATGCATTAACATCCCTTCGAACATCTAATTTGCAATACCTAACTTCTAACATGCACTACCTAACATAGGATCATGCACTAACAACTAACATGCACTAACAACTAACATGCACTAACAAACATAGGTTCATGCACTAACAACTAACATGGGTTCATGCACTAACTCTAACATGGGTTCATGCACTAACTCTAACATGGGTTCATGCACTAACAACTAACATGGGTTCATGCACTAACTATAACATGGGTTCATGCACTAACAACTAACATGCATTAACAACTAACATAGGTCCATGCACTAACGTGGATACAATCTATTACTAAACATGCCTATCATGATACATGGGTGAATGAAGTTATGTCTAACAACATCTAACATGGGCATATGCACTTACTAAATGCATTTCTAATAGGTTCCTATCATGCTAAAGGTTGAAGAAGCTTGGACTTAGGGTAAGGTAAAGAAAGGAAAGGATAAAAGGAGATAGAATAGGGTAAATATTTGGTTAGGGAAATCCTTCTTTTCTCTAACCTGTGAACATACAAAAAAACATTAGGATAATCAAATCATACATTAAGCAATCAATCTAATTAATTAAACACACACATATATAAATAAATACATATACATACTTATAGTAAATCATATAAGTTTGAAACATAAATATTCGCATGCACACACATACAAATATATACATACATAAATATTTATACTTATATTTAAACAAATATATATATAAAGACATATATAATCACATACAAATATATAAACATATATATTTATACTCCATTTTTTATTTTGTTAGCATTTAAAACATACATATAACATATAATATCATAAAATAATATAAAAATTTACAAACATAAAATAGTTAATATTTCTAAACTATAAAGTAAATATATTCATAAACAGCAACTAAATATCTAACAAATATAAAGTAAAAATGAAAAGAAGCTAAAAAAAGAAAAAATAAATAAATAAAAAAACTCACTCTTACTCCCTCTCTCCCTCTCTCTTTCTCTCTCTCTCTCTCTCTCTCTCTCTCTCTCTCTCTCTCTCTCTCTCTCTCTCTCTCTCTCTCTCTCTCTCTCTCTCTCTCTCTCTCTCTCTCTCTCTCTCTCTCCTCTCTCTCTCTCTCTCTCTCTCTCTCTCTCTCTCTCTCTCTCTCTCTCTCTCTCTCTCTCTCTCTCTCTCTCTCTACTGCGCCGGTGGCTGCGTCCGCTGGTTGTAGGACAGAGGAGATAGAAGGAATAATAAAAAAGTCAAAACAAAATATATGAAAATAAAGAAAATAAAAAAACTTTACCTCACTCTCTATCACTCACTATCTCTCTCTCTCTCTCTCTCTCTCTCTCTCTCTCTCTCTCTCTCTCTCTCTCTCTCTCTCTCTCTCTCTCTCTCTCTCTCACTCTCTCTCTCTCTCTCTCTCTCTCTCTCTCTCTCTCTCTCTCTCTCTCTCTCTCTCTCTCTCTCTCTCTCTCTCTCTCTCTCTCTCTCTCTCTCTCTCTCTCTCTCTCTCTCTCTCTCTCTCTCTCTCTCTCTCTCTCTCTCTCTCTCTCTCTCTCTCTCTCTCTCTCTCTCTCTCTCTCTCTCTCTCTCTCTCTCTCTCTCTCTCTCTCTCGTGCCGACGGCTACGTCCGTCGGGAGGCTGTAGAGGGAGGGAAGAAGGGGAAAGGAAAATATATATATATATATATATATATATATATATATATATATATATATATATATATATATATATATATATATATATATATATATATATATATATATATATATATATATATATATGTGTGTGTGTGTGTGTGTGTGTGTAAAAAGAAAAAAAACTCTCTCTCACTAATTCTCTCTCTCTCTCTCTCTCTCTCTCTCTCTCTCTCTCTCTCTCTCTCTCTCTCTCTCTCTCTCTCTCTCTCTCTCTCTCTCTCTCTCTCTCTCTCTCTCTCTCTCTCTCTCTCTCTCTCTCTCTCTCTCTCTCTCATTGCTGCGCGCGCAGCTCTGCTGCACCGCCGGCAGAGAAAGAGAGGGAGAGGGAGAAAGGGAAAGAAGCATTAAATGAAGAGTGGGGAAAAGAAGCTAAAAAAAAATTAAAGAAGGAGCATAGAAAAGAAGAAGAAAAGGCCAATTAAAAGAGAGAAAAAAACCAAATGCCTCCCCTAATTTTCTGCGTCGACCATTTTTCTAGATAAAAAAATTTGCTCTACAGTGAATGAAGGACAAAAGCAAGAGAGATGGCCTTCTCTCTCCTTCTGTCAGGAACTGTCATGGAAATGTGTGCATAAATTTGACTACAGTCTAGAGCAAAAAGTAAGTACCTGAAAATCACATGAGCTTGTGAGTACGTACTCCCCTCTTTAAAAAGATGAGAGTAGCCCACCATAGCCCACATTTTCCTTTAGATAACTGATCCATGCTACCTAAATTAACTTCTCTTCAACTCCACATCACTCCAACAAGAAAAATAGGTGTGGATTTTTCTCCTAGTTCTTTTCCCAAAAATACCATTCAATTAAATATTTACATGACCAACCAATTAAATATAACCCTTGAATTCTTTTTTAATATATATAATTACTTTAGACTAAATACAAAAAAAACTTTTAGAATAAAATTAATTTAACCCATTAATAGTTTAAATTATTACCATAAGCTTAATAAATAATTATCTTATTTTTTATTTGAAATATTTTGCTAAGGTTTCTTTTATTATAATTGCCCTATTTAATAATTCATTTTTTAGACTAAAACCTACTTAATGACTTATGTAACCTTAGGTTTACCCTTCAATTAACTTCAAATCATGTCAATTAACCCCAATTAATCCTTAAACATATCTTCTACCCTTCCATAATCCTCTAGAATTAATAATTAACCCTTAATTAACCTTGAAATTAAACTAGAACCCTATAAAACATGATCGAAACATACATTTAACCCTTAATTACCCTTGCAATTCCCTTAAAACATGATCAAGACCTATAATTGACCATTAGTTACCCTTGCATGTACTTTCAAAACATAAAAAACCCCTTAACTAACCCTTGAATTTTCATCTATATCCTTAATTATATTAAGAAAACGCTTAGATAAATACTTCCCATCCTGATATTATTCAGCAAACTTCTTTTCCTGCAGAAATTAAAATCAAACATTAGTCAAAAATTTCATTATTTAACCAAACTTATATCAATCAAATAATCTTTTAGTTTTTGAAATATTTTAAGAGTAATAAAGTCTCTCCGACATCCGCCCCCACTAAACCTGCACATCGTCCCGATGGGCCAACTTGCAGATTCAAGTGGAACAGATCAAATTCTTTTGAAAATAAGTTTTATTTTTTTCAAAATTTTATTTCATCATGCATTCAAACTTTATGCAATTAAAAAGATTAGTACAAATCATTTAAAAAAACACAAAGTAGATATAAGTTATAAAAATATCTTATCATATTTCTGAATCCACATTTAAACAAGCATTTATAAGAATAAATCATAAGTTTTATAGTCCTTCTGTTCATGTCACTTGCTTAGAATAAGTAATTTATCTTGTGTAACAGCATATACAAAAAATTTTTCTCATCAGGTAATAGAATTATATGCCTCCTTCTTTTATTTCTTATGGTCTGATTCTCTTTTCATTGCTTTTTTTTTTTCATATCATTTTTCTTTTACTTTTTTACTTCATCCCAACTTAGCTTTTTCTTTAATTTTCACAAATCGGCCTATACCAAAATTGGGTGCGACGCCTGGACTTGTCCACCCAGCCAAGTTTATTCCACTTATCTACCAACCCGGCATAGCGCACGACAAAACTATGTCAGCTCTACATGAAATCGACGTCAGCTCGTGGCTCTGATCGCCCGACCAGAGTAACTCCATCCGCCTATCGACCCATGCAGGCGCATGACAACATATAGGCTGAGCCTATGATGAAACTAGCATCAGCTCATGGCCTTGATCACCCGACCAAGGTTGGTCCACCCGCCTACTAGCCCAACATAGCGCACCAACAACGAACACATACATATATGCTAATTGGGTATGAAGTTTTATTTATTATTATTATTTCTTTTTATTTCATTTAAAGATCAGATCTCATAAGAAATAAATAGCAAAATACAAAATCCCATATACTAATGGATAAAATTTTAAGCATATACATGTATTCAAAATAAAGCTACCTTTTCGTCTACAAGCTTCCAATTCCAAAATTTCTATTTAACTTTCTGATTCAGTTCATATAAATACGAGTTTTTATGTTTCAATCATAAATATTTCAGATATTTCTACATATTAATTCTATTTGAGTTTTTTAAATAAATTTGAACATATCCTTTTAATCCATATAGTAATGCCATGCATATACACAAAAAATCAAAGAATCTTTAAACAAAACTGTTTCACCTCATATTTTAATCATCATCTTCATTTTCATCAGCATCATCATCATCATCATCAATTTCTTCAATTTCATATTCTTCATTATTTCTCTTTTTAAATAGTTTAACTCTTTTTCCTGCAATCAAATTCTTCAATAAAGAACCATCAAATTCTCTAAGTTTAAATGTACCATTTTCAAATACAGTCACAACTACATATGGTGCAAACCATCTCTTAATTAACTTTCTCCTAGCATCATACTGAGTATCAAAAGTGCTATCATAAACTAGAACCCAGTCACCTACTTCTATAGTACAAGGTCTAAGTCTATGTTTTTTATCAAAATAGATTTTATTTTTAAGACGTGACTTTTTAATTTTGTGAACAACTTCTTCAATCATTTTATTACCTATATTTAATTGCATAATCCTAAAAGATATCAGATCTTCACGAGTCATCTCATTATTCCACGGAAGTGTCATCCATGAAATAATCTGGGACTGGATAGGAAAAATCAGCTTTTGACAGTACATTAGTTCTGTACGCAGAAATCCTGTAGACCTAGTATATGTCATCCTGTCTGCCCATAGTGCGAAAGGAAGGAATCTAGGCCACTATGTCGAATCACCATTGCAGGCCTTAGAAATTGCCTTCACAATAGAGGGATGACCCCGCTCAATCTTACCATTAGACTCCGGATTATAAGCAGTAGTGAGAGACAGACGAATCCCCTGCTAGTCAAAGAATTCTCTAGCCTCTCTAGCATCTAACTCTCCCCTATCTGCCACTATCTTCTCTACATAGCCAAATCTACTAATAACTTCTTCTAGCAAAAATTTACATACGTTATAAGTAGTTTTCATACGAAGAGCTCTACCTTCTACATGATTAGTCAGGTCTTCTCTAGCTAAAACTATATATCTCATCTTATCTAATCCTTTAGGCATGGTCACTAAATCAACTACCCACTTGTAATGAATACAAGGAGGGTAGGTAGGGTGTAAAGGTTCTCTATGCCTAACTGACGAATGTACCTGACATGTAGTGCAAGTACTAACAAAGTCACGTATATTCACATACATACCCAGCCATCAGTAAGCTTCTCTAATTTTATCATAAGTTGGGTAAAAGCCTTTATGACCTGCCCAAAGAGTCTCATGCATATCTATCATAACTCTATTTTGTAGTTTTTTATTTCCTAAAACTCGTTGTGGATATCTAATTTTCCCTTTAGCATGTCGCCAAATAAAACCATCTTTTAGGAAAACAATTAAACGCACGTTTTCTAATATCTCTAAATCTATTAGCTGACCAAACAGGTAATTGCTTCAGAGTACTAAGATAATAACCTATATCATACCAAATCCCTTCATACTCATTTTCATTAAATTTTTCATATACATATACATCAGAAATATAATTAATTACATTTAAATCAGTTTTAGTCATTTCATCATCTTCAAATTTAGCCCTAGAAAGCATATCTGCTACAGAGTTAGTCTTACCCGAAATATGATTAAAAATAGGATTAATAAACTTAATATATGATATCCATCTTAACATAGCTATATCAGGAGAAGAACAATTAGTAATCATTCCTATTAAAGGTAAACAATATGTTTCTATTATGATATTAGCTCCTATAAAATACTCTTTATCAGTTTTCAACGCAGTAACTAAACCCCATAATTCACGTTTTATTTGAGGATAATTCTTTTGAGTTTCATGCAAAATTTTAGCTCCGAATCTAATAGCATATCTATTTCCCTCACTATCATCTTGACCTATTACCCATCCTATTCCTATAGGACTAGTATCTACAGTTAAAATAATCGGTTTATTATTTGAATAATCTACACGTTTTAAAACAGGTGCATTAGAAAGCAAACTTTTTAATTTCTTCATCGCTTTAACATGAGTTTCAGTCCATTTAAATTTTCTATTTTTCCTAAGTAAATCATACAATGGATTAGCTACATGGGCATAATGCGGAATCCAAATTGCATACAATACACATGCTCCTAAGAAACGTCTAACTTCACTAATGTTGGTTAACAGTCATTACTTGTAAGGATTGTAAGTCATCTTTTGATCTAAATCTAGCATACGCGGATCCATCGTCCATTATTTTTGTTTCCATACGAGTTTCAAATATAAAGGGTTGTCCTAAGATAATTTCATAAGAACAGTTATCTTGTATGAAAACGTGAAATGTTTCACTTATTCCACCTATTGAAATTGGAATGTTGGCACATGCTCCTAGAAGTGCACCACATCCGTTGTCTGTTGTTCTCATAATCCACCCATGTTGTTTATCTATAGGCCATCTAAATTTATCATATAATTCTTTTGATATTACGTTTATTTTTGAGCCTGAATCTAGTAAAGCTAAAGCTGTACAAGAATTTTTCCTATCTCCTAAATTTACTTTGACCTCTGGTGTTCCCCTGGCCCAAAAACTCTTTTTGTAATTGCTTTCAGATTTTTCTTGTATATTATCTGGAAGTATAGGTCCTAGAAAATTTTTATTAATGTATCCTTCACTTTCTTCTTCATCATCAAAATCAGAAGAAAAGGAATCTTTAGAAATATGAGTTACATCTACATTGTCATGCATTTCAGTATCAGTATTTAAGGAAAATCTTTTTCTTTTAATCATCTTAATAAAGTTATCTTTAAATTCTAATTTAGCTATAGTAAATAATTTTTCAAGTGACATAGTCACTTGACTTTTTAAAAGAATATCATACAGTATTTCCTTTGTGTCACTTTTTTGTTCAAGTTCTGAAGTTAAAATAGCTTTTGGAATTCTTTTGATTTTCTTGGTTTTTTCCTCGTTTTTTTCTGTTTCTTCATTAGTCTTAGATTCTAATTCATTAGGTTTGTTTGATGTCTCTGGTTGTTTGCCCTCCCTTATATCTCTTCTTTTCTGCTCAATTGGATCTAAATTTATATTTTCATTAAATTGTACATTTTTAGGTTCTTTTCTTAATTGTTTTCTAGTTACTCTTTGATTAGACTCATCTGAATCTTGTGTTTTATCCCTTTTTCTCTTTTCTTCCACATTTGCAATATGTGAGAAGATAGAGAAATTATCTATAGGTGAGTTCCATGCAGTTTTGTTCATTATATCATCTCTAGCTTTTATCAATGCTTCTATTGAATAATTTTTGGTTTCTTTTGATGTATCATCATCTAGATCACTTTCATCGCATTCTAATCTAACCCCAGATGAGCTTCTTTGTGCTTCTGATATATTTTCATATAGTTTTTGCATTCCACCTTTTCCCCAATTTATAGCTAGAGGGAGGTGGGTGCGATAGTCACATAGTTTTTTATCAATATCAATAACTAGTTTTCTTTCTTTTGCCTCTTTTAATGATTCACAGGCATAAGACATATGTTCAGTGGAGTCACACCAAACACATCATTGGGTGGGTGCGCCTCTTCGTTCATTATTCTGAGCTACAAGTTGATTCATTACAGGTGCTATAGGTATAGGATTCATTTGTGGGGCATGAGTAAACTGAGGACATAGAATTGTTCTATCTTGACTAACTAAGGAATGAACTGTGCTTTGAAGTGTTGCCACTTCTTTAGATATGTTCGTATGCATTTGCATCATATTATCTAGTTTATTAAATAGTATTTCAAACTGTAACTCACTAGGCACTTTAGATGTTGATGCTTGTTCAGTTAAACTAGAGTTTATATTAATTTCAGGATTTTGAGTGGTTGGTCCTACTGTTGGAAAACTTAAATTCATATCATATAATAATGATTGCCTCTGTTTCATTTGTGCTACAACTTCAACTACTTGTTTAAGTACACCCCAGTCCTCTGTTAAACCATATCTTTTTCCAAGTTCCTCTAGTCTTCTTTCTACTTCACTTCTAATGTCTGTAGGTAAAACTTTTAGGAAATAAAGTACTATATCTGGAGTAAGTGCAGTCCTATCTTGTTCAGGTAATTGTGAAAATCTCTTCATAAATTCCCCATGTAATTGTGTAAGAGATATTTGGGTTTTGGGAGTGCTAAGCCACTTCATAAATCCCTCCCTACTGTGTTGACTAAAATCTTCTAAGTAAAATTCTTTATGCATTTGTTTTTCAAATTCTTCCCATGCAAGTGCTTTATGAGGTTCTATAACACTAATGGCTGAACCTATTGCAAGTCTTACTAAAAATGTTACCCATTTATCAATTGGCAAATAGTGTAGTTTTGCTAGGTCTTCAAAAGTGTCTAAGTAATTAGTTGTGTTAACTCCAGTAAATTTACCTTTTTCTTTTAGGATAGCTTCTACTACTTTTTGGCCTTGAGTTTCTGACATCATATTTTTAAATAACTCATCCATTATGATATGTATGTTAGAACTAGACCTAAGTTTCTTAATATAATCCTTAACTTCTTCTTGAACTTTAGATTTCTGTTCCCTTACCAAACTAACTAACTTGCCTGATTCCAGCTTTACTTAAATTTAAAACTTTTAAACAAGTCTTGAAAAATAAATGCTAACTTTCCAAATGAAAATTCTTAATGAGTTTTTAAACTAAATTATGCTATTCTAAGAATCCTTAATAATGAAATCTAGATACTAACTTTTCAAATAAATTTCTTTTCGATTGTTTTAATTAAAATTGTACTAATCAAACAATCTTAAATAAATACTATCTTTTAAATAATTATTCTTTTTTGAATCTAACAATTCCTACTATTTTAATGAAAATAAATTCTAACTTTCAATTAAAATTTAAATCTAGCAATTCCTACTATCTTAATGAAAATAAATCCTAACTTTCAAATGAAATGAAATTTAAATCTAGCAATTCCTTCTATCTTAAACTTTCCTAAAATCCTACTTAAATAGTCACAAACAGATGCAAGTTAAGAAAATATACCTGACACCTGACAGTTGGAGCAGAAGCTAGAGTGCATGTGAAATTTTCAAGTTACATTTATTGAGCATAAATGCCTAATACAAAAATCTAAGTGTTGTGAGTGCAAACATTTTTCTTCAAAATCTTGATGGTAAGGGTGTAGAGATGAGGTTTACTACTTGTCTATTCCCGTGGAGGTGCTCAGAGCATAAGCTCAGCCCTCAACAACCTGGGAATTACAAGCTTTGTATTATCTGCCTCTACACGATGACCACCTCAAGCTGCCGCAACCACGTCGTCTAAACCAAGCTAATGCATATGCAAAGAAAGGAAAAGTTTTATACCTGTCCCACTGTGCCCTTTTTCACGTTGGGTTCAAATGTGGGAGCAATTTCTGACGACTTGCAGATCAATTCAGTCGTCTCGTGAACGGCGCACGTAGGGTGACTATGCAGAACAAGTATAACTTTTCCTAAGGTCCGTAGGGCAAAGCGTTCCTATATCTTTCTATAGCGTCAAAATAAGATGGTGAGATAAGTTTTTCACTAACTACTTGATCTTTAATGCTTTCAGTTTCGTTTGAATCTTCTTGAAAATTATCGTCGTTTCTATCTACAGTTGGTGGGAAAAGTTCTTCACTATTCTCAATGCTAGGTGGAACAGTGGAAAGTAAATGTAAAGTTCTATTAGGATCATGCAAAGTTTCTTTAACTATCTTATTTTTAACTAAATCTTCAAATTCTTCAACTGGTTTAGGAAATAATAACTCAAATGTAGCTGGAGGTAGAAAGGAACTACTTGAAGAAGCCTCTTTAGACATAAGTTGAAAATGACACTAGATTAATGATCTAATTCCTATACACACTTATAAGATAATGTCATAAAATGATAACCTATCCAAGCTTAAAGAATAACCTATACAAGCTAATCAATAGTTTAAGCTAAGTAATTCTTTTTGCTACAAATCTTGAGTTCATCAACAGGGCTGAATTCTTCAGAAAATCACATCTGAAAATCACATGAATCTCTAGTTCACCAACAGGGCTCTGAAAATCACATCTGAAAATCACATGAATCTCCAGTTCACCAACAGGGCTCTGAAAATCACATGAAAAATATTAGTATGCATTTATAAAATAATTTCACTCATTTAAAACTTAAAACAAACTTAATTAATTCATTTATTTAAACATACATATTACAATAAAATAATACATTCATACAATTATTTTAGCATACATCAATCATTCATATAAGTACATTGTTTCATTTACTTATACATATTTAAACATATTATATAAGCTAACATGCAATACATGCATATACATACACTTAACATAAATGACACGCATACCACACATAATCATACATTCATAAACACACATGCAAAACATACATGCATTACCATAACTCTCATGCAAACATGCAGATGCATAAATGATCATGCATACCTGCACACTAACATACACTTAACATAAATGATCATGTATACATGCATACTAAGACATAAATGAACATGCATATAACATGCACACTATGACATAAATGAACATGCATACATTTACATACATAAATGAACATGCATACATACACATGCATAAACAACTTACACTAACACTCATATGCATAAACATACATATTCATGCATACATACATGACATGCACACATAAATTACATGCACACATACACATGCATAAATGAACATGCATAAACATATATGCACTAACATGCAACAAACAATCATACACATGCACTAATAACCATGCATTAAGATACATGCATATGCATAAATGGACATACATTCCTTAACATGCAAACATAAATTACATGCACACATACATTACATACCATGCATATACATGCATACATAACTTAGATACCCTAACATAACTCAAATGCATGCATATTCATGCATAAGTGAACATGCATACATACACAACATACACACATGCATAAATACTTACACTAACACACATGCACATAAATGAACATACATTTAACTAACATGCATAAATTTTCATGTATCAACAAACATATGCATGCACATAAGTGAACATACGTACATGCAAACAAAAACGTATGCATTCATGCACATGCACTAACAACCATGCATGAACATACATGCACATGCATAAATGAACATGCATAAACACATATGCACTAACATGCAACAAGCAATCATGCATGGCATGAATACATACATGCAACCACTAACTTACATGCATAACATAAATCAACATGCATGCAACCACATAACATCTAATATGCATACATTAATTGACTAACATGCATACATTTCTAACATGCATTAACATGCCTTCGAACATCTAATTTGCAATACCTAACTTCTAACATGCACTACCTAACATAGGATCATGCACTAACAACTAACATGCACTAACAAACATAGGTTCATGCACTAACAACTAACATGGGTTCATGCACTAACTCTAACATGGGTTCATGCACTAACAACTAACATGGATTCATGCACTATTTCTAACATGGGTTCATGCACTAACAACTAACATGCATTAACAACTAACATAGGTCCATGCACTAACATGGATACAATCAATTACTAAACATGCCTATCATGAAACATGGGTGAATGACTTATCTCTAACAACATCTAACATGGGCATATGCACTTACTAAATGCATTTCTAATAGGTTCCTATCATGCTAAAGGTTGAAGAAGCTTGGACTTAGGGTAAGGTAAAGAAAGGAAAGGATAAAAGGAGATAGAATAGGGTAAATATTTGGTTAGGGAAATCCTTCTTGTCTCTAACCTGTGAACATACAACAAAACATGAGGATAATCAAATCATACATTAAGCAATCAATCTAATTAATTAAACACACATATATATAAATAAATAGATATACATACTTATAGTAAATCATATAAGTTTAAAACATGAATATTCGCATGCACACACATACAAATATCTACATACATAAATATTTATACTTATATTTAAACAAATATATATATAAAGACATATATAATCACATACAAATATATAAACCTATATATTTATACTCCATTTTTTATTTTGTTAGCATTTAAAACATAAATATAACATATAATATCATAATATAATATAAAAATTTGGAAACATAAAATAGTTAATATTTCTAAACTATAAAGTAAATATATTCATAAACATCAACTAAATATCTAACAAATATAAAGTAAAAATGAAAAGAAGCTAAAAAAAAGAAAAATAAATAAAAAAAACTCACTCTTACTCCCTCTCTCTCTCTCTCTCTCTCTCTCTCTCTCTCTCTCTCTCTCTCTCTCTCTCTCTCTCTCTCTCTCTCTCTCTCTCTCTCTCTCTCTCTCTCTCTCTCTCTCTCTCTCTCTACTACGTCGACGGCTGCGTCCGTTGGCTGTAGGGACAGAGGAGAGAGAAGGAATAATAAAAAAATCAAAACAAAATATATGAAAAAAAAAGAAAATAAACAATTTCACCTCACTCTCTCTCTCACTCACTATCTCTCTCTCTCTCTCTCTCTCTCTCTCTCTCTCTCTCTCTCTCTCTCTCTCTCTCTCTCTCTCTCTCTCTCTCTCTCTCTCTCTCTCTCTCTCTCTCTCTCTCTCTCTCTCTCTCTCTCTCTCTCTCTCTCTCTCTCTCTCTCTCTCTCTCTCTCTCTCTCTCTCTCTCTCTCTCTCTCTCTCTCTCTCTCTCTCTCTCTCTCTCTCTCTCTCTCTCTCTCTCTCTCTCTCTCTCTCTCTCTCTCTCTCTCTCTCTCTCACTCTCTCTCTCTCTCTCTCTCTCTCTCTCTCTCTCTCTCTCTCTCTCTCTCTCTCTCTCTCTCTCTCTCTCTCTCTCTCTCTCTCTCTCTCCTCTCTCTCTCTCTCTCTCTCTCTCCCTCCCTCCCTCCCTCCCTCCCTCCCTCCCTCCCTCCCTCCCTCCCTCCCTCCCTCCCTCCCTCCCTCCCTCCCTCCCTCCCTCCCTCCCTCCCTCCCTCCCTCCCTCCCTCCCTCCCTCCCTCCCTCCCTCCCTCCCTCCCTCCCTCCCTCCCTCCCTCCCTCCCTCCCTCCCTCCCTCCCTCCCTCCCTCTCTCTCTCTCTCTCTCTCTCTCTCTCTCTCTCTCTCTCTCTCTCTCTCTCTCTCTCTCTCTCTCTCTCTCTCTCTCTCTCTCTCTCTCTCTCTCTCTCTACGCCGACGGCTGCGTCCGTCGGCAGGCTGTAGAGGGAGGGAAGAAGGGGAAAGGAAAAAAAAAACATATATATATATATATATATATATATATATATATATATATATATATATATATATATATATAAAGAAAAAAAAACTCTCTCTCTCTCTCTCTCTCTCTCTCTCTCTCTCTCTCTCTCTCTCTCTCTCTCTCTTTGTTGCACACGTAGCTCTGCTACGCTGCCGGCAGAGAAAGAGAGGGAGAGGGAGAAAGGGAAAGAAGCATTAAATGAAGAGTGGGGAAAAGAAGCTAAAAAAAAATTAAAGAAGGAGCATAGAAAAGAAGAAGAAAAGGCCGATTAAAAGAGAGAAGAAAACCAAACGCCTCCCCTAATTTTCTGCGTCGACCATTTTTCTAGATAAAAAAATTTGCTCTACAGTGAATGAAGGACAAAAGCAAGAGAGATGGCCTTCTCTCTCCTCCTGTCATGAACTGTCATGGAAATGTGTGCATAAATTTGACTATAGTCTAGAGCAAAAGTAAGTACCTGAAAATCACATGAGCTTGTGAGTACGTACTCCGCTCTTTAAATAGATTAGAGTAGCCCACCATAGCCCACATTTTCCTTTGGATAACTGATCCATGCTACCTAAATTAACTTCCTCTTCAACTCCAGATCACTCCAACAAGAAAAATAGGCGTGGATTTTTCTCCTAGTTGTTTTCCCAAAAATACCATTCAATTAAATATTTACATGACCAACCAATTAAATATAACCCTTCAGTTCTTTTTTTATATATATAATTACTTTAGACTAAATACAAAAAAAACTTTTAGAATAAATTTAATTTAACCCATTAACAATTTAAATTATTACCATAAGCTTAATAAATAATTATCTTATTTTTTATTTGAAATATTTTGCTAAGGTTTCTTTTATTATAATTGCCCTATTTAATAATTCATTTTTTAGACTAAAACCTACTTAATGACTTATGTAACCTTAGGTTTACCCTTCAATTAACTTCAAATCATATTAATTAACCCCAATTAACCCGTAAACATATCTTCTACCCTTCCATAACCCTCTAGAATTAATAATTAACCCTTAATTAACCTTGAAATTAAACTAGAACCCTATAAAACATGATCAAAACATACATTTAATCCTTAATTACCCTTGCAATTCCTATAAAACATGATCAAGACCTATAATTGACCCTTAGTTACCCTTGCATTTGTTAGTATATGATCAATGTCTACCCCTCATGATTGTATGCACATTTTGTAAGGCCCCCTTTATGAGGAGAAGCCAAGCGTGCATTACCCAATTGATGGGAATCCCAAATTGAATGTTGGATGAAGGTCATATTGGACCATGTAAGGTATTATAAGGAAAGGGAGTTACCAGGGTCCCCAATTGTGGGGTCCAGGGCAGCGGTGAGCAGCCCCGGCTAGGGGGTCCAAGGGGGCCAGCGGGCCCCCTGGCTGGGGGGTCCCAGGGGGCCAGCGGGCCCCCTGGCTGGGGGGTCCCAGGGGGCCAGCGGGCCCCATGGTGGGGGTCCGGGGGAGCGCCCCCGGCATGACGGTAAAGGGAATATTCCCTATCGGAGTCAGAAATCATTTATATTTGTTAGGTCGGTTCAACCAGTCTAAGCCGTGTATGGCAATTACGCGGGCGGTGGCCGCCCACGCTCTACCGCCCATGTATAACCGTCCATGGCAGGCCACCCATGATCCTATATATACATGACTTCTGCACTACCTAAGACACTGAGTTCAGCCAGCATACCTCTACCTTGTATCTCCCTATCTAGAGTTGTCTAGATCACCATTTAAGCTCTACCTTGAGAGCTCACGGGTGGACAACGATCATCTTTGTACTTGCTGCTAGTAGAAAAGTGTTGAGATTCTCCTATATCTGTTATCTTCTCTGCTATTGCTCTTTTGTTATATTGCGTAACTATTGTCTTACATGGTATCAGAGCTATAAGGTTCGAATAGCTTGAGAAGTATCATTATTTTAGCCTACTAGCAAACTAGAATATCAGTAGATTATTCGAGTGATTACATGATGGCTTCATCGTCGAACACTAGTCTTGGTGCTTCAGCTAATGTTAATGATGCACCTATTCGAATTCGTCCACCTGCATTCACTGAAGGGAAGCTGGATGGAACCAACTATACACTCTGGAAGTTCAAAATTTCTGCAATTTTGGACTCCTATGAATTACTTGACACTGTCATGGGACCGATGGGATTGGATCCAGAGCCTATACCAGTTGAAGATCCAGCAAATTCAAGATTCATGATTCAGCCAGATCCAGATCTTCTACGAGCTTGGAAGAGGCGGAATGCTGATGCATTATGTGCAATCGCCACTAGTGTAAGTGATTCTGTGCTTACTTTAGTTCAACATACTACTAAAGCACATGAGGCTTGGGGCATATTGGCTTGACAATATGAGACCAAGAACCACACTAGGATACAGAATTTAGAAAATCAATTGGCAAATGAAAAGCATTCTGATTCTAAAAAGGCTGAAGATTTTATCAAACGGATAAAGCATCTTCAAGATCAATTGGCTGCAGTTGGTGTTGTTATAACACCAGAAGAGCTGGCTCAAAGATCTGTACGTGTTCTTCCAGCAAAGTATGATGGATTAGTAACAGCCCTTAACACTCAGGTAAGGCCAACTCCTCTTACATTTGAAGAGTTTTGTGCCATGCTTTTAGAAGAAGAGATGCGGCTGAAGAATCGGCAAAGTACAACTGATGCTGCATTCTCAGCAAATGCAAAAGGTAAAGGCTCTTCAGAGGGATCAAAGAAGAAGCCAAAGAAGAAAAAGTTCACAGGAAGTTGCTTCTATTGTGAAAAGAAAGGCCATGCCATCAAGGATTGCAGAAAGAAGCAAGCTGATGAACGGAATGGGACTGTAAAATCATCATGGAAGAACAAAGAGTCTGCAAACAACACAGAGCTGGAACTTTGGGTAGCAATTGAAGAGGTATGTTCATCTGCTCAAGCTCGTGTTGATGAGCCATGGATTTTAGATAGTGGAGCTTCTCGCCATATGACTAGTAAAAAGGATTGGTATAGTTCCCTAGTGCCTCTGCGGGAATCCATCAATGTAGTGGTGGGAAATGACTCCAAGTGTCCAACTGAAGGAATTGGAACCATCTCTTTTATCACTTCTCCAAGTGTTGAGAAAAAGTTATCCGATGTTCTCTATGTACCTACACTCAAAAGAAATTTGTGGTCAGTTTCTACAGTAACAGATCGTGGACTCGAAGTTCACTTCAATAAGAGTGGTGCGGAAATCATGGATTCATCAGGTAATGTTGTAGGTAAAGGCATACGACGGGATAACTTGTATGAGTTAAGTGCTTTAACTGCTACAGAAGATAAAGATGTAAGCAGGTTATGGCACCAACGATTTGGGCATCTCGGATTTGCAGTTTTGAAGGAGATGCAACGAACAAGGATGGTTGCTCATTTGCCTGCATTTTTAGAGTTGCAGGAACCTTGTGAAGCTTGTATGATGGGCAAGCAACAACGAAAGGCGTTTCCAAGAGAGACCAGCAATCGATCTCAAGCTCCTCTAGAGTTAGTACATGCTGATCTCTGCGGTAAAATGTCTACACCTGCTTTAGGAGGATCTTTCTACTTCTTGATGTTAGTCGACGATTATAGTAGAAAGATGTGGGTTTATTTCATTCGAGAGAAGGTTGATGCTTTTGAAAAATTTAAAACGTGGCATAAGTATGTAGAAAATGAATCAAGAAGGAAACCGAAGAAATTTAGAACAGATAGAGGAGGTGAATTCTTGTCAACAGAATTCAACAATTACTGTAAGGAGCATGGTGTGAAAAGGCAAGTTACCAGAGCTCATACACCCCAACAAAATGGCATTGTTGAGCGCAGGAATAGGACAGTAGTTGAAATGGCTCGTTGTATGTTGAAGGCTCAAGACATGCCTGATTCATTCTGGGCGGAAGCAGTCAATACAGCAGTCTACATCCTCAATCAAAGCTACACAAAAGCACTGAAGGGGATGACTCCTCAAGAAGCATATTCTGGTAAAAAGCCTTCAGTTTTGCATTTCAGAATTTTTGGTTGTTTCTGTTATGCACATATTCCTGATTCAACAAGATCAAAGTTGGATTCAAAAAGCAAAAAGTGTGTCTTCCTAGGATATAGTGAAGAGTCTAAAGCATACAGGTTATGGGATCCTGAGGCAAGGAAGATTTTTGTCAGCCGAGATGTGGTGTTTGATGAACGACCACACTTAGTAGAAGATAAAGGTAAATCTACTATCTCATCAAACAGAGAAATATCTCACCTTGTGCCTATCAAAAGACAGGTTAAAGTTGAGGAGGAGGAAACATCTGATGGAGAAATTTCCTCAATAAAAAGCCAACCAGTTGTAGCTGCACAGCGTAAGCCACTACCGAAGTGGGCACAACAGCTCTTTGATGATCACAATCCACATGTAGATGTACCAGAATCATCATCGGATGGATTACGAAGATCAAAGAGAATAGAGGAGCAAAGAAGAGCCTCAGAACACATTGTTAACATGGCTCTAATGGCAGATATCATGGGTTCGATAAAGGAACCTACCACCATTGAAGAAGCCATTGATGATCCAGGTTGGAGAGCGGCAATGCAGTCTGAGTATGATAGTATACTCAAAAATGATACATGGGATCTAGTCGACTTGCCGCCAAAGAAGAAGGTAATAGGTACTAAATGGATTTGGAAAGCTAAGTATAAAGCTGATGGAACATTAGAAAAGTATAAGGCACGATTAGTTGCACAGGGTTTTTCACAGATTGAAGGATTTGATGTTCAAGAAACTTTTGCACCAACAGCATGCATGAAAACTATTCGGACGGTACTTGCAGTAGCTGCACAAAAGTCCTGGCCTATTTCCCAGATGGATGTCAAATCTGCATTTTTGAATGGTCACCTCAAGGAGGAGGTATATGTATCTCAACCACCAGGTTTTGAGGTGCCCAATTCAGAAAATAAAGTTTGCAGGTTGAAGAAAGCTTTGTATGGACTTAAGCAAGCTCCACGAGCTTGGTACCAACGAATAGATCATTTTTTCAAAAATATGGGTTTTGAAAGAAGTACTTCTGATGCTAACTTGTATGTAACGAAAAGGGATAGCAAGCTAGTTGTTGTCATTGTATGTGTAGATGATTTGATCATTACACGAGATCATCAGGAACTCATCAATCAAACTCGGATCAGCTTGGGAACTGAGTTTGAAATGACAGACTTAGGTCTACTCCATTTTTGTCTGGGAATTGAAGTATGGCAAAGGAAGGATGGCATTTTCATCTCACAACAAAAATATTCCAAAGAAATTCCCAAGGCATTTGGAATGATGGACTGCAAACCAATTAGCACACCTATGGAGGTAAATCATAAGCTATCTATGGATGATAACATGCCTGATGTAGATGCTAAGAAGTATAGGAAGCTCGTTGGAAGTCTTATTTTTCTATGCAACACTAGACCAGACATTTGCTATGCTATAAGGAGAGTCACTGGAATGCTGGAATGCGAATTCTAAGGTACATTGCAGGAACCTTGGATTTTGGTATTTTGTATACCATGGGTGATACACTCCAAGGATATTGTGACTCAAATTGGGCTGGAGATTGTGATTCTAGAAAATCAGTTTCTGGATATTGTTTCTCACTTGGTTCAGGAATATTTTCTTGGGTAAGTAGGAAGCAACCAACTCTCGCACTCTCCTCCACTGAAGCAGAGTACAAAGCACCTTGTCTTGCTTCTTGTGAGGTAGTCTGGTTAAGGAGAATTCTTGCAGATCTAGGCTTTCCATCAAATATGCCAACTGTACTCAAGTGTGATAATCAAAGTTGTATGGCTATTGCAAAGAACCTAGTATTTCATGCTCGCACCAAGCACATAGAAGTACAGTACCATTACATTCGTGAGCTAATTGAAGATGAAATTGTGGAGCTAGAATATTGCCCAACAGAGGCAAATTGTGCTGACTATTCACTAAAGCACTTGGAAGAGAGCAGCTCAACAAGCATCTTCAACAAATGGGCTTTTCATAAATAAAATATTATTTTAATAAAATTGCCTTTCGTTCACAACCTATCATTAACTCTCTTTGCTCATCTGAGATTTCTTCATTATCTGCGTTGGCGTGTTGCAAACGACTATATAGCCAATCCGTGAAAGAAGATATATCTGTAATCTCATTATTATCGAGATTACGTCTAAATCTTTTGTGTTTTCGCCTTTTACTTCGGAGATTTTTAAGTTCCTCGTACTCGCTACAGAATGCTTGCATGCATTCGCTATTAAATGCTACAAAAGTAGAAGCATTATTTTTTTCTTGAAATGTAAATAAGAATGGAACCCCCTTACCTGATAATACATCATCTGTTATTTTTGAAGCAGACTCGTTGGTCCATGCATGTGGAGCTTCTTCATGAACTCTTTCAAGGTACTCACTAACGTAATACATGCACTCTTCAAGCATCCAACCCTTTGCCATGGATCCTTCTGGTTTCTCTCTTTGTCGCACATAACCTTTTAATATTCCCATAAATCATTCGATCCAAAACATCCATCGAGTGTTGACAACACTTGCAATCTCTATTTCATCTACAAGATGGACTAATAAATGAACCTGAATATCAAAAAATGAAGTAGGAAGTTCTTTCTCCATCAAACATAGTACCTCTTTGCATTCACTTTTTTTTTGTGGGATCGAGTTTTTTTCAATCTCTTTGGATGTAATCCACCTATACATATCATAAAAACAATTATAAAGAAGTTAATTAAAAAATAAAAGATATCCAATATTCATACATATTAAATATAAAAGTATCATAATTACCTTATGAGTGATCCAAGACGATAGATCACATCTCGTACTCCTTTCGTTGTACATCCATCGATAACCAAAGGTAAACTATGTTTCAAAAAGTTATGTCAGTCATGGGTCCTTAACCCAGATAAACTCTTATCATCCATAGTAAACATGTTTTGAAAAGATGCTCCATATCCTGTAGGAGTTTTAATCAATTGAATTCTATTGTTGATAGTCTATATCTCTTTTGTTGTAAGTACCCAAGGAGCAGGTGCATAAGTCGTTTCTTGTCGATGTCTATCAAAAATTGGCCATAACTTTGGTTTGGATTTTTTTATCTTTCAAATCATTCCTTGATGCTATGGTATCTTTTAGTCCAAGAAGATGCTGCCATAGTGAATAACCAATATTTTTGAATATATGCATAGGATCAAGAAGATGACATACTTTTAACTCTTTCCAATACTCCAAAGAATACCATATTGATATGTTCTCTGCGAGTGCCAATTTTCCTTTACCTCTGTTCACATACTCATTATCTGAATCATCACTGAAGATTTCTGCTTCTAGATCTATCAGAGGTCCATCTGTCCATTTTTTATACCAATCGATAGGCGTCATAGGTTTTGGACACTGACATGTTTCAAGCTTTCCATTAAAATGTATCGCTTCTCTTTTAGATCTTAATGGATGATCATCAGGCAAGAATCGTCGATGTCGAAGATAAATATTTTTGTTGAGATTCTTACTATAGATTGATCTCAACCAATCACCACAATATGGACAAGCTTTATAACCCTTTGTAGATATTCTCGCATCATGGAAAATGATAAAAATATAATTAGATTAAATCATATTTATTTACATGCATATTGAATAAAAAAATTACATCAATACCTGAACAAACACCATATCCTGAAAAATCGTGAATAGTCCAAGCCACAATACCACGAACTGTAATATGTCTTTCCTTGATGCTTTTCGCTACATCAATGACATTAATACCTCTCCATAACTTTTGAAGATTGTCAATCAGAGGAGCAAGATATATATTCATATCTTTAACTTGTCTTTTGCCTGGGATTAAAAGTGAAAGCATTAAATGTTCCTTTTTAACGCTAAGATATGGCGGAAGATTGTAGTTTATGACTACCACTAGCCATGTTGACCATTTACTGGATTTCATGGAGAATGGATTAACCCCATCTAATGCAACTCTTAACTTTAGAGTCTGTGGATTTTGTGCAAATTCAGGCCATGTAGAATCAATATACTAAAAAGCAACACTCTCATGAGGAATTCTTATTATTCCATCAGTACTTTTGTGATCATGTCCCCAAGTCAAAAGCTTTGATAATTCGGGGCTTTGAAACATATGTCTAATCTGTGGAGCCAATGGAAAATGTCTCTACCTTTTTTGGGATTTTACCTTCTTCGCCCTTATATCGAGGAGATTGACATTTGGGACATGTCAAAGAGTCTCCATATTCACCTCTATATAAAATACAATCGTTAGGACATGCACGTATACATTGATAATCTATACCAAGATTGTTGATTATCTTCTTCATTTCATCATGTGAGGTAGGAAGAATATTCTGACTTGGTAAAAACTTTTCAGATAATAACCTGTAAGTTTATCAAAAAAAGATATATTAAAAGAAGTAAATAAATAAATATACATATATATATGCATATAATTTTATATATGTGTATGCTTATGTGAATCTTTCAAAATATTCATGCAAAATTTGATTGTTTTGGATGGCAGGATACGATTGTTTGTTTTGGAGGATATGAAGTATGTACCTTCATTGAATGATTTGTCGATTCTATCATATGTTCAGTTTGAAAGTGTGAGAAGCGGGTTTATAATTGCAATTCAAAGAATTTGGCACTGTTTATAGGCCATACGATGGTGACCTAGATGAATCGCATGCACAAAGGTTACTCAAGATAGAGCAACCTGATTATAAGGGACTAGTACCAGCAGGATTCCTAGGGTGTGCAGTAAACCTCTTGCATGTCAATGATGAGCATCTAAACTTTAGGATACAAAGTGGAAATCATGGTGGCTTGAGAAGATCACTTTTATACAGCTTGTTCAAAGAACTTTAGGTTTATGACACTGAAGTTTTTTGAACAAGCTGTATAAAAGTGATCCTCTCAAGCCACCATGATTTCCACTTTGTATCCTAAAGTTCAGATGCTCATCATTGACATGCAAGAGGTTTACTGCATACCCTAGGAATCCTGCTGACACTAGTCCATTATAATCAGATTGCTCTATCTTGAGTAACCTCTGTGCATGCGATTCATCGAGGTCACCATTGTATGGCCTATAAACAGTGCCAAATTCTTTGAATAGCAATTATAAATCGGCTTCTCACACTTTCAAACTGAACATATGTGTGAATCGACAAATCATTCAATGAAGGTACATACTTCAAATCCTCCAAAACAAACAATCGTATCCTACCATCCAAACAATCAAATTTTTCGTGAGTATTTTGAAAGATGCATTAATAGGTTTAAAAGATGCACGGACAAAAAGTGTCCATTCAATTCAAGTTCTTGTTCTTACCTTATCTAAAGTAAGAATAAAAACCTGCATGTATTTATATATATATATTTATGCATATATATATAAATAGATAGAAAATTGAAAATTATACCTTAATAGTGTCGAAACAGATACATTACTCCATCCAAAATGATTTTGAAGGTTGAGAATAAGTAATCTCGCACTTAGTCGTGTCAAACGACTTCCTTCATATACATGCTTTAGACATTCCTCTCGAAGATATTTCTCATTTTTAGAAATATCAATGCTCTCACTGTCATTTTGATAGCAAACCTCAATAAAATCTGCCATGCCAACATCTTCATCATTGTCACACAAATCTTGTACTTTATCGTCTTTTGAATATAGATCTTTCAACTTTGCATATTGCACAGGATTAGTTTTGCATAGCCTCCTCATGGAAGCTTCTGATAAATGAGGTCTTACTGGTAATTGTGAATGTTGTGGAGGAATATCATCAACATCATACGTTGGAATCTACACATATAAATAAAATTCATTAGTATTCCATAAATGAATAAAAAGTAAACTTTAAAGATAAAATTAAGTATATAACTTATTAAATATGGATAGAAAATTTTTATTCTCTCTAGCTAAAAGGTGCTCTTGGAGGTCTACGCCATCCATAATTCACTAATAGTTCATCACCAGCATGTAACGTAGTAATAGCATTGACAACTATGTATCTTGATACATCTCTGCTCATGTATGGTGATTCATGACTATTTTGAGGCTCCTCCAATGTGCAATTTGTCCTTGAACTTTTATGTAACCCTCGACTACTATTTATTATATTTCCATGTGTGTAAGGTCTTCCATCAATATATAATCTTTCATTTTCTGCATGTAAAATCCTTCTACTAGTAAGGGATGTTGCGTTCAAGCATATTCCATAAGTACTCATGCTTTGAACATAACATGAAATTCGATGCCAATCTCCCCATCCATATATAGGACCACAAAATGACATAAGAGTGACTTCAGAGTTCGGAGGCACATACAAATCCTCTACAATAAAGAGACCACGACCAGCATTAGTAATAGTGGATGGAGCAATCATATAGGGATTACCCCAAAAGTTGAAAACCTCTCCATCTAAAGGAAGTAGTCCTCTATTCCATCCTCCATATCTTCTTCTATCATATGTTTGTACTAAAGAACGATCACGAGTTGGCAGTGGATAATCTCCAGCCGTTTCATTCTCTAAACGAGGAGGTAGAAGATTTCTAGAAACCTCTGCTTGTAATTGATGAACAGCAAGTCCATGACGTGTACGAGGTATATTAACATTATGAGAAAAATTATCATCATCATCATCATCCAGCAAGTATTCTTGTATATCAACAATAATTTGATTTTATATATTGCTTTTAAATAAAATAATGACATTAATATATATATAGAAAATACATACCCAAGCATTATCACATTGACTAGGTGATGGTGCTCGCTCAAAAGTACCATACTCTACCTCATGTTCAATACATTCGAATCGTGGTCTTTGATACATGCCATAACAAGAGTTACACCAACATATAATATGCTCTTCATAGTAAAATTCATCATAATTCCTATCGGAGGACACATGTGAAGTCGTTGCATGGGTAGGAGGTGGTGGGGTACCCTCTGATTGATCAGAATCTGCACATACTAAGAAACAAAAAAAAATATAAGTTATGCATCCATCAAATATATTTAAAATTAAATGTTTGATATACTTACAGTATAAAGTCGTTGCACGATGATGAGACGATGGTGGAGTTCTATCTGATTGATCAGAATCTACAAATAATGGTATTTGATATTAATAATTTGATTATCTACATACACAAAAAATTCACATATACATATTTACACATACACACATATTCACATATACACGTTTACACATACACACATATTCACATATACACAACTACACATTATTGTGGGATAAATGCATGTATTTTGTATGAATGAGTGTATATGCATGCATGTGTGTACGTATATGTGGATATGTATATGTGTGTTTATGTTATATGTATGTATATGTGTATATGTCTACATATATGTATGCGTATATGTTTGCATGTATATGTGTATGTGGGTATGTGTATGTGTATGTGTGTGTATATATGTGTATGTATTCTGATTTTTTTTTCTATTTGAGATTGAATTAACAGGAGATATTGTATGGTCGAAAAAAATAAGAGGCGAGCTAACATACCACCTGAGACGTGGCAGTTTTTTCGTAGACAGCTACGTCTTCAAGAGTCATTTCCTCAACAGAAGGTACACAAATTAATAGTTTATAATTATATTTTTTATCTATTTTAGTATTTTTTTACA
>CM035425.1:31538156-31720656 GCA_020310875.1 Ceratopteris richardii
GAGACAATAAGAGAGAGCTTAGGCAAAACAGCAATTCTGCATATACTTGCTTCAGCTCGTAAGCGCAGTGCAATTGCGAACGTTGGAGAGCTCTTCGATCGGATGCGTGAAAATGTCAATCGAAGAGCCTCCAACGTTTTAATTTTTGTCCATCAACAGACCGTCGTGTAAGTGATGCTACCCGTCGTCTCATAAGCGACATGTTTTTAGCATCGCTTATGCGACGCCAAAATCGTCACCTATGCGACATAAGAAAGCATCACTTATGTGACGCTATTTAAAAGCATCGTATTAGCGATGCTGTATGGGAGCATCGTAGCCCCGTCGTGCCACAAGTTGCAAAAACCGTCGTTTGCTTCGTCGTTTAATCGACTTTCTACGCACGACGCTAATTACGATGCATGTTGCAATTTTATAGCGACGAAATTATATCGCCTTAACCATCGCTATATGCCCATATTCCTTGTAGTGGGAGACAACCAAGGAAACTGGGTTTATCCCAATAAGAATGAAAAAAATCAAAAGCTGATGCCTATATGGTGTTATTATGCAATCACCTCTTGAGAGATGTACTTCACAATGGGCCATTCCCATACTAAGATCGGTTCCAGTAAAACATGTTTTCAGTAAAGGTGTCAAGGAGAAAATAAAGACAGAGAATATTACTATCAAGTCCTAGCGGTGCAACAAGCTAAAATTAGTGCCTAATTTGAAGGATTTAATTAAAGTTGGCTACCAGAGCCTTATTTGACCTACCCCTCCATTTTTAGCCAATCACTTTGGCACACATTCAATGAACGTTGAGATTCCGCAAGCCCTCTCGGCCTCTTGAAGTCTATAAAAGCAAGTGTCTGGCACTCATTGAGGGGGTACATTTTACATCTTACAACTTAGGAGTCCTTTCTTGGAACAAAGTGGGCATATTTTAGCAGTGGTATTATACATAACCATTTACTGGTCCACTCTCTGCACTCTGTTGCTACATGCACCTGTTGGAGGTCACTCTATGGTGAGGATACAGAGGGTGGGCTTCCTAGTGGAGTTGGTTAATAGCACTATAGTGTCATTGAGTGGCTTCATTCTAGTCATTTGGTGTGGGTCAGTAGTACTTCTGTTGGAGCAAGTCTTCACCTTGGTGTATTCATTAGTGCAAGTTTTCATCTTGTTGTGTTCATTGTGATGGTTAGACCTCTTGTATTGATTCTATTTAGTTTCTAGAATGGCATGCTAATGCACCACATTATCTTTTGGAGCATTTTGGCCCCCTTGTAATCATTTTTTTGGAACTAAGGAGTGGCTTCTTTCTTTAGTATTGACACTTGTCATTACTCTTCTCTCTGTGATTCTACTATACACTGTCCCTATTGCTAGTAAATGTGTCTGCACACAAGAATTATAAAGGGTATACTTTCCTAAGGAGAACCCACCTTGAGTAGACGGAGTATTGGAAGTGTATACTATTTGGACTTGCTGGAAGTGGGTACCCCACTACCTCCTCTACACATGTGCTTGGCCCTTGTGTATTGAAGTCACTTGTCTACATCATAGCTAGCATGCTCTCATTTTCATCTGAATTGGATGTTGTAGAGGAGGTACTGGGGTATCTACTTTTAACAGGAGCATGCAGGAAGCATTCCAGTACTTCACCTACTCAAGGGAGGTTCTCCTTAGGGAAATATACCCTTTAACACTTCTGTGAGCACGCGGATATCAATGATTGCACAGAGTTGTGAATAGTCAAGAAAATATAAATGACAAAATGACAATAATGGAAGACCATCCACTCCTTAGTTCGAATCAGATAATTACAACATAGGCAAAAGAGATGCTCAAAAGTTCATGCTCTGGGCTAACATGCCACTCCAGAACTAAACAACATCAATACAAGGGATTCATCCAATCCGTACAATGGACACAACTAGATGCAGACTAGCACTGATCAATACAAAGTATGAAGACTTGCTCTAAGGGAAAGAGCACGAATTACAAATGACTCACACTGAATGACAAAACCAAGCCACTCTCTTCACACTATAGTGATATTAGCCCTCACTTGGAAGCCCACGCTTTGTATCCTCACCACAGAGTGACTTCCTACAATAGGCTTGTAGCCAGAGAGTGTCAAGAGAGGACCCCTGTACGTACGTATGTATATGTGTGTATCCCAATATATCCCAAATGATCACAAGTCCATTGCTTTTATAGGCTCCAATAGGCCAAGAAGGCCTTGCCAATTCCTCACGTCCATTGATCATGCGCCAGTTGATTGCCCAAAATTGGAGGGGTAAATCAAATATGCCACCAGTCTTGAATTGGATCCTCAAAAATAGGCAGTTGTCATGAATGGTTGGCGGCAACAATCATTTTCCATTTTCACTTTTACCACTTACACTTATTTTGCATGCAAGCTAAGATCCTCATTTTGTGCCGCCCGTGGTATTCGAATGACCCTCCATGTAAAAAAGGTCAACGGGTGCCTTGGATAGTATTCGCCTCTCAAGGTATAGATCTAGGTTTGATTCCTACGAAGCGCAGTGGCAAAATCCTTTTGAATCCTTTTGAAAAGTTGATCGCGAACCTTCTTTTATCCATAAAATAATTGACGCCGATGAGTACACGATCTTAATATAATGAGGCCATTGGAGGTTGTGGAGGGGTGTGGAGGGGTGTGGGGTTTGTGGTGTTTCTGGGGTTTGTGGGGGTTGTGGAGGGGTGTGGAGGGGTGTGGGTATGTGGGGTTTGTGGGGTTTGTGGGGGATTGTGGAGGGGTGTGGGGTTGGGGGTTTGTGGAGGGGTGTGGAGGGGTGTGGGGTTTGTGGGGTTTGTGGGGGGTGCGGAGGGGTGTGGGGTTTGGGGTTTGGGGGTTTGTGGAGGGGTGTGGAGGGGTGTGGGGTTGGGCATTTGTGGAGGGGTGTGGAAGGGTGTGGGGTTTGTGGGGGGTGCGAAGGGGTGTGGGGTTTGGGGTTTGGGGGTTTGTGGAGGGGTGTGGAGGGGTGTGGGGTTTGTGGGGTGTGGGGAGAGAGAGAGAGAGAAAAAGAGAGAGAGAGAGGGAGAGGTGGAGGGTTGTGAGGCTAGAGGGGCGAGGAGAGGCGGGGGGGGGGGGGGGCCTGAGGGGCGAGGCGGAGTGGTAGGACTGAAGGGGGGGTCGCGGGGGCTACGGGACTAGAGGGGGAGGGGTACACGTGGCAGGTGGGGGGAGAGGTCTGAGGGGAGAGGCAGGGGTGGTGGGACTGAGGGGGGGGGTCGCGGGGGCTGCGGGTCTGGAGGGGGAGGAGTACACGTGGCAGGCGGGGGGCCAGAGGGGCGAGGCGCAGTGGTAGGACTCAAGGGGGGGTCGCAGGGGCTGCGGGACTGGAGGGGGAGTGGTACATGTTGCAAGTGGGGGGAGAGGTGTGAGGGGAGAGGCGGGGGTGGTGGGACTGAGGGGGGGTCGCGGGGGCTGCGGCTCTAGAGGGGGAGGAGTACATGTGGCAGACGAGGGGAGAGGTCTGAGGGGAGAGGCGGGGGTGGTGGGACTGAGGGGGGGTCGCGGGGGCTGCGGGTCTGGAGGGGGAGGAGTACACGTGGCAGGCGGGGGGAGAGGTCTGAGGGGAGAGGTGGGGGTGGTGGGACTGAGGGGGGTTGTGGGGGCTGCGGGTCTGGAGGGGGAGGAGTACACGTGGCAAGCGGGGGGAGAGGTTTGAGGGGGTGGCGGGGGAAAGATGGGGGGGGTGCGCGGGAAGAGAGAGAGAGAGAGAGAGAGAGAGAGAGAGAGAGAGAGAGAGAACGTAGCGGGGAGAGAGAGAGAGAGAGAGGGAGAGAGAGAGAGAGAGAGAGAGAGAGAGAGAGAGAACACAGCGGAGAGAGAGAGAGAGAGAGAGAGAGAGAGAGAGAAGCAGGGGGCACGTGGGGCTGAGGGGGGTCGCCGAGGGAGGGAGGGAGAGAGAGAGAGAGGGGAGAGAGAGAGAGAGAGAGAGAGAGAGAGAGAGAGAGAGAGAGAGAAGGGGGGGTTTGTGGGCTGCGGGGTGGGGAGGGGATGGTGGGGCTGTGGGGTGGGGGGTGGCGGACTGCGGGGTGGGGAGGGTGGTGGGCTAGGGGGGAGGGGGTGGTGGTGGGCTGCGGGGTGGGGAGAGAGAGAGAGAGAGAGAGAGAGAGAGAGAGAGAGGGGGGGGTTTGTGGGCTGCGGGGTGGGGAGGGGATGGTGGGGCTGTGGGGTGGGGGGTGGGGGGTGGCAGACTGCAGGGTGGGGAGGGTGGTGGGCTATAGGGGAGGGGGTGGTGGTGGGCTGCAGGGTGGGGGGGAAGAGAGTGAACGGGTGCTACAGGCCCCCACGTCAAGTTTTTGCACCATCCGGGTGCAACTTTCCCTTTATCTGCTTATTTCAATGAGATCTAAATAAACTGCAGTTACTGAATGAAATACGGTATGTACAATGAATGAAGTGCTTCCAGTTTGACTTAGTTCAGGTAATTCTTCACCCTGGAGATATTGATCAGGGGTATCTTCTTACCCTGCAAATCCTCCAAATGTATTGCTCCATGAGGTAGCACCTTTACCACTCTGTAAGGTCCTATCCATTTGGATGCGAATTTGGTTGAAACTGCTGTGATTTGATGCACCAAAACCAAGGATCCTTCTTGTACTTCTTTGGCCCTAAGATACCTGTCGTGTAATCTTTTGTGCTCTTCTTGTATTATCTAAACTCTTTTCATTGCTCCTCCTCTATATTCTTCCAATGCCACCAGTCTCCTGATTAGGGGCTCAATCCCAATGGTTTTGGCTCCAATTTGTTTTTTGATAATAAATTCGAATGGTGCTAATGCTTCTTTTCGATATACTAAGCGAAATGGACTCTGGCTAGTGGTTCCCCTCTTTGTAGTTCTGAAAGCCCAAATTGCACCGATCAATGCTTGTGGCTAGAAGCTTTGATGATCGAAGGATAATTTGTGAAGCAATCCAATCAAAATCTTATTGGAGCTTTCTGCTTGGCCATTCGCCCTTGGATAGTAGGCGCATGATTTTTTATGAAAAACCTTGTACCTGTCAAATATAAATTGGAGCAATTGATTTACAAAATGTGTGCCTCTATCACTAGTGACTTCCACTGGGCAACCAAATCTTGAGAAAATTCATTTATACAAAAACTTAGCTATTGTTAACGTCGTGCAGTCCATAGTAGCTTTAGCCTCTATCCATTTAGTTGCATAACATGTGGCCATCAAAATATACTTCTTACCCCTAGGTTGACCAGTTGGACTAATTGGTCCTATGAAATCAAGACCCCATCGTTCAAATGGGAGCCATCCTGTGGATATGACTAATGGTTGGAAATTCAATCTGGTTGGCGTAGGAGCACATCTTTGGCAAATGTGGCATTCTTTAGCAAACTTGATCGCATCCTTGTAAATATGCGGCCACCATAGTCTTTGTGGATGATTCTGTGAGCCAATTCTTCCCCCTTTAGATGTCCTTCACTGTGTGCAGCCTCTAGCAAAAGATTTACCTCCTCTGGATAAACACACTTTGTCAAGATATCATCCTGACAATATCTATATAAATTTCCATTTATGAGTGAGTACGCTTTGGTTTTAAGGAGCAATCTTCTCTTTTCTATAGGTGTCAAGTGCTCCGAGAGTTTTCCAGTAGTAAGAAAAGTGAGAATTCCATCATACCAATCCGTTTGAGTTGCTACTAAGAAGAGACTAGTATCCACCAATTCATCATTAATACCTGTTGCCTTCTCGCTCATTGCGGTCCTGGATACTTGATCTGCCATGTAGGGCTCTCTTCAGAAAATCAACACAGACTCTTATTTTTCCACTACTTTTCTTGGGCACAATAACCATAGAAGAAAGCCACCTGGAATGTTCTACTGGAACAATTATACCTGCTTCTTCTAGTTTTGTAATTTCCAATTTTACCGCCTTTGCATACTTCGGATTGAGTTGATATGGCCTACTTCTTGCAGGTGTGGCTCCCTCAACTAAGGGTATCCGATGTAATCCAAGCTCCTCTGGAATCCCTGTTAGATCTTTGTAGGACCATGCGAAGACATTTTTGTAAGCAAAAAGTAAAGAAGTTACCTTCTGTAGTAAAGGAGAATAATGCCATAGCCAAGAGGTCAAGTGGACTACTTGAGGGCTCTCTTCATCCCCTAAATTTACTTCTTGAACCAGTGTTTCATGACTGGTCTTACTTGAGAAATCATCCCCGCTATATGCAGGAGTGGAATTTAGCTTATATTCTGTAATATGTTCTCTGGTCCATCCTTGAGGTATATCCAAAAAAGGGAGATCTTCTCTGCATTCACGCTCATAACTTTCCTTTTCTGAAACTTCCATAGTTGTTGCCCCTACAATGTTTGTATTCTCCTGCAAACTCTCATTCTCCAACTCCTTGGGAACTTCATGGCCTTTTCCTGCAACTTCTTCATCCGCAACTTCTTCTTCTATTTCATTAATTTCCACCGTGCAACACTCTGCACTTTCCATCATCCAACTCAATAAGGTATCGTCTTCTTGGGGTAGAGAGGGCATTACCTGAGTGTCCACAGTATAGCCAGTAGTTTTCCCTGAGTCGAATCCTTCTTCCAAATGTAGTTGCAGTTGGCTATTGGTGCTTGTTGATATCCAAAGTTTATTTTTCCCCCAATCTTGCAATTTGCTTGCCTCATCCAAGGTCTCCCCAGGAGTAAAGGGTAAGAAGTCTCCTGTGGAAGTGCAATAACAACAAAATCTAGAACAAAGTGGCAACCTTGTACTATCATCAGTACCCTTTCAATAATGCCAAGAGGCGCAACCCGATGTTGATCTGCTAGTGTAACTGTGAATGGTGCCATCTTGGTGGGTTCAAAATTCAGTTTCTTCATTGTGAAATCTGGCATCAAATTGATACCAGAGCCTCCACCTATGATCACACTTGTGAGAGCTTCATCCTTTATATAAATAGTTAATCTTGAGCTTTGGTAGTCTGCCAAGGGTGCAGGGGGAAAATCGACCATGAAACCATCTATACTGGGTGATTGGATCAAGTGAGCAGAGTGTATAATCTTCAATAAGTCACTTCTTATTTTTGAATCCATCCTTATAAGTTCATACAGACTAACCTTGTGATGAATACCTTTCAAGATTTGTTTAATGTTTACCTCATGAATGTCTTCTTGCAGACTTGTTGGTTGGTCCCTTAGACAAGTAGCTATCCTTTCATAAGCTCCTTCGATTTCTGCTTGGCCCTTCCACCCAGACTTCTTTTCATCCTCTTTATCCTGGAATCCTTGTTGTTCCTCTCTACGGATCGCTGCTGCTTGTCTGGCTCTAGTCATCATGGGCATTGCAGAGGATGAAACAGCATAAGACTGAGTGGTCATACCTTCTTCTTGTGGAGAGACTGCAATCATGTGGATTGGAGCAGGACGGCTTCTTGGGCAGTCTTTGGTATAGTGATCCTTGGCCTCTGGGCAATGTTGACAAGGAGGTGAATCTTCTGGAAGGGAACACCTATTTTGCATATGATCATACTCACCACAGCGATAACACATCAATGGTCTATTATATCTAGGCTTTGTCATACGATTTTCCTCTCTATTAGGTGCATTTGGAGTACTAGCATAATATGAATCCAAAGCTTGAGGGTTACCTCGTTGCTGTGTACCCTTGAGGTAGTAACAGTCTCTAGCTTTATGACAATCCTTTCCACAAAATTGACAGCTTACCTTGTTAGGGAAATTAGCATTGAAATGTCCATTGTTGCTACATATT
This sequence comes from Ceratopteris richardii, assembly GCA_020310875.1. Lineage (NCBI taxonomy): Eukaryota > Viridiplantae > Streptophyta > Polypodiopsida > Polypodiales > Pteridaceae > Ceratopteris > Ceratopteris richardii. The sequence continues at coordinate 31,545,893 of CM035425.1, forward strand.
GTACACCAAATCTGCCTTCTTATATCCTAAGTGGTCCGCAAATCTTCTAAGTCACGACGAAGTTGGGCTACTTCATCATCAGTGCGATGCAGTGGTGGCAAGACCTTCTCTTCTTGTTGATTTTGTTGCATTCTCAATGCCTCCAGTTCCTTCCTCATTTGCCCAATAGGGTCTAGTTCTGCAGCCTAATTTGATTGTGTATCCCCTTCAAAATGTTGCCTAACTTCTTCAATGCCTGATGCTACTGCATTAAAATCATTGAGGGTTGCATCCAATCTAAGAGACTCACGTAGCTTCTGCTGAGATGACCTGTGCAGAGCTTTTTCTATCCATTTTTTAACCAAGAAGTCACCTGGAGCATGTGGCATACGTGCAACAAGTGCTTTTGTTCTAGTGTGAAGTTCATGAAAGGATTCACCTGATCTTAGCTTTAGGTTCTGTAGCTGATCTAGAGCTCTTTCCAAGGAATCACTTGGTTGAAATGTCTGTGAGAATGCCGTCTTCAGAGCCTCCCATGTAGCAAAATGGCCATCTGCATATTGGTTGTACCATTTGTCAGCAAGGCCTTCCAATGTGGATGGGAAGAGTACCAACATTGCATCCTCTCTATTCTGCAGACCTCGTCCATGGCATGAGGAGATGAACCTCCTCACATGATCATCAGCATCCTCATAAGCTTGTCCCTTGAAGGTAGGGAACTTGATATTGAGTATGGAGAGTAAATGAGAGAGATCCTCCATTTGCACTGGTGTTTCTTCTGACGTATCTGAGGAGAAGTATCATGTTCTCCTATGCTTCTCCTTTGACAGTGGTGTCGCACCCAAATCAATAGATAAATTCAAGGAGGGTAGAGGGGAGCTAGGTTCACTAGTCAAAGATATAGCTCACTTGTTAAGGCTCCTTCGTACACGAAGAGGCTCCTTATCTTCTCGCATATGGGTCATGTACCTACTTGCAAATGTAATAGGGCAAAAAATACTGAAAAAGAGGACTTTTTACTATCCTCAGGGCCTCTCACAGAAATGCAAGGGTCCCATCGGGCGTGCCAAACTGTAGAGGAGGTACTGGGGTATCTACTTTTAACAAGAGCATGCAGGAAGCATTCTAGTACTTCACCTACTCAAGGGAGGTTCTCCTTAGGGAAATATACCCTTTAACACTTCTATGAGCAGGCGGATATCAATGATTGCACGAGCCAGCCCAATCTTCATCAAAGAACAACTTTAAACTTAAATCAGATACATAAGGGTAGTATAACCCTTGATTCATGGTCCCTTTGAGATATCCAAGTATCCTCTTGGTAGCTTCCATGTGAGGTTTCCTGGGTGTGTACATAAATTGACTTAGCACACTCACAGTATAACATATATCTACTCTTATCAATGTGGCATAGTTCAAACTACCCACAAGGCTTTGATAACATGTGGCATCTTCTATGAGTTCACCTTCATGTGAGCTCAATTTATGATTAATCCCCATTGGAGTACCTCCAATCCTACAATCTTGCATCTTGAACTTTGTCAACAAGTCTTTAATGTACTTCCTTTGAGTAAGAAATAGACCATGATCTTTCTATACCACTTCTAATCCTAGGAAGTATGTAAGTGATCCTAAGTCACTTATCTTAAACTCTTCTTTCATCTGCTCATTGACCTTCTTTATGCCATCTGCATCATTTCCTGTTAGTATAATATCATCCATATATACACATAAATAGATGACTTCAGAATTATTCTTTTTATGAAGAGTGATGGATCTGCCTTGCTAGGTTGAAATCCTTTGTTTTGCAAGAATGAAACAAGCCTCTGATTCCAAGCCGTTCTTTTGTGAACCTAACTTGTAGACCTTTCTCCACAATCTGTCCTACATTTATCAAGTTCTTTGTGATGGTAGGGACATATAGTACCTTGCTAAGTAGGTTGATGTTTCCATCAGGTGCTTTTACATTACCTATCTTCTCCACGAGATGCCTTGTATCATCACCTATTTCCACTTCATGCTTGCTCCTTGGATCTTCTAAATCTGATAGGAGGGCCACATTTCCTACCACATGATTGGAACAACCTGAATCTATGTAGAAAACATGCTCATCAGATTTATCTTGAGGCATTACCATATCCATGATTAGCAATGAGTCTTCTTGATTTGAGTCTTTTGTGTAGTTATTGAAGTCTCTTCTTCCTCTATTGCTTCCTTGATAGTTTGAATGGTTGTAATTGTTGTGGTAGCCGTTGAAGTTGTTGAACCTTCCTCTTGAGTAGCCATAACCTCCTCTATTGTAGCCTCTCTCTCTTTGATTCTTGGAGTTCCTAAAGTAATTCTCAATTGTGTGGCTAGTTAATCCACAAATAGAACAAGGGTTAGAGTCTTGGGATCTCCCCCTGCCTTGTCTTCCTCCTCTACCTCTACCTCCACCTACATAGTTAGCTTGATGTGTACCTGCTTCATCATCCACTTTCTTTCCTCTTCATTTGTTCTCTTTGGAATTTCTTTTATCATTATACAAAGCAAAAGATTGATTACCTTTGGAGCCTTCTCCATTCTTGATTAGCTTGGTCTCTTGAGTATGCAGTTGTCTTATGAGTGTATTGAAATTTGGTACATGAATATCCATGTACAGGTCCATTGTTGAGGTGAATGCTTCCCACTTGTCATCTACCTTTAATTCATTGATGACCTGCCTTACAATTTGCTTTTTTTCTATTCCTCTCCAATGCTTTCCAACTGATGTGCTATGTCCTTGAGCTTTGTGAAAAAATTAGTCACATTTTGTTTGGGAGCTTTCTTGAGAGCTGTAAAGTCCAGCCATAGTTGATGCTTCCTGGCCTTTGTACTTGAAGTGAAGAAGGCTTCAAGTGCATTCCACACCTTCCTCAGATGTTTTACAACTTCTAATGTGAGGCAACAAAAAATCTGAGATAGAGTTGAGGAGGTAAGACCTTGCAATTGCATCCTTGGAGCACCATGTGTTCAATCTTTCTTGCTCTTCTTGTGTAGGTTGACCTTTATTTCTGAAACTTGGCATAACTTCAACTCAAGCTATATAACCATATAGATTCCTGCCTTGAAGATAAGCTTCCACCCTTAAAGACCAGGCTGAGTAGTTACCTCTATCCAATTTGTCAATTGATGAAGGAAATCCATCTGCCATGTTGTCCAACCTTGCTCTGATACCATTGTGAAGAGAAGGATTTGTGCTTGATGAAGATGAAGTGGTGCTGCAGAAACTTTGCACTGCACCAACCAAATGAACTCTAGGGATATGTAGTGGGCCCTATTATCTTGCCAAGGGATGTATTAGGCACCCTATGTACTTTGAAAGATCACTCTCAAAAAGTTGAATCAAAACAGACTAGTTTGACCAATAGTCAACATTAAGAAACTTTCTATTTTGGTCATGAACACTTTAGTATTTCACTCAATGCTCATTATCTGATTACAATTAACTAGAGAAGTTTTAGGAGAATCTAAATAGGAAGAAATGAAAAGTTTTAGGAGTTATTTCATCAAAAATGATTAATCATACTAAGAGAAAGAACTTTAGCAAATCAGGTATGTGATCTCGACTTTTCAAGAGATAGAAGATGCAGAGATATAGGTAACTTCAAATTAGTATATCTCAAGATTGTGAACTCCAAATGCAATGAAATTTTGCGAGTATATAGTAACCTTAGAGAGCTAGCTTTATCATGTTGAATCACTGAAAATGATGCTCCATGCTCATAGAAACCATCGCTACAATCTGACTGCAAAATTGCGAAGTATGGTAGTGAACAGTACACTCACATAGACATCAAGGTATGGTCACAAATGATCATGAAAACAAGTGCATATTGAAAGTAAAGTACAATGGACTTATTGATACGTATGTGTAACTTGAGAACGCACTCTGATATGGCATGAAGCTCAGCTAATAGTGTTGCAAACCCCGTGAGTAAACCATGTGTGTATATAGTGATGATTGGAGCCAAGATTTGAATTTGAAGCTTGCTCACCTAGAACAATTCTCCTAACTTTTAGTGATTGATTCTCCAACTAATTCAATCATGAACTCGTGGAGTTCTTTTCCTACTCATCAAGTGGATTCAACCACTTTAGATTGTTTCAATTTTACATCAAGTAAAAACTGAAAAGTTACAAGGGTGAGTTCCAAGTGAACTCTTCAAGGCTTTAGCATTTGCTTCAAGTTTCTATGCCTTTTGAAGACTCAAGCCAACACTTTGATAAGCCATGGACTTGTTCCAACACAAAAGTTGCAAACAAGCCTACTACCTTTGGGAACAAAAGCTACATGAGAAGTTATAATATCCCATAATTGAAAGTTACTCCAATTTGCATGCCCAAAAGTCATCAGAATCAGTGGCTTTCATGATCCACTTAGTAGCCATTTGAGTGGTCATCCTAGTAGGACAGATTAAAACCCAACCACCTTCAGATTTCTCATGCAGCAGATACTCCAAGCCACTTTAAGGATCTAGGAACCACCCCATTGAAACCTTCTTGTACGAGATATGGCTTGAGAGACCTACTTTTTACTTGGCTACCAACAAGCTAAAAAATAAGTTAGATTAGGCAAGATATAATGTTTCAAAACAAAAACTCTTTGAGCTAGACTTTGTTGAAAATCAATGTATTTGAAGATTTTATTATGAAATTTATCTAGAACCGAGTTCCATCTCTATTCATAAGTAATATGAAAACCATAGGAATACCCAAAATACAAAACACTATACCTTCCTTGATCATATCATAGTCAGCTTTTTTGACACAGTCAAGAATGACTTTATTAGAAGCACGAAAACTAGTTTCTTTTTTATTAGCAACAGAACCACTAGCAATGCAAAACAAATTCAAATAGTTCAGAAGTTTTCAGCAGAATAACTATCAGCCCTAACAATCATGTTAGTGTCATCAGCAAACATGTGTAAGATAAGTTTGGAAGGGGAATTAGGGGTCTCAATTCCTTTTTGAATCATGATCAATACAATCCTTAACAAGCCAGCCAAGGGCATCACTGGTGATGGAAAAGGGGAGAGGGGCAAGGGGACATCCTCATCTTATAGATCTACACAATCTAAAAGAGGCAAAGATATGACCATTCATAGCAATTCTAGAATGAGCATTACCAAATAGGACACTAGTGTACTTGATAAACTTTTTCCCAGCCCCTATATTATGAAGGGATTGAAGAGTGAACTCCCTATCAATTTTGTCATAGGCTTTATCAAAGTTGAATTTGAAAAAATAGGTGTCGATATTCTGAGCTTTAGCATAATCAAGGCCTTCCACCCATTAAAGGGCTCAATCTTCTAGCTAAGGATGCACCAAAGATTTTATACAAAGAATTCAGAAAAGAGATGGTTCTCCAATTATTCAAGCCATCCTTAGGTACTTTTTTATACACAAGTTTAGTCACTCTAGTGTTGATGTAGGTAGAAAGAGTACCTCTCATAATGGCTTCTTTCCAACTCAAAAGAATTATGGGCACCACAATCTCCTTAAGTTCTTGAAAAAACTTATTTGGAATACCATCATAACCAAGAGACTTACAAGGTTTCAAATTACAAATGGTTTCCCTAACCTCACCGATAAAGAGGGGGAGTTCCAAAAGGGAGACCAGGCTTTGATGAATCATTTTCTTCCTCTTAGAGCTCTCTCGATATGCTCTGCTCTCTTTGGAGGCATAGAGAAACATTTGTAAAGAAAGTAACGGCCTTCTCCAAGTTCTCCTTGATACATGTAGCATGTCCTCTAGAATTTTTTCTAAGTATAGGAATGAAGTCCCTAGCTTTCTTTTTCCTCATAAGATCAAACATATGCTTATTAGGTTTATCCACTTTCCTAGCCCACAATTCTCTTGATGTGTAAAGGACACCACTAGCTAAGAGATAGTCTTCATTTCTTAATCTTCCCTGAAGCTTAAGGACCTTGTGAGTGATAAAAATACTGCTGAAGTTGGAACACTTAGCATCCTCAATTTCTTTTAATATCATCATCCTTCAATTGTTTCTAATGACTTTGGCCGTAGCCTTGAATTTGCTAAGCAACTTCTGAATTTCTTGTATAGCTAGCTCCCACATCAAAAAGGGAGAAGCACTAGAGGAGAAATGATAGTTGAAAATGTCCTTTGTTTGATATTTTAACACAAGGAATTCTGAGTAAGGAAGCATCGAAATGGGTCCAACCAGCTTTGTAGTTAGGAGAGTTTCTAAATAATTTGACAATGAGGGGGACATGATCAGAGAGTTGAAGGAAATGATCTAGCTCACAACTATTGTGCCATAACTCCTAGAACCTAGATATGTACATGTAGATTCTGTCAAGCCTAGCAGAAAGAGAATTGTTAAGACTTATACTCTTCCAAGAGGGACCTAAATTAATAATGTCAAGGAGATTGTGATCATTAATCATATTGAATCAAGAATCCTTCTCTTTACCATGCAACACATTATCTTTGCTTCCTACTCTATCAAAGGGGTTAATGACCATATTAAAATCTCCAATCAACATAATATCACTACAGATGTTAGAGATTTCTTCCCAGCATTATTGTTATTATTGTATTGCTGAAAATCGCAGATACTCTTTCATGTATTTTGGTTATCACGTATAATTAGATGCCCTGAAGGCGCCGTCCCCTATTATGTTGCTGCTAAATTGCCATCCTAGTGTACATGCACTTCGTAGGAGATCTACCATTGCAACGTCTTTACGTTTCTCGTGTGATAAAGAAGGAATCAATGGCATGATTTATGCATGATCCTTAGCAGCGCAATTCGCGATCCCCGGGATTGAGTTATAAAGCTCGAGACCATTCTCGCTTTCCGTGGTAGAAAAAGCTAAGCTTACAAGAAGGTATCTCGTCAGACATCGCTCACGAGTTTCTCCTCGAGGAGGGCACTGCGCACAACGTTCAAGTCTTTAGGGGCTGCATTGGACGAACAATTGACAGGTTTGTGAAGATGCTGATAAAATGTGTAAGATACATCTTTAAGATCACGCATATATAAGACAAACATATAAGATCTCATCCGCCGAGAAAGATAGCGATGATTTTCAATTTAAAGCCTCGTCTTCTCCACGTTGTTTATGTGGTATCTTGGAGGATATTAAACATCATTAATTTCCTTGTCGTGTATCTGTGATTTTTTCTCCAGCACGATTATATTCATGTATATGTCGTTAAGTAGTTCGTCCTTTCCTGCATGTTGCAAATTGAAAACTTCTCTCTCCTTTTTGACTGCATTTCCATTCTCCCTCTTGGATCACTAAAAAACTCATTTCTTGAGAAATAATCCAATAATGAGCTTCTAAAAATAGCCATTAAAATAAACGTAATCGCCACTCGCAGATAGGCTCCTTCATGGAAGGTAATATCACCAATTCTCCATTTCAAACCTTATAAGTATCAAAACTACCAAATACCTTTTCTTCATGTTCGACGATGTCTTTCCATTTAATTACAGTAACTCGATGATATAATAGTTCACTTTCATGGCCAACAATGAAATTGACTCCAATGTGGTTTGAAATAGAATTCGCCATTGCTTGCAAGAGTAGAACGCCCCACAGGCAACGACAAAAATAGTTCGTAAGTTATCCCTTTCTTAGCTCTATATTAACAAGAATCCGAAAATGCAAGGAGAAGAGTGCTCTCAAATTAAGGCATTCAAGTCACCATATCAAATTATATATTTACTAGTGTCATGATTCTTAAGTGAAACATGATCTTCGGAATTCGATGCCTACTCGTTCTTTATCTAATGAGCTTGGATACAAGATCTCTAAACAAATACAATGAAATCATGAAAAGTACAAACTTAACTAAAGTAGAAATATTTGTTCTTAGTAAAAGCTCTGTGAAGATAAGTTTTCCACTTGTTCTTTAGTTTTTATCTACATCAACGCCATTTCTCCTTGCATCAACTTTTATGAATAGACTTTTATATGTTTTGATCTCACATGATAAACTAGAACTTCTTCGAACATGATGATACTTACACTCTTATATTAGAGCAATAAACTTCCATCGATCTAGGAACTTCCATGTCTTTGAATAGGTACTCTAGCCATTAAACTTTATTGACCCAATGGATCGGAAACAAATCCAAACAAATTTATTTTTTTTTTGGAAATGGTCTTTGTTCTCAATGTGATCTTATTGCATCTTTTTTTCTTGCATGAGAACTCAATTGTTTTCTCGTTCTAAGTGATGGATTCCAATATCATGTTCTACCTCAAAAGCTTGATGTTAATGAAATTTAACTTGGGCTTGCTATGAGATGGAAGTTGTGTTGTGGCATCTTTGGAGGAATGAAATATTATGTTCATAATACTGGTTCTAAAGAAATGGATTAGATGCATACTAGATTAGTCTCCTTAAATCGACTCCTATAGATGGATTCTTGGTATAGACACTCAATTAGTACATGCTTCATTAACAATTCTAGAAAGACAATGTATTCATATGGTATGGTATAAAATGTTATTTTTCAAGTTGCATGTTGATCTAAATGAATTTCTCTATGAAGTATTATTTATTTCCTTGCTTGCTAAATGTTAAATGATCAGCAGTTTTTGTAGATCCCTCGGAGAAGAGAGTCATTCAAGAGATCTCTCACGTCTTGAATGGATGATAACTCTCTCTCATTCATAAGCAAAGGGACATTATTTGCTACATTGAAGTTTTTGTTAATTGGAGAGTCCTTGAATTGAATTTTATTGCAAAACATATGTTCAAAGCTCTCAAATCTTAAAAAGGAACCATTAACTTGGTCATTTTTAAGCTCAATCAAAGATCAAATGTAAATTAAAATAATAAAAAATGGATATATGGCTCCATATGTACTTAGCAATTCCCACTCAATGTAAAATATTGTGCTCAACTATGGTTGATGTTGGATAAAGTTGTATATACTAAATCTAAGGTCAAGAAATAAATCTAAGTTGTATATACTAAATCTAAGGTCAAGAAATCTAAAGGGTCTTCAAGATTTATTTGTTGATCGCAAAGTTGCCCAATCTTGTTAGGAACAACTTCACACACACGATTCACTCGAGATTTTGGATTGACAAAGAAACACTACTTGGTTAATGCTACATGCTTAATCCTTTATTTTGACATCTTTAGAGATCTATCACCACCTAGTATACCTCCCTTAACAAGAACAATGCCTTGTTCAACTATTGAAACAACAAGCACTATTTTTCTCTTTTAAACGACCTTGAAATTTTATTGCTTTGAATGTTATGAGAAAAAATACCCAAATGTAGAAAAATAAATGGAGAAATCCCCAACTACCATTCTATCCCTTCCAAATATGATGTATGTTCTCTTTGATACATTGATATGGTACATTGATATGGTACATTGATATGGTACATTGATTACTCTTCGTAATGTTGTCAATCGTGTTTCATCCATAAACTCTCATTTTTAAAATAAATTTTCACATTCCCATTTTAATATAATTTTCAATCCTTGTAAGATTCTAATAGAAAATAAAATATTTGTGTGGTATGAGATTAAGGCCCTTGTAAGTGAAGGATAGGGGGGATCCCAAAGCTGGTTGGGTTTGTTTGTTTCAATTTCAAGCCTAATTGGAAGAGTAGGGTAATGATACAACTTCCAAATTGTATGATGGTAAAATCCATTCAAAGACGTTTGTGAGCACATGATATTGTGATTAACATGAAACAAAAATTAACAACATCATCAATTTCATTAGTTTTGCAAATTTTCTCAATTCGTATATTTATAAGGATATATGCTATTCATACTCTATGATCACAAATCCTTTGCATAGGAATACTTTTCAATCTAGGAGATACATTGTACATAGTTGGGGTGGTTTTTTTCTAATGTACTCCACCTCATTAGGCACTACATTAGACCTCTATTTTTCTTTCCATGTTTAATTGACCTACATTAGTAGACAATAGAGCAATTCATGTATGAAATATTACAATACAATTAGATGTGTTTATATTACAAGGGCAACATTTTGAGCCATATTTGATGTTTGAATAGCAACATATTCATGTTTTTTACTCTTGCCATTTCAAATAATGGAATCTAATTGAGAAAAAAAGGATAGGGAGGTTTAAAACATATCATATTAATTGTTTGTTCTATACATGGACATTATACACATCCAATCTGTGAAATAAACCAAGAGAGACACTAAAAGATAGATTAAAAATTCAAATGGAATCATCTTATATATTTACAAATTACTTATAATTGTTGTTGCCAAACTAGAGCTTAGGAAAATATAGTCACACTTTTTAAGGTTTTGCACAGGTCACGAAAATGCTAGTTGTACTTTGCAAATTGATCTCTATATCATTCATTCATATTTTCATTTCCAAAGCCAAGAAAATCAAAAACAAATTTATATGATTAAATAGTAGGCTTCTTTGGGGGTAAATTTGTTCACTTCTTCTATCTCCTTCCATGAATCTTTGGATTTTCCTTTGATTCTTTTACTGGCACTAAAGGAGATTCTTTTGGTAAAGGGTCATTGGTGTACCAAAAACCTTGAAAACTACTATTCTTGCAACACGGACCTGCTTTATTTTATAATCATGCAATCTATCAAGAACTACAGTAATGTTTTTATTATCAAAAGAACTTGGGTTTGATGAGCCCTCACATAAATTGAATGCCAAAAACATCTAACTATTCAACAAGTGAAAAGTGTTACCAAACTCAATGCTCAACTGAACAAGAAGCCTATAACTTTCATCTAATGAAAAATACTATGGAAGGACACAACAAAACATATAATACACCTGAACATGTTTCCTATGAAGAAAAAATGCCGTTAATCTTACCCTTAGCAATGATTCTAAACTCAAAAACGCATGTATGAGTACGTTTCTTGAAACCAATTCTAGTGGCAAGTGTGTGACTAGGATTCTCAATATGAATCTCTAATAAAAAGTGATATTTTAGATGCATCTATAAAATCATCAAGAGGTCTCTCTCTCTCTCTCTCTCTCTCTCTCTCTCTCTCTCTCTCTCTCTCTCTCTCTCTCTCTCTCTCTCTCTCTCTCTCTCTCTCTCTCTCTCTCTCTCTCTCTCTCTCTCTCTCTCTCTCTCTCTCTCTCTCTCTCTCTCTCTCTCTCTCTCTCTCTCTCTCTCTCTCTCTCTCTCTCTCTCTCTCTCTCTCTCTCTCTCTCTCTCTCTCTCTCTCTCTCTCTCTCTCTCTCTCTCTCTCTCTCTCTCTCTCTCTCTCTCTCTCTCTCTCTCTCTCTCTCTCTCTCTCTCTCTCTCTCTCTCTCTCTCTCTCTCTATATATATATATATATATATATATATATATATATATATATATATATATATATATATATACATACATACATACACATATACATACACACATGATGGGGGAAGTATCTCAACCCCTAAGCAACGATGAAGCACGAATGACCTCCACAGGTATCCTTCTTTGACCTCTGCACACCAAAAATGCTCTTACTCAGAGCTTATGCAGAGAACTCCAGTGAGCTTTTGTAGACCTGTAGTAGACAACAAGGGCTTTCCAACAAAACAAATTTCACTTGAAATGGATGCTTACACAAAGAGAAACAATGTCTACAACATGAGCTAGTTGAATGCTCACAACTGCTAGTCAAGCAGAGACCTCACTTCACTCCAGCAAACTTTTCTCAGAGATTATACAGAGAATGAATCTCAAACTTAAGTCAACTTTAGAGGACTCTAATAGCTACCCAATGACACCAAAATCATAGCAAATGGATACATAGAGAAGGAGAACCAGCCCTTACAACAGAGAGCAAAATATTTCCAACAGAGCCTACACAAAGAGAGAGATATCAATCACACAACTTCACTAAAATGAATGTTGCTCCCAGCTTACTCAGAGAATGCTCCAGAGAATTGGTAAGCATAAAATAGACTCTTATAGCTATCCAATGAGACAAGAATTACATCAAATGGATACCATATGAGGGAGAACCAATGCTAACAACTCAGGGGTAGAGAGTTGCAACACTGCCTGCGCACACACATAGATATGCCTACTAAAAGAAAACAAACAAGCAAGCAAGGGGGTTGCTTAAGCAAGGGGCTTGCTTATCACAACTCCAGCACTTAGTGCTCACTTTACATGAGCTAAAACTCCAAGAAGATGGCCCAAAAGAAGTCGGGATACATGCTCCTTTTATAGTGAGAGGTGTGCCCCTAAAATCTAGGAACTACCTTTCCAAATCAGCCTCCTAACTTGGAGGAATTAGTTGAGATGACTTGGGGAGTGGTTGAGTGACTTTTCTTGATGGAATCTCGTGGCTTTTGGCTTCCTTTGATTGCTCCACATGTCCATAAAAGATTCCCCACAAATTTTTAGCTTGAAGCTTGACTTTTAACACTCCCCCTCAAGCTTCAATTCTTCATCCTCATCCAAGCTCCTTCATGTTGATGCATTGCTTGAATTTTGAAATCTTCATCCCATCCAAAGCCTTTGTAAACATGTCCGCAACTTGGTCCTTAGTACCAATATGATGTACTGAAACTTCCTTGGATATCACCTTTTCCCTTATGAAGTGATAGTGCACTTCAATATGCTTGGTTCTAGCATGATAGACAGGGTTCGATGCTAGATGAATGCTACTCATGTTGTCACAAAAAATTGGATATGTGTCAACCTGCAAATTAAGCTCCATAAATAACTTCTTAATCCACATTAGCTCACATGTGACTTGAGCCAAAGCTCTATACTCAGCCTCGGTGGAAGATAATGCCACCGTGGGTTGCTTCTTTGAAATCCATGAGATGATCTTGCTACCTAGCAGGACTAGGTAACCACTTGTACTCCTTCTATCTTCCTTCGAACCGGCCCAATCGGCATCGGAATAAGCTTTGACCTGCATATCATCATCAAATGAGTAGAACAATCCTTCATTTATAGTGGCTTTGAGATATCGCAACATTCTTCTTGCAGCTTGCAAGTTTGTAGTCCTTGGACTATGCATAAATTGTGATAACACTCCAACTCCATATGCTATGTCAGGCCTGGTTATTGTGGCATAATTGAAAGAGCCTACAATAGATCGATACAAAGTTACATCCTCTAATGGCTCTCCATCAATGGAGCTTAGCTTTACATTAACTTCCATGGGATTTGAAATAGGCTTGCAATGTAGCATCCCAAACCTCTCAAGTAGGTCTAGAATATACTTCCTTTGTATGAGCATAATACCTTCTTCTTTGTATACAACTTCAATGCCAAGAAAATACCTAAGATCTCCAAGATCAGAGATCCTAAACTCCTTTCCAAGCTTTGCCTTGATCTCCTCAATGCCCTTTGTATCATTACCTGTAATGATAAGATCATCTACATACACACACATGTAGACCACAAGTTCTCCTCTTTGTTTGATGAAGAGAGATGGATCCGCCTTGCATTGATTGTAACCACATTTGATCAAATAGTCCACCAATCTTTGGTTCCAAGCCCTTGGAGCTTGCTTTAGGCCATAAAGTGCCTTCTTCAACCTACAAACATGATGTGGAAACTCTTTATGAACAAAACCTAGTGGTTGCTCCATGTATACCTCTTCTTCCAAGTCTCCATTGAGAAAGGCATTCTTGATATCCAATTGGAAGAGCTTCCATCCTTTGCTAGCAGCCATTGCAATGAGTGTCCTAATGGTGCTCACCTTTGCCACGGGGCTGAATGTCTCTTCAAAGTCCACTCCATAGGTTTGTGCAAAACCCTTGGCCACCAATCTTGCTTTGAACCTAGAAATAGATCCATCTGAATTCCTCTTTACTTTATACACCCACTTATTACCTATTACCTTCATGTTCTCCTTCTTGGGCACTAGAGTCCATGTTTGATTTTCCTCAAGTGCGTCGATCTCTTCTTGCATTGCCTCTTTCCATTCGGTGTACCTGCTTGCATCTTCATAGCAATCGGGCTCATGATCTTTTACTACTTTGTTCATATATGCATAATGTGTTGCCATGTATGAATCATAAGTAAACCTTTGAGTTGGATACTTAACTCTAGAAGACTTCCTTTCTTCACCTTTTGGAGGAATAAACCTCCTTTGCCTTGGGAACTTGATCTCTTTCTTTGACGTGGCTTCTTTCTCCATCATGTGTCCTTCATCATCTTCAACTTCATTACCTTCTTCATCCAACTCCACCAATGTTGCTTTGCCTTTGTTGATTGATTGTGCTTCATAGCTTGATGAAGATCTCCCCCTCCATGGTGAGTTCATGCTTGAACTATCTTCATTGATGGAACACCTTGGGCCGCTTAGCTCTAGGTCGATTTGTTCTTCATCATGTCCATGCTTTTCTTCTTCATAGTCCTGCATACAATCATACTTCTTATACCAAGGGAGTAGCTCATCAAATGCTACATCCCTTGATATCCTCAAGTCCTTTGTATTTGGGTTGAAGCACCTGTAACCTTTATGATCATTTGAATATCCTAGAAACACACACTTTTCTGCCTTTGGTTGTAGCTTGTGCCTCAATTCACTTGGCACATGTACATAACAAGTACATCCAAATATCTTCAAGTGGGAAAGATCAGGTTTCTTACCATAATAGGCTTGATATGGTGTCAAGCCATGGATCCCTGAGGTAGGAGCCCTATTCATTAGATACACGGCGGTATTTGCTGCATCACTCCAAAACATGTTAGGTACATTCATCTCATTAAGCATTGCTCTAGCGATCTCGGCAATGTATCTATTCTTTCTCTCTGCTACTCCATTTTGTTGGGGTGTGTACCTGCATGTTACTTGCCTCTTGATGCCTTGATCCATTAAAAAATCAGAAAACTCATTTGAGAAATATTCTCCCCCTCCATCGGACCTTAGCTTCTTGATATATGTACCTGTTTCCTTCTCTACCATTGCCTTGAATGCTTTGAAACATGTAAACACATCTGATTTGTTTTTGATGAAATAAACCCAAACCATCCTTGTGCAATCATCTATAAAAGTGACAAAGTACTTGTTACCTCCAATGGATTGCTCTTTCGTTGGCCCCCACACATCTGTATGTATCAACTCCAATGGATGTTGGCTTATGTAGCCACTCTTCTTGAATGGAAGTCTCGCTTGCTTCCCTAGTTGACAAGATTCACATAAATGCTTCATACCTTGTCCTTGGAAGTTGGGAAGACCTTCAACCAGCCTCTTGAATTGCATTTCCTTCATTCTTTGTATGTTGATGTGACCTATCCTCTTGTGCCACAAGTCCAACTCCGAAATCCTCTTGTTTCCATATGTGAAGTAGACATGTTGAGTAGAATGAGAATTTACCTCCAAAGTGAAGAGTCTCCCTTGCTTCTTTCCTCTTGCTATGACCTTGTAACCTTGCTTAGGGTTCTCCACAAAGCATCCACCTTTGTTGAACCTTACTTGATAGCCTCTTTCAACCATTTGCCCAACGGACACCAAGTTCTTTGTGATGGTAGGTACATGCAAGACATCCTTGAGACATCTTCCTTCCTCCTTGTCATCCAAAGCTACATCTCCAACATGGGAGATCTCATGGGCTGTATCATCACCTGTTTCTACATGTCCTTTACCTTTGGGAACATGTAGATTAGTAAACCAAGAAGCATTGCAACTCATATGGTTGCTACATCCACTATCAATATACCAAGTGTTATCTACTTTGCTTGAATTCCCATTCATGTGCATCATCAAGAGATTGTCATTTTCTGAACTTGTAGAAGCATAATTACCTTGGCCTTTGTATGAAGAACCTTGATTATAGTTCCTTTGGTTTCCTCCTTGGTAGCAATCTCTAGCATAGTGGCCAAACTTGCCACATATGTAACATCCTTCGCCATCTTGATTCCTGTTTTGTTGATGTCGTCCTCCTCTTCCTCTTGATCTTCCTCTCCCTCTTTGTGATGAGGTGCCTTGGTCATGTCCTTGATTTCTTGAGTGGCCTTGCCTTCCTCCAAACCTTCCTTTGCCCCTTCCTTGTCCTTGTCTTCCTTTGCCCCTTTGATTACCTACATAGAAAACTTGTGCATCTTTGCTTTTAGTTGAACTTCCACCTATGTTCATTTCTTCGGTGACCATGAGAGCAACCAATTGCTCAAAATCGGGAAGATTATCCCTTACATAAACTGAAGTGGTAAAGGGTTTCCACTTCTCATCATCTCTCAAACCATTGAGAGTATAAGCCACAAGATCGTCATCGTCTACGTGGCTTCCAATGGATCCCAATGCATCTGATAACTCCTTGACCTTAAGTATGTAGTCATTTATGCTACTCCCTGAGCTCTTCCTAAGGTTGTTGAGCTCATTCTTGAGTTGGATCTTCCTTGCTTTGGTGCTTGTTGAATAAAGCCTTTCAAGTGTCTCCCATACCTTCATGCTTGAATCCAGGTCTTGGATATGGCCGATCATGCTATTGCTAATGTGTTGGGAAAGAATAAAGATAACCCTCTTGTCTCTTTCATTCCATTCCCTAAAGGCCCTTCTCTGGTCATTGGTTGGATTCTCATCCAACCTAGGTCTTGGTTCACTTCCACTAATCAACCCCCAAAGGCCCTTGCCCATAAGATAGTTGGAGACCCTAAATCTCCATGGTTGATAGTTACCTTTGTCTAGCTTTTCAATTTGAGTGTTGAAGTCTCCCATATCTAGTCTTTGATACTTGACCTAGCCCTTGGCTAATGCTCCAATGTGTGTAAAATGAAAATGAGGCTCTGAGGTTACCTCAATCCAAAGCTTTCCTTAGATGGACACCTTGTGCTCTTGCAAATTTGAGTAGAATAGCTCCCCCTTGATGTGAGCTACCTCCAAGAAGCTTTTGTTGATGCAACTCTTCAACCACCAACTCCAAGAGGTCTTCTTGCTTGTATGTGATACCTCCAAGATGCCCAAATGCTCTGATACCACTGATGGGGGAAGTATCTCAACCCCTAAGCAACGATGAAGCACGAATGACCTCCACAGGTATCCTTCTTTGACCTCTGCACACCAAAAATGCTCTTACTCAGAGCTTATGCAGAGAACTCCAGTGAGCTTTTGTAGACCTGTAGTAGACAACAAGGGCTTTCCAACAAAACAAATTTCACTTGAAATGGATGCTTACACAAAGAGAAACAATGTCTACAACATGAGCTAGTTGAATGCTCACAACTGCTAGTCAAGCAGAGACCTCACTTCACTCCAGCAAACTTTTCTCAGAGATTATACAGAGAATGAATCTCAAACTTAAGTCAACTTTAGAGGACTCTAATAGCTACCCAATGACACCAAAATCATAGCAAATGGATACATAGAGAAGGAGAACCAGCCCTTACAACAGAGAGCAAAATATTTCCAACAGAGCCTACACAAAGAGAGAGATATCAATCACACAACTTCACTAAAATGAATGTTGCTCCCAGCTTACTCAGAGAATGCTCCAGAGAATTGGTAAGCATAAAATAGACTCTTATAGCTATCCAATGAGACAAGAATTACATCAAATGGATACCATATGAGGGAGAACCAATGCTAACAACTCAGGGGTAGAGAGTTGCAACACTGCCTGCGCACACACATAGATATGCCTACTAAAAGAAAACAAACAAGAAAGCAAGGGGGTTGCTTAAGCAAGGGGCTTGCTTATCACAACTCCAGCACTTAGTGCTCACTTTACATGAGCTAAAACTCCAAGAAGATGGCCCAAAAGAAGTCGGGATACATGCTCCTTTTATAGTGAGAGGTGTGCCCCTAAAATCTAGGAACTACCTTTCCAAATCAGCCTCCTAACTTGGAGGAATTAGTTGAGATGACTTGGGGAGTGGTTGAGTGACTTTTCTTGATGGAATCTCGTGGCTTTTGGCTTCCTTTGATTGCTCCACATGTCCATAAAAGATTCCCCACAAATTTTTAGCTTGAAGCTTGACTTTTAACAACACACACACATCACACACCTTGACATTACTAATTGTGCTTACACACATCACTACCAAAAAGTATGTGTGTGTGTGTGTCAATATATTTTTGTATTGATGTTTGTGAAGACAATTAGGATCGTCAGGCCACTTTTTTACCTCTTTAGGAGGTTTTTTCCCCAAGTTGTATATATGCTTATTATCCTAACAAGTCACTTATGTTTGTACATTCACATGGTAATAAATTCTATGTCATGTTGTGCTCCAAGCTTCTTCTTCTTCCTTGTGTTGTTCATGTGCCTCCATAGACCTCAAAGTCCAACAATTTGTATCATAGAAGATCCCCGTTCATCCAGGGTGTCATAAACAACCCTCCTGTCATAGCCTTCTGAATACCTTTACTTTGTGACTTTTATTGATGACTTCTTGAGTCATGGGTGGGTTAATCCATTGAAATCAAAGTTTCAAGTGTCTATGTGCTTCAAAGAGTTCTTGGTTATTGATAAAATTTATCACCATGTAAATTGAGCACCCACCATCTTGATCAAGGGGGAATACATGTCTTTTGATTTTAATGGATTTCTAGCTCAATATGAGTGTAGAGTGTTGTATATACCTAAACAAATGGATTTGTTGAACAAAAGAGCATGTCTCTCATGGAGATGGTAAAATGTATGATGAAAATTTAGGCTTCACAACATAGCTTTTGGCTTGAGGCTATTATGTGTCACATATGTACTTAAAAAGTCTCCCACCAAAGCACTACAATCAATCACTCCATATGAGGCTTGGCATTG
Organism: Ceratopteris richardii; assembly: GCA_020310875.1. NCBI lineage: Eukaryota > Viridiplantae > Streptophyta > Polypodiopsida > Polypodiales > Pteridaceae > Ceratopteris > Ceratopteris richardii. The sequence continues at coordinate 31,564,581 of CM035425.1, forward strand.
TTGCAATCCATCTCTTGCTTATCTGTATAATTTTGGTTATCTTGTACGTGCATTAGTGCCTGAACAACAACATAGGAAAGTAGATGATAAAGCAGTGAGATGTACTTTTTGGAGTTAGACGTCTGCGGAAGCACGCGAACAGCACAGGGAAGAAGAAGAAGCTTGGAGCACAACATAAAATACTAAATATATTACTAGAAAATGTACAAAGATAAGTATCCCATTAGGGCAATAGGTGTATATACAAGCTAGGGGAAAAAAACCTCCTAAAGAGGGAAAAAAGTGCCCTGGTGGTCCTAGAGTGTTCACACACATCACTACCTAAATATCAACAAATCCCCCCTCGGAGTGATGCGGTGAACAAGTAGCTGGGACTCATGTATAAGGAAGTGCCAAGCTATGTGGAAATCACTCCACAATAGGAAGTAAGCCCAAAGCTTTGCAGAAAGCTTCAAACTTCTCCCTAGGTAGAGCCTTCGTGAAAAGGTCTTCAATGTTCTCCTGCGTGGGCACATATGCCAAGCTAGTCTCCCCAGCAGAGAACCTCTCCCTGACATAATGATAATGCACCTCAATGTGCTTAGTGCGAGCATGGAACACAGGGTTCCTCGCAACTGGCAATGCGCTCTTACTTTCAGTGAAGATGGTGGTGGCAGAAGGCTAACCAACACCCAAATCAGCCATAAGGCGTCTGATCCACACACACTCAACAGTCGCTGTGAAAGCTGCCCTATACTCAGCCTCACAACTCGAAGTGGCCACAGTAGGCTGCTTCTTGCTCAACCAAGATATACATGAGCTACCAAGCATGAAGGGAAAACCACTAGTGGACACACGAGTGTCATATCAACCAACCCAATCAGAGTCAGAAAAAGCATGCAAATCTGGCGGAATCAGAGTCAGAAAAAGCATTCAAATCTGGCGGTAGTGATCCCCCCTTGGGATAAAACAACCCAAGTATCCATGTACCACTCAAGTAGCGAAAGATACACTTAACCGCCTACCAATGCTTGACTCCTGGGCAATGCATAAACCTGCTCATCTGTGAGACAGAAAACTGAATATCTAGCCAAGTAATGCATAAGTAAATCAAGCATCCAACAGCCTGCTGATAGACAATAGCATCAAATGCATCTCCAGCATCATGAAGACTCAATCGTAAACATGTCTCCATAGGAGTGGCAATAGTCTTACAGTCTTCAAGGCCAAAACGTCGCAATAATGTGTCAATATATTTTGTTTGACACAAAGCCATTCCACCATCAACTTGCATAAATTGAATGCCCAAATAGTGATGCAAATGCCCCAAACCAGACATCTCAAATGAGGCATGCAAATCAGCCTTAAAATCAACAATATGCTTCTCAAATAGGACTAGTGAATAATGTCGTCTGAGCCTAGCCTTATACCTATCAACTGTACCATCCGGTTTATGCTTTAGCTTGTATACCCACTTAGTGCCTATGGCCTTCTTGCTAGGAGGCAAGTCACATAAAGACCAAGTACCATTCTTCATTATAGCATATTCAGATTGCATAGCATCCATCCAATTTTTTGAATTTTGTGCTTTATCAAACGAAATAGGCTCATTCTCATCACAGAGACTAAATGCAGCCATAGCATAGCAATCTGATGCAAAAGAGGCACTATGAGAGCCTGAACGAGTAGGATATGATAGAGGTGCATCTAATTTGTTGTCACGCAAGCTCTGCACCAGCCATTTTGGCATAGTTCTTGCCTGCCCAGTATCAGCTCTTTCATCAATAAGTGCATCATGTACATCTGCATCAGAAATGGAATTATGTGCATCATCACATGAAACTTGCAAAGGCTGAGAAGTTGCCTCATTAGGACGAACACTAGACTCTCCACATGTAAAAAGAGGCAGCAAAGTATCATACATGTCTTTGGAGTTGACAGATGTCTCCTTAGTACATGAAAGCAATGGCTGAATAGCATCTTCCACAAAAACAACATCACGACTAACCAGAATGTGTTTAGTCTATGGATGATACAGAAGATAGCCTTTACTTTGAGAACTGTACCCAACAAAAACACATTTTACTGCTTTATCATCTAATTTTTTACGATGTTGTTCAGGCACTAATGCATATGCCAAACAACCAAAAACACGTAGATGAGCAACAGATGGCTTACGGTCATGCCAAGCCTCATATGGAGTGATAGACTACAGCGCTTTGGTGGGACACATGTTCAGTACATATGCTGCACACATGAAGCCTCAAGCCAAAAACTATGTGGTAAAGCCAAACTCTTGACCATACACCTCGCCATCTCCATGAGTGACATGTTCTTTTGTTCAGCAACTCCATTCTGTTGAGGTGTATACGGCATTGTACACTGGTGTTTTATCCCACGTTCATCCAAAAATGCATTAAAATCAGAAGACATATATTCCCCCCCTCGATCAGAACAGAGGGTGCCCATTTTACATGCTAGCAGATTTTCAGCCAAAACCAAAAACTATTTGAAACACATGAACACTTCGGACTTTGCCTTCAATGGATATACCCATGCATGCCTGGAAAAATCATCGATGAAAATCACGAAGTAAAGATAATTCCCAAAAGAAGGTCTTTGCATAAGACCACAGACATCATTATGTACAAGCTGCAATTTCTGAGTTGCCCAAACTGAACCATCTTTTGGAAAGGATGAACGCTGCATTTTGCCCAAAATACAGCCTTCACAAACATGTTTTCCAGGTGCCTGTAGTTTGGGCAAAGAGGACACCATTTCAGATTTCTGCAGGCATAGCAAACTAGCAAAATTCAGATAACCAAAGCATGCATGCCAAAGCTTTGCATCTAACATAGCTTGAGAATCATTTACTGCACATGCCAAATCATTTACTGATCTTTCATAGTCTATGAGCTTATACAGCCCACGACATAAAATGTCAGAAGCAATAATCACATCGCCATTTAACAGATCATGAACTGTATACCTATCATCAACAAATTTCACAACCAAGCCAATCTTGGCTAATGTAGAAACTGATAATAGGTTCTTCTTGATCCCCGGCACAAATAAAGCATCTAACAAAGTGAAATAACTACCATCAGCAGTAGTCAAAATGATTTTACCAAATCCCATAACAGGATAAGAGTTGTTGGCGCATGTAACAGTATTCCCTGTAGAGGCAGGCTCGAATGAAGAGAAGAAACTGCGCTGCGAGATAATATGTTTGGTCGCCCCACTGTCAAAATACTGGCAAACATCTGAGTCTACTGCGGACATGCACTGCTCATGAGAAGATGGGTCAAAACTGCAGACAGTAGTAAACACCCATTCTTCTTCCTGCACATGATTAGCAGACTTTGTTTTTGGTGTAGAGGCCTCTACAACAACCATTCCAGCCTCTTTCTTCTTTGCCTCTTTAGCAGCCAGTTTTGGATAGTTCTTTATGATATGATCATTCCCTTTACAATACTTACAAAACAATTTCTGCTTTTCTAATTTCGTCTCATCTTTATCTTCCTTCTTTGAATATGCAGAATTAGCAGATTTCTGCTTACTAGTTGAAGAGCTCCATTTTCCTTTGCCCTTCTGACTAGCCAAGAAAGCTTGATCTGCAACTCGCATAATGGACCTGTTCTGCCTAGACTGATCTTCCTGAAATAGAACACAGATTAACTCCTCAAATGATAAGGCATTCGGATTGCCTTTCATCATCAACCAAAGAGTAGAAGCAAAACTCTGATATGAATCAGGAAGACCATTCAGAACCGTCTGCACAAGTGAGCTATCTGGTATAACCTCATCAGCAGAAATCAACTGTTCCTTCAAGTCTTTGATCTTCATTAGGAAACTGTCCATAGAATCACCTTCATTCATGTGCTCACTCTCCAACTCTTTTCGGAGGTAAGCCACACGAGCCTCATTCCTAGCTTGGTACAATGTGGTAAGTGTATCCCAAGCATCCTTAGTTGTTCTGTAAGAGCGAATGTGAGGAATAATGGCACGTTTCACAGACAAAGCTATCAATGCATGTGCCTCGACATCTCTGCCATCCCAAGGAATCCGCTCTACAGTAGGTGCAGCAGAAACCGCAGCATGAATAGGAATATGCAGAATATCATCATCTTCAACACCTTCTGCATCAGCTTCAATACTTGCAGTTGTAACAGTTGCAGGTGTGATAGGACGTTTTTCGACACCTTGCACAATGTTCCACAATCCTTTTGCAACCAACACGTGTCGCATCATATAATCCCATAACGGGTAGTTGGTACCATCCAACTTATCCTCAACAGCCAACATACGGAATACATCACTACTTTCAGCCATGGCCGGTGACTAAAATACCTTGATGCAGAAAATTGACTGTATCTCAAAAAGTTGAATAGAACTGCCCAAACAAATTCCGCTAGACCTGTAGTAGACTTCAAGACGCTTATACTGGCAAATAGAAACTGGTATATAGCTTTGGCACAAAAAGACGAAATAGCTTGCACAAGCACTGTGGTAGTGCGTTCGGAGGCCAAAACGAGCTCATATCGTGATTTCGGAGCCAAAATTCGTGCGATTCTGAGACTGCAAACGGAGGAGTGTCAATGGTGCTCGAGATGAAGCGACGACCTACTCTGATACCAATTGTTGGAGTTAGACGTCTATGGAAGCACGCAAAGAGCACAAGGAAGAAGAAGAAGCTTGGAGCACAACACACAATACTGAATGTATTACTAGAGAATGTACAAAGATAAATGGCCCATTAGGGCAATAGACATATATACAAGCCCGGGCAAAAAACCTCCTAAAGAGGGAAACTGGTGGTCCTAGAGTGTTCACACACATCACTACCTAAATATATCAACGGTACTTTTGTTGTATTGAGTTCTGAAAGCAAAGGCAATCATGTGTATAATCTATATACTAAATATATTTTGGTTAGCCGTGATGTTTTTTTGTGGAAGATGCAATTCAACCATAACTTTCATGTACCAAGGAGACTTCAATTAGCTTTATATATATGTATGATACTTTGATACCTCTTTTCATAGGTGAAAAAATAAAGTGTTATTCCGATTGAGGCAATTTTGTAGCCTTTACATGTTCCAAATTATAATGCAGATCATTTTATTTCTGATGCATATTTACCTAATGCACTTGAGGTAGCAATGTCATATTTTACCTTTTCAAGTTCTCATAGTGCTTCCTTTCCATTAGATTTCTATGCCATTGCTACCTCTAGTCTTTGTGATGAGAATGAATGTGTTTCTTTGGATGAAGAACAAAAGTAAAAAAATTAGATGGTTGCTATGAAATGAGAATATATATGAAGAATGATGCTTGTTCTTTATATCATTTTCCTCTAGGAAAAAATGCCATTGGCACTAAATGGGCATACAAGATAAAACGTAAGCCTCATGGAAGAGTTGACATGTATAAGCCTCACATTTTTTGCCAAAGCTTATGATCAAGAGAGGCATTGATTTTAGTGAGAGTTTACTTCCATATGCCAAATGACCACCATTCATAGCATTTGTGCACTTACAGCTCATCATGGTTGGAATCTGCATCGATTGCACATGAAAACTACATTTATAAATGGTAACTTACATGAAGAAGTGTACATATTTCAGCCTCATGGTTTTGTGTAGAAAGGATATGAAAAGAAAGTGCGTAGGTTGAAAAAGGAATTATATGGTTCGAAGCAAGCACCACATACTTGGTATGAAAAAAATACATGCCTACTTGATTGCACATGGTTATGAGAACAATCTAATTGACAGTAGTGTATATGTGAAGTGTGTAGATGATGTAATTCTAATCATTTTTGTAAATGTTGATGACATGTTGCTCACTATTCCTAATGAGAAGCATATTGCAAACTTCAAGGCTGATTTGCATGCCTATTTTGAGATGTTAGATTTGTGGCATTTGCATCATTATTTGGATATTTGATTTATGCAAGTTCATGGGGAAAGAGCTTTGTGTCAAAAAAAGAATACTGACACATTATTATAGAACTTTGGCCTTGAAGATTGCAAACCTATTGCTACTCCTATAGAAATAGGTTTATGATCAAGTCTTCATGATGTTGGAGATGCATTGACATTGTTTTCAATCTACAAGTTGTTGGATGCTTAAGTTACTTATGCATAACTCGGCCTAATATTCAATTTTCCATCTCTCACATTGGGAGGTAGTTATGCACATCTTTTGCTCTTAACTCGTACCTAAATAGTTGGATTGTTTTATCCAAAGGGGGGGTCAGTTCCACCAAGTTTTCATGCTTTTTTGTCTAAGATTTGGTTGGTTTACATGACACCCATGTGTGTGTCCACTAGTGGCTTTTTCTTCATGCTTGGTAGCTCATGCATATCTTCGTTAAGAAAGAAGCAGCCTCTTTTGGCCACTTCTAGTTGTGCGAGTGAGCATAGGGTAGCTCTTAGGGTGATTTTTGAGTGTGTGTGGTTGGGATTCCTTTAGGCTGATTTGGGTGTTGGTTAGTCTTCTATCATCACCATCTTCACTGATTATCAAAGTGCATTGGCAATTGTGAGGAACCCTCTATTACATGCTCACACAAAGACGATTGAGATGCACTATCATTATGTCAGGGAAAGGTTCTCTACTAGAGAGATATTTTTGGCTTATGTGCCCACACACAAGATAATGTTGCAAACCTTTTCAAAAAGGTTTTTCCTAGGAAAAATTTGTGAGCTTTTTGCAAAGCTTTGGGATTAGTTCATTTTGTGCATTCATATCTTCCCACATAGCTTGGCACTTCCTTACACATGAGTGCCAACTCCTTGTTCACCGCATCAGCACTAGGGGGGATTTCTTGATATATTTGAATAGTGATGTGCATGAACACACTTAGGACTATTGAGACACTTTTTTCCCTATTTAGGAGGTCTTTTACCCCTAGCTTGTACATATCACTATAATCCCAACACATCACTTATCTTTGTACATTCACTGGGTATCTTCTTTTTCATTGTGTTGTTCATGTGCCTCTATAGACACACACACACACACACACATATATATATATATATATATATATATACACACACACACACACACACATATATATATATATATATATATATATATATATATATATATATATATATATATATATATATATATATATATATATATATATATGGCATAAGAAATGCTCAAGGGGATAGCCATTACTCCAACATGGGGATACTGGTTCTTGGATGTAGGGAAGACTGATGGAGAATGTTAATCTCCAAAAGAACAACTTATTCTTGTGATTAGAGCACCTCTATATCAAGAATAAGTCAAAACCTTTCACACATTTAGAGGATCAACTTCTAATTATCAAAAGATGAACAAATCTGTGAAGAAGGTGATACACAGAAAAGTCTGCTGCACTATTTCCTTATAATGACTTATCAAACGTGTAAAGTTTTTGATGAAACTTTGTATGAATCATCTCCTAGAGATTGCGCAACTATTCCAAGTTGAATTACTCCAAAAGATTAAGTGTAGCCTGAGAAATCAACTTCTCAAGTTACCTATGTCAGAAACTGTACTTCTGAGAAGTCGATTCAGACACCCCTAACTTCTTAACTTTGATTCTCACGGTATCTAACCCGTTTTGCCAAATGCTTTTAGCCACGAGTAGATCACCTTCCAACTTAAAGATTAAGTGCTTGCTTGCACAAAACTTTAAACTATGGAGTGAGCACTGACCAAAAGATTAAACACGAAATTTGCGCCTGTTTCAGAGAACTGTAGACATTCAACACATATGAATGTTCCTCTTCACAATTCTCCTAGCCTGTTTACAATTGGACTCTGAAATTCAGGTCACAGGCTCATTAACTAACAACTTAGATATCCTCAAAAGGATTTTGCTAATGATCAAACACAGAAGGAGCAGACACGAAAAGATCGGGCGCAATTTTTCCTTCATTAACTCAGAAATTTACAACTGAGTGATGAGAGCAAACACAAACTCACTTTCCACTATCTCATTGCTTCTATCTCCCTAATTCTTGACTTGTAACTATTGTCACATATGCTCTCATGTGCTCTCCATACTTGCCCCGACTTTTCTCAAGGTACTTATAGATAATTTGTACATAATTCTTACTGAACAAAAGTTCTAAGTCATCTATGACTATGTTAATGTACATATGTGTACAAAACAACATTCTGACTTCTTCTTCATTTTGCAAATGTCTTCCATTGCTTCATTCTGACCATAAGCATTCTCCAAGATCTGTATAATCACCAATTTGTGATTGGTTTGCTCCAACAGCTCCCCCTCAATCACTAATTGTGATTATTCCATTCTTCTTCACTCCTGCCATCTCCTTAAATCTCTGTAGCTTAGGTCCATCCAAGCTCTTTGTCATCATATCTGCCACTTGTTCTTTTGTTGGAGTGTACATCACTTCAATCTCTTTATCAAGTACCTTTTCCCTCAAGAAATGATACTGAATCTCTATATGCTTAGTCCTTCACTTAGGGTTCCCTTGATATATCTGAGTACCCTTTGGGCTGCAATCCAATGAGTCTTCTTTGGACAATGCATAAATTGTGACAACACACCTACTGCATATGATAGATCTGGCCTTGTCAAGGTAGCATAGATTAGGCTACCCACCAAACTCTGATATTTCTTCATGTCATTGAACTCTTCACCTCCATACCTGCTTAATTTATGATTTACCTCCAATGGTGTGGTTGAGGTCTTGCAATCTTCCATGTTAAACTTGATCAAAAGATTCTTCAAGTATCTCTCTTGTGAAACATATACTCCATGTTGAGTATACACAATCTGCATTCCTAGAAAATAAGATAAGTTTCCCAAGTCACTTATCTTAAACTCCTTCTCTATTTGCTTCTTGAGTTCATTGATTCCTTGAGCATCTGTTCCTGTAACAATAATATCATCAACATAAATGCACATGTAAATATATCCATTTTCACTTGCCTTCACTAGCAAGCTACTATCTGCCTTTGAGGCTTGAAATCCACATTCATTCAAGAACTTGACCAATCTGTAATTCCAAGCTCTTGGGGCTTGCTTCAACCCATATAAAGCTCTCTTGAGCTTACACACATAATCTGATCCAATTGACTCCATGAAACCTTCTGGTTGCTCCATATATACTTCATCTGCAATGTAACCATTAAGAAATGCATTCTTCACATCCAATTGTGATAATTTCCATCCTTTGCAAGCAGCAATAGCAATCAATGTCCTAATTGTAGACATCTTAGCAACAGGACTAAAGGTTTCATCATAATCTACCCCATAAGTTTGGGCATAACCTTTGACCACAAGTCTAGCCTTATATCTAGACACCTTACCATCTGCATACCTCTTTGTTTTATATACCCACTTGCATCCAATGACCTTCTGATTCTTTGGTCTTGGTACTAACTCCCAAGTTTCATTCTCAAGTAGAGCATCATACTCTTCTTGCATTGCCTTCTCCCAATTCTGTTTACCTTTGGCTTCTTCATAAGTGATTGGATCTTCTTCTGTTTTCACAATGTAAGCATAATCTCTTGTTGTTAGAAAAGATGTATCATAACTATACCTTATAGGCTCTTTCCTTTCTCTTGTAGATCTTCTGATTTCTGCACTTCTTGAAGTTTCAGCCTCATTTGATTCTGGATCAAATCTTGGCCCTTCTTCTACATGATCCTGCACTCTACATCTAGAGTCAACTTCATCAACAATCTCTTCACATACTTTTACCTTTGCCTTTCCTTTCCTTTGAATTTCTTCAACACCTGCATACTCATTTGGTGATCCTGTATACCACATGTTTTGCTCATCAAATGTCACATCTTTAGTAACAAGAAATTGCTTTGTGGATGGACTCCACAACCTGTAACCCATCTGTCTATCATCATATCCAATAAACACATACTTCTCTGCTTTTGGTTCTAGCTTATGTCTTAATTGTGAAGGAACATAAGCATATGCAATACATCCAAATACTTTACAATGATCAAGACTAGGCTTCTTACCCCACCATGCTTCATAAGGGGTTCCTCCATCCAAAGCTTTGCAAGGCAACCTATTCACAAGGTATGTTGCAGTGTTAATGGCCTCTGCCCATAAGTAATTTGGACAATTCTTTTCCTTCATCATGGCTCTTGCAAACTCTACAAGAGTTCTATTCCTCCTTTCTGCTACTCCATTTTGTTGAGGGGAGTACCTGCAAGTCACTTCTCTTTTGATACCTGCATTCCACAAATAATCATCAAACTCTTTTGAGAAATACTCTCCCCCTCCATCTGATCTTAACCTCTTTAGCTTTTGTCCTGTGATCCTTTCTGCATAAGCATGGAAATGTTTGAATGTCTTGAAGACTTCTGATTTGTCCTTGATTACATACAAAGTAATCCACCTGGTTGCATCATCAACAAACAACACATAATATCTGGATCCATTTATGCTATAGTCCTTTGAGGGACCCCATACATCTGTATGAACCAATTCAAGCATGTTTGAATACTTGTACCCTGATTTGTTATAAGAACTTTTGTGTGCTTTACCTAATTGACAAGCTTCACACTTGTACACCATATGTTGCCCTTCAATGTTTGGCAATCCAAACACCACCTGATTCTTTGACATCTCCTTTATAGCTCTCTCATTGAAATGACCTAGCCTCTTATGCCATATGTCTAATTCAGATACCTTTTGACCTCCATAGGTAAACAATGCATGTCCCACATTACCTTGGACTTTGAGAGTAAACAATCTTCCTTCCTTTTTACCTGCAATTATGGTTCTATATCCCTGATTTGGATCTTGTACAAAGACACCATCATTTGTGAATCTTACTTCATATCCTTTCTCCACAATTTGCCCTACACTTATCAAATTTTTAGGAATAGTAGGAACATAAAGTACCTTACTCAGAAGTGTACTTCCACTCTTTGTCTTCACTGATCCAATGCTCTCCACTTTATGTTTGGTATTGTCACCTGTTTGAACTGTATGTCCATTCACCCTTGCTTCCATATCAGTCATCAAGGATAGGTTCCCACTCAGATGGTTGCTGCACCCTGAGTCAATATAAAACACTCTCTGATCTTCTCCCATTGATTCATGAGTTGCATTCAAAATAAGAGTCATGTCATCCTTCTGATCTGATGCATAATTGTAATAATTATTGTTGTAGGACTGAGATTGGAAGTTTCTTCCACCTCCTCTTCCATATGATGTCCTACCTCCTCTTCCTCTGAAGTTACCTCTTTGGTTTCTGCCTCCTCTACCTCTTTGACTATAATTCTGATTATTGTATCCTCCACTTTGATTATTGTACCAACAATCATTTGCCAAATGATTTGTTCTGCCACAAATCCAACAAGCTTTAGCATTATCTTTGTTCTTACCTCCTCTTCCTTTACCTCTGAAATTTGTCTTCCCTTTTGTGAAATTGGCTTGATTTGAATTCCCTTCATCATCATTTGATTGCTTTCCTTTGCCATTCTTTTTCTTGTCTTTGGAGTACATAGCTTGACTTGTACTTCTATCATTATCTCCTTTAAGATCCTGCTCAAAGGTTAGCATGTGTCCTAGCAATTGATTAAGGTCAGGAGTAAAGTGATCAAGTGACAATTCTATGGATAAGATAAAAGGCTTCCACTTCTCATCACCTCTTAGACCTGTAAGTATTTGTCTTACCAACTTTTCCTCTTCAATATCTTCATCCACTGCTCCCAAGCTATCTGCAATATCTTTCATCCTTGCCACATAATCTGAAATTGATTGTGAACTCTTCTTCTTGAATGTTGTGAACTCAGCCCATAGTGAGGACTTCCTTGACTTAGTAGTATTTTGGAAATGCTCTTCCAAGGCATTCCAAACATCTGTAGCACTTTCTAAACCTCTGATGTGAGGTAGAAGATAATCATTTACAGCCATGTAAATGATACTTCTTGCTTGAGCATCCTTTCTCATCCAAGTCTTCAACATTGCAAGTTCTTCCCTAGTAGGAATACTTGGATCTGCAAACTCTGGTTTTTCTTCATCTCCTGTAATAAATGCTATAAGGTCTTTGCTCATGAGGTGTGCTTCCATCCTCATGGACCATGCTGGATAGTTCTCTCTATCTAGCTTATCAATCTGCAAGCTTTCTCCCATCTTGTATCCACCTGTGTATTGAAATCTTCAAGCTTTACAAACAATGTATGTACCTTTACTTCGAATTGAGCTCCTTTTGCCTTTCTTGATGTCAATTTGTCTTCTCCTCGAGCTTTGACTCCAAGCTTTCACTTCTTGAACCTTCAAATGTTGAATCTCTTGAATCTGCAGCAGTCGAGATCCTCCTTTTCTTCAAATTGATGTCTCCTGCTCTGATACCACTGATGGAGAATGTTAATCTCCAAAAGAACAACTTATTCTTGTGATTAGAGCACCTCTATATCAAGAATAAGTCAAAACCTTTCACACATTTAGAGGATCAACTTCTAATTATCAAAAGATGAACAAATCTGTGAAGAAGGTGATACACAGAAAAGTCTGCTGCACTATTTCCTTATAATGACTTATCAAACGTGTAAAGTTTTTGATGAAACTTTGTATGAATCATCTCCTAGAGATTGCGCAACTATTCCAAGTTGAATTACTCCAAAAGATTAAGTGTAGCCTGAGAAATCAACTTCTCAAGTTACCTATGTCAGAAACTGTACTTCTGAGAAGTCGATTCAGACACCCCTAACTTCTTAACTTTGATTCTCACGGTATCTAACCCGTTTTGCCAAATGCTTTTAGCCACGAGTAGATCACCTTCCAACTTAAAGATTAAGTGCTTGCTTGCACAAAACTTTAAACTATGGAGTGAGCACTGACCAAAAGATTAAACACGAAATTTGCGCCTGTTTCAGAGAACTGTAGACATTCAACACATATGAATGTTCCTCTTCACAATTCTCCTAGCCTGTTTACAATTGGACTCTGAAATTCAGGTCACAGGCTCATTAACTAACAACTTAGATATCCTCAAAAGGATTTTGCTAATGATCAAACACAGAAGGAGCAGACACGAAAAGATCGGGCGCAATTTTTCCTTCATTAACTCAGAAATTTACAACTGAGTGATGAGAGCAAACACAAACTCACTTTCCACTATCTCATTGCTTCTATCTCCCTAATTCTTGACTTGTAACTATTGTCACATATGCTCTCATGTGCTCTCCATACTTGCCCCGACTTTTCTCAAGGTATTTATAGATAATTTGTACATAATTCTTACTGAACAAAAGTTCTAAGTCATCTATGACTATGTTAATGTACATATGTGTACAAAACAACATTCTGACTTCTTCTTCATTTTGCAAATGTCTTCCATTGCTTCATTCTGACCATAAGCATTCTCCAAGATCTGTATAATCACCAATTTGTGATTGGTTTGCTCCAACAAAGACATCTAAGGAGGCTGAGCAGCGTCTAGCAAGGGTGTCCAAGGGCATATACTTGGTAAAATCCTGCAATTTCAAGTTTAGAGTGGTTAGAAGAGACATCCATAGATTGAATAAAAGTGAACGAATCATGGAAGTCTAGGAGTAGGAGGGAATGAAAGGCTTTTAGGATCTACCCACAATCTTGATTGACATACCTCTATGGAGGTTATGGAGTCCGTAGATAAACATACCTAGAATGAGAATGACCAAAGACAATATCATAGATGCAATGTCACAAAGTTTGAAGGAGTAAATAGAGGGATACACATCACTCAATAGATTGTGAAGAAAGCACTACGGCTTGAAGAACGGAAAAATTATAATCTAAATGATATCAAGAAAGGTATGGATGCTTATAAGGATATCAAAAAGCTCACAGATTTTGAACCAGATGCTATCAATCTCGCTATGAGGTTGTACCACTTGCGCTTTTGTTTCATTCATATGGCAAGATACACTCAACCCCACAAGATTATCACACTAGCCTTTATGAAGAGAGGAGGATCAAGGAAAATGAATATGTTTGGATATATCATAAAGTAAATATATGAAGTAGATAGTCACTAGAAAGAGAAAAAATTGTTGGGAAGAGGTCAAATGTTAACAAGGATCATATACACTTCTTTGGAAGAAGAAGAGGAGCTACATCATATGTTGAGCTACAAATAGCTAGATGCATATATCGCAACATAGATCTCCAAATCACCAAAGCTTATAGGCAAGAAAAGGAAGGAAATGGAAGTATCTCCCAAGCCAATCACAAGACAAATTATAGGAAAATCCATGCCCAAAGTCATGGAATTGGCAGGAGCCAAAGGAATTAAGCCATTTAAGAAAAGGTTAAAGATGACAGACTCCAATGAAGGCAATATAACCATCAGAGTGACCCAAGACTCTAATTAGGCTGCAATTAGCCTTGAAGAATCAGAAGATGAGAATGTAACCATCAAGGTAAAAGAGGATCCTAGTAAGACTAATGTAAACATTGAAGAACCTACTCAAGAGGAAGTAGTTGTAGCACAGAGGGAAGTCCTGGAAAACGTGGCACTGGACCCTCCCATGACTGCAAAACAATACTTTTACACTTATTATATGTAGGGGAGTGAAGAGAAGAGGAAAAGTATGAAGAACAATACCAAAAAAATGCTAGAGGACTTCATTGACAAAGCCACAGATTGGATAGAGGAAGAGCTTGACGTGTAAAGCCCACCAAAGATAAAGAGCTACAAGAAGAAGTGGTAGAAGATAAAGGGACTTGGGATATCAAGAAAATTAGAAAGATACATGAGGATAAAGATGGAGATGAAAGGTAGTATGAGCAACCAGTGCCTCTCCTACTAGGACCCCCACCCTATGCTTTAGAAGGAGGATCCACTCTAGTGCAGAGAATGGATCAGATTATTTGTGTTCCACAACCTCTTGAACAAGAGGAGATGTTTGAAGATGAAGATAATGAGGAAAACAAAGAGAACAATTATCAATTTCTTCAAGACATAGAAATATCTTCACAAGAATCCAAGTAAATGGATGTCTTTGACATTCATAAGCTAAAAGAATTAGAGGAAAATGTAGACTTGGATGATTCCTTTGCTCCATCCCTTGGCTTTGAAATACAAGAAAACTAGAACACTCAGGAAGGGCATGAGAATCATATAGACATAGTGGTTGTAACCACTCATGATGATTAAATCAATGAAGAAAGGGAAGGGGATCTCAAAGCACCATCACCATTAAGTGAAGCCCAACTAGAGGGTGAAGATGTGGAAATGGCAGATGCTAAAGTTGTGGAGAAAGAAGAGAAAGAAAAGGAAGTACAACAAATAGGTATTAAAGATGTATTAACAGATATATTGAGCTCAATAAAAGATACAATGAAAGATGGTGAAGAGCAACAGCAAATGAAGAAAGAAACAAAAGAAGAGGAACATCAAGGAATTAGGGTTGTAACACTTGAAAGCCCTATTTTCACCCTAATCAAGAAGCATTAAAGGAAGATATTAAAACATGGGAGATTGAAGCAGTCAATCTTTAAAACTATTGAAAATAAAGAAGAGACACATGTTGCCATCACAGAAATGTCAGATCAAGAAACAGAGGAGCATATGGATGACATAAAAATACTTTTTCAAGACAACTTGGAATGTTTTTCAAAAAGTTCCAGAATGGCCATCTTAGGAGGTTTGAGAATGGAAGAAGAAAAAAAATATTTTCAAAGAAAAGAAAAAGCATTGAAGATTCGAGCTCAAAACGTGTGTCTCTTGGAAGATAATGTTTATTTACAATAAGAGATAATCAAAATAACACATGAAGTAGTAGAACACATGCAAAAGGTTAAGGAATTGAATGAAGAAAAATAGATATTAAGAGCATATTTTGATGGAAGAAGGAAAGAGAAAGACAAAACAATATAAGATATTCAATTATAAATGGTAATGAAAGATGAGGAGTTGAAAAGCCACAAGGAAGCATTACAAAGAAAGGAAGATGAGCTAAAGCATCAACACAAATAGTTTCAAAGGAAAGAGCAAGAGTTCAAAGAAAAAGAAAAGGATATAGAGAATCATAAAAGAAAGCATAACATATTGTACTCCTCATTCAAAAACATCAAGGAACACAATGAAGAATTTAGTATCAATACTAGATGGAGATAGTAAAACATTTGTATAGAGCATTGAGGAATCAAAAGGAATAAAGAAGATGGAAAGAGAGTTACAAGAACTAAGAGAAGAAAATCAAAAACTTAAAGAACAAGTGCAAACACAGACCAAAATAGATCATCAATTACGAAAGTTGATGATAGAGATGAGAAAGTTGACTATTGAGCATCAAAAATTCAAAATGCATATTAGGGAAGAAATGCAAAATTATGCTCAAGGCAAAAGAATAGATTTTCAAAAGATGGATGAGTGGGAAAGGAAGATCAAAGATATGATGAAGCTCTTTAAGGAGCAAGATAAGGAAGCTCTGACATATGAAGAACAAAGACTCAACCCAATCAGGGACTCTAAGATTTGAGTAGCAGAAACAAACGAAATGAATGTGCAATCTGATGATAAAGATCAAAAGATAAATATTTCTCTTGTAAATAGCCAAAGAAGTAGAAAGCTCTAAATTTTTTAAAACTCAAGAAGAGTCTTCCTTGAGTTACGCTAGAGCTATGTACAAAGCTAGAAAGTCATTTGGAGGATTAAAGTTAGATATCTAGGGGCTTAGAAATGAGAAAACCATCTACTTTGGAGCTATTATATAGGTCAATTGTAAAGAGGAATGAGGGACTTCTTGGTCATTTGTAACTTTTCCTTCTTGAGTATAGAGCCTTCTCTTTGGCTATCTATGTTCTTCTTCATTGTGATGTTTTTGTGAGATGTCTTGTGTGTCTTGTAGTGTGTTGTTTGGTTGATCATTCAGTTGTAGATTGAGTTGGGACTTGGTCTTAAGATCTATATTGAGGTTAATGATCTTTGAGAACATCTTTTATTGGTTTAAAGAAATTTATGTATTTTGAAGTGATTGTATTACAAGTTTTACTCAAGATAAGTATTCTTTAATATCATATTTGGATTTTGCATGAAAAATGGCATGGAATAGGCACTTGAATCACTCGATTGATGCTATATTTAGAGAGTTATAATCATTTCAAGTTTCTAGCATTAAATTTACAAAAAAATTATGATTATAGAAGATCGTGTTTCTAATCAACTCCATCTTTTATCAGCTCTCAGTATATCTCATCTCAAGCTTGACTTATATCTTTTGTGAATGATTGATTTATGTTTATTGCATTAATCTTTAAGCAACAATCTGATTAACTTGTTTTTGGATTGAAATTTTGAAGAGGCTTCCTTTTCTTATTGAAGTTTCATGAAGTCACTATTGCTACAATGAGTCAGATGTTCTTAATGGAGTGGGATTAACACATTCCTTTTTAGTATCGAAGTTTACAGTAGATCTTATTCAAAACCCAGTCTCACTTTTGAATAATGGAGACCTTGAAACCCAAAGAAAAAACCTAACAACTTGACCACTTAGCCCAAAACAAGATCCTAGCATCCTTTGTGGTGGAGGAACTAAGGGGCATTTGAGAGGTGGTTTTGAAGGCACGATTATACTTAATTTTGAAGCCAGATGCAGAACAAAAGATATCCATTCATGAACAAAAATTGGAGGGACATCCCACCTCATTATAGATAATCATGTTAGTGTGGTCGACAAACATTCTAAGCACCGTTTGTTTTTTCCCTAGGGAAGCAAGAGGCCTCTTATTTTTTGTACTTAACCTCTTTTTCAACAAGACAAGTGAGGCCATCCACAACAATAGAAAATAGTAAAGGAGCAAGAGAGAAGCCTTGTTTGATAGACCTTTGAGCTTAATGGAGTCTGAAAAAAATCCATTAATATGAATTTTGATTGAGGCATTTCCAAATAGGTGGCTCACCATTCTCACAAACCTAGGGACAAGACTTAGTCCATGAGCTATTGCAAAATGAAGCCCCGATCAATTCTATCATAATCATTGTCAAAGGTATCTTGAAAATTATTAAACTATGGTTAGAATCCCTAGAAAACGCAAGACATTCCCACATGTACATGATAGAATCTAAAATGTCCCTTCCTTTGATGAAATGCTTTTTTATTGTTCCTTAGCAAGTCACAAAGTTGATTAATAATCCAATTAGTTATGGCCTTGGAAATGACCTTGTATCTTGTTGTAGGATAGTTATCATCCTCCAATTATCAATTTTTTTCTTGTTGTCTTTCTTGTAGATCGATTTCATAACTCTTGCATTTAGACAGCAGGGAGGGATCCAAATCTAAATTCTTCTTTCTGTACACAACTTAGAGTACTAGCAAGGGAGGTTTTATAGGCTTTAAGAACTCCATTAGTGAGACCATCATGACGAAGGCTCTCATGAAAGGGAAGGGAATTGATGGAAACCTTGATTTCACCCATGGAAAGTGGTTCATCCAGGAAGAAGATCATGCAAGGGGGATCTTCTTGGATCCAACTCTATAAATTTTTTCCATACAGTACTTTCTCATATTTGAAAGAGAAGATGCCTTAGAGAGGAGTTCCATAACGTTTTGCATTGTATGATGTTTAATTCCTCACGTGATACTTGTAACCCCCCTTGTACCCAAGCTTGTTGCATCTTTCTCATGATTATGGTGATCGAGAACTTCACCATTTAATCTAATAAAATTCCAAAAGATATGTTGGCCTCAACTTTAAGGACCCATTTAATTATTAAGCTTTGATTAAGCAATGTCTTACTTAGTGAAATGCACTTAATTTAGCATGTTGCTTCCAAAAGCTTAAGGTCTATGTGCATTCCTTGCTCTTGCCCAATTCTAGAGTGATGTACCTAGGTACATCATTCCTTCCCCCTTATTGTAAATAATCTTCTCTCCTCTATTTGGTGTGGCATTATAAGCAAGGTCAAGGTTCCTCTTATCAAGCCACCATTCTTGACATTTCCATCACACTGTAAATATACCATGTCCATTGCTAGTGGTGCCAAAGGTGTAGGAAGTCGACATAGATGCTATGGAAGTATGTGAACATCCCATGAGTAAGGCCAAGGGAGGTGAAGCATTGATTCTTTCAGATATTTGGTGCTTTTCAAGATTACAGACATCATTTAAGCTTCCAACAATTTTGTTATCACTAACTTTGTTATATAAAACCCCAAATTTTGTAAACCAGTGCTGTAGTTCATGCAAGAAGAGAATTTTTTGAGCTTGAGGAGCTTAGGTAGAACTCACATACCAAATTTCATAACTTTTAGAGTTCCTTCCTCAAAAGTAGTTCAGAACCAAATTTTTTAAGTATGTTGGACACTAGGTGTGAAACGAGTCAAAACTCTTAGAAGACCTATAAAAAGACCTAGAGAGCTCATTTTTGAGGTTATATTTTTAGAGGTTGGAAAGTTTCAGGTGTGATTATTGGAGACATTCTTCTGTAATTTGAGTTCTTGAATAGAAGTTTTCTTCCTTCCATTGTCTTTTCTCTTGTCTCTACTTGTGCATGTGTATGTGTGTGTGCATCTAGTGTGCTTCTCACCTTCACCTTCGCACACATCAATTATTCAGAATCTTCATATCATCCTTAGGTCTCGATAGATTAAAAATTAAGGAGATATAAAGATAAGTAGGGAACTATGTATGTGGTTACTAATCACCTTGAGAAGACAGATGAATTTGGGAATATTCTTCCAAAGTCAAGAGATTATGATTCAAATAAGGAAGATCAAATGGAGATCCCCTCTACTTGTAGAGAGAAGTCGATGCTTACTAGAATCATAGCTACCACAAAGATACCCCATCAAAATACTTCCATAGAATTATACGTCAACATGGTGATTGCAGAAGCCTTTTGGAAATTCAAATCTGACAAACTTCATACTAAGTAGGATTTCTTAGTTCATGAGTTCAAGGAACTAGACGTCCGAGGAAAACCAACCTATTTGAGTTTTGATTCTAAATGAATGTACTTAGTCTTTGACTATAGCAAGCAGACTTTTTTTTTTGGCAAGGCCAAAAAGCTCTCCCCTTAAGTCATCAGTGAGTGCGAAAGAGGCTAAATCTTTAGAAGCCAATAGAGAGAAAACAAAGGAAACCCTTGAGGTAAGCTTTATGCACCATTTAGGGAGGGTCAAGTTAGAGCAAGGTAGAAGTAGGCTAGAAAGGGAAAGGACTAGAGGGCATAAGCCCAATGAAGAATTTAGTTGCACAAAAGCTAGGAGGAAGTTTCCAGAATAGGCAACATCATAAGGTCACTACCATAAAATGTTGCTACACTTGTGATGGTGATCACATGGTTTATGCTTGTTCAACTAGAAAATGAAAATGCCATAGCCCGAAGCTCATACTACTCCACCTTAGAGAGGAAACCATATGGCACAAGATTGTCCTTAGAAAAAATAGGCAATTAAACAAAACTACCAGTAGCCATATCAACAAACACACAGGTATCAAAATTAATATCAACAATAATAGCACTACTACAGACCACAATAAAACTATGAGCAATAATCTCAGGCACCAATTAGACCACAAGTGCTAGGATATCAACCGCCATTCCTTGCTAATGTAATATCTTTCAAGTATGCATCAACAGAAGAGAGTATCAGCAAGGCTTTAGTATGATTTTCTCCACTGATCATCGTGAGGGATCCTAATGCCAAGAGTTTTTACTAATCTCATGGAGAGAACCTTCCCACCTACTACATAGAGTCACCAAAACATACTAAGAATCATCACTATGGCACCCAAGAATACAATTGGGCACCCAAATAATCTGATGTGGTGTACAAAATACCCAACCCTAGACCCCAGATGAGACACATGAGACCTTAGGCCCCTAAAGGACCATGCTACAGATGTTAAGAAGATTACTTTGTATGTGAATGCCCCCATCTACCACCTGTAGTTCAGTCAAACTATCTCACAATTCAAGGATATTGCTTAGAGTTTGGTAGATAGCACATACACAAGGGTGTCCTAAGAATTTGGCTAATTCCTTAAAGATAACTCCAATCAATGTGTTAGGCATAGTGCAAGGTTCAAATGGTTCTCCACAATTCTTAGTACCCATCAAGGTAGTCACTAGAGCTCAGGCCTTACAACAAATCTTAGCAAGGGAACCAAGAGAAAGATTGAGAGTCTAGTGAAATAAGAGAGTCTACCAAAAAAAAAAGCCATGGATAAAATCTAGACATCCAAAAATCTACTAGAAGGTAGCCTAAATGAGACCTAGGCAAAGATCATAGAACTAACATCACAAGTACCAACAAAGAATCCACCTTTGCCAAAGTCAAGATTAGTCTTAGCAGACCATTTCTAAGGATTTTTAGAAATATTAGAGCAAATGGCGTCACAAATACTAATAGAGACTTCACCTTTGCTGAAGTTAGACCAAACTTAGCGAGCTCTTTAACTAGAGTAACCTAGTCAAACTAGAATCACACTCCCAAGGATTTTTAGAAAGATTAGAGCAAATGGCATCTAAACCTAACCACTTGATGCCTCAAAAGTCTTAAGCAATTGAAAGCAACGAAGAAGAGTTTTGGTCAATAGAGTCATACCTTCCTAATTCTATTGAGGGTAGAATTCCACCTTCAATCATTAAGTACTCACAAGAGTTCTTGAGAGAAATTTGAGAAGAGACATGGGGTATGGAACAGAGGACTTCCCCACCCATTCAAGAGATAGATGATCTACATGATCCATTCCCTCATTGCCTTCATTTACAGAGAGTATGAATATGTACAATCAAGAGAAATATTAGACTTTGACTCTAATTCCTTACAAAAATTGCTTCATTTTGCAAGCCCATGGGAATCAAAGTCTATTCAAATGAGAGCTTCCATGTTAATGATCAGAAACAAAGAGTTAGTTATACCTAAGAATATGAAAGTAGTCAAGAATGTTGATGTATGAAACATCACAAGAAATGGATTAATGTGACACTAGACAACCTCTATGGTCACCATTAGCTCAATGCTTCTCCAAACTTTGAGAAATGATTGCTTAAACTGAGAACTTTTCCTCTACAGAAATTTCTAGTCACTAAAATGACATACCTTCAGTGTTTTGCTTATTTCTCTAAGCACCAAAATTATTTCTCAAAGATCTTTAAGTGGACGAAAGTAGAAGAGAAGAGCTTTCCAACAACCTATTACTTGCTAAAAACTTTGCTCAACACACCAACTTATGGCCTTCACAAGATGGCCTAGTATGAGCTGCCAAAATTGGAAATCTTGCCTATTTTAGTAAAAGCGTCTATCTAAATATAAAAGTTTTCAACTTAGCATCGCCTTGCAGCGAGAATTCTATGCTAAGCATCGAATCGGTTTGTTTTTGGCCACTTTTTCAGCAGTTGAAATACCCCCTTGAACAAGGTATGAAGAAAACCACCTTTATGTTGGAATTCGATATCAAGCATCAACCTTATGTTGAAATTCGATGTTAGGCATCAAGTTGCTTCAGAAACCTCATGTTTTTATGGAGATTCAACACTAGATAAAAAAAACTCATAGAATGAAACAAGAACTTATCAGCACAAAATTGATGTCAGGCATCGAGTTGCTTGGAAAACTTGAAGGTTTGAAGTCATTATCACAATACACAAAGCATGAAGATGGAGGAGAGAGTCTCATACACAGAACTTCTATTAATCCTTCTGATAGCTATGGAAACTCAAAAATTGACAAGTGCTTTCTCACTCAGAGAAGCCTGACTATACTCAGTCATACAAAATGAACTCTTTTTCACATTCTCTCTCTCTCTCTCTCTCTCTCTCTCTCTCTCTCTCTCTCTCTCTCTCTCTCTCTCTCTCTCTCTCTCTCTCTCTCTCTCTCTCTTTGTGCGTATGTTGTTACAAACTAACTTATATAGATTTTCTCAATCTTGTGACTTTTGAAAATTCTAGAACTAAAGTTAAGTCTAACTTTAGAAATATAGTACATGTGTGAAATTGTCCCTTCACATAGGCATGTGCTTTTCTCCTTAGACTTTGACCTTCAACTTTGTGTCCAATTTGTGATTGGTTCTCCAATAGCTCTCCCTCAATCACTAATTGACATTCTCTATTTCTTCATATCATCTTCTTTTCTTTTTACTCGTGCCATGATTTTGAATTTGTTGTTCTTCACACCATCCAAGTTCTTTGTCATTATATCTGCTATTTGATCCTTTGTGAAATGTATTGCACTTCAATTTCTTTCTCCGTTACCTTTTCTCTCAGGAAATGATATTGTATCTATATATCTTTTGTTCTGCATGAAATACTAGATTTGTTGCAAGATAAAGTGAACTCATGTTATCTACATGTATTTTAGGTCTACATTGATTAATGCCCAAGCTTTTGAATAATGTCTGCATCCATATGACCTCCTTAGCTACTTTTACAAGTCCTTTGTACTCAGCTTCAGTTGATGATAATGCTATTGTATGTTATTTCTTTGAACACCAACTTACAAGCTTATCACCAATGTATATCATGAATCCATGTGTTGATCTTCTGTCATCTTGATTACCTAGCCACTCTAAGTCACTATAGGCTCTCAACTTCAAATCTGAAGTAAAAACATAATATAATCCTTGATTTATGGTTCCTTTGATATATCTGAGAACTCTTTGACCTACAATCTGATGTGGATCCTTTGGACAATGCATGAATTGTGACAAAACTCCTAGTGCATAACGAAGATCAAGTCTTGTTAGTTTAGCATAAATCAAACTACCCACAAGAGATTGATACTTCCTCATATCTTTGTATTCTCCACCATCATATTTATTGAGCTTGTGATTGACTTCAAGTGGAGTTGAAGCTTCTCTACAATTTTCCATACCAAAATTTTTCAATAGGTTTAGAAGATACATTTCTTGTGATACATATATGCCATGATCTGTATAAGTGACTTCCATTCCAAAAAAATATGATAACTTTCCTAGGTCATTGATCTTGAATTCTCCTCCTTAATTCCTTAATCTGAAGTACCTATGATTATAATGTCATCTACATAAATACAAATGTAGATTGTACCCTCCTCTATTCTTCTGATGAGTAGACTTGGATCTACTTTTGAACTTTGATATCCAAGATTATTGAGATACTTCATGAATCTATAGTTTCATGCTCTTGGAGATTGCTTCAATCCATAGAGTGCCCTTATAAATCTGTAGACAAAATTTGGATACCTGGAATCTATAAACCCTTGAGGTTGTTCCATGTATACCTCATCTGATATGTATCCATTCAAGAATGCATTCTTTATATCCAGTTGACTTAGAGTCCACCCTTTTGAAGCTGCAATAGCAATTATTGTCCTTATAGTTGACATCGTAGCTACAGGACTGAATGTCTCATCATAATCTATGCCATAAGTTTGGGCATAGCCTTTCACCACCAGTCTAGCTTTGTATCTGGCTATACTTCCATCTGCAAGCTTCCTCATTGTATAAACCCATTTATTTCCAATTACCTTCTTACCATTTGGTTGAGTGCATTCAATTCTTCCTTCATTGCTTCTTCCCATTGCTTCTTACCTTTTGCTTCATCATAGTTGTGAGGTTCTTCATCATCTTTGACCATATATGCATAGTTATTCTGAGTTGTGAAAGAAGTATCATAAGAATACCTTTTTGGTTGTCTTCTTGTCCTACTTGACCTCCTTAGTTCACATTCTTCATATGTGTGTGGATAGACCTCTTCATCATATATAGGAGCTCCTTCATTTCTTCTTGTTAATCCACTTTTGGATGTACTTGCTTGCATATACTCTTCATCTCCATTCACCTGCACACTTGATTTCTCTTTCTCACATCTTCTTACCTCTTCTTCAAATTCTTCAGCTCTATGATTGTGATCTGCATACCAAAATTTATGTTCATCAAATGTAACATCTCTAGAAACAAGAAATTGTTTTGATTAGAGGATTCCACAACATGTAACCCATTTTCTTTTCATCATAACCAATGAATACATATTTTTCTACCTCCGGTTCAAGTTTATGTCTAAGTTGTGGTGGCACATAATCATATGCAATTGATCCAAACACTTTACAATGATCTAATGTTGGTTTCTTACCCCCAACAAGCTTCATATGGAGTCATTTCATTTAGAGCTATACATGGTAATCTATTCACAAGATATGTAGTTGTATTTACAGCCTCAGCCCAAAGGTAATTTGGACAATTCTTCTCCTTCAGCATAGCCCTAGCAAACTCCACCGAATTCCTATTTCTTCTTTCTACTATACCATTTTGTTGTGGTTTATATCTGCAAGTTATTTCTCTCTTAATACCTGCATTCCAAAGATAATCATTGAACTCTTGGGAGAAGTATTCTAGCTCCAAACACTTCTAATCTTTCCTTCAAAAAATACAGAGCTATCCATCTTGTAGCATCATCAATGAAAAGAACATAATACCTTGAGCCACTAATAGATCCTTCTTTTGTTGGTCCTATACATCTGTATGAATGATCTCTATTACTCCATCATGTTTGAATCCTTTCTTTTGAAATGGTAACATGTGTGCTTTTCCCATCTGACATGCTTCACATTTATAAATCATATGTTGACTCTGCACATTTGGTAATCCTAGTACAGACGGATTTGCAACCATAGATTTAATTCCTCTTTCATTGAAATGACCTAATCTCTTATGCCAAAGATAAAGTTCTGTAATCACTCCTTCACCATGTGTGAGCAAAGCTTGACCAATGTTCCCTTAAGCTCTTAAAGTAAAGAGTCTACCTCCTTTCTTACTACAAACAATCTGATTATATCCATTCTCTGGATCTTCAACAAATATTCCTTCATTTGTAAACCTGACTTGAAAACCTTTTTCAACTATTTGTCCCACACTAATCAAGTTTTTAGGTATTGTGGGAACATACAAAACATTGGTTAGCAAATTTGCTCCACTCTTGCATTTCACTTTTCCAATTGAATGTACACTATGTTTTGTAGTATCACCTATTTGAATTGTATGACTAGAAATGCCTTTTTCCAATTCTAACATCAATTCTATGTTTCCAGATAAATTATTGGAACATACAAGTCAATGTAAAATACCTTTAGATCTTCTTTATCTGATGTGCTGATTGAATTCATCGTCAATGATGTATGACTTTCATTTTGTGTGTCATTTGCATAATTGTAGTAGGTGGTGTTGTCGGATTGATTCTGTCCCCAACATCTTCCTCCACCTCTACCATAGCCTTCTCTTTGATTTTTTCTACCTCTTTGAGAATAACTTTGATATCTTCCACCTCTACCTCTTCTATTGTTATTTTGATTTTGATTTGACCCTTGCTAATTATGCCGATAGTCATGAGCCAAATGATTACTCAATCCACATATCCAGCAATCCTTCTTATTGTTATTCTGATTACCATTTCCTCTTCCAAAACCTCTTGCTCTTCCTCTACCAGTGCTTCTACCTCTTGCATAATAAACTTGAGAACTCAATTCATCTTCATCCTTTGCTTTACCTTTATCTCCTTTCTTTTTGTTCTTCATGTACATTACAGAACTTTGTCCTTTATCTCCATCTCCCATCAAATCTTGCTCAAATGTGAGCATCAAACCAAGCAATTGATTCAAATCTAGAATAGAATGTTTCAAAGAAAGTTTTGTTGACAAGAAAAAAGGTTTCCACCTTTCATCTCCTCTCAAAGCTGTAAGAAATTGAGCAATCAATCTGTGATCTTCAATGTCTTCATCTATGGATCCAAGAATATCTACTAGGTCCTTCATCTTAGTGACATAATCATTAATACTTTGACTTGGCTTCTTCTTGAATGTAGTAAACTATGACCATATACTTGCTTTCATTGCTTTGATAGTACTTTGGAAATGATATTCCAATGCATTCCATATATCTTTAGCTGATTCCAATCCTCTGATGTGTGGTAACAAATGATCTGAAATTGTATTATAGATGTAGGCCTTTGCACTTGCATCTTTCTTCTACCAATGCTTTAAAGCATCCAGTTCCTCTTTCTTTGTTCAACTTTCATCTTCAAATATTGGCTTCTCTTCTTCACCAATTATGTACACCATGAGATCCTTCTTCACCGACTATGTACACCATGAGATCCTTACTCATAAGTAAGTCTTCCATTCTCATTACCCATGCAGGATAATTATTTTTGTCTAGTTTGTCAATGGAGATATGATCTGCCATAATTATTTGCTTCTGCTTCAACCTGTGAGTTTAAAGGATAAAGAATAATACCTTTTGGAGTTCTTTGTGTATAAATATACTTTTGAAGTAATCTTTTGATGCATTCTGTCTTTGAATGCTTAAGCTTTCAAACTTTAATGAAAACTTTCCAAAACTTCTCGTACCTTTGATGCCTTCTGCTCTCTAGAACCTTTCTGCTCTGATACCACTTGTTGATGTATGCAACATCACAAGAGATGAATTCGTGTGACACTAGACAACCTCTATGGTCACCATTAACTCAATGCTTCTCCAAACTTTGAGAAATGATTGCTTAAACTGAGAACTTTGCTTCTATAGCAATTTCTAGTCACTAAAATGACATACCTTCAACAAGCCATTACTTGCTAAAAACTTTGCACTACACACCAAGTTATGGCCTTGAGCTGCCAAAATTGGAAATCTTGCCTATTTTAGTAAAAGCACCTGTCTAAATATAAAAGTTTTCAACTTAGCATCAACTTGCAACGAGAATCGATGCGAGGCATCAAATTGGTGTGTTTTTTGCCACTTTTTAGCACTAGAAATACCCCCTTGAACACAGGTATGAAGAAAACCACCTTCATGTTGGAATTCCATGTCAGGCATTGAATTTATGTTGGAATTCCATGTCAAGCATTGAATTTATGGTTAAATTCAATCTAGGCATCGAGTTGCTTTAGAAACCTCATGTTTTTATGGAGATTCAATAGTAGATAAAAAACTTAGAGAACGAAACAAGAACTTATCAACACAAACTCGATGTCAGGCATCGAGTTACTTGGAAAACTTGAAGTTTTGAAGTCATTACCACAATAGACAAAGCATGAAGATGGAGGAGCGAGTCTCAAAAATTTAGAGGTGCTTTCTCACTCAGAGAAGCCCGACTATACTCACTCATACAAAATGAACTCTTTTTCACATTCTCTCACTCTCTCTCTCTCGCTCTCTCTGCATCTGTTGATACAAACTAACTTATATATATTTTCTCAATCTCGTGACTTCTGAAAATTCTAGAACTAAAGTTAAGTCTAACTTTAGAAATATAGTACGTGTGAAATTGTCCCTTCACATAGGCATGTGCTTTTCTCCTTAGAATTTGACCTTCAACTTTTTGCCAAATTTGTGATTGGTTCTCCAACAAAGAACACTAAAGCTCAATGTAATTTAGAAGAACTACTCAAAGTCAAATCGGAGTTGTGGAAGCATGTAGCCAACCAAGTGCCAGATATTTCTAGTTCCCACTCTAAGGTAGGATCACAGACAAAATTTCAAGAGATACCCATAGACAAGATAGGAGATATGACTAAAGGAGAACAAGGAAATATTTATCTCCCTATCACCTATCAAGGATATACAATGAAGCCAATCCTAGATTGGACAACAAGAGATGTAACTGCTACCAATTCCTTATGGAAACATTAGGGCAAACCAGCTCTAATACCCACACTGGAGTGCTCAGGCCTTAGAGGGGCAAAGAGTACAAGGGTATGGGTTTGTTCTTCTTAGCCCTTAGGCATCCAAACCATCGATGTGTTGGGATTAGCCCTCACAAACCACTTAGGTACCCAAATCTATCAAACCTTCAGTTTTCAATGTCCTATTAGCCTCGAGGGTTGAAGCCTGGTATTCCTTTGTTGTTTGTGCACTAGCCATTAAGGTGATGTATGAGTCATTGGTTTCTAACCCTTGGGGAGCCACATCTATTTCCTACCTAGAGTGGAAAATTTTTGTACTACTTACAAGGTGTGTTGGGGGTTGATCTTCATCTTTGGTACTCAGACTATAGCTAACTCTTGCATGGTGGTGGGTGAGAGGTCAGTTGGACACTCTGCTTTGGAAAAGAATGGAGTTCCAACATTTGCATGACTTGCCCATCAGGAAATGAGGCATTCTGTACAACAGATCTAGGTGTACATGCTCAAAGTGTGGATAGGGATCTAGGAAGGTGATAATCCTCATTTGTTTGGTGATGGTCCCCATTGGTTTAGAGGGAGTGGAGATGTTGTTCGTGCCTATTTGTCCAAGAATGGTGTCCATATGTCCAAGGAAAGTATCCATCTATTCAAGGATATTCCCCATTTGTCAAGGGAAGGTCACTTTAGTGAGATTCTCTCCGATGTGAGGATTGAAGATCTCTTCCACTCAATGGAGCTGCCTAGTGACTTGGCTTTCAAGGGGTATTGCATGGTGTTGGTTATTGGATGACGTTTTTCCTAAGATTTAAGTACATTGAGTGATCATGAATCTAAGCTTGGCCAAGAATCAATGGTCCTATGAGATCTTGATCATGGAATCCTAGGAGTTTTACTATCAATGTCACATGTTTTATGAGGATGGGAATTTCCACCCCAACACTGGAAGGTGTTTCCATGCCTCCTAATCCAATGAGGTGTGCCTCAATCAGATTCACTTTCAAATCCATGTCTAGATAGTATGAAGACCTAATCACACTAGTTGCTACACGTGAATCAATTAGAGCCCTTATCTGCATGAGTGTAGTGCCTTGTCCTAGGTGTGTGCTAATGAATGGTAGTCTATTAATAATTCTAGGAGAAACATTCTACTTGTCTTGGCACATTGACATGTGGTATCTAGAGGTCTCCACATAGGAAATGTCATTAACTACAAGGAGCTCCTCTACCTCGTTATTTCATTCCAACGCTAGTCCATGGCCTCATAATTTCATGCATGCTCTAGGGCTTCAACTTGAGCTTCCTCCCTAATTCTCTTTTCTTTCTCCTTACACTTCCTAGCCAAGATGAGTCATCTAAGCATATCCTCCTTCAAGGGTTCTTAATAGAGCTTGAATCTACAACCACTAATATAATCTAGCATTACCTCTCCTTCCAAGGTGGCTAACTACAACTTTCAAGCCCTTGTCCTTCAGAGGACCATCAAAATAAGCCTTCTAGCTCGTCTTGGCCACATAGATTCCTACTATTGCTCTTAGCCTAGTTTCTTCTAAACATTCTAAGTTCATAATCTTGGACAATAGCTCCTGTCCTGTCCATTGATGCTCTTGTGCAACCTTGAGGGTGGATATCAGAAAACCCAATGGAAATACTACATTCTGACCAAAGACCATTTAAAAGGGAGTTGCATTGAGTACCATTTTGTAGGCCACTATGTATGCCCAAACAACATGGTCTAACTGTTTGTCCCAGTTAGAGGGTTTGTTATTTACAAGCTTAGTCACGACATTGCACAAGATTTTGTTAGTACTCTCTACCTCTCCATTGGAGTGAGGATGATATGGTGCAGCTTTTTTCTGAATCACCATAAAATCTTACAATAATTATTCAATGAATTCATTTAGAAAGTGAGTATCTCTATCCATCACTAGCATGATATGCAACCCATATCTTGTAAAGACATTCTCAAATACATACTTTTCCATCGTTTGTGCATAATGTTTCCTGGTGGCCTTGACTTCTACCCAATTGGTCACATAATATGTAGCTATAATTATGTATTCAACATGTGATCCTCTAGTAGGGGGATCGGTCCCATTAAATCTGTAACCCACTTAGAGAATGTATGTCCTCCCATCATGCGTCTGAGTGGCATCTCATCTATGTGTAGTGGATACTAAGTTCACTAACATTTGTCACATCTCTTCACATAGTTATGTGCATCCATATGAAGAGTGGGCCACCATAGCCCCGAGAAGAATATGGCTTTGATCATGCCATCTATCCCAAAATTTCCTCTTGCAGCACCTTGGTGTGCAGTTTCTAATATTCTCAAGTATTGGCTCTCATGGACACATTGCCTCATGTATCCATCTCATTGACATTTGTACAGATTATCCCCAATGAGTTTGTAGTCATGAGCCTCCTTCTATATACTTCTATGTCTTGATACTATGATATCTGGTGGGAAAGTTTTTGTGTGCAAAAAATACACTAAGGGGCTACTCCAATACAATATTAAAGACAATTCATACAACATGGCATGTTGAACTATAGGTATGTTCATACAACTTGGGAAATCCTTGCACATCCTATAAACATCTTGTTCCATAGTTGGCCAAGAAACTCCAATCTTTGCAGAGTCTCTAGGATTTGCTATTTCAAATAGTGTTGCTCAAATGCACCTATATGTGCTAATTGCAATCTAGTTCTTCCGCACAATAGGGAAGAATTTCTTCATCACTGTGTTTGTAAATACTTTTGATGAGTATTTGATATCTTTGTGATTTGACTATTTCCTCATCGAGAGTCTCAACTATGGGATTCTTAGGTACAAAAATGAGGATAGGGACAAGTCGTTTAGCCTAGTGTTCCATTGCTTCTAGATTGAACAAGTATGCACCTGGAAATTCATCAGGTATTTCTTGCAAAGCTTCTCGAAAGGTTAGTCATGAAAGAAGATCTGCTTGAAGGTGGGTCTTTCCTTTCATGACTACCACTTCCAACTCACATTCCATTAATACAAGAAACCATCTTACTAGTCTACCTGTATTGCAAGGCTTGTTCACTAGATAGAGTGATGCATGGTGATCTGTACAAAAACGTTAACTTAATTGCCAAAAAAATAATTTCTAAATTCCTTAACTATGTAAAACATTCCTAAGCCCTCTCTCTTGATCATAGTATAATTCCTCTTAGTAGTGTTTAATTGCCTACTCATATATGCTATTGGAAGATCTATGTTCCCTTCTCCAATCGATTGTGCTAATACACATCCAATTGCGTAATTGGAGGCATCCACATGAACATGGAATGGCTTATTTGAGTCCGACATAGTCAAAATCAAACCTGAGCACAATTCTCATTTAGTTGATTGAAAGAGATTTCACATGCCTCATTCCATTCAAAGTTATTCAAGCGGTTGTACAAAGGTTTGGCAAAAAATATGTAGATGTAGATAAAATGTCTATAATACCCAAAATATCCCTTAAATTCTTGTACTTCTTTGATTGTCCTAGGCCTAGGCAGTTTTCTATTGCTCATACCTTATCATTGTGAGTCAATATGTCATTCTTTGTTACAATGTGGCCTAAAAAATTTTACCTTGTCGAACCATGCTCACTTGGTACTCTACATTTATCAAAGATTTTCCTTAGTTTCAAGATGTGTGTTTGTCTTTTGTGGGAATGGGTGCATGGGTCATCCACATAAACCTTTGGATTCTTCCTCAAAAAGCTCTTGAACACATGACACATTAAGCACTAAAATGTAGCAAGTGCATTGGTGAGTTCTTTGTAGCTCCAAGGGAACACATCCCTATACTCTATTAGTAGGGCAATCATTTATCACTCCTCGTCCACTCAAATCATGTCCTATATAT
Organism: Ceratopteris richardii; assembly: GCA_020310875.1. Taxonomy (NCBI): domain Eukaryota; kingdom Viridiplantae; phylum Streptophyta; class Polypodiopsida; order Polypodiales; family Pteridaceae; genus Ceratopteris; species Ceratopteris richardii. The sequence continues at coordinate 31,597,032 of CM035425.1, forward strand.
GTAATTATTTCTTCTCCTTCTTAAACCATGACCACAATCTTCTTAGTCTTTTCTTTGTTATCATATGCTTCTCCTGTGAGGCCTTCTCTTTTGGGCATCTTCACCATGATTTCTCTCTCCTTAACTTCAAATTTCTTAAAATTTCCCAGCACTTCAAATAGTGATTCTCTATCTTCTTCCTGTGTGGGAGGTTTTCAGCTCTCCTTCTTCTTCTCGAGCTTGGTTTCAGATCTTTGATTGAGCGTCTTCTCTCAGTTCAACTCGACTTGATCAGAAGTTGTGGATTCTACCAAATATATATATTCCTTCTCAGAAGAGCAAAATGGCTCCATGATGATGGACTCTAATTCCTTCTCACTTACTCATATTGGCACTGTATTTGCACCATCACATTGTTCTATAGCAGGCTCAAACATCAAGGGTTCTAACATGAAGGCTAAGAAGCAGGGGAAATTCATCCATGCCCCTTTAAGGCCTCTGCCCTCTAAGCCTTTCTCGTTGTGTCCTATCTGTGTCCACTCCTTGTTTGCCTTTTCCTATAGTGTGTACAAAGCTCACTTCTCACCACTCTTTGGATTTCTCATTATGGGTTCCTAGCACATGCAAAGATCTTGCCCCATTTGGTTATGGGAGTTAGCAAAATTATGTAAAGTAAATGTGGGTTTGCCTTTCCATGTGTAAGTTAGTCTACCATGTTCTACCACTACAAACACCCTTTTTTGAAGTGTTGTCAAGGCAAATGATCTTCCTTGGGATTTTTGGATCCTTGAATTCATAGATAATGATTCGAGAAATGTTGTTAGACTTATCCAACCTAAACCTCCAAAAGGCCTCCTCTGTCTCTCTACTGATAGAGAGCTCAATGCTAGTGTTTTCTTGGGGCATCCATTTAGGGGTGATGATCCTTGATAAGACCAATATGCCTCGAGGCATCCTAGGTTCTTGTTCTTTGTGCTCTTGATCTATGTCTCTAATGTCTGAGTTAGGTATACTAGACCCAAATTCATTCATGTTGTCAAGTAAGCTAGTCACCACGTACATGATTCCTTGCCTATCATATATGCCCCATTTTCAAATTTGTCCACTAGATGCTCAATTCCAAAGTCTTGTTATGGATTTCTAAGTTGAACTATGGACCTCCATAGACCATCCTCATAGATGCATGCACCTAGTGAGTTGGTCCTGATGTACTCTAGTTGGGTTTCATAATGACCCTCTCGTGTTTGCAAATTATTAAGTCTCGTTTCACCTTTAGGTTTCTCCATGCTAAAGGACATCTCTGACTCACTAGTGTTTGAACTCACTATGTAGGGATAGTCACTCAATTGTTGTGCCCATGATCTTGTGGTGTGATTCACACTATCTTTTGAGGATCTAACACTTCATCGAACTATTTTGTCTATATGTGTTCCTAACCTAAGGCTCATGAATTTTGCTTCCCTTGCTATCCCAATATACACACATGTAGAAATATTCCTTTATGTATTAATGACTTGTTTATTGTAATAGCTTTTGATTTTTGTCTTGTGTTAATTATACCCATCAAGAACAACCTTTTTTTTCTTTGATAAGTTTTGAGGCTTCAATCGTATATTCTTTGCCCTTATGGTTAACATATTATCAAGATTTCCTATTCTTGTACTTGAATTCCTTAAAGTTCTAGAACTTATGTTCCTATTGGCACCTAGATCTGAGTTTTAGGGCTATGCCTTAGCAAAAAAATGGAATCAAAAATAGGGGAAATATAGTAATTTCCAACCTTGGGTTCTTCCTCTTGGAATGTCCACAATATTCTCTAAATCGGCTCGAGCACCTTTGGAGCACTGTTTCTTACTTGAATACTTCAAGGTATCCACAACCGTTGGCACAAGAGGTCCCATAAGCACCTAAATTACTTCAAAAAGTGAAAAATTTGATCACATTTTGAAAAACCATAATTCTAGAAAAAATGGAGGGTCTATCGGGATGGCATGACACAATCGTGATGGGCTGAGACAATCGTGATGGTCGGGGGCTATCGCAAAGGGTCACAGGATGATGATGGCCTAATGGGATTGTAATGGCATGAGCCAATTGCAATGATTCAAGATGTCATGATAGTGAGGGACTTCCGTGATGGTGTGGTCCAATCATGATGGGGCAAATGATTGCGATGGGGTTAAAAGATCACGATTGTCTTGCATAGTCACAGATTATCATGACGGGGTCAAAAGATCATGATGGTTTGGCACAATCGTGATGATGTTGCAAGAGTCGTGATGGCATAAGCCAATCGCGATGATGCAGAGCATCATGATGGCATCAACCCATTGTGATGGTTCAATAGGTCATGATTGTGGGGTCTTATCACAATGGTTTCTCAGGCTCACAATGGCGTGAGCCCATCATGATGGTTCAACCTCTTGTGATGGCATGAGCCAATCACAATGGTGCCTAATCTTCACGATGGCATGAGCCAATCACAATGGTTCTGACCAACCATGATGGCATGGGAAATGATGAATTTGGACAAATCCTTGTTGGCTTCTTGGAGGTGCAAGGATGCTATCTATGCTCGTGCAAATGTACTCTAAACATTTGAGGCATGGTGGCATCGATGATCTGAAACCCCGAATAGGATGATGGAAAAAACACAAAATTCTTACCTATTGCAGCTGTATGTGCATTATATCAATTGGTAATCCTACAAGAAAGCTCTCAAACTCAAAAAATCATCTCTCACTTTCTCTCTCTCTCATGCAAATTAGGGAAATGGGCGAATGTGGCTCGATATGGAAAAAAGTGAAAATTCTGAGAGATGATGGGAATGTGTGGTTATGGATGGTGGATGTAGGGGAGGTGAAATGAAGCAAAAACAACACAAAAGAAACACAAAAACAACAACAAATTACTACAAAAAAACCTAACTATATACCTTCCAACACCTATCTCCTAACACTCTTACCATCACACGTTTGTCCTTGAGCTCTTCCCCAACAACATGCCAAATTTTGTGTTACTCTAGACAAGGGCAAGTACCACATCGTAAAGCTCCACCTCCTTAATTGTCAATCAAGTAAGGATGATGTGAAGATTGTGAAAGAGTGAGGTGCATGAAGTTGAAGGTTAGAAGCACATTGTACACACACATACACACACACAAGGAAGAGACAATGGAAGGCAAATCACTTCTTCTCATTACTCAAAGTACAAGAACTCTCATACCAATATCATACCTCAAACTACCTAACCCCAAAAAAATAGATTTGTCTAGATCTATTTACAATTTTTGAGATGCAGTGATTGGTTTCACATCTAATGATTGGTCTAGTTAAAATTTATTTCCTAAGCTACTTTTGGGGGATCGATTGAGGTGCCAAAAATGTGAAAACTAGCAGCCTTGTTCTATCTAGGCTCCTCAAGCTTGGAGACTTCTTGGCTTGCACAAAATTGACTGTTGCATGAAAAAACTCATTGGTTATATATTACAATGGTTAGTGATAAGAATCACTATTGATGTTTCTAACAAGTTTTGATCACTCTAAATCAACATGGATAGGAAATTTTATGGGTATGGCCCCCTCAGGTTTTCTTGCTCTACTTCTCATTTTATTCCTCTTCGTCGATGTCATGAACTACTCCCAACAACAACCAACTCTCATGTGCGATCAGATTAAAAAGGTAAATTAGATAGGGTTACCCCCTTGCGGTGCTTCTATTCACTATTTTCACTAATGGCCTTAGCTACCTGGTTAAATATCATGTTTAGCATGTGAAGATCTAGGGATTGTTTACTCCCCATGGCCAAAAATCAATGTTATTGAGGCTCTTCATAGATGATACTAATGCTTTTGTTTGAAATGACAACAATAGCATTGTGACATTCTAGCAATGCCTTCACATATTTTGCATTGCCTTTGGTTCTAGAATAAAACACTTTAAGGTAGCTTTCAAGACCATTGTGGAGCCCATTTCACAATTCTTGATTGATCAAGGTTTTTTTGTGCTTTCTACTAAGAAAATCTTCCAATTTTTGGGGATACCAATGGGTTTTGAAGTTTCTCGAAGCAAAGATTGTGAGGAGATGTTTAGGTTATGTCGAGACATGAGTTAGTGCTACAAACTCTTGCTCTATACCTACCAATCTAACTTCACATATGCTTAATAGACTTCTTTAGCTTTAAAATTATTCATTTCGAACCACCAAGTCCTTTGTAGCATCATTCTCAAATGTTTGCATCAAAACAGATAACTTGTATATGCAAGAAATGAGAAGAATCTTCTATTTTGGGCATAGAAGGTTTAAGTTTTATGCTTAGAGCTCATAATTTGTTATGAATTGACCAGAGATCTTTTGGGCACATCTAGTTGATATGTGTAGCTAACTAAATCATGTTATGTCATGAATTTATTGGCACCATACAATGAGAAATGAATCTAACAAGCCAAGGGGGTCATCTTGACTTTTTAGGATCTAGAAGGTATGCAGACACAATGAGCTTCTTAGCATCATAACCCGAGATTTACTAAACCAAACAAAATTGATACAAGAACATAGATAGTTACTCTAACTATCCCAAGTTAAAGTATAGCGATTGAGTATGTACTCAATGATATGTTCTTCATGATTTCCTATAATCCAATCATTCATTTGAATTTATTTACTTTGCTTCCATCCAAAGCCATCTCATGATATATGCACATTGTTGATGAGTTGATACATATGAGAGTTGAATCTCTTTGCTCATAATCTTCTTCCTGACATAATGATAATGAACTTCTATATGTTTAGTCATGGCATCATAGATAGGTTTAGCAACAAGATGTAATTAGCTAATGTTATCTCCAAATATATGTGGAGTTGAAGTGTTCAACCCTAAATCAAAATATAGGGTTTTGGTCCACATAGCATCTTCTGTAGCATTTGCAAGCCCTCTATATCCATCTTCTACTGATGAAAGAGCAACTATGGGTTGCTTCTTCGAAGACCATGAAATTGACTTTGTACATGCATAAGTAAAGTATCCAGAGGTGCTTCTCCTATCATCTTTAAAGCCTACCCAACCTATATCAGAGAAGATTTTCACATCTATATCAGATGTATATGGATAGTATAATCCTTCATTGATTGTGTCCTTCAAATACTTTAGGATCCTCTTGGTTGCTTCCATGTGAGGCTTCCTTGGAGTGTGCATGAACTGACTCAACACACTTACTCCATAAAAAATATCCACTTTAGTTAGAGTAGCATAATTTAAGCTTCCAAATAAACTTAGATAGCTAATTACATCGAGTCAATTAGCTCACCTTCATGAGCACTTAACTTTGAATTGATCTCCATGGGAGTACCTTCAACCTTTGTATTTTCCATCTTGAATTTAGAGAGTGTATCATGAATGTATCTTCTTTGTGTGAGAAACATACCTCTCTTTTTGTATACCACTTCCAAACCTAGGAAGTATGTGAGCAAACCAAGATCAATGATCTTGAACTCCTCCTTCATTTGAGCTTTATTTTTTTTTATCCCTTCTACATCACTTCCTATGATGATTATATCATCCACATAGACACATAGTTATATGAACTCTAAGTGATTCCTCTTAATGAAGAGGGAAGCATCTGCCTTGCTTACATTAAAACCTTTATCTTGTAGGTAAGTAACAAGTCTATGATTCCAAGCTCTAGGAGCTTGCTTCAAGCCATACAAGGCTCTCCTGATCTTGCACACATATTCAGGGTATGATTGAACTCAAAATTAGGAGGTTGAGTGATATATACCTCCTCTAATATCCAAACATTTAAGAAAGAATTTTTAACATGCATTTGATATATCTTCCTATTCTTGGAAGATGCAACACTCATGAGTACTCTAATATTAGGCATTTTTGCAAGAGGTGAAAATGTTTCTCCATAATCAATACCTTGAGTTTTTTCAAACCCTTTGGCTACAAGCCTTGCTTTGTACCTATTAATTGAGCCATAAAATTCTTCTTTACCTTGTATATCCACCTTGAGCCAATGACCTTCATAGATGATTTATTGGGTACCAACTCCCTAGTCTCATTCTCTTATAAAGCTTCTATATCTTCTTTCATGGCTCTTCTCCATTTTGGCTTCTTCATAAGTGGAAGGTTCTTCAAAGTTTGAGTCATGTGGTATATATATCTAGTGTTTAGTGACTAAAGAGCTATCATAACCATACCTTTCTAGTTTCCTTTTGTCCCTAGTGGACCTTCTTATAGTCTATTTGGATGATTCTGCCACATCTCTCAACTCCTAAACTTTAGCTTTGCCTTTGGAGTCCCAAGAATTGATTTCCCTTCTTGGAATCTTTTGGTCATCATAAGAATCACTTGCTGCTTCAAGTGTAAGCTCATTCCTCTTTGGTAATGCTGGAAAGTCTTCCTCTACATCATATGGAAGTTTGATTTTCCTCCAATCATCTTCAAACCAAGATTTATTTTCATCAAACACAACATCTCTACTTACAATGAACCCTTTATTTCTTAGGTTGTATAGCCTGTAAGATTTTTTATTAAGGTAACATCCAATAAAAATGCATTTCTCTACCTTTGGATCTAATTTGCCTCTCATTTGTGAAGGTATGTGTGCATAAGCTATGCACCCAAAAATCCTACAATGATCAAGGCTAAGGCTTCTTCCATTCCATGCTTCATATGGTGTCATGCCATCCAATGCTTTTGTTGGGAGTCTATTGATCATGTATGTGGTTGTAGATACAACCTTTGCCCACAAGTAATTTCGTAGCTTCTTCTCATTTGGCATTGACCTTCTAGCCTCCACAATTGTTCTATGCCTTCTCTCTGCTACTTCATTTTGCTCTGGTGTATACCTAGTTGTGATTTGTTTTTTGATTCCTCTCTCTTGGAGATAAGAATCAAAGTCATGGGAGAAATATTCTCCCCCTCCATCTGACCTTAGTCTCTTCAAAGTTTTATCTATTTGATTTTCTACAAGAGCTAGATATTTCTTGAAACATGATAATACTTCATCTTTATGCTTCATAAAGTATAATATTGTCCATTTGCTACAATCATCAATAAATGACACATAGTACCTCAATCCAGAGATTGAAGGATCCTTGCTTGGTCCCCATACATCTGTATGGAGTAGCTCCAATAGATCTATATGCATGAATGTATCCCTTTTTGTGAATGGTTGCCTATGTGACTTACAAAATTGAAAAGCTCTACATTTATAGATTATGTGTTGTTTGGAGATATTTGGTAGGCCAAGTACACTCTGATCCCTATTGATTTTTTTGAGATCTCTTTCACCTATGTGAGCTAATCTCTTGTGCCAAATTTCCAACTCTAACTGAGTTTGTTTACCATAATTGAACAATGCAATATTTCTAGTATCTTAGAGTTCAAATGTAAATACTCTATTTGACTTTTCTTCTCTTTCTATCTTCTTGAAACCTTAATGTGGATCCTCAACAAATGCTCCATTGTTTATGAATCTCACCTACAATCCTTTCTCAACAATTCGAGCTACACTTATGAGGTTCTTGGTGATAATTGGCACATATAATACCTTGCTTAATAGGTTCGTATTACCATTTGAAGTCTTCAGATTACCTATCTTCTCAACTAGATGCCTTGTTTCATCTCCTATTTGGACTTCATGTCTATTCCTTGGATCCTTGAAGTCTGAGAGTAGAGCTACATTCCCTGCTACATGATTTGAGAAACTTGATTCTATATACAATACATGTTCATCTACTTTACCTTGCTTCATGGTCATGTTCATTAGAAGTAGTGAGTCCTCTTGGGTTTGATCATCTACATAATTATTGTAGTCTCGCCTTCCTCTATATCCTTCTTGGTAGTTGTTGTTGTATGAGTTGTTATTGTATCCATTATTGTTGTTGAATCTTCCTCTTGAAATTCCATAGCCTCCTCTATTGTAACCTCTACCTCTTTGGTTCCTAGGATTCCTGAAACACTTCTTAGTGATATGATTATTTAAGCCACATATGGCACATGGAGATGAGCTTTGAGTTCTCCCCTACCTTTTCTTTCTCCTCTGCCTCTTCCTCTTGAGCCCCTACCTCTACCTGCAAATTTTGTTTGAGAGGTGCTATCTTCTTCATCAAAATTTTTACCTTTTCCTTTACCAAATGTGTTCTTGTTCTTATCTATATAGAGAGCAAAGGATTTATTAACTTTTGAGTAATCTCCATTCTTCACACACACACACACACACACACATATATATATATATATATATATATATATATATATATATATATATATATATATATATATATATATATATATATATATATATATATATATATATATATATATATATATATATATATATATATGAGGGTGTTGAAATACTAAAGCAAGTTATTACATGAATTTAGTTTCACCATACAATGATAAATGAATCTAACAAGTCAGGGGGGTCATCTCGACTTTTCACGATCTAGAAGGTATGCAAACACAGTCAGCTTCTTAGCATCATAACTCAAGATCTACTTAATCAATATTAATGAAAATTGATACGAGAACACTAGACACTCTACTCTAACCATCCCAAGGTAAGTGTAGCAAATGAGTAAGTATATAGACAACTGGATTCCAAAATCTCCTTGTAATGATGAAGTGGTTGCAACATATAGTAGATAGAGATGTACTCAATGATATGTATCAAAATGTAAATGCTATTGAACATGTGTAGTCCACTACACTTAGGTAGTGTGCGCATTGAGATCACACTACCTAAGTGTAGTGGACTACACATAGGTAGTGTAATCTCAATGTATGCTCAAGTTTGTAGCTCAATGCCTCTCAAAATAGCTCATCATATCCCACAACTAAACCCACGTGTATTTATACACAAATTGAGTTTGAATTTTAATTTTCCCTCACCTAAAAGTGATCCTAAACTTTTTTTATATAACTCATTTGATTCTTCTACCAAATACATCATGGGTTCACTCTCCTAACTTCACAATATTCCTTCTTCTCTTGACTTTTACAACTATCCAAAGTGAACACACTCAAATTTACAATCATGAGTTGACATGTGATTCTTTATGTGAGGTATTAAATAGATTTGTAGTCCTAAGTCCTTTAGCAAAGCACTTAGGCTTGTTAGTTGCTTCAATAGAGATGGAATTGGGTTCTTGCTTAACTTGGACATAAATTTGCATACTAGAAAGGGATGCAACTCAACTTGGCAAGCGTGTTATGGTCATTAACACATTTTCGCTTTCATATGTGATTTACTTTCTACGTGCTAGAGGCCAAGAGACAAAGAGTTAGCAAAATCTGAAAGCTCTTGCAAGAACTTCCTTTGTATGGGGGATCCTAATAGAAGAGGTATGGTCAAGGTCAAATGGAGTATATGTACAAACCAAAAAGAGAGCGATGGTTTGGGCATTCTCAACATTGTGGGGATGACTAAAAAAAATAGCTTCCAAATGGATTATCAAAGCATGGTGCAACTCGCAAGCATCATGGGCTAAGCTAATTCTTTTAGAAAAATCTACTCTTACATTAACGAGCCTCCCTTGATGGAAGGATGTTGACCTTCTTACTCTGATATTTTCCCCTACTTTGGTGACTACAAGATGGTCGGACATGGTTTGTTCTTTGTGGAAGAGTTGGAATTGAATGAAGGCATACATCAAGATGAACGAGGACTAGAAATGGGCTCTTGCAATCAAATTAAAAAAATATATCTAATTTCCCACAAGGGGAATCAAAGAAATTGAGTCCATAGACCACCAAGGGACAAAAAATCTATGGAATAAAGTATTTTGTGTTTGAAAACATCTATGGAATCAAGAAACAAATTACTTGATTAGGCTCAAGGATTTGGATCCCCAAATAGATTTTACCATAAGGAGTGGTGCCTTTTGATGCATAGAATTAGCTCTTGGGAGATCTCAAAGTCGCACCTCCTACTTAGTCATGATCTCCCTTGCATTGAGGGAGTACTATGGATCAAGTGTCACAAATTGGATAATGCGGCAAATTTCAAGCAGCACAATGAGTGGTATAGCAATCTCAAGTGTTAAATTGCTATTTACGTTTGTGGACTTGTAGCACCCCCTCATGGAAAACAAAGAGTCGCTCCTTATGTGGCAAATTCTCCACATTGGTCCAATGGGGTATTTGGTCCAATGCCAAAGGTGAAAAACATTTGTGGGTCCCCCCATTGGTGTAAGTGTTGATATAGGGCTAAAGAACACATTGGTCACCTCTTCTTCTTTTGCCCCAAGAGGTTCTTGCTTTGGCAAGATCATGTAGGGATATTGAAACTCAAAAATCTTGTCGATTGGAAACAATAATTGTTGAGCGAGGCGATTGGTTGCTCTCTTGCCTTGTGGAACACAATCAGAGGGGAAGCTTTATGGAAGATATGGAAAGAAATACGTGAGGCCAATTTTGATGGAGCTATGAAAGAATGGTTGATTGTTAAGTCCCTTGCCTTGCATGGCATAAGAATATGTAATTGTAAGAAATTCCCTCCCTTTAGACACCATAGGATCTTCTTCTTGGAAAATAACAAGATGAAAAGTAAATGGATCTCTCATAAAGGGGATGAAAATATCATTGATCTTGTTTGTAACTTGAATTAAAATCGTGTTCTTCTCCGTGTGGCTTGCTCTTGAGCTTTGTTGCTACTTTTCCTATTCCAATCCTTCCCCTGCTTTGTGGGATATAGAGCATCCCATGGGCACTTTGCCCCTTCTCTATATTTGAGTTCTTTTATTAATTAAAGCATAGGAGATCAAGCCTAAGTTGAACTTCTTGCAGCTTAAGCTTTTGCAACAATTTCCTCTTGCAACCATGGCTACCTGATCATCATCTTCATATCTTCATCTCATCTCCATTACCATGCACATCCCAACCATTTTAACAAAACCATATCAGGATTAGCTCTCCAAAAGATGCTTAGATGCTTCACCTTACTAGATTTTTCCCAAATCCCTTTTCCATCTTGCCCAAAATGTTCTCTATTTTGTATGAAACTACCTCTCACATCCATGCTCTCTATCTACACAACCCTGATTGCCATATCATCCATGTTCTCTACGTACACAATCCCAATCATCACCCCCAAATTCATGCTCTCTACCTACACAACCTTAATCACCACCTCCTCAACCAAAATCCACAAGGGCCGAAACCCAATCCTCTCCACAAGACCCATCACCTTCCCTATTACAACCATCCATCCAAAAACTATGCCATTCAGGATACTTCACCCATCTACCTCCACCCTTTCACCTTCTCCACCACCTATTCCCCCACCTATTGCATCATTTTCCACTAAACCTCTACCCACCACTTTCCCCATATCAAAATCCCCTTGCACCTTGAGCTCCCTTAGACCTATAGGACTTGACAACATAGGCCATTACCTTATTCAATACTCCCACATATTCAGAAACTTCATGATGAACATCGCAACAACCTATGTGTTCATGTAACTAGTGTTGTTCTTCTATATGTACCAAAGAATTAGAGTAGAGGTTGGATAACGTGCAATTACAACTCTTTGAAGCAAAACGGGAATTCAAATTTGTAAATCTTTGTATGAATGGATAAGCTTGTTCTAAATGTCCTACAAGAGGAGAGGTCACAGATGTGGCAATTTTGTAATAAAAATTTGTTGGAAAGGATGGTGAGATCAAAGACTTACAACACCTAAATGATGCCAAGTACCATATATATGGTAATCAAATACACAATCTATTCTAAAATCTGAGATGAAAATAAACATGTTAATCAAAAGCATAATATGGCCAAAATGCATCACAATAACTTTGAATTGGTCTATAATAATGTTATCATAATAATAAGGAGCTAGTTGAATAAAAAACAGTCTTAGATGAACCAAACCAAAGAATTTGAGCATGAGAAAATGAATTTATTGTATCTAGGACAACATGAGAATCATGTTTCAACTTTGCTTAAGAAAACTAAGACAATATTATTTGGGTGGAAGCTCAGTTTATGGTGTACATCATTCAACATTAGAGCTCAGCTTAGGGTGTACATCAGTGAAAGGGTTACAATGTGGAGGAAGATGGAGGAACAACTTGTGTGAAATTTTATTTGGGCCCATTGCTTAAGGCCTACAAGATTGAGGAAGTAGGGAAGGTGAGGGTGACATGATCTTCTTTTTATTCTCCTCTATCTTATTTCCCAAAGCATTCAAGACTAAGGAAGCAGGGAGATGGAAGAGGATGCAAGGATTTTTGTTCTCAAAGTTCCTAGATGACAAGCGTCAATTAAGTTGTGAACCTATGATGTGAGAAAAGGTATCCCTTTCTTAGAAATTCAAATACCTAGGTCTTATGTGTCTTTGGAACTTTCAGATTTTGCAGCTACCCTTCTTTTTTTTTTTTTTTTTGCTTTTTCACTCCTCTTAAGCTACTTGCGGACTTGTCCTGGAGAGCTTGATTGTTTTTTTAATGAGCTTTGGCTCTTTTATTTCCTTTTCTCCCTTCTAGTTCTACATCTCTCTAAAAAGACATTCCCTTGAATCACATATTATGAGCTAATGGCTTGCAAATGTTGAGCCAATAGGTGGCACTTCGCATATCTATGGTAGTGTCTATAGAGATATACCAAGCATATCCCTAGTAGGATCATCACTTGTAGGATAGCACAAAGTATTTTGTGTTACTTTCACTTCAATTCACTTGTTTTTACAAGTTTTTTTTTGTTGTTTGTACTTGGGCACACAGTCACTGATTTTTGTTATTAACATGATTGGGTGCTCACCTACGTGAATTCATTGGACCATCTGAATACACATCTAGTCTTTTCTTTGCAAAAATGGAAGTTCAGCAATAGCCTACTCTCCCATACTTTAATTAATAAAGAAAACAATTGTACAAGTGAATGGGCTTAGTACCCATGGGACCACCCGAATCCCACAAAGCAAGGGAAGATCAAAAAAATTTAGAGAGCTCTACAAAGAAGGTGTATCACTCTCTCGTCCCCTTCATGTGGGGCCCACTTTCTTTTAATCTTATTGTTCTCTAGGAAAAACACCCTATGATTTCTAAAAGGCAGGGGTTTCTTACAATTGGAAATTCTTTTGCCTAACAAGAAGAGAGACTTTTCTAATGACCATATTGCTTGCTTTGAGAGGATTCGTCCTTGAAACTACAAGATATTCTCAAGGGTACGCCAAACTGACATTGACTTGGGGCACGAGAAGAAGAGGTGCCCTAAGTAATGCCAATACTACATACACAAATGTTTCCACAATACACATACTCAGGTGTATACATATGTAACTACAATAGCACTTTTTCTTTTTTCTCATTCTTTGTACCTCTCTCTCACACTCACTCAATCTTTCTCTCTCTCACACACACATAAACACATAAAAATGAAAAGATTAGCAACACTCATCATTCTTTCTCACTCACTCTCACACATAAGCACTAGGACAAACAGTCCCCTCACTATCATACTACAATAGCAATTTTTCTTTTTTCTTATTCTTTTTCTTACAATAGCACTCTCTCTCACTCACTCACTCTTTCTCTCTCTCTCTAGCACACATAAACACATAAAGACATAAACATAAAAATCTCAGCAATACTTATCATTCTTTCTCACTCACTTTCACACATAAGCACTAGGAAAAACAGTCCCCTCATCATCATACTACAATAGCACTTTTTCTTTTTTCTTATTCTTTGTATCTCTCTCTCTCACTCTTTCTCTCTATCTCTCGCTAGCACACATCAACACCTAAACATAAAAAGATTAGCAACACTTATCATTATTTCTCACTCACTTTCACACATAAGCACTAGGACAAACAGTCACCTCACTATCATACTACAATAGCACTTTTTTTTTTTTCTTATTCTTTGTATCTCTCTCTCACTCTCACTCTTTCTCTCTATCTCTCTCTAGCACACATAACACAAACATGAAAAGTTCAGCAACACTTATGATTCTTTCTCACTCACTTTCACACATAAGCACTAGGACAAATAGTCCCCTCACTATCATACTATAATAGCACTTTTAATTTTTTCTTTTTCTTTGTATCTCTCTCTCACTCACTCACTCTCTCTCTCTCTCTAACACACATAAACACATAAACATAGAAAGACTAGCAACACTAATCATTGTTTCTCACTCACTCTCACACATAAGCACTAAGACAAACAACCCACTTTCTATCATACACACCTACTGACAACTCTCTTTCCTTCTCCTATGCACACACACACTAGCAACCATCTTTTGTTCTCATAAAGTACCTACAAAAGAAGAGACATTTCTCGTGATGCATATCCAAGAAATTGGTTAGTCATTTTTTACTTTAACTTCTAGATTTAAAAAAAAACATATAATTTTTTCTACAATCAAAAGGAAAGTGAAAATTCAAGTGCAAATAAAGATTCTGATCCTAAACGTTTTTTTCTTCACAAATCTCAAATGATTTATTTTCATAGTGTCTACTCAGTCATATGAGTGCCAAACTCATTTTAGAATCCCACACATGCACCACACAACATACACTACATACAATCGTACATACACCCATGTACCATCACACTCACACCTAACAGTCCTCATACACACACAAATACACTCATAGAAGTTTTTCACTGTTACACTTATGTGTTCCTCGAGTAGCTTTGATGTGAATCTTTTCCCTATACATGGGCACTTTTTACTCTAGTGCTAGCTAGAGGTTTTTTCCCCATGTTACCACATACATGATTTACTCATATGTGGTGGTACTTTGTACTTAGTGATATTATTTAGCTCTTACTTCAATTTCAATTCATCATCAATAGAGAGAGTTATTGATGATTTACTCATATGTGGTGGTACTTTGTACTTAGTGATATTATTTAGCTCTTACTTCAATTTTAGTTCATCATCAATAGAGAGAGCTATTTAGCTCCATTTACATAGGAGCAGCTTAGATGGGATGGAAAAGATGCTCAATCTCATGCTTTGATTGCGCTTTCTGTGAAGTGTCATATAGTTTCACACACTCGATCATGTTCTACATCACGACAGGCATGGGACACTCTTGCTTGTAGCTTGGATTGCCTAACATTGCAGGTCAACACATGGCATACAAGTGTGAAGCATGTGAATTGGGTAAATCTCACAAGAATACTTATGGTAAGAAAGGGTTTATGTATTCAAAGAAGCCTGAATTGGTGCATACATATGTGCAGGGTCCATCAAAGGACTTTAGCATTAATGGTTCAAGATCTTATGTGATTTATGTTGATGATGCTACCAGGTGGATCACTATATATGTGATCAAAGATAAATCAGAGGTATTCAATACATTTAAACATTATCATGTGTATGCAGAGAGAATCATAGGGCAAAAATTGAAGAGACTAAGGTCAGATGGAGGGGGAGAGTATTTCTCTAATGAGTTCAGTGAATACTTATGGAATGCAGGTATAAAAAGGGAAGCTACTTGTAGGTTTGAAAGAGAAAAATTGCCCTGATTATTTGTGGGTTGAGGCTGTGAATACAGCTACTTATTTGGTGAATAGACTTCCATGTAAGGCCTTGAATGGTATGACACCTTATGAGGCATGGTGGGGTAAGAGGCCTACCTTAGATCATTGCAAAGTGTTTGGATGTTTGGCTTATGCATATGTACCATCTCAATTGAGGCATAAATTGGAACCTAAAGCTGAAAATTATGTGTTCATTGGTTATGATGATAAGCAAATGGGTTATAGATTGTGGAGTCCATCTACAAAGCAATTCCTTGTGTCAAAGGATGTTACATTTGATGAGCAAGGTACTTGGTATGCAAGTACAATTAATATTCATGCAGGTGATGAAGAAGTCATGACCCAAAGAAAGGGGAAATCAAAGATTCAAATTCATGATGATGAAGAGATTGTTGATGCTCAGATTGATAATGAAGAGATGCTAAGGTTTGATCCAGAATATGAAGAACAAGATACTTCAAAGAGTGGAGAAGTTAGAACGTCAACAAGGAACAGAAAGCAACCCATAAGGTATAGTTATTATATCATGCTTACATGGTGAAAGTATAAGAAGATCCTTCTACATATGATGAGGCAAAAGATAAAGAAAATTGGGAGAAAGCTATGCACGATGAGTATGACACATTAATGGAAAATGAGACGTGGGATTTGGTCCCTAAACCAAATAACCAAAAAATCTTTGGATGCAAATGGGTCTACAAGACAAAGAGGTATGCAGATGGAAGTGTGTCTAGGTATAAAGCTAGACTTGTTGTGAAAGGGTATGCTCAAACATATGGTGTAGATTATGATGAGACTTATAGTCCTGTGGCAAAGATGACAACTATAAGGACTCTCATAGCTATTGTTGCATGTAAAGGTTGGAAGCTATGTCAATTAGATGTGAAGAATGCTTTTCTAAATGGCTACATTTCAGATGATGTTTTCATAGAGCAACCAGAAGGTTTCAAGGAGAAATGTTATCCAGAGTATGTATGTAAGCTCAAGAGAGCTTTGTATGGTTTGAAGTAGGCCCCAAGGTCATGGAATTACAGACTTTTGAAGTTCTTGAAAGAGCTTGGTTTCCAAGTGTCTAAGGCAGATAGTATCTTGCTCGTTAAAGCAAATGATGATGGGTTCATTTACATTTGCATTTATGTTGATGACATAATTCTTATAGGTACAGATGAGACGGGCATACAAAGACTTAAGAAGCAGATGGAGAAAGAGTTCAAGATCAATGACTTGGGAGACTTGTCATATTTCTTGGGAATGGAGATTTCATATACTCAACATGGAGTATATGTGACTCAATAAAGGTATTTAAAGAATTTTCTAATCAAGTTTAAAATGGAAGATTGCAGGGTAGCATCTACTCCAATGGAGGTGAATCATAAATTGAGTAGATATGGAGGAGAAGAATTCAAGGAAATGAATTTGTATCAAAGTTTGGTTGGTAGTCTAATCTATGCTACATTGACTAGGCCTGATTTGTCATATGCAGTTGGAGTGTTGTCTCAATTCATGCATTGTCCTAGGAAAGAACATTGGATTGCAGGACAAAGGGTGCTAAGATACATTAAAGGTACACTCAAAGAAGGTTTCTATTATGGATTCACATCAAATACAAAAATCAAGATATATAGTGATACAGATTGGGGAGGTAATCCTGGTGATAGGAGGTCAACCTATGGGTATCTATGTTATGTGGGAGATAAGTTAATCTCTTGGTGTTCTAAGAAGCAACATACAGTTGCTTTGTCATCCACAAAAGTAGAGTATAAAGGTATGGTTGAAGTTGCAAAGGAGGTTATATGGTTGAAGAATCTCATGAAGAGTTTTGGCATCATTTAGAGTACACCCACTATTCATGGAGATAATATGAGTTCATTGTATCTAGTTGATAGCCCTATGTTTCATGCCAAGACTAAACATATTGAGATCCAATATTATTTCTTGAGAGAGAAGGTGATTTTTAAATAAATTGAAGACATACATACTTCTACAAAAGATCAGATTGCGGACATGTTAACCAAAAGCTTGGATGGACCTAAGTTGCAAAGGTTCAAAGACATGGCAGGTATAAAGAAGATGGAGAAAATTACAATTGATGATTGAGGATGATCTATTGGTGTAGGAAAATCAACAATTGATGATTTGTACAAGTTTTGAAGTCAAAGAATAAAGAAAAGATCAAATTATGAGGCTTGAAGATTAATGCATGGTCAAAAGATGAAGACTTGTACATGGACATTAAGCTTGAAATTAGTTCACTTATACCTTTGTAATGGTGATGCGTTTGTACATATATGCCGATATATACAAGTATAGAGTCAGGACATATATGAGATAAGAGATATAGAACAAGAATAGATGAGTAGAAGAAGAATGTGTGACGAATGAATAAGATTCATCAATCAGTTGTTTTCATGTGAATAGAAGAAAATTTCTGAAATTTGAGTCACGATCTTTTCTCCATCTCTCCTTCTATGCTTGATCATTTCCAAAATCCTTTTGTAGATATCTAAGTCCATAATTAATACATCTATGGTCAAGATTTGAGAGTCTAATTGTAATCAAGCTGAGAGAAGTTTAAGTAGGAACATTTACATGTGTAAATGAGAAGAAGTGAAAGCAGGAACATGCACAATCCCGGTGGTCAATGTTTTGATCATATCTCCCTCCACAATGTAAAATTTTGAGCAACTAAGCACTCATTGTTTAAGTTGAGAGGTAAGCCACTTGTGGCTAAAAGCATTTGAATAAACGGGGCCCAATTTGGGAGAACCATGCATTAGAAGTTGCAGGTGTCAAAGTCGACTACACAGAAGAAGAGTTTCAAACATAGGTAGATTGTTTGGAGTAAATCTCAAGGTCTACTAACTCTTTTGAAGAGATTTAACTTGGAAAAGATGCGTAATCTTTAGCAAATACCTTGTACAAAGCTTCATTGAAAACTTTACACATTTGATTAGTCAATGAGTGAATTAATAGCAGTAGATTTTTTTGTGTAATGAGTTTCTTCATAGTCAACTCAAGCCTTGATAATTTGGTATTAGTTTTCCAAAATTAGTTGAGGTTATGAGTTGTTCTTGATATAGAGCTACTCTAATATTAAGGATAACTTATTCTTTTGGAGATTAACACTCTCCATTATGTGTGTGGCTCAAATGCCTTATCGCTGATTTGGATATTGGTCAGTCTCCTACCACCACCAACTTCACTAACAGTTAGAGCACATTGGCATTTTTGAGGAACCTTTTGTTCCATGCTCGCACTAAGAACCTTAAGGTGCATTATCATTATGTTAGGTGGAGTTTCTCTACTGGAGAGATCAGCTTGGCATATGTGCCCACTCAAGAGAACATTGCAAACCTTTTCACAAAGGCTCTCCCTAGGGAGAAGTTTGAAGCTTTCCACAAAGCTTTGGGCTTACTTCCTTTTATGGATTGATTCCACATAGCTTGGCACTTCCTTATACATGAGTGCCAGCTCCATGTTCACCGCATCACTCCCAGGGGTGATTTGTTGATATATGTGAACACACTAGGATTGCCAAGGAAGTTTTTCCCTCTTTAGGAGGTTTTTTTCCCCTAGTTTGTATATATGCCTATAGCCCTAACGGATTACTTATCTTTGTACATGTTAGTGGTAATACATTCAGTATTATGTGTTGTGCTCCGAGCTTCTTCTTCTTCCTTGTGTTGTTCACGTGCTTCCACAGACCTTGAGCTCCAACAAGAGCTTGTCTCTGCGCATGCGACAAACAATTTGTAGAGCCTTCTAGGTCTTGACCAGGATATGATGAGTCTTCATAACCACGATACTCCAACTTTTGGGCAATGATGAGAGGTTGGCGAAGGCCGAATTCCAAGCCTTGATAATTTCCTATTAAACGAAGGGGGAAGAGAAAGTTGTGGAGTTAGCATGAAACTAGGGCACTTTCTCCAATTTGGCGAATGTTTTGAAGGTGAGAATAATTGGGTAGTGATCCGAGATGGTAAGATCAGTGAGTTGGGAGAGGTAGGGTTGGCCCCACTTATGGATTGTGTTCTACATAATGTAGTGTTGGCATACAAAGCAACAAAGGAGTCATGCACAATACGGCAACAAGGCCAGATCATTTTTTTCCATAGATTATGTACAACCCAAGTGATTTTAATCACTACAGAAACATTGTAAATCCCGTTTTTGGTAGATTAGACTCCATTTTGTGCAAGCCGAGGAGTCCTCGAGCTTGAGGAGTATTAGAAGTACCATCGTACCAAATTTCATAATTTTTAGACTTCGTTTGAGCCCTCAAATAAGCCCTGGAACCTAATTTTTAACTAGGCCGGACACTAGGTCTGGACAGGGCCAAAAGCTAGTCAAAAACTATAAAAAGAGCTAGAGAGCTCATTTTTGAGGTTAGATTGTAATTGAAACGAACTTGTAAGAGCTATTGAAAGTAATCTAAAGAACTCCATTGATTCTCTCTCTTTGCCTTGCCGTGTGTGCGCGTGTGTGTGTATGTGTGCGCATGCTTGTGTGCTTCTCACTCACGCACTTGTGCCGCCACTTGCTCGAGGTCTTCATACCATCCTCACGTCTTCCCGGATTGACATTAAAGGAGGTGCTACTCATCACTGAGCTACACTAAATTTTGGCGCCGTTGCCGGGGACCGAGCTTTGAGGACGAGCGTGTGATGGTAAGACGTAGAGTTGACGCGTTGGAGTTGTAGGTATTTTCTTCACTCTCATCGATTTTCTTTTACTTTCTTCACAATTTTCATCACCATCATCATCACCACCATCTCCCACCTCCATCTCCATCATCGCGAAAAATTCAGTTTTTTGACTATATTCCCATCTCCACCTCATTTCCCTCATTTCACTTGTGAGAGAGAGCGAGAGAGCGAACTTGCATGTGCTGTTTTTGCATGTTTTCTGAGCTATTTTGCAGGTTTTTGCTGTATCATCATCCCCAGCAGTGTGCGCAGGTACGACAGGCTCTGCACAGGTCTCGGGGCGACAATCTCTGTCTATCGCGACAGACAGAAAATCTTAACATTTTGTGAATGCATGATTAGCACTGTAACCTACACCTTGAGGGCACTCTAGATCACTAGAAGTTTCTCAAAAATTTGCATTTTTTCAGTCTATCGCGACAGACACCGTCTATCGCGACAGACACTGTCTATCGCGACAGACACCGTCTATCGCGACAGACAGAGACCCACGACAGATACCGTCTATCGCGACAGACACTGTCTATCGCGACAGACACCGTCTATCGCGATAGACAGAGACCCACGACAGACACCGTCTATCGCGACAGACAGAAATCCGCGACAGATACCGTCTATCGCGACAGACACCGTCTATCGCGACAGACAGAATTTCACGACAGATAGCGTCTATCGCGACAGACACCGTCTATCGCGACAGACAGAAATCCGCGACAGATACCGTCTATCGCGACAGACACCGTCTATCGCGACAGACAGAATTTCACGACAGATAGCGTCTATCGCGACAGACACCGTCTATCGCGACAGACAGAAATCCGCGACAGATACCGTCTATCGCGACAGACACCGTCTATCGCGACAGACAGAATTTCACGACAGATAGCGTCTATCGCGACAGACACCGTCTATCGCGACAGACAGAATTCCACGATAGACACTGTCTATCGCGACAGACACCGTCTATCGCGACAGACAGCCCCCACGATAGATTGTGTCTATCGCGACAGACACCGTCTATCGCGATAGACAAGCATTTTCGGCAAAAAATTAAGGAGTGAATTTTTGGAAATTTAGGCTAAATTTTGGGCATATTTGCACTTTCATGTACTCATATACTTACGAAGGCCTTAGAAAATGCATTAAAACCCCCGAAAGGTTCTGTCTGTCTAGTAACCCCCTAAACCCTGAACGGTCATAACTTTTGCGTACGAAATCCATTTTCTGAGCTCTAGGGCTTGTCAGAAAGCTCGTGACATATACCACACGCCCTCAACGGTTTTTTATAAGAGTATCGCGTTGATTTTCAGATAGAATATTTGTAAGTTGACACACAGAGGGGTAGGAACACCAAGGGAGCTCTAGAGGAAATTTCTAGCAATACAAAAGGGGGAACAAGGGTCATTAAAAAAGTGTCTGAAATAAATTGTTTGTCAATTGAAAGGTCTACTTGGAGCTAATCTTGGGATTTATGCAGGCCTATTGAGCAGCAATTGAGAGCATCCAAGCAAGGGTGTTGCGCACGCTTGAGAATCAACTTCTCGAGCACTAAAGAGCAAGGTTCGGCAAGAAAGGTCGGAATATTCTCAACTCCTCTTCGTCAATTCCTAGCTTAGGCTAAGAACGATTAGAAGTAGGAGTAAGTCAGGGCGACGATAGGCCACTATCAAGTTGAAGACTACCTAAAAACTCAAGTTCAAGCTAAAAACTTAATCTCTGTACTGTCGACAACATAAAGGAAAGAACCTAACGTGGAACGATCAACCTGAAAGTACGAAGAACATTCAAGTATTCCTGACGACGTAATAGCAGACAAGACTTTAAACACGAGGAATAACTAAAAAGAATCAAGTGACTGGTACCAATTGATCGGCAACGAGGTTGTACTCTGGGCAAAGAATTGGGCTAATCAGTTAGGCATATGAACCTTAGATCAGGACGACACCTAGTAAGAGAGAGACAAAGCCTTAGGTCTTCAGAGGCTAGTGTCAACCACACTGCAAGGTCTTGGGCCCAGCAGTTGAGTCGCCACTCTCATTACCCTAGCTCTGATACCAATGAGTCAGAGATGTCTCAAGGTATGGACAGACCTACGGGAAGTTCAGGAGTGCCTTACTTATACAGGGTGGAAGGTCCTTACAAAACGCAGTTGGAATACCTTAGGACCAACCGATTAGGTGCGAGCATCTATGAGGACGGCCTAGGAAGATCAGTGGTCCAGATTAAAAACCCTGACCAATCTATAGGACTAGAGCACCCAGCGGTCAAGTTTGAAAACGGTGCATACCTGGACAAGGAAGGAACCATATACGTAGTCACCAGTCATCCAGATAGGACAGATGAATTTGGAAATGTAATTCCAGAAACGGACTTAGGCGACTTGGAACAAGGAAACATGGGAGTGGAACCTAGAACCCCTCGAGGTAAATCAGTTCTCACTAGGATTATCACGCCTGAGTGGGTCCCCCAAGATAACAAGTGCATAGATTTGCTTCTCAATCGAGAAACGGACGAAGCCTTTTGGAGGTATAAACCAGATCACCCAATTGATATAGGAACAATCATGATCTATGAGTTTAAGGATCCGGATAGCCCAGGCAGAGTGACCTACCTAGATCATGCTTCAGAACGAATCTTTGTGGTGACAGAAAATGATAGGCATGCCTACACTTGGAAGGGTGAATTTATTTTCCCCCAACCAAGATCAAATGTATCCTATGGTCACCCTGGAGCTGGAACATCCCAGGCTCATGGTATGCAAAGAGACAGAAGTAAAGATAGACCAGAAGTAAGTTTTGCCAATCCAATGGGCAGAGAAAGAACGAGAACGGAGACGAATAGGGTAGAACCTGAGACGCTTAGAGCCCACAGGAACCAAAGAAATGTAGATGGATTCCCTCTGCCGAGGCCTAGAGAGCACACAAGAACTTTGAGACCCACCCAGCTAGTTAAGTCCATGAAGAATTACTTTGACGGCACAGGAGATCCCTATGATCATGTGGCGGAGTTCAAGCAAGTCTTGAGAGCTGAACAAGTGGAAGATCTGTTCACGCAGTACAATGCCTTCGGTCTAACCCTTAGGAACACAGCACTTACATGGTTTCAGCCATTAGATGAGCGTCAGTTCAGGAGCATAGACGAACTCCTAGAGGCATTTATTGTAGAGTTCTCTAAGAGCGGCATAAGACACAATACCTCCTCATTGATTCACAGTTTCAAACAGACCCCCCAAGAGACTGTCAGATTGGTCGGAAGAAGATTTAGACAATATCTTGAAAGGTGCCCTATTTCGGAGCTACCCACATCTGCTAAACAAGTAGCCTTATTCCTTGATGGATTGCTGAGTACGAAATTGAGATCCTATGTGTATCTAAAGGACCCTAGGACCATAGAAGAATGTGTACGCATGTGCATTGACATTGAAGATAACCTAGGGGAAGAGCTAGAGCTTTCCAAAATCTACAAAGATTCCGATAGTGCATCTAGTCAATCTTCCACACAAGCCACATCAATTGAGGAACTGGCCGAGAAAGTGGCCCAGAAATTAGGAGTAACTAGCAAACAAATTCCAAGGTTTGCTCCTATAAAAAGGTGCTATACATGCGGTGGTGACCATATGGCGAACGTCTGTCCCATTATGGCTCAACCCCAAGTAAACCCTAGTAGCCAGTACTGCACCATAGAACGGAGATACACCAACCACACCGCACAAGATTGCCCATACAACAAGCAGGCGGTTAGGCAAACCTACCCTCAGCCCTACCAACAAGGCAGATACCAGAACCAGTACCCTCCACAACCATATGGCAGGCCACAACAAAATTTCCAACCTCAATATCAAAACCAACAAAGGCCTCAGCCTGTGCTAGCACAACAACCCCCAGCCCCAGCTAATGTGATTCCGGTAAAGTATACTGCTGCAGAAGAGAACCTGAATAGAGCTATAGTCCCTGTAACATCCTTGCTTTCTGAAAGTGACCCGAGTGACCATAGCTTTGATTCTACACATGTTGATAGCCCCCAGGCCTACTACATGCAGTCTCCTGAGCATGGTGAGTCCTATTATAGCGAAGAGACAAACGAACCGAGTTGGGAATCAGATTACACGAACGTCATGTATGCAAACCCCAATCCTAGGCCTCAATCTAGGCAAGTAAGACCTCCATTCCCAAGAGGACCGTGCTACAGATGCCAAGGAGACCACCTCATTCGCGATTGTCCCTTGCCTCTGCCCACACAACCTCAGTCCTTGACTATCCAAGGCTTTTGCCAAGATTGCGGAAAAGAGCATCTCTTACGAGATTGCCCAAAGAACCCCAATAGCATGCCAAAAATCACCCCTATCAACGTTGTTGGGTTAGTGGTAGACTCCTCAGGAAGTGTCACTTCCACTGCACCAATACAGGTAGTCACTAGGGCTCAGGCATTGCAACAAAACCAAGGGGTAGGCCAGGAAAAGAGCCCAGATGCTAGCGATACGGAGAGCCAAAATAAAAAGAGAACGAGAGCTTGGAAAGATAGCCGCGAACGTATGAAAAGGCAATGGGCAAAGAAGATGAGTGAACTTGAGGAAAGTCTACGAGAAACCAAGGCTAAAATCATGGAGATCACATCTCAACCGCACTCTCACACATTCCCACCACTACCATCCCCATCACCTTCCATCCCTCCACCCTCTAAGACACCCCACGTAACCCACCCACCACCCCAAACAGGATCGGTATTAGCTGATCCCACTCCCGAAGACATAGACATGATGCTTAAAGCATATCAGGCCAGAATCCAAGAAGGGCCAAACGTCACGGATCATGACAAGTGCTATCCTAGAGCTGACCTAGAGATAGAAAGAACCAAACTGTGCGCAAAAATGGTCGCATTGGCTCAGACTATGTTTGAAGCCAGTCGCCTTTTCAATTACTCAGGCTCAGCCAAAACGCAATTACACTTGGATGGATTCCTAGAGAAGTTAGAGAGGATAATTGCAAGATCTGACAAGGAAGAAAAAAATCAAGACAAAGAAAAAGCAAGCAAAAACATGAATCATTCCCACTCGGAAGTTTATGTGGCCAATTCCACTAAACCAGACAGTTTCCCCTCCTTAGAAAGAATAGAGAGGCTAATTGCACAGTCAGAAAAGGAACCTACCCCTCAAAGAAAGGAAAGGGCAAGAGAACGGATAAGCCAGCCTCTTCAGGAAGACCATGTGCCTCCTCAAGAAGCTTATCTTCCCCCCCAAAAGGCAGATGAGCCTCCCTCGAAAGCTCACGTAGCTCCACAGGTTGCCTACATTCCTTCTCAGGGAATGTGTGAGCCTGTTCGGAAAAGTAATAGAATAAGCAATCCTCCCCAAGAAGCTTGTGCTCCAGTCATTTGCGAGAACGAGGAGAGAGTCAACAATAGAATAAGCCCTCCTTCCCAGGTTGCTTATGCGCCCAATTCTACGGAGCCAGACACTTCTTCTTCTATGAATCGGTTTGCACCAGACTTCCTACGAGAGATTCAAGAAGACAAATGGGATAACGAAAGTGAGGTCGCCCCTCCTTTTGAACTTGTGGATGACGCACACGACCAGTTCCCACAAGACATCCCATCTATTTACGGGGAACATGAGAGTACTCAGTCTCATGAGAGATTGGATTTTGAGTCTAATTCCATACAAGAGCTACCCCACTTCACAGGCCCATGGGAAGCAAAGTCCACATGTATGAGAGCACCCACAGTCATGGTAAGGAACGATGACTCAGTCTTACCTAGGAACACAGAGGTAGTGAAGAACACTAATGTGCAGTGTAATCTCAAGTTAGAAGAGCTACTCAAGGTTAGACCGGAATTATGGAAACATGTAGCCAAACAAGTACCAGCGTTAGCAAAACCTAGTTCCCAGGTAGGGTCCCATAGGACAGTGCCAGAAATTCCCTTGGATAAGATAGGAGATATGTGTGAAGGTGAAGAAGGGAACACCTATCTTCCCATCACCTACCAGGAATACACCACCAAGGCAATTTTGGACTCAGGTGCAGGAGTTGCAATTGCCACTACTTCCCTTTGGAAGCGTTGGGGCAAGCCAGCACTCAGGCCAACAAGGATGAAATTGCAAATGGCCGATGGTCACATAGAGAGACCCCTAGGATTGCTAGAAGGGATAACTCTCACCACTTGTGGTGTCGAGTTTGAACATAGTTTTGCTATATGTGACTTCAGCAAAAATCATGCCTATGAGATGATTTTGGGAAGACCATTTATGCGACAATTGCAAGTAGTACAGGATTGGGGAACTAACTCCTTGTATTTGCAACACTTGGGTGTTACGACCAAAGTCAATCTCAAGGATTATTCTCATAGAGATGTCCCTCCTATCCAATGGAATCCCATCCATAGAGCTAAAGATGACACAGAATCGGTGCATTCCATAGGGTCTGGATCCTCATGGATGCATGAAGACACCCACTTATGGATGTGCAAGGTAGCAGTAGAGGAAGAGAAGAGGGAAAAGGCCAGAGAAATAGGTGCGAACAGAACCCATAGACCCATTCAAGACCCAGCCTATGCACCTGTAGTTTTTCCAGACGAGGAATTCGAACCCCATGGCTGGGCAGAAATTTTAGCAACCATGGACGTAGCCATCAACGAAGAACAATGGACACCTCACTGTGATGAGGATGGCTATGACATTTCAGTCTTCTCCATAGAGCCAATCATGGGAGAGGCAGTTCTAGAAGAATGCGAACCTAGCCCTGATGCATTTAAGGATGCAAGTGACTCCGATCTAGAGTCAATCATTATGGACCCACCATTTGCATCAGATGAAGAATACTTCCATGAAGTAGAATTTCAACCCCAGAGGCATGGAGAGGTTACAAATGATGTAAGATTAGCAACGCATATGACCCCTAAGGAAGAAGGAAAGAAACGAAAGAAGAGAGAAGCCTTACCAGAAGAGGAAGAATCTTTGTTTGAGGTCCCAGAAAATTTTAAGAAGTATGAGATAGATGACAGGAGAGTCATGATAAGAATGCCTAAACGAGAGGCACAATCAGGAGAGGCCTATGATAACAAAGAAACCACCAAGAAAATAGTAGTGGCCCTAGAAGAAGGAGAGGAGAGATGTACGTACATAGGTCATGACCTAACAGCGGAAGAAGAGCACGAATTGGTTGCCTTGCTAAGAGAATACAGAGATGTATTCGCTTGGAGTTACAAGGATTTGAAAGGCGTAGACCCCGAGATATGCTCACACACCATTCCCATGACCTCAGATGCTAAACCCTCTAAGCAAAAGCCTTATACATATAACGATAATTATGCTGCTAAGATCAAGGAAGAGATAGATAGACTGGTTGAAGCTGGATTTATCTACGAAATTGAGCACACCGAATGGGTATCCCCCATCGTGGTGGTGCCCAAGAAGAATGGCAAGCTGCGTGTGTGCATTAACTTGAAAAAGGTTAATGCCGCCACGATTCGAGATAACTATCCGCTTCCCATCACAGAACATCTCTTAGAAAGAGTGGCAGGCAAGGAAGTGTACAGCTTCCTTGATGGATTTTCTGGCTACAATCAAGTAGCCATAGCTCCAGAGGATCAGCACAAGACAGCCTTTGCCACAGAATGGGGCATTTTTGCTTTTAGAGTAATGCCATTTGGGCTTACCAATGCACCAGCTACCTTCCAGAGGCTGATGTGCCATGTGTTTAAGGAGTTCCTAAGGAAGAGTTTAGAAGTCTATGTTGATGATCTCTGTGCTCATTCCAATGTTAGACAAACCCATATTCCTGAACTCAAACAAATCTTTGACAAATGTAGAGAATATCAAGTCTGCCTGAACCCAGAAAAGTGCGTTTTTATGGTCAGGCAAGGCAAGATTCTAGGACACATAGTGTCAAAGAATGGCATATCTACAGACGAAGAAAAAGTGAGAGCCATAGCAGAGCTACCGAGGCCAAAGAATGTCAAGGAAGTACAAGATTTCATGGGGCATTGTGGGTATTACCGACGTTTCATCCACATGTATGCTGTCATAGCAAAGCCCATGTACGGACTCTTGACAAACTTTGAGTGGACGGATGAATGTGAGAATTCCTTCCAAGAACTTAAACGAAGATTATGTTCAGCACCAATCTTGACCACGCCAGATTGGAATAAGCCATTCCATGTTCATGTGGATGCATCCAATTATGCTATTGGATGTGTGCTTGCACAACCTACTGGTGAAGGTAGTATGGATCTTCCAATTGCCTATGCCAGTAGACAGTTGAATGCGGCTGAACGGAATTACACCACTACAGAGCGAGAAGGATTAGGCATGGTATATGCAGTCAAGAAATTTAGACACTATTTGCTTGCAAATAAGTTTAAATTTTTTACTGACCATCAGGCTTTACTATATCTCGTAAATAAGCCATGCAATACAGGAAGATTAGTGAGATGGTTTCTCTTGCTAATGGAATATGACTTTGAGGTCGTGGTAAGAAAAGGTAGGACTCACTTGAGAGCAGATCATCTCTCTAGGCTCACATCGGGAGAAGCCCCACAAGGAGTGTCAGATGACCTTCCTGATGCTTACTTGTTTAATTTGGAAGTTATACCACAGTGGGCCAAGCCATTGGTACCAGTATTGACATACGGGCCTAACCATCCAGTGGTAAACACACGGAATAGAGAGGTTGTAAAAGCCCAAAAGTACCACATCATGGCAGGAAGCATGTACAAGCACACAGATCAAGGGATCTTGGCTTGTTGCGTAGAAGAGGATGAGTACGTTAAATGGTTGCAATTAGCACATGTAGGTGCGTTAGAGCAACACCATTCAAAGCAACGAACTTTACAGACTCTAAAGAGATTCAGAGTGCATTGGCCAACTATGGAAGCTGATGTCCAAAAGTTGTGCAAGGAATGCCCAATCTGGTGCACTAAACCACCAGTGGAACATGCCACTCTCTATCAAGTATCCATTGTGCCAGATTGGAGCGAACCACTAGTATCATTCCTGAGGACAAACACATTCCCTCCAGACATGACTCTGGCTAGGAAAAGGAGTTTAGAACAAGAAGCCTTGGATTACTCACTCATTGGTGATAATCTATACAAACGCGGTAAGGATGGTTACCTGAGATTATGTGTCCATGAGAGTGAATATCTTAAGATCTTGGAAACTGCTCACCAAGGTGTAGCAGGAGGACACTTTGGACCAGAACGGGTGATCAAAGCGATACTATTTGCGGGCTTCTGGTGGCCTACCCTTCACATGGATGCACATACCTATGTGAAACGGTGTGATGTCTGTCAGAGGACTCAGTATCCTATACGCAAAGATGAGATGCCACTGAAACCTATGATGGGTGGACGTGCATTCTCTAAGTGGGGAATAGACTTCGTAGGTCCTATTAATCCCCCAGCGAAAGGTTCTCATGCGGAATACATCATTGTTGCAACAGATTATCTCACCAAGTGGGTAGAGGTAAAGGCTACAACCAAGAACGATGCTCAAACAACTGCCAAATTCTTGTTTGAGAATGTATTCACGAGATATGGACTACCTATAGAGCTTGTAAGTGATAGAGGCACTCATTTCGTGAACGAAGTGATTGAGAATCTACTCCAAGAATTCTTGGTAATACACAAGAAGTCTGCCCCTTATCACCCTCAAGCTAATGGACAAGCTGAGAGCACTAATAAGATTTTATGCAATGTACTGACGAAATTAGTGAACACTAAACGCTTTGATTGGGACAAACAGCTACACCATGCTGTTTGGGCATACCGAGTTGCCTACAAAACGGTACTCCAAGCCACCCCCTTTCAGATGGTATTCGGTCAAAACGCTGTGTTACCTTTGGACTTCTTGATCCCTACATTGAAAGTAGCACAAGAGCACGAATGGACAGGTCATGAGCTCTCCTCTAGGATCTTTGACCTTGAACGATTAGGGGAAACAAGACTGAGAGCCGCCGCAGGAATATATGCAGCCAAGAAGAGACAGAAGGCATATTTTGATGCCCATGTGAAGGATAAGGGCTTGAAAGCAGGAGATCTAGTTTTAGTTTATACACTAAAACAACATGCGAGGAAGCTAGAAAAGAGAGGCTACGGACCTATGATCATCAATAGGATCTCCACGAGCGGAGCAGTACAATTGGCCACATTAGAGGGTGATGTTCTCCCAAATTATATTAGCGGTTGCAGAGTCAAGTTGTATCAGGAACCCCTCACGGAGGAAATGCTCAGTCGACTCAACACTGCTAAGAAACGCAAAGAGGAAGAAAAGAGAATTAGAGAAGAGGCTCAAGCAGAAGCTTTAGAACGCATCAGAAGGATGAAGTTACGCAGACAAGGCCGAGATATGACTACAACAGTTGACCATGCAGATCAAGGATATCCCATGGCCATGTGTGAAGTTGCAGGAACAAGCACGAGTAGAATAATTGATAGACGTCCTTTCATAACCATAGATATAGGACAAGGACAGAGTGCAAGGACCGTAAGAGCCTTGATTGACTCAGGTGCCGCCACTAGCGCTGTTAAATTGTCTTACTGTCAAGAGTTGCAGTTAACTGTCAATCCTGTGGAAGCATATCTCATAGGATTGGGAGGCGTGGAAACCCCTTGCATGGGCGAGGTGGAACTTCCCCTCTACATTCACGATGAGGCAATGACCGTTAAAGTACTAGTGTGTCAAGATGAGGATCTCACTGAACCTCTCGTCTTGGGTCAGGATTGGATCTATGACCGAGCAGTCAATCTAAACCTAAGAAGTGGACTTCTCCAGGTTTGGGTCAGTCATAGTCGAGTTACAATAGAATTAGACAATGGAGCACTCAAGGAACTAGGAAAGGCACAGACTCCTGGTCCTTCCAGGGGTACACATGAAGATGACCATGATGTTCTTGTTCAAAACCCTGTGTTGCAGAGGAATGCCATTTGCAAAAAAGGAGTCAGGGATGCAACGGATCTCCCTTCTTTTCCAAAGGCCCGAAGGAGGCAGCAACCAAAGGCGGATCACAAACAGAAGAAGCAGAGTACTACCTATGTCCGAGATCAAAAATACCTGCGCAGCAGAATGTCCCAGAAATTAATCCAGGTGTGGGTGCGGAAAGGCGAACGACCGGGTGCACCACCGTCAACTACGCGGGCAAAGCCTCTTATTAGTAACCAACAACACGACGCTAATAAGAAGTCTTTCAGAAATTCTTCTGCTAAAGCAAAATCTATTTGGGTGCCCAAGAAGTCGATGAAGGCAAGCCCACAATCTAGACAAATTTGGGTGCCTAAGACTTGCTTGAGGGCACAAGTAGTTACGCCAAGGCCACAACCTATGCAGCATAACCCTTCTACGAGTACAACCAGAATTCCCTCGTGCTCAACACTTAGGAACACACCAAGACCCATGAGCATGCATAAAAGCACTTATAAGTGGGTCCCTAAAAGGCCCCATTCCCAAACGGCGACACCGACACAGCTCTCTAGAGTCCCTACGAAACCGAAAGCAAAGCCCGTCCACTGCATTTGGCAGTCTAAGACCTGTAATAAACCCCCCGACCCCGATTTGTAAATTCACCCCACTTACTAACGGCATTAGTCTCCTAGGAATACACAAACGTTAACTGCACTCACTGTCTTCGTGCACTTACTAACCACTAACTCACCATCTACCTCATGTTAATGTTGTAACGGGGACAACAACGGATTTATTTTGTCCATTACGATGTTAACACATGATTCTATATTCTCACAGAATCAGAAAGCAAGAAGAAAAATGGCAGAAGCGACAGGTTCGGGCTCACAAGTGGGAATACTTACTGCGGGAATTGATGTGGATAGTATACCCGTGGATGTGCCCCCGACGGAACGACCAGTGGAGATGCTACACCTTCAGCAACTCCCGGTGCCAGATCCACCTACAGGCATCACGGAAAGAGTTCATGCCAATTCTCATTGGTTCAATGGCATGCCCGGTCCATTAGGTGAGGCGAAGTATATCTGGGAGTCTAAATGCGAGTATGACAGATCATGGGTGCGATTCCAATTTTTCTCCAAGGAGTTCGAGACTTTACAGAACACCGAAGATTTACAGACCATATGGCAACGAGCAGGATTGGCGGAATATTTTGAAGCCCCACTACCTAAACCCGATCTCCTCCGATGTTACTATTTGGTCTCCACATTACAAGCTAATGAAGATAAGGACCAACCCGGATCATTTGTTCTCCCCTCATTGCTGGGCAACAACGAGTTGAAGAGGTTTGAACTTACTGTGGAGCTGGTAAGCGACGCTTTAAATATGCATGGCACGCATGTGCCCTCAGAAAAGGATGCTCTTGTTCCCACCAACATGAAGGATAGGAAAGTAGTGAAGCTGAAAGACATGGCAGCACTCACCCCAAATGTGTCCATCCCTCTCCGAATGTGCATGCAACATTTCGCCTTCCCCGGTCAAGACCGATTCACGCAACCACACAAGAAGATCTGGTTTGCTCTCTACTTGGCGGAAGCAGGTGCGTTACCTATTAAACTACCAGTGTGGATTATAGATCAGTTGTATGAAGCAAACAAACGGGCATCTAGGAAATTAGTGGTGAACGGATGCTGTGCACTCACACGCATCATTTATCGATGCTTGGCATATGATGTCCCCATTGAGCGTGCCTTAACTTGGGCACAATTACAAATGTTTAAAAGGCTCAAGACATCCACACATCAGTCCAAGCGCATGAGGGGCGCGATCCCTTGTGTCCAGACAAGGGAAGTCCTGACTACTCCTGAGGCATCACCACTAAGAGAGGGCACTGTACCTCCCTTTACCATTAGGATACCCAGGTCGGAATCTGACACTACCACACAACCTACCCCATCGGCTCCTCCTGTTACACCTGAATTCGAATTTGCTGCCACTGGAGAGGCTGAAGGACTGGACCCCCAGGATTTCGAAGCATTCCTACAAAGCACACAATTCTCTGATGTGGAGTTTTATTCAGAGGCAGAGGAGCAGGGCACATCCTCACGAAGAAGAAGAAAGTCTACAGACGGCAGACATGTCCATTGGAGTGACGCTCAGCAAAGCCAACAACACGGACACCCGGAAGAAGAAGAAGCATATGAAGAAGAGACCACTGAAGCCCCAGCATATACAGCAGAACTCCGAAGGCTGTATCAGATTATGGAAAGAGTGCGATCGCAGCAGTTACTCACTTAACAGAGCAGCAGAGTACTTATGACTCAGCTGTTGGAAGAAGCGGGAATTGACTCGGAGTACAGGGAAGGTCTCTTATTGATGGCAGAAACATATGGAGTTGTAGAAGCTGTGCGCACTGCCATTCAGAGGCCTTCAGTTCAATATGACCCACGAAGGTTCCAGACACGACCTCGCCCAGGTAAAAATATACAAATTCCTGTTACAGTTGCAGAAGAGTCGAATACTACACCTGAAACTATCAGAACAACCTCCCAGACAGCTAGCCAACAGCACCCCGCCACCCATGAGGAGTCCACCAAACCACTACCACCTACTCCCCCACCATCACCTCCTAGAACAGAGACAGTGGAAATCCCATCGACCACTCAACCTACTGACCCAACCTTCATCTTTCGTACTCCCATCTCTAGTGCCACCCTATTCTCTACCACTGATAATCCTATCTTCGAAGACAACCCCAACACTACACAATCCGCCGAACCCCTCCTAGACCCTGCCCTAGGGCAACCATCCCCAACGCCCTCAGCCACGGGCCATCCTGACCCTAGATCCACATTCATGGGCTTCCCTGCTACCACGCAACCCTTTCAGCCCTCCTCAAATTTACGACCCCAACCCCCGATATCCCTCTCTCCATTTCTACAATCCCTCCAGGACATCTTTGCTAGGGCTTTTCAACCAGGCCCTCAACCTTTCCCTGTCTTTTCAGCTCCCCACCCCACTTCACATCTATTCACCACTTCCACACACACACCACCTACCATACCAGTGTATATGGCAGGCCCCACACTAACACCCACTCCTGAAGGGATGGACATTTCACCACCCACGGCACCTCCACCCACGGTTTCACCTCCTCCCATTCCCCCTCCACCAATTTCACCCACACACACAACTTTCGTAGACACATCATTCACCGTCTCCCTTCCCCAATTCCCTTCCCATGCATCTTCCATGGTAAACACCCCCCACTCATCTATAGGTAATGCATTGGACACCATGTTGGCTTGTATATCAAATTTAAGAACAGATTACATTCAGCTCCAGCAACAAAACGCACGCCTGCAAGAGCACTCAGCGACACTACAGCTCCGCCTTGCGGTACTAGAAGAGGAGAACAATCGCCTCCACACACAGTTCCACACCCTCCAAGAAGCCCACAATATATTGGAGGTACAGCTACAGAACGTAGATCAGGAAGCAGTGCAGGTGGTAGAAGGTCACCTACGGACACAGCTGGAACGCAACTCAAAACTTCAGCGAAATATGGCGCTACTTAAACGCCATCTTGCGGCTGCTCAGGAAGAGAACAGACGTCTGCAAATACAAAACCAAGAGAACCTGGAGGCAGCTATTGAGAGCAGACCGGGGGCACCCATCAGCCCATCCAAGTTTCAAGCAGTGACCCCCGATAATATCAAGATTATATTGGAAGATTATGCCACGCTGCTCGAAGCACATGATAAGCTATCGGAGGAGCTAGGACAACTGAAGTAGGAACACCAACAAGGACCAACAGCTGCCCCTCCAACCACCCCCTCTGCGGCTTCGCTTCTCAACGCAGAGGCCATAAAAGATCTCCAGGAACAGGTAACTAAATTGCAAACACGCCTACTACAATATGAGAAACCATCTTCCCCTCCGGAGGCTCCCACGGACGAAGAAGTTGTGCAAATTCCTATGGAACAAACGTTTGATGAAGAATATGATCCGCAACCATTCCCAAGAGGCCAACAGACAGAAGAAGCGCAGGACACGTTCGAGGCACCACGGCCGCCATGGTTACGACAAGTGGAGGAAATAGGAACCTCGCATGAAGAGCGCACCGTAGTGCAAAATCAGGCCATGAGGGTCATAGAGGAGACTGTGTTACAATCAGCCTACTTCAAGAACTTGTCATCGAGACGCCTGATTCTCTCATCGGAACTCCAGTACAGGCCATATTATATTATCTTGCTGATTATAATGCAGAAATACAAAGAGTCACGGGTCAGATTCCTACTTTTGCGACCCAATTTCAACCAGAAGACCTTCCTCCAGAGGTGCGAAAAGGCAAGATTCGTCAACCAACATGGCGGCAGAAACTTTTAGAGACCTACCCAGAAATGCTACGCACATGGAACAACGCGCCGTTGCACCTCCTGTACAACCCATGCTACGGTCCAGTCCCCCGCCGCAGGTCGTGGAAGGCATTTAATATCAAGGTACAGAACAATGCGCAATGCAAGGAATGGCTGAACTACCCGTACATCGCGCCACCACAAGGACCACCATCGGTAGCATATATGATGGGGACCATTCGCCACTGGATGCCGCGCTTGAAGCCCATGCCAGATGTAGCAGCACAAATGATGCTTAAAATCTTAGATATGATGCAAGTAGTGCTGAAGACCTTTAGAAATGCAACCGCGCCACAGGTACGTCTTTCGGGGTTTAGCAATGGAAATTACGACCTGGTGTATGACATGAGCACCACCCCCAGTATCCGTGTGGCTTACGCTTGGCATGCGCGCATCAAATACCTCCCCGCCTGCTACAAACAGACCTTCGAAGAAATGTTCAGATCAGGTTTCTGGGAGTATCACTCGGAGATTTTCGCACCAAAGCCGACACATCTGCTTCAACTGTTTGCTTGTGAACAAGCAATGTATTCAGAGTACTACACCACCCCGCAACCAGAAACCCCCGGTGCAATAAATTGGGAGGCATTGGAAGCCGATCTAGCAAGAGGCTTAAGGATAGGAGAACATGAACTGGCCACCAATGTCATCCAATATTACATCGACCACCCGCGCGAACAAAGGTCTGTCAGGGGCGACAGACGCTAGGAAGGGGGGAGTGTTGGCATACAAAGCAACAAAGGAGTCATGCACAATACGGCAACAAGGCCAGATCATTTTTTTCCATAGATTATGTACAACCCAAGTGATTTTAATCACTACACAAACATTGTAAATCCCGTTTTTGGTAGATTAGACTCCATTTTGTGCAAGCCGAGGAGTCCTCGAGCTTGAGGAGTATTAGAAGTACCATCCTACCAAATTTCATAATTTTTAGACTTCGTTTGAGCCCTCAAATAAGCCCTGGAACCTAATTTTTAACTAGGCCGGACACTAGGCCTGGACAGGGCCAAAAGCTAGTCAAAAACTATAAAAAGAGCTAGAGAGCTCATTTTTGAGGTTAGATTGTAATTGAAACGAACTTGTAAGAGCTATTGAAAGTAATCTAAAGAACTCCATTGATTCTCTCTCTTTGCCTTGCCGTGTGTGCGCGTGTGTGTGTATGTGTGCGCATGCTTGTGTGCTTCTCACTCACGCACTTGTGCCGCCACTTGCTCGAGGTCTTCATACCATCCTCACGTCTTCCCGGATTGACATTAAAGGAGGTGCTACTCATCACTGAGCTACATGTAGCTTCTATCAAGTCTTGCTTTTCTCAAATCATCCCTAGATTGAAGGTTTGGCCAAGAGAAACAAGTCTTATCTTTAATCTCCACAAGATCAAGGTGGAGTTTGGTCTTATCCCAAATATTCTTCTTCTGACCATCTATAATTCTCCCTCTATTTTCCCATCTGTTAGAAGGATCCTCCACCATGTTGAAGTCCCCACAAAGCACAATGTTGTGGGAAAGAGAGACCAAAGAGCCCCAAGTGGCACTCCTATCCAACTCCCAGTTGGAAGCATACATGGAGACAATGATGACATATAAAGGGTCCCCAAAGGAAGTAGCAATTTCGTGATGATTCTGATCCTTAAGCGTATTGACGATTCTGTCAAACGAAATGTTGTTAGTTTCAATAGGTGCTCCACCAACCCCCCTAGGGTGAGTAGTGGAGATCTGGACATGAATCAAAGAGATACATTTTAGTCTTTTTTGTAGGTCCTCTCTGTCAATTTTAGTCTCTTGAATACAGATGAAGATCAGGTTCATGCTATTATCCCACAACCATTGGCCAATAATAGCCGCTCTTGAGAGGTCAGACAACCCCCTAACTTTAGGCAATATGAAAATCATTATCAGAGGTTAATTTCTTTGTGGGGGAGGGGCCTTGTCCCTTTTCTTCTTGTTTTTTTCTTCGTCTTTTTTCTTCAAAGTGGAGAGATTGGGACAAAGGATTTTGCCCTTAAGGGGGTTGTTCCATGGAATCTCCATCATTTTTTTCCCTTTGAGAGTCACCTCCTTTGAAAATGAACTTGGAACTTGCTCGAGAATTGTAGATCCGATGATGGAGCTTTCACTATCTTGGTTATCTTTCTCGCTAGTGGTGAATATGTCCTCTTTACTAATGGTGTAACCCTCTTGGTTAGCTTCTTTACTAGTGGAATCCTCTAGGGTTTTTCTTTCAGTGTTCGTGTCATATTGATTCATTCCGCTTGGGAAATCAAACTCATTTATCTCCTTCTCTAAGTTGCAGTAGATGTTCATTAGTGGAGCTGTGTTAGAGGGGTTCCTCTCAGTATTCCCCTTAGGGCTTCATTTCCTTATTCATCTAACTTCTATGAACCCTTTTGAGTCTGCCTCTAGGACTTGAGCATCCTTCTCTTCCTCAGTGTCTAGAGGATGATCTTGAGCCCTGCTTTGGCTCTTTGTGGCATTGGTTATTTCTTGATTCTGCTTGTTCTTAGAGGAATTTTGTTTCAAAGGATGCTCTTTTATCCTGTTTCCTTGGATTCCACAATGGAAGCAGGCATTTGGTAAATTTTTGTATATGATCTCTTGCTCCCAAGATTCCCCTTCACTAATGTCTATGGGAATCTTAGAAAGGAGAATCTTATTTAAATCTGTTTCGACGCAAATCTGCAGGTGCCATCTTGCATTGAACGAGTGTTTTGCTCCATCATAAATGAAACCCCCGACGTCCTCTCTCGAGGCTAATAGCCATCCTATGGGTTTCATAATTTCTCTTAAGAAAGCATACAAGAAGGAGGGCAAGTTAGGTAGCTCTACCCAAAGTGGATAGCGAAGCGGTTTAGTCTTATTTGGAACAAAATAAGGGAACCACTTTAAGAGGCATAAGGTAGATCTCAAAATTTGCCACATGCCAACTTGCAATGCTTGAAATGCCATCTCCTCATTCTCAAACACCAAATCACGTGGTTTGCCAGTAAGAATTGACATTTGCTCATGATCAAACCATGTGGGAACCATTGCTTACAAAACCAAAGATATAAGGACTCAAGGGGGGAGGGGGGGGTCTTAGGCCACACAATTGAGCGATGGGACATGTTTTTCTTAATTTTTCCTGCTTCACCAAAATATCCTCCCTCTTAAGCAAAAAAAACTGGAGGCTTGACACTAAGAAACTCCTCAAAGGCATTGGGGGTGCCATCCTTTGTCGGAGGGCCCACATTGCTGATCACTAGGGAAGGGAATTCACCGGCCATGGAGGCTAGGACCAAATGCCACACACACCAAAAACTCCCCAATGAACGTCCACCAACAATGGAAACCAAAATGGCTGCACGCACAGGCCCCAAGAGACAAGAACAAAATGAGCACCACAACAAAGCAACTAGGTGAGAGCAAAACCAAACCAGAAAGGAAAGAGAATGGACCTAGCCACAGTGAATGAGCAACCAATCAAAACATGAAGGAGAAGCTCAAACCCCACCTGTGACCTTTAGTAACGCAAGAAACTTCTCATCTTGATTGAGGTTTTCATGAAGCCCTCCAGGCACATAGCCCATTGAAGTTCCGAAAGTTTTAGGTTCTTTGCAAATGTGATAACTAACTGATTGTTTTTTTAACAATGAAAAACCACCAAATCACAAATTAATTGAGCGCTAGATCTTCTCTAAAAGTCTTAGGTTCTTTGGAAAATTGATAACTGATCGATTGACTTTCATCCAATAAGCTCTTAAAAAAGTACTTGCTTGTATCTCAAGAAGAAAGTAATTCATAGTATATGCATCTCATATTTGTCTTTCATGTACATATACATAATAAATAGCAACATGCAGAAACACATTTCTTTGTCTCTCCATTTATTCACATACACTACAACATATGTAAGATACCACATTACTTTCCCAAAAAAAATGTGTAAGTAATAATGAAATTTTGTGTTTAGGATATTTTGATCATATTTGCAAAATTTTGTAGCAATAAGTTTTGATATTCTCTCTCTAGAAAGCTTTCGCATGCAATTTGTGTGTTAAATTTGAGCATGAAGATGAAAGAATTAGAAAAAAGTGTTGTATGAGAGAAAGGTAGAGTTTTCTTAGTAGAGAAACTTTACCTGATTGAAAATTTTGTACTTCTTGTGTTTTATGCCTCATTTAGTTGCATGAAGATAGGTGAATCAAGAGATTTTTCATGTTTTCTCATTTCTCTATAGAATTTCCAATTTTGCAAGGCTCAAAAGTGATATTTGGAAGCCAATTTGGACATAAGTCATCTTTAACACTACTGTACAGAACAAAGAACTGAATATTTTTGTATATCATAAGCTTAAGCTAATTCCTCACTCTTTTTGAGTTATAGGGCTTGGAAACGTGGCATTTTTAGGTACCTAAAAGAAAAGAGTAGCCTTAATTCATCTTATTCATGTTTAGAGATGTAGAAAATGTACATTGGTATGTGGGTTATTTTGGGTGATTGACGTGTGTGTGTGTTGCAAGGATTGCCTCTATTTTTGTACCTAGAATTCTTGTGGTGCATATGAAAAGTAGATGTTTGGGTGGTCTGAAACTCTTCATGAGACATGCAAAAAGACACTACCTTGGAGCATGCACATTCTAGGAGCGCATGTCTAGGAAGATTTGATTGGTCGTGCAATGGAAAAAAGGTGGAGATCCAAAAGATGAAGACTCAGAGCTAGAGAGGGATTATGGTCGCGCATTGCTCAGGATTGTTTTTTTCTGTGATTCAGATTGGGATTGGGATCGGGATTGAGATTGCGACTGTGATTGGGATTGGGATTGAAATCAACTCAAGGGTGTTTGGGTGGATGAAGCTTCACATTGAAGCTATTTGATAGATTTTGTAATGCAGATCAAAACTGCTTGTAAATTTGCATATATAATAAAGTTCTCTCTCTCTCTCTTCTTGTTCTACGCATACTTTGTTTTTCTTCTGTATATCTTGTTGTGCCGAATTCTATCATTCTATGTGGGATTGTGATTGAAGATTAAGAGACTTGTTATAAGTGTTATCATAGCAGAGTTGGATTCGAGAACAAGATGTAGGCTTTGAAGAAGAAGATAGAAGAGAAAGAGGACCTTATCCATAGACTGAATGAAAAATTACATAAAGAAAGATCCAACAAACAAAAATAGGGTACAACAAATGCTTTCATGAACCTCAATGATGAAGGTGGTAATGGTGTGGGCAAACCAAAAGCACGTAGAGCTAGATGACAACACGAACTTGAAGATGATGATGATGATCAAGGTAATTGTTCTAACCCTAGATATCAATGCAAGGCAACTTCTTCTCATTCAAGGGCATCAATGATTAGGATTATGCGGGACATATCCTCACATAAGTTTAGTTTCTTGATTGATTTCGGTAGATGGCTAATGGTAGGATATAGTATACTCAAGGTTCTATTGAGAATCTTGATTTTATGTCCGGTGAACTTAAGTTTTTTGGTACCTTCCATGTAATTGAAATGAGAGAATGTGGTGTAATCATTGGCATTGAATGGTTAATCATAATAGTGTAGTGATTGATTACGAAAGTGGGATTCTTACTTTGGAAATAGAGGGGGAGGAACATCGTCTTGTAGGTGAGTGTAATTGAGGTTTTTCTCCTCTTTCTGCTATAAAGTTGATTAAGGGTCTTGACAGGTTTGTGAGACATCTTTCGTTTATGTGAATGAGCTCCATGAGAAGAAGAAGGAAGAATAAATACTCAAATATGTCACAAAACCTTTATATGAGTACATAGATGAATTTTTTGATGATCTATCGGGCATGCCTCCTCCCATGAAACATGAGAATGTTATAGACCTCTATCCAGGAAGTCAGCCTTATTGTAGAGCACCTTAAAGGTCCAATATTGATGAATTGAAAGTGTTGAAGCTCCAATTAGATAATCTATTGAAGAAGGGGTTGATAAGGTTTCACCTTGGGGAGCACCTGTTTTGTTTCAAAAAAAGAAAGATAGCTCATATAGAATTTGTATTGACTATAGGGGATTGAACAAGAAAACCATTAAGAAGAAGTATCCACTTCCACATATAGATGAATTTTTTATTCAATTGATTGGTGCCACAGTATTTACTAAAATTGACTTAAGATTGGGGTATTATCAAATTAGAGTAAAGTTTGAGGACATACCCAAAACTGATTTTAGAATAGGATATGGCCATTATGAGTTCATAGTTTTGCATTTTAAATTGACAAATGCTCCTACCACTTTTATGTGTTTAATGAATAATACGTTTCATGAATATCTCGATGAATTTATTTTAGTCTTTCTTGACGATAAATTTTGTAACTATAAGTTTTTACATTCTCTCTCTAGAAATTTCTCACATGCAATTTGTGTGTTAAATTTGAGCATGAAGATGAAAGAATTAGAAAAAGCGTTATATGAGAGAAAGCTAGAATACTCTTATTAGAGAAACTTTACCTGATTGAAAATTTTCTAGTTCTTGTGATTTATGTCTCATTTGGTTGCATCAAGATAGTTTAATGAAGAGATTTTTCATGTTTCTTCATCTCTCTCTAGAATTTCCAATTTTGAGGGTTCAAGAGTGATATTTTCAAGTGAATTTGGATCTAAGGCATCTCTAACACTATAGTACAAATCGAAGAACTAAATATTTTTGTGTCTCACAAGATTAAGCTAATTCCTCACTATTTTTGAGTTACAAGGCTTGAAAAAAGCATCATTTTTTGGCATTTAAAAAAAAAAGAGAAGCCTTGATTCATCTTATTCATGTTCGTGGATTTAGAAAATGCATATTCATATGTGGTTTATTTCGGGTGATTGACATATGTGTGAGTGTGTTGCAGGGATTGCCTCTCTTTTTGCAGCTACAAATCTTGAGGTGTACATGAAAAGTAAACACATGGGTGGTCTGGAAGTCTTGCATAAGACATGCAAAAGATGCTATCTTGGAGCATGTGAATTCTAGGAGTGCATGTCTAGGAAGGCGTGATTGATCATGTGCTAGAAAAAAGGTGGAGATCCAAAAGACAAAGAATTAGAGCTAGGGAGGGATTATGGATGTGCATTGATCAGGATTGTTTTCTTCTTTTTTTATTGAAATTGGGATTACGAATGTGATTGAGATTGCTATTGTCATTCGGATTGGGATTGAGATCAGCTAGATTTTGTAATGCAGATTAGAACTTCTTGTAAATCTACACAGATAATAAATCTCTCTCTCTCTCTCTCTCTCTCTCTCTCTCTCTCTCTCTCTCTCTCTCTTCAAAGTATACTCTATTTTTCTTCCTTATATCTTGTTGTGCCAAATTCTATGATTCTATATGTGATTGCGATTGAAGATTAAGAGACTTGTTATAATCATATGGAAAAGAAAATGGAATTCTACTACTTCAAGCAAGAGGAGGATAATGAACATAACTTGTATATTGAAGAATATGAGGTGAAATTTATGCATTTACATAAGTATGAACTAGAAGTTTTTGGAGATGCCTTGAAGAGAAAATTTATTGAGGGTTTGTGAGAAGAGCTTTGCTATCAAGTATTCTTTGATCTTTGTCGAAAAACTGTCCATGGAATCTCCTTCATTCATGTGCTCACTCTCCAACTATTTTTAGAGGTAAGCAACATGAGCCTCATTCTTTGCCTGGTATAAAGTGCTAAGTGTATTCCAAGCACCCTTTATTATTCTACAAGAGAAAATGTGAGGAATAATGGCACATTTGACAGAAAAGGATATCAATGCATGTGCCTGAGCATCCCTACCATCCCAATGAAGTTGCTATGTAGTAGGTGCAGCAGAAACCAAAGCACGAATAGGAACCTAAAGAATATCACCATCTTGAAGGCCATCTACATCACCTTTAGTAATTATGTTTGCAGGTGTTATAGGATTTTTTTCAACACCCTACACAATATTCCATAGTTCGTTTGCAACCAATACATGATCCATCATATAAGCCCATAATGGGTAACTGGTACCATCCAACATATCCTCAATAGACAACATACTAAATACATCAATGGTTTTAGCCATGGCCACTAACTAGCATACCCTGATGCAAAAAAATGATTGTATCTCAAAAAGTTGAACAAAACTACCCTGTCAAGTCATGCTTAACCTATAGCAGACTTCGAGGCAATTATACTAGCAAACCAAAACATGTATATATCTTTGGCATAAAAGGACAAAATTACCTACACAAGCACTGTAATGGTGTGTTCAAAGACCGAAACGAGCTCAAATGGTGATTTCAACACCACAAAGCCAAGCAGTTTTGAACTGCTAATTGCCTTGAATATGCTTACTAAATTTCATGCGATTCTGGAATTGTAACCAGAGGGGTGTTGACAATGCCCTAGATGAAGTAGCGACCTACTCTGATACCAATTGTTGGAATGTGAGGTCTACAGAAGCATGCAAACAGCACTAGGAAGAAGAAGGATCTTGGAGCACAACACACAATATTGAATATATTACCAAGAGAATGTACAAAGATATATTAGGGTTATAGGCATATATACAAGCCAAGGGCCAAAACCTCCTAAAGAGGGAAAAAGATGCCCCGGTGATCCTAGTGTGTTCACACACGTCACTACCTAAATATATAAACAAAAGAGACCCTTGGAATTTAGAAAAACT
Organism: Ceratopteris richardii; assembly: GCA_020310875.1. Classification (NCBI taxonomy): domain Eukaryota; kingdom Viridiplantae; phylum Streptophyta; class Polypodiopsida; order Polypodiales; family Pteridaceae; genus Ceratopteris; species Ceratopteris richardii. The sequence goes on from CM035425.1 coordinate 31,641,183, forward strand.
GTTATGTTTTTTTTTTAAGTGAACCCTTCTTAATCAAATCTGGTTATAGGCAATGATCATGGATTCTCTCCACGTTACACTGGTCCTTTTAAAATCTTAAAGAAAGTTGGTTCTATTGTATATTTACTTGATCTACCTACCACTTTGAAAATTCATCCACTTTTTCATGTTTCATTACTTAAAAAGTATGTTCTTAATGCTCATCACATTTTGGAGAACAAATCTAAGTTGAAGGAAGATTCCACTTTTGAGCTTGAACCAAAAGTTATAATGGATAGGAGAATTAGACATCTTAGGAATCGTAAAATAGTAGATCTTTAAGTTAAGTGGTTTGCATATCCTATTGAAGATTAAGCATGCATTAATTCACATGAGTTTATGGAACATTATCCTTCTTTCAAACTCTGAGGAGAGATTTCTTCAAAGAGGGAAAGAATTGTAAGATATCACATTGATTTCCCAAAAAAAAATGTGTAGGTTATAATGAAATTTTATGTTTAGGATATTCTGATCATGCTTGCAAAACTTTGTAGCAATAAGTCTTTACATTCTCTCTCTAGAAAGTTATCGCATGCAATTTGTGTGTTAAATTTGAGCAAGAAGATGAAAGAATTAGAAAAAGTGTTGTATGAGCGAAAGGTAGGTATAGTACTCTTAGTAAAGAAACTTTACTTGATTGAAAATTTTGTAGTTCCTGTGTTTTATGTCTCATTTGGTTGCATGAAGATAGGTTAATGAAGAGATTTTCCATGTTTTTTCATCTCTCTCTAGAATTTCCAATTTAGCACGGCTCAAAAGTGATAGTTGAAAGCGAATTTGGACCTAAGCCTCTAACACTATTGTATAGATCTAAGAATTGAATACTTTTGTGTCTCACAAGATTAAGCTAATTCTCATTGTTTTTTATTTATAAGGCTTGGAAAAGTTCCCTTTTTAGGTACTTTAAAAACAAAGAGAGAGAAGCCTTGATTCATCTCATTCATGTTTGTGGATATAAAAAATGCACATTCATATGTGGGTTATTTTGGGTGATTGATGTGTGTGTGAGTGTGTTGTAGGGATTGCCTCTATTTTTGTAGCTACAATTCTTTGAGGTGGACATGAAAAGTAGATGCATGGGTGGTCTTGAAGTCTTGCATGAGACATGCAAAAAGACGTCTTAAAGCATGTAGATTCTGGGAGCGCATGTCTAGGAAGATGTAATTGGTCATGTGCTGACAAAAAGGTGGAGATCCAAGAGATGTAGACCAAGAGCTAGGGAGGGATTATGGTCGTGCATTGATCATGATTGTTTTCTTCTTCTATGATTGAGATTGGGATTTGGATTGGCATTAAGATTGCGATTTTGATTGGGATTGGGATTGAGATTGGCTTGGGGGTGGTCAGGTGGATGAGGCTTCACATTGAAGCTATTTGATAGATTTTGTAACACAGATCATAACTTCTTGTAAATTTGCACAGATAATAAATTTCTCTCTCTTCATGTTCTCTGCATACTCTGTTTTTCTTCCTTATATCTTGTTGTGCCAAATTCTATTATTCTATATGGGATTGTGATTGAAGATTAATAGACTTGTTACAAGTGGTATCCGAGCAGAGTTGGATTCCAAGACAATATCAAGCTTTGAAGAAGAAGATAGAAGAGCAAGAGAAGCTTATCCATAGGCTTAATGCAAAATTACATAAAGAGAGATCCAACAAACAAAAGAAGGGTACTGCAAATGCTTTCATGGACCTCAATGATGAAGGTGTTAATGGTGCAGGCACATGAAATGCACATAGAGCTAGACAACAATATGAACCTAAAGGTGATGATGATGCAGGTGAGTTACACTTAAGCAAGTGTTTAAAAGAACAAAACTAAATGAATTTGATGATGAGATGAAAACTGGAGAGAATCTTGAAGCATGGATCGAGGATCTCAAAATTTCTTTCATCTCTGCGTGTTTAGTAAGGAATCAAAAGCAAAGGTGGCAATTTTGCATCTGTGAGGAGTCACCAAACTATGGTGGAAATCATACATGTAGATGAGAGCATGTGAAGATCGGATTCTCTCGAAAGCATTTCGAGAGCAAGCAAAGAATCATTATTGTTCTGCACATAATCGGATGGAAAAGAAAATGGAATTTACTCCTTCAAGCAACAGAAGGATGATAAACATAACTTGTCTATTGAATAATATAAGGAGAAATTTCTACATTTAAATAAGTATGCACTAGATGTTTCTCAAGATGCCTTGAAGAGAAAATTTATTGAGGGTTTGCAGGAAGAACTTCGCTCTCAAGTAAAGGGGTATGGATGTGTAGATTTTCTTGATGCACTTGCAAAAGCAGAAAACTTTGATAAGATGGAGACGTTTACTATAAAAAAGGAATCCAAATCAAGGTTTATCTCAATAGGACATCGACACCCGAGACCTATTTCAAGAAATCAGAATGGATAGAGATCGACTAACTCTATTAATGATCAAGGAGAACAAACTAAAATGAACCACATTGATACACCTAAGAAGCAAGCACTTGTGCATTGGCAACATGATTCTAATTTCTTGGATCAAGCTAAAGGATTGGGACTCTACTTTGGATGTGGAGAACATAGACATTGCACTTTTGAATGTACAAACAAGGCTATCACCCATTCTATGCCTGCAAAGATAGCTCATCTACAAGAGGAAAACAAAATAATTGAGGAACTGGATGATGAAGGTAAGTGTTCTGACCCTATATTTCAATGCATGGCAACTTCTTCTCATTCAAGGGCATCTCTTATTAGGATTATGGGGGACATATCATCACATAAGGTTAGTTTCTTGATTGATTCCCGTAGTAAAAATTTTTTCTTTTCACTTATGTTGGTAGAGTCTTTCGAATTGCATATTGAGATGCAGACCAAAAGACTTGTATAGAGTTTTGGCACACATTTGGTTTACGTGAATGACCTCCATGAGAAGAAGAAAGAAGAAGAAATTCCCAAATATTTTAGAAAACTTTTAGATGAGCACACAAATGTATTTCCTGATAATTTACTGAGCATGCCTCCTCCTAAGAAAATTGACCATGCTATAGACCTCTATCCATGAAGTGAGCCTTATTCTAGAGCACCACATACATTCAAAATTGATGAATCGAAAGAGTTGAAGCTCCAACTAGATGATCTATTGAAGAAGGGGTTGATAATACCTAGTGTTTTTGCTTCGGAAGCACCAGTTTTGTTGTAGAAAAAGAAAGATGGCTCATACAAAATTTGTATTGACCATAGGGGATTGAACAAGAAAGCCATTAAGAATAGGTATCCACTTCCACATATAGATGAATTGCTAAGTCAATAAGTGGTACCATGTTATTCACGAAAATTGACTTAAGATCAGGGTATCATCAAATTAGAGTAAAGTTTGAGAATATACCCAAAACCACTTATAGAACATGATATGGTCATTATGAGTTCGTAATTTTGCCTTTTAGATTGACAAATTCTCCCTATTGAATATCTCCGTGAATTTATTTTAGTCTTTCTTGACAATATTTTTGTGTATTCTTAGGATGATGATGAACATGCATTGCATCTCAAAAAGATTTCACACAAACTCAGAGAGAGCTACCAAACATGAAGCAAAAACCACTAGTGGTCACACGAGTGTCATACCAACTAGCCCAATCAGAGTCAGAAAAAGCATGCAAATCTAGTGGTAGTGATCCCCCCTTGGGATAAAACAAACCGAGTAGCCGGGTGCCACTCAAGTAGCGAAAGATGTGCTTAACTTCCTGCCAATGCCTGACTCCTGGGCAATGCATAAACCTCCTCATCTGTGAGATAGCAAACTGAATATATGGCCGAGTAATGCATAAGTAAATCAAGCATCCAACAGCCTGCCGATAGAGAATAGCATCAAATGCATCTCCAGCATCATGAAGACTCAATCGTAAACCTGTTTCCATAGGAGTGGCAATAGGTTTGCAATCTTCAAGGCCAAAATGCTGCAGTAATGGGTCAATATATTTCATTTGACACAAATCTGTTCCACCATCAACGTGCATAAACTGAATGCCCAAATAGTGATGCAAATGCCCCAAATTAGACATCTCGAATGAGGCATGAAAAACAGCCTTAAAATCAGCAATATGATTCTCAATAGGACCAGTGAGTAGCATGTCATCAACATAGACAACAATGATCAGAAGCACATCATTAGCACGCTTAACATATAAGGTGCTTTTAGTTGGACTGTCTCAAAACCATGTGCAATCAGATAGGCATGTATCTTCTCATATCAAGCATGTAGTGCTTGCTTTAAACCATATAATGCTTTCTTTAACCTACAAACCTGTTTTTCATGCCCTTTATGCACAAAGCCATGGGGCTGAAAAACATACACTTCTTCATGCAAGTCACCATTCAAAAATGTTGTTTTAATGTCCAGCTAATGTACATTCCAGCGATGATGGGCTACAAGTGCACAAATGCTCTGAACAATAGTCATACGACATGTAGATGCAAAGGTCTCATCAAAATCAATGCCTCTTTCCTGCGCATAACCCTTTGCAACAAGCCTAGCCTTATACCTATCAACTGTTCCATCAGGCTTAAGCTTCAGCTTATAAACCCAGTTAGTGCCAATGGCCTTCTTGCCAGGAGGCAACTCACACAAAGACCAAGTGCCATTCTTCATTATAGCATCATATTCAGATTGCATAGCAGCCATCCAATTTTTTGAATTTTGTGCTTCATCAAAAAAAACAAGCTCATTCTCATTAGAGAGACTAGATGCAGCCATAGCATAGCAGTCTGATGCAAAAGAGGTGCTAAAAGAGCCTGAACGAGTACAATATGACATAGGTACATCTAATTTGCTATCTTGCAAGGTCTGCACCAACCATTTTGGCATAATTTTTGCCTCCTCAATATCAGCGCTCTCATCAACAAGTGCATCATGTAAATCTGCATCAGAAATGGGATGATCTGCATCATCACATGAAACCTGCAAAGGTTGAGAAGTTGCCTGACCAACACTAGACTTTCCACCTGTAAAACGAGGCAGCAAAGTATCATACATGTCTTTGGAGCTAACAGATGTCTCCTTAGTACATGAAAGCAATGGTTGAATAGCATCTTCCACAAAGACAACATCATGACTAACCAGAATGTGTTTAGTCTGTGCATGATACAAACAATAGCCTTTACTTTCATAACTATACCCAACAAAAATACATTTTAGTAATTTATCATCCAATTTTCTACAATGTTGTTCAGGCACTAATGCATATGCCAAACAACCAAAAACACACAGATGAGCAATAGATGGCTTGCGATCATGTCAAGCCTCATATGGAGTGATAGACTACAGTGCTTTAGTGGGACACCTGTTAAGTACATATGTTGCACACATAACAACCTCAAGCCAGAAACTATGTGATAAGGTTTGACTCTTGACCATACACCTCGCCATCTCCATGAGGACTATACATTGGTCTTTTGAGGTGTATATGGCACTATACATTGGTCTTTTATCCCACGTTTAGCCAAAAATGCATTAAAATCAAAAGACATAGATTACCCCCCTCGATCAGAACGAAGGGTGCCCATTTTACATGCTGACATATTTTCAACCAAAAAACCAGAAACTGTTTGAAGCACATAAACACTTCGGATTTGAGTGGAATTCAAATCCGATGTGTACTTTTAGAAGAAGGAAGGGTAGTGGCTTATGAGTCTAGGAAACTAAGAAAACATAAATTAAATTATACAACATATGAATTGGAAACGCCTGCAGTTGTTCATGCACTTAAACTTTGGAGACACTTATTGCTGGGAGTGAAGTTTGAATCATCAACATATCATCAAAGCCTTAAATTTAACTTTACTCAACCTTTACTTAAAAATAGACACAGATGATGGATCAAATTGCTAAGTGAATATGGTTTTGATGTTAAATACTTAGCAATAAAAGAAAACAAAGTGTGTGATCCTTTGAGTCGTAACCGATAGGAAATTCGATTTCTATTTTATCCTTTGATTTTGATATCAAAAATAATTGAAAGAAGATTTATATTATGTGGAATTATTTAAATTTTGTATAAAAATCCAAGTTTTGTGTTTCAGGGAAAATTTCATTTGACAAATAATGACTTGTATTGTAATTCTCATTTATGTATTTCTTCAAAATCTATTTTGAAAGAAAAGATTTTTCATGATTGTCATGATGCACCTTTCTCTGCACACCCTAGTTTTTCTAGGACTTATGCTAACATGAAAGCTTCATATTACTGGCCACATATGAAATATGCCATTAGGAGATATGTGAAAGAATGTTTGAACTCTCAGTAGCTAAAGGATGAATTTAAAAGGATTCATGGTATGTTACAACCATTAGATCTGCCTAATATAAAATGGGAATCTATCTCTATGGATTTCATAACAAAGTTGCCTATGACCAAAAGTGGGCATGATACCATCTTTGTTGTTGTGGAGAGTCTTATAAATCAAGCACATTTTCTTCCCATGAGGAAAGCTAATACAATTATGAATGTTGCTAAACTTTTCATAAAAGAATTTTTTAGGTTACATGGTATACCCAAAAGTATAATTTTTGATAGGGATGCAAGGTTTACATCTAATTTTTGAATAGCAACCTTTCAATCCATAGGAACAAAGTTACGCATGAGTACTACATTTCATCCTGAAACTAATGGCGAGATCGAGAGGCTTAACCGGGTGCTTGAGGCTATATTACATATGTATGTAAATGATAAGCAAAACAATTGGACTGAATATTTTCCTTTGGTTGAGCATGCATATAATAGTGCATGGCATTCATCGATTAAGATCAAACGTTTTGAAGCAATGTATGCCTATAAGTTTTTGCTACCTCGTTCACTTTTTAATTCACAAAATTAGGTTGAGGTATCCAAACAGGTGCTTGAAAACATGGACTTGGAGTTGAATAAGGGAAAGAAGAACATGAAAGATGCAAAGAAATGTCAATTCTTATATCATGATCTCAAAAAGAAACCCTTGGAATTTAGAACAAATGATCTCATTTTTTTGAAAGTGGACCCCTCTAAATCAAATTTTGTTCTAGGCAAAGATCATTTATTGTCTCCACGTTATGCCGGTCCTTTTAAAATCTTAAAGAAAGTTGTTTCCATTGCATATTTACTTGATCTACCTAACACTTTGAAAATTCATCCGATTTTCCATGTTGGATTACTTAACAAGTATGTTCCTAATGTTGATCAGGTTTTGTAGGACAAATCTAAGTTGAAGGAAGATGTCACTTTTGAGCTTGAACCAGAAGTTATAATGGATCAGATAATTAGACATCTTAGGAATCCTCAAATAGTGGAAATTTTAGTTAAGTGGTTTACATATCCTATTGAAGATTCAACATGGGTTGGTTAAGATGCGCTTATGGAACATTATCCTTCTTTCCAACTTTGAGGACAGAGTTCTTCAAAGAGGGGGAGAACTATAAGATACCACATGGATTTTTGTTATAGGCATATATACAAGCCGAGGGAAAAAGCCTTCAAAAGAGGGAAAAAAGTTCCCCGACAATCTCAGTGTGTTCACACCCATCACTACCTAAATATATCAACAAATGCCCCTTGGAGTGATGCAGTGAACAAGGAGATATCCCTCATGTATAAGGAAGTGCCAAGCTATTTGGAATCAATCCACAAAAGGAGGTAAGCCCAAAGCTTTGCGAAAAGCTTCAAACTTCTCCTAGGCAGAGCCTTTTTGAAAAGGTGTGCAATGTTCTCGTGTGTGGGCACATATGCCAAACTGATCTCCCTAGTAGAGAACCTCTCCTTGACATAATGATACTACACCTCAATGTGCTTAGTGCAAGCATGGAACACAAGGTTCCTTGCACTACAAATGCACTCTTACTATTAGTGAAGATGAGGGTGGTAGACGACTGACCAAAGCTAGTTTTGGACAACTCTTTATGACATGATCATTTCCTTTACAGTGTTTGCAAAACAATTTTTTCTGTTCTGTTCTCTTCTCATCTCTGTCATCTTTCTTTGATTATGCAGAGTTAGAAAATTTCTCCGTATAGTAGATGAGATCCATTTACCTTTGCCCTTCTAATTAGCCAAGAAAGCTTGATCTGCAACATGCATAAGGGACCTGCTCTTCCTAGACTGATCTTCCTACAACAAAGACTATATCCTTGAATGTTAAGGCATTTAGATTTCCTTTCATCATTAATCAAAGAGTAGAAGAAAAACTCTTATATGAATCTAGAAGACCATTCAGAACACTCTACACAAGTGAACTGTCAGGCAAGATTTCATCAACGAAAATCAACTACTCCTTCAAATCTTTGATCTTTGTCAAAATATTATCCATGGAATCTCCTTCATTCATGTGCTCACTCTCCAACTATTTTTGGAGGTAAGCAACATGAGTCTCATTCCTTGCGAGGTATAAAGTGGTAAGAGTATCCCAAGTATCCTTTGTTGTTTTGCAAGAGTGAATGTGAGAAATAATGGCACGTTTGACACAAAAAGCTATCAATGCATGTGCATGAGCATCTCTGCCATCCCAACAAAGTTGCTTTGCAGTAGGTTTAGTAGGAACTGTAGCACGAATAAGAATCTAAAGAATATCGACATCTTTAATGCCATCTGCATCACCTTCAGTAATTGTGTTTACAGGTGTAATAGGACATTTTTCAACACCCTGCATAATATTCCACAATCCTCTTGCAACAAATACATGATGCATCATACAAGACCATAATGGGTAATTGTTACCATCTGACTTTTCCTCAACAACCAACATACAGAATACACCACTACTTTCAACCATGGCCATTGACTAAAATATGCTGATGCAAAAAAAAATGATTTTATCTCAAAAAGCTCAATAGAAATACCATATTGAGTTCTTCTAAGCATGTAGCAGACTTTGAGGCACTTATACTGGCAAACCAAGACCTGTATATATCTTTGGCACAAAAATGAAATTGCATGCACAGGTGCTATGATAGTCCATTAAGAGGCTAAAACAAGCTCAGATTGTGATTTTGTCACCACATAGTGAAGTTGTTTTGAACTCACAATTGTCATAAGTATGCTCACCAAAATTCATGCGATTCTGAGACTATGACTGAAGGGGTGTTGATGATAGGCATATATACAAGCGAGGAGAAAAAATATCCTAAAGAGGGAAAAAATGCCCCGATGATCCTTGTGTGTTCACACACATCACTACCTAAATATATCAACAAATTATATGTTTAGATATTTTGATCATGTCTACAAAATTTTGTAGCAATAAGTTTTTACATTCTCTCTCTAGAAGTTGTCGCATGCAATATATGTGTTAAATTTGATCATGAAGATGAAAGAATTAGAAACTCTGTTGTATGAGAGAAAGGTAGAGTACTCTTAGTAGAGAAACTTTACCTGATTGAAAATTTTGTAGTTCTTGTGTTTTATGTGTCATTTGGTTGCATGAAGATAGGTTAATGAAGAGATTTTTCATGTTTGCTCATCTCTCTCTAGAATTTCCAATTTTGTAGGGCTCAAAAGTGATATTTGAAAGCGAATTTACACCTAAGGAATCTCTAACCTTATTTACAAATTGAAGAATTGAATATTTTTATGTCTCAGTAGCTTCAGTTAATTCCTCACTATTTTTGAGTTATAGGGCTTGGAAAAGTGCCATTTTTAGGTACTTGAAAAAGGAAAGAGAAGCCTTGATTCATCTTATTCATGTTCGCCGATTTAAAAAATGCACGTTGGTATGTGGGTTATTTTGGGTGATTGACATGTGTGTGTGAGTGTGTCACAAGGATTGCCTCTATTTTTATAGCTATTATTCTTGAGATGGACATGAAAGTAGATGCATGGGTGGTTTGGAAGTCTTGCATGAGACATGCAAAAAGACACTATCTTGGAGCATGCAGATTCTATGAGCGCATGTCTAGGAAGGCGTGATTGTTCATGCATTGGAAAGAAGGAAGAGGTCCAAAAGATGAAGACTGAGAGCTAGAGATGGATTATCCTCATGCATTGATCACGATCGTTTTCTTCTTTTGTGGTTGAGATTTAGATTGGTATTGGGATTGAGATTGCGATTATGATTGGGATTGGGATTGAAATTGGCTTGGGGGTGGTCGGGTGGATGAGGCTTCACATTGAAGCTATTTGATAGTTTTTGTAACATAGATTGGAACCACTTGTAAATCTACACAAATAATGTCTTAAAGAAAGTTGGTTCTATTGCATATTTATTTGATTTGCCTAACACTTTGAAACTTCATCCAATTTTCCATGTTGGATTACTTAAAAGTATGTTCATAATGTTGATCACATTTTGTAGGACAAATCTAAGTTGAAGGGAGATGCCACTTTTGAGCTTAAACCAGAAGATATAATGGATAGGAGCATTAGACATCTTAGGAGTCGTGAAATAATGGAAATTTTAGTAATCATGAAATAGTGGAAATCATAGTTAAGTGGTTTGCATATCCTATTGAAGATTCAACATGGGTTTGTTAAGATGAATTTATGAAACATTATCCTTCATTCTAGCTTTGAGGACAGAGTTCTTCAGAGAGGGGGAGAATTGTAAGATACCACATTGATTTTGCAAAAAAAATTATGTAGGTAATCATGAAATTTTATGTTTAGGATATTCTTATCATGTTTGCAAAATTCTATAGCAACAATTTTTTACATTCTATCTCTAGAAAGTTATCACATGCAATTTGTGTGTTAAATTTGAGCATCAAGATTAAAGATTAGAAGAAGTGTTGTATGAGAGAAAGGTACAATGCTCTTAGCAGAGAAAACTTACCTGATTGAAAATTTTGTAGTTGTTGTGTTTTATATCTCATTTGCTTGCATGAAAATAGGTTAATGAAGATATTTTTCATGTTTTTTCATCTCTCTCTAGAATTTCCAATTTTGCAAGGCTCAAAAGTGCTATTTGGAAGAAAATTTGAACCTAAGGCATCTCTAATACTATTGTACGAATCGAAGAACTAAATATTTTTGTGTTTCACAATCTTGAGCTAGTTATGTGACTAATTTTGAGTTATGGAGCTTGGAAAAGAGCCATTTTTAGGTACTTTAAAGAAAAAAAGAGAAGCCTAGATTCATCTTATTCATGTTCATGGATTTAGAAAATGCACATTTGTATGTGGGTTATTTCCGATAATTGATGTGTGTGTGAGTGTGTTGCAGGATTGCCTCTATTTTTGCAACTAAAACTCTTGAGGTGGACATGAAAAGTAGACGCATGGGTGGTCTAGAAGTCTTGCATGAGACATGCAAAAAGATGCTATCTTGGCGCATGCAGATTCTAGGAGTGCATGTCTAGGAAGGCCTTATTGGTCGTGCACTAGCAAAAAGATGAAGATCCAAAAGGTGAAGATTGAGAGCGAGGGAGTGATTATGGTCGTGCATTAATCATGATCGTTTTATTCTTCTATGATTGAGATTGGGATTAGTATTAGGATTGAGACTACGATTGTGCTTGGGATTGGGATTGAGATCAGCTTGGGGGTAATTGGGTGGATGAGGCCTCACATTGAAGCTACTTGATAGATTATGTAATGCAGATCAAAACCGCTTATAAATCTGCACAAATAATAAAGTTCTCTCTCTCTCTCTCTCTCTCTCTCTCTCTCTCTCTCTCTCTCTCTCTCTCTCTCTCTCTCTCTCTCTCTCTCTCTCTCTCTCTCTCTCTCTCTCTCTCTCTCTCTCTCTCTCTCTCTCTCTCTCTCTCTCTCTCTCCCTCCCTCCCTCCCTCCCTCCCTCCCTCCCTCCCTCCCTCCCTCCCTCCCTCCCTCCCTCCCTCCCTCCCTCCCTCCCTCCCTCCCTCCCTCCCTCCCTCCCTCCCTCCCTCCCTCCCTCCCTCCCGCTCCCTCCCTCCCTCCCTCCCTCCCTCCCTCCCTCCCTCCCTCCCTCCCTCTCTCGCTCTCTCTCTCTCTCTCCCTCTCTCTCTCTCTCTCTCTCTCTCTCTCTCTCTCTCTCTCTCTCTCTCTCTCTCTCTCTCTCTCTCTCTCTCTCTCTCTCTCTCTCTCTCTCTCTCTCTCTCTCTCTCTCTCTCTCTCTCTCTCCTCTCTCTCTCTCTCTCTCTCTCTCTCTCTCTCTCTCTCTCTCTCTCTCTCTCTCTCTCTCTCTCTCTCTCTCTCTCTCTCTCTCTCTCTCTCTCTCTCTCTCTCTCTCTCTCTCTCTCTCTCTCTCTCTCTCTCTCTCTCTCTCTCTCTCTCTCTCTCTCTCTCTCTCTCTCTCTCTCTCTCTCTCTCTCTCTCTCTCTCTCTCTCTCTCTCTCTCTCTCTCTCTCTCTCTCTCTCTCTCTCTCTCTCTCTCTCTCTCCCCCCCCCCTTGTTTACCGCATACTTTGTTTTTCTTACTTATATCTTGTTGTGCCAAATTCTATTATTTTTTGTGGGATTGTGATTGAAGATTAAGAGACTTGTTACAAGTGGTATCAGAGTGGAGTTGGATTCTGAGACAAGATCCAGGCTTTGAAGTAGAAGATAGAAGGGCAAGAGGAGCTTATTCGTAGACTGAATGCATAATTACAGAAAGAAAGATCCAACAAACAAAAAGAGGGCATTGCAAATGCTTTCATGGACCTCAATGATGAATGCGATAATGGTGTGGACACATCCAATGTACCTAGAACTAGATGGCAATGTCAAAGTGAAGATGATGATGTTGCGGGCGAGTTTGCACTCAACCAAGTGTTTAAAAGAGAAAAATCAAATGAATTTGATGGTGAGAAGAGAACTGGAGAGGATCTTGAAGCATGGATTGAGGAGCTCAAAGATTTCTTTGATCTCCATGTGTTTAGTGAAGAATCAAAAGCAAAAGTGGCAATTATGCATCTGTGAGGAGTCGCCAAACTATGGTGGAAATCATACATGCAGACAAGAGCACATGAAGGGCTGATTCTCTAGAAAGATTTTTGAGAGCAAGCAGAGAATCATTATTGTTCTCCACATTATTGGATGGAAACAAAAATGGAATTCTACTCCTTCAAGCTACAGGAGGATGATAGACATAACTTGTCTGTTGAAGAATATAAGGAGAAATTTCTACATTTACATAAGCATGCACTAGAAGTTTTTGAAGATGCATTGAAGAGAAAATTTATTGAGGGTTTGCTGGAAGACTTCGCTATCAAGTAAAGGGGGGTCCGGATATGTAGATTTTCTTCATATAGTTGCAAAAGCAGAAAACTTTGAGAAAATGGAGAAGCTCACTATGAAAAAGGTATTCAAATCAAGGTTTATCTCAACAAGACATTGACCCTTGAGACCTATTTCAACAAATCAAAATGGACAGAGATCAATGAACTCTATTAATGGTCAAGAAAAAACTAATCCAAAGCATATTAATACACCTAAGAAACAAGAACCTATGCATTGGCAATGTGATTCCTATTTGTTTGAGTGTGCTAAAAGATTGGGACTTTTCTTTGGATGTGGAGAACAAGGACATCACACTTTTGAATGTCTAAACAAGTCCATCAACTATTCTATGTAGGCAAAGGTAGCTCATCTACAAGAGGAAAGCAAAACAATTGAGGAAACGGGTGAGCAAGGTAAGTGTTTTAACCCTAGACTTCAATGCATGGCAACTTCTTCTCATTCAAGGGAATCAGTGATTCGAATTATGGGGGACATATCCTCACATAACAATAGTTTTTTTATTGATTCAGGTAGTACAAATTGTTTTCTTTCACTTAAGTTGGTAGAGGCTTTAGGATTTCATATTGAGATGTAGACCAAAAGACATGTACAAATGGCTAATGGTAGAATACACTATATTCAAGATTCTATTAAGAATCTTGATTTTATGTTAGGTGAACATATGTTTTTGCATACCTTCCATGTAATTCAAATGAGAGAATGTGGTCTAACCATTGGGATGGACTGGTTAATTCATAACAATTTCATGATTGATTGCGAAGGTGGGATTCTGACTTTGAAAATAGAGAGGGAGGAACATCCTCTTCTAGGTGTGTAATTCATGTTTTTCTCCTATTTGTGCTATAAACTTGATTAGGGATATTAGAGCGGGTTTTGAGACATATTTGATTAATGTGAATGAACTCCATGAGATGAAGAAAGAAGAAGAAATATCTGAATATGTCAAAAAACATTTAGATGAGTATGCAGATGTATTTCATGATCATCTACCGATAATGTCTCCTCCTAAGAAAATTGATCATGCTATAGACCTCTATCCAGGAAGTGAGCCTTATTCTAGAGCATCTTATAAGTTGAATATTGATGAATTGAAAGATTTGAAGCTCCAATTAGATGATCCATTGAAGAAGGGGTTGATAAGACCTAGGGTTTCACCTTGGGGAGCACTTGTTTTGTTTCAAAAAAAGAAAGATTGCTTATACAGATAGGGGATTGAACAAGAAAACCATTAAGAACAAGTATCCACTTGCACATATAGATGAATTACTGAGTCAATTTACTCGTGCCAGAATATTCGCTAAAATTGACTTAACATCGAGGTATCATCAAATTAGAGTAAAGTCTGAGAACATACCCAAAACTGCTTTTAGAACATGATATGGTCATTATGAGTTCACATTTTTTCCTTTTGGATTGACAAATGCTCCTCCCACATTTGTGTGTTTGATGAATAATGTGTTTTATGAATATCTTGATGAGTTTATTTTATTCTTTCTTGAAGATATTTTTGTGTACTCTTAAGGATGATGATGAACATGCATTGCATCTCAGGAAGACTTTATAGAAAAATCAGAGAGCATAAACTATATGGTTATATATAGTTAAATATATAAGAAATTAGAGTTTTTGAATTAAAATAGATATATATAATTAAATAATTGAAAAATAGGGTTTTAGGTTTAATATTAATATAAATAATCAAACAAAAATTAAGAAAAAAATTAGAATATATAATCAAATGTATTTTTTATAACTAAATATATAAAAAATTAGGGTTTTTGAATTAAAATAAATATGTATAATTAAATATATAAAAAATAGTATTTTAGGTTTAATATTTATTTATATAATCAAATATATACATATATAACTTAGGAAACAAATTAGAATATATAATCAATTGTACAATGTATAATTAAATATATAAGAAATTAGGTTTTTTGAATTAAAATAAATATATATAATTAAATATATAAAAAATACGGTTTTAGGTTTAATATTAATATAAATAATCAAATATATATAAAACATAGGAAATAAATTAGTATATATAATGAAATGTGCTATGTATAATTAAATATATAAGAAATTAGGATTTCAATATTAAAATTAGTATATATAATTAGATATGTAAAGAACTAAGGTTCTATGATAAATATTAGTATACATAATTAAATATGAAAAGAGCTAGGATTTTTGAATTAAAATAGATATATAATTAAATATATATAAAATAGGGTTTTAAATTTAATATTAGTATATATAATCAAATATATATATAAACTAGGAAAAAATAGAATATGTAATCAAATGTAGTATGTATAATTAAATATATAAGAAATTAGGGTTTTGAATTGGTGTTTTAGGAAGGAAATTAGTATTTGTCAATCGCCCGCCAAAGAGTGCACCTACACTAATTGCTAGTGGTTAGCTAGATTATAGGAAAAGTAAAAGGTCTATATAAGCACCATTTCAACCTTTTTTTTTTTGAGTTCTATACATTCCACGTGTTTCACACGTAGTTAAGTGAAGTCCTAAACTCCAGCAAGAAACCCCATTGCTTGCTTATCTGACTTTTTTCATGATTTTGCTCCTCTCTATCTAGAGGTGTAGTTTGGCTTTCAAAAATTTGATTGTACTAGATTTTAGAGCATTGTTTTCTCTCTCATTGTACTCATTTTTATTGATTTCAAGATTCATTTGGTCTCTCATATAATTTCCTAAAGTTTTCCAAAGTTTGAAGTTCTTTTATTGAGTGGATTGTGAGAAATTGCCAAGTTTGTGGAGAAATATCTCTACACATAGGCAGAGAGCGTTGCAAATAGATAGCATGTCTTTCAGTGGATGTTCTCCCAACTGGAATATCCATTTGGCATGATTTAAAGCTTGTTAGATAGCTATCAAAGTCTAACTTAAGTTTGCAAAGTTTCATTTTAAGTCTTTGTACAAGTACTGAGAAACATCAAGAATAGTGAGCATATATGACTCTTTGTGGACCTACTAGAGGGTAGCCATCTTCCATTGTTGCACTGGGGTGTTAGAATCATTCCTCATCACACTATCATTATGTTAGGGAGATTTTTTCTATTGGACATACCAATTTGGATTACATGCCCACACATGATAATGTTGGAAATTTTTTCACAAAGGCTCTACCTAGGGAGAAGTTGGAAGCTTTTTGCAAAGCTTTGAGCTTGCTTACTTTAATGGATTGAATTATTTACACATAGGTTGGCACTTCCTTATACATGATTTGGTAGCTCCTTCTTGACCGCATCACTGCTAGGGGGCTTTTCTTGATATATTTTGGTGGTGATGGGTATGAACACACTTAGGACTGCTAGGACACTTTTTTCTCGTCTTTAGGAGGTTTTTCCCCCTAACTTATATGTATGCCTATAACCCTAATGGTTATCAGTGAAATTCATGAATTATAGGTAATTTCCAAATGAAGGTGTTTTCATAGGACCACATGCATCACTATGAACAAACTACAATTTAAGTGCAACTCTAATTGAACCATCTTTTGAGAAGTAATAATGTTGCATTTTGCCCAAAATATGGTCTTCATTGACATGTTTGGAAGGTTCCTCAAGTTAGGGGAGGCTCATTTTCAGCCATACATACATCCTCAAGTTTCTTCCTTAAGTATGCAACACATGTCATTATGTACAATAGACAAAGAAGCAAGAGTGTCCCATGCTTGTCTTGATGTAAAACATGAATGAATGTGTGGAACTATATGGTGCTTCATAGAAAGCACAATCAATGCATGAGCTTGAGCATCTTTTCCATCCCATCTAAGTTTCTCTTATGTAAGTAGAGAAGGAGTAACCATTGTACTTGAAGAAGAAGCTCCATCTGTGCCAATAGACTATGAAGTAGAAGAACATGCAGGTCTTTGATCTACACCTACCACTATGTTCCAATGTTGTTTTGCAACAAGAACATGTTTCATCATGTAAGAACACATCGGATAGTTGGCCCCATCAAGCTTATCTTCAGCTTGAAGCATGCCAAACAAATCATTGTTCCCCTTCATTTCACTAAAATACAAGAATGTGACAAGATCTTTTCTTCAATGAAAGTTGCAATGAATGCTAAAATTTCAGCTCACAATCTGTTATGCTAATGACAATTTTGATTAGACTAGTGGCTTTGAAATGCAATTAAAATTCTAGTGCAACTAACAAAAATGTTTCTTGCCTATTGAAAATCATTGTTTTATGCTCTAAAGTGGATTTGCATAGTTAAAAGTGTGTGTGCACCATGATGCAAAAAACCAAAACTTGAGAAGGAGCTAAAACTGCTCTAATACCATTGTTGGGTGTGTATATAAGTGCAAGAGACACACAATAAGCATAGACAAGAAGCACAAACATAGCAAGACACATGAAGAAGATGGATGGCTGGAATAGCTCTCTCTATTGAAAATGAAGAGTATTGAAGTAAGAGCTAAATAATATCCCTAGTACAAAGTACCACCACATATGAGTGAATCAAGTATGTGATAACATGGGGAAACAAATTGTAGCCAGCACTAGAGTAAAAAGTGTCCATGTATACAGAAAAGGTTCACATCAAAGCTACATGAAGAACACATAAGTGTAATAGTTTGTGTGTGTAACCTTTTGCAACTAATATCTCTTTGTAGCTATCCATGCTAACATCTCACTTTCTTTTAGTCTTGTAAACCCACTTAGAACCAATTTCATTCTTACCTTTTAGTAGTTTGAATAACTCTCAAGTATAATTTTTGTGAATAGAATCCAATTCCAATTGAATTGTGCTCATCCAATTTGAAACATCACATTCATCTTGAAAAGTGAGTGGCTCTTCATTACATGCAATTGCAATAAATTAGATGCATCCATAGAATCACTTGATGAATGGTGAGAGGTTGATCTTATTCTACCAAAGTAAAAGACACTCAATTTGCTATCTTGCAATGGCTTTTGAAACCACTTTGGCATAGATTGTGCACTCTTGATAGACATTTTCCTCATGTAATACATCGTCAAAAGGTACATCATTACTGAGCTAAATATCATATTGATTTTATGTTTGGTTGCAAATTTTTCAAATTTTTAGCCATATTTGGCTTGACATTTTTAGCCGTCTTTAGTTGGAATTTTTCACTCATGTTTCACCAAATTTTGGAATTTTTTAGCCATCTTTGGCTAGAATCTTTCAGCCATCTTTGGCTAGAGATTTTCTTCCATGTTTGACTAAAACTTCTCAACTCTTTGAACCTCATTTGGATGGTGTACATATCCATAGCCAAGCACACCACTTTGAAACAAAGGCACGAGTGCATCAAATATATCTTATGAACTAATTTTTAGCTGAAATTTGCATTCTAATAAAGGATAAGATAAATTTTATGCAAATACCATATCTTGACTTACAATAACTTTGTATGTCAATGGATGGTATAATCAATAACATTTACTCTAATTAATATATCCAATAAATATAAGTTTTTTTTCCTTTTTCATCAAGCTTGTGATGTTTTCGTGATGGCACAAAAGCATATCCCAAACAACCATATATGCACATATGACTAACCATTAGCTCGAACCTACTCCAAACCTCATAAGGTGTGATGATTCTCATTACTTTTGTAATACAATGATTCAATATGTAGTTTGCACACACGATCGCCTTCATCCAAACTTATTTAAAATATGCTTTCCTTTAAATTGTGAAATTTTAAGAAGTGTTATATTCTTATTATCTAAAACACCATTTTTTTGAGATGTATATGGAATTTTACATTATTAAGAAATGCATATTTTTCAAAGAAAAGCATTATATTCATGTGAGATGTATTCACCACCACAATCCATGCCAAGAGTCAAAAGCTTATTGCCACAAAAAGTTTCACTCATAACTAATAGTACTTTAAATTAAGAGAATACATCATTCTTTGCTTTCATAGGATACACCCAAGTATGTTGTGTTGCATCATCAATGAAGGTAACAAGTTATACATGCTTTCCAAAAGATGGAGTCTTTATTGGATCACATACATCAATATAAAGAATTTGTATTTTTTGCATAATATGTGTAGCACCATCTTTGAAGCACGATGTGTTTTTTTCAAGTATACAACCTTCACATGCATGCTCCTCAATGGACTAATGGTAGCACGGGTGTCAAGAGCTCAAAAATGAATTTTTTTACAGTTGTTATATCTCTCTTTTTCGTCTTACATGAACAAAACTAAATCTCAAACTTTCCCTAATAATTAAGCTTATGGAGTCAAAAAGATTATGTGGATGGCATCTTGGTCACCATGTATCAAGTAAATTCTTTGAATACAATTATTATTCAAGCCGGTAAATGTGATAACTTCTCTTATGGAGGAAAACAAGAGAGAAGGACAACACACCATCCCATAGATGCATGCTTCTTTCAAATCCTCAATCAGAAGTCATCAAATTTCCATAGTTTAATCACATGTAAATACATTGTATTATATTCCAAGATTTCATAAACAAAGAAAGATGGAATTGATCAAATAATTGACTGATTTTTTCACGGACATCTTAAAGAAAAGTTGAAAAAATTTCTGTCATGATGGAACATTCCAGAAAATTCCTAGCATCCCTCCAACTATTATAATAGATTCCATTCACATGCAAATATAAGGATATCAAGGAATATAACTACAAAGTACTTTGAAATTTCCAAGATCTAGGCCTTGCTAATCTACTAGCCTAGTCTTGTCTTCTAGTCTAGGCTTTGTCATCTTCGAATATCCTCATCATGATATCTAATCTTTTTTATTCTTATATGTTGTTCCTTGTACTTCCTTTTCAAGGGAATTCTTATATTTCTATGATCTTGTATCAGTTATTGCAATCATGAGTTCTAACTTTTTTTTGTACCTTGTTCCTTGTCCATCCTTGTGAATGGAATCTTCTAGCCGCGAGCTCTACCAATTTCTTATTATCATACATTATTCCTAGTGCTTCCTTGTCAAGGGAATTATTGTACGTCAATGATCTCGTATGACATCACATTTGTCAAGTCACATTTTTACATAACTATGGTATAGAGTGATGGGGATTCATATGATGATTGAGTATCTTTGTATCGAATTCTCATGTGTGAGTCATTTTATAATGAATTTATTTGCATCAGCTTTTGTGATCACAATGCAATGTTTCCATGATTATATCATCTACATACGTGAGGAATTTTCTATCTTATTATTGTTTATTTATAAAAGATGTTCCACCCTTGCATGCATGAAAGTGATTGATGTTTGATAGTCAATTCCCATCATTCCAAGTTGAAAAGTAGTGAAATAAGAAGTAAAATTGGTTTATGAATGTTTCATATTTCTCTCTTCATATGAAAACATACATGATACTTTTGTATTGGAAGATGATTGCAGATGATGAGGGTTGACTTGCACTGAAGTAGTATGTTGAAACAAAATGAGAAAATAATCATACGTGCTTTGGATTTGGCATTGCTTGTTCCCATAATGTCCTAATGAAGAACGAGTTATTTGAAAGATGCATGTGACATTTTCTACTTACCATATGTATATTGATATTATGTTTCTTGTCAATCATGATGAGACATTTCTTATGTATTATAAAGTTGGATCACATTAATTTCCAAGTGGTTGAATTTTTCTCTAGATTGTAACTTGAACCTAAAATTCATCCATTGTGATGTCATGGTGGTTGTATATGTAGCAAGATTGCTCGAAAGGTCGAATGATGAAGGTTATAAATCTATTGCAATTCATACATAGTTTTGTAGTTAAGTCTTCATGATGTTAACAATTTGATGTTGCAATTTATCAATCATTTATTGGATGATTCGTTATTAATACATCATGTCTAGATGTTCAATTTAAAAATTCTCGTGTGAGTATATTTTGCCTTAGTTCAAAGTAAAATCAATACAAAGTCGAAAAATTGAAGTGTTGTTACTTAATAGCATTATGGATTATAGGTTATTTTAAACTAAGGAAAAATCATCATCATCAAAATTATGTGGTGTTTTTTATACTCAAAGCGGATTAATTATTTTATTGCATGTTTCAACCAATAATTAAATGCCTATGTTAATTGTTATAATATTTATGCAGCCACCAATGGATGTTGCTTCAAGCTTGTTCACTAAATTTCTCAAACAATAAAAAATATTTTGAGTATGGTCCCACCTAGTTATGAGCTTGAATGCAAGTCCCTTTTTCTTGCATCTATGGTTGAAATGTATGAACTTCTATTAAACTTGGGTAATAGACAAAAAACCATGAACATCAATTTCATTGACAATTAAGATGCATTAGTTTTCATAAGAAATATTCCATATCATGCACGCACAAATCACATTGAGATATGTCCACATCATGTTAAAAGCGGATCTCTAACAAAAAAAAAAAACAATGCAACTACGTCTAGAGAAAAAAAAAACTTACACTTTTATGAAGGCTCTAACTATTCACAAGTGTGGATATAGTAATTTTTCACAAAGTTGGAATCATTGGGGATGTTGGTGGGAACCTAGAACCTAGGGTAAGTCAAGCCTTAATTAGATCATATATGCAATATTCAAGGCAACTTGTTGACTCTTCATTCCAAAAAAGTTTGCCAATTTTTTCCCCCTACGTGGGACATGTTGAAATCTATCTTTTCATGCCTTGTTTGGATCATATATGCAATATTCAAGGCAAGTTGTTGATTTTTCATTCCCATGTGGTTTTTCAATTTTGCCCCCCCCCCCCCCCCCCTAAGTGGGACATGTTCATCTAAGCTATGTATTGAAATCTATCTTTTCATTCATGGAATTGTACTTAGGTGGGAACCCTAATGTGTTTAGATAACCTTGTTTTGTTTGTGGAAACTAAGCCAAGCCATGTTAACATTATGGGAGGAAAAAATTTGTTGGAGAGGGATTTTGGGGAAATGAGAGAACTTAGTTTAAATCATCAATAAATAAATCATGGAGGCAACCAAGTGTCATATCCATCTTGTGTACAATTTATGCAAGCACATTTACATCAATGATTCAATTTTTTTGAAGGAAATAAGTAAAACCAAGGTTGTTACATAATTTTAAGATGCCCAAGATTATGCAAATGAATATGTTTGATTACTCCAAGCATGGGATCAAACACAATCTTGTGTATGCTGACCAAAGGTGTGTTCTTTCAAGACAAATTCAACAACTTAAGTAGCAATATGAAGCCACCTCTTTGCATGGGGGTGGATTTGAGCTCCTCTAACAAGACAAGCTTTTGAAATCTTGCTCATTACATGTGCATTTAACAAACTTTTCAATTTTTGGCTTGCATATGGATCAATTTTGTAGCAATCAAGTTTCAAGCCCTTTATGTTGGTTAAACAAGTTGAGTTCCAACTCTTGAATTATTGTTGAATGCTCATGTCTCAAACCCACCATAATCAAATTCAAAACCCATTTCGTAGACAACTATCTTGGAACCAAATAAAATAAGCAAGTCAACATGATGCAAGACATCAAACATGTTGCATGACCATGAATTAGTGCTCTCATGTTTTTTTCTTGGGGGAAGGGGAGGGAGAGATGCGTGAAGCAAGTTTGCATAACATGAATCATGCATATGGCACATGATCTTGAATTAAAGCATCCACACTATATTTAATGAAGAAAACTGTGAGAACGATTTTGAAACTCAATTTTGCTTTCTTCGAGTTTCACAACATGTTCTTGTAACATGTGGAATGTGATGCACGCTACAATTCCTAGAAAATATTCATGAAATGTAAGGCCTCATGAGCTCTATGAATGTTCATTGACCTACAATTATCATATGTGCACATCTCAATTAACCTAGATAACGAGAAAGTTGTGTTTGACCATGTTGTGAGCATCTCCAAAGTAACAAGTCACAAGGTTATGAATGTGTGGCAGCAAGATCCTACTTGCGTCCTTGATATAGACATTTATATCCACTCATGCAGGTGGTGGCCAATGGGGCGCATAAGAATGGAAATTCTCTCTTGAAAAGTTAGCAAGTTCAACTTAGTCATCTCTTCTCTTGTTGTGCTGGCAATCTATAAAGAAAGAATAAGGTTAGACATCATGCTTAGCTTGCATGTGCTTCATATCCATTACCTTTCATTGAAGTGCGTAGGGAAAAAACTTTTAGATTTATGGGATGATATTGAGTTCTTCATATTCAAACACTCTACGGGAAACAAGATAGGGTACTCAAAGTCGCAACGAGCCCCTTAACCTATGTAAGCCAAAGGGTACTCAAAGTTTCAACGAGCCCCTTAACCTATGTGGCCGATTACGAGAACTCAGTGTCATGGAACATTTTGACTCCCACCTTTTGATTGGGGGCAATAAGCCACTATGAAGATGTGTATTGAACCTCATATCCTCAATCTCACATAATTATTGGCTTCAACATCGGGTACATGGTCAATAATGAAAAATATTCCCCAACCTTAAGACTTCTTTGGTACTTGAATGATTGAATCCATTACCAAATGAAGCAAGTGGAATAAAAGCTTTAAGGATATATCTAATTAAAATGAATTCACCCTAAAAGAAAGTGCATGGTGGTCAACCACAAGACTATAGTCATCAGCTGCATTATGCAACTCTGACATCCCCAGTAACATCATCAATGCCCAATAGTGACTATAGAATTAAACCCAAATGGGCCCCGCATGAGGGTGATGAGAAAGTGATTAACCTGCTCTGTAACGCCATCTAGGCTCTGTAAAAGCTTCCCCTGCTTTGTGGAATTTGGGGGGTCCCGTGGGCACTAGTCCCCTTCTCTTGTACTTTTCTTTATTTAATTCAAGTCCGGGAGAGTAGGCTAATGCCGAACTTCCTTTATATTAAAGAACGAATATATCACTTCCAAAAGCGATGGGCAAACTCTGCCAACTGCCATACTCACGCCTACCACAAGATGCAAGCTGAAGATGGGAAAGCTTTAAACAAAAGCATAGGTGCATTGGAGTTCCAGCAAGTGGAATGCACACAAACAGAATGAAATTCTTAGACATTGTGTTTCCCGTTGATGAAAGGTGAGTATATGCTCATATTCATCTCTCATTTCATTTACAAGTGACTTTCCTCTTTTGTTAACTAGCCACTGATTTATTCATTAAAGGCTCCTAACAGAAATTGTTACTGATACTCTGTAAATGAGTACAAAAAATCAAATACTTATCCATTAGCTTTGCCATTACAGAGTACAAAAAATCAAATACTTATCCATCAGCTTTGGCATCTTCAGTCATTACCATGAGGGAGTTGTCTAGATCGTAGACAAACTCAGGATCTTGATACTTCATTACATTTGGCATTTTAAAAATGCATTTGACTTTGATGCATATACACTTAACATGATTAAAAATAAACATCTCTTGGATGGGATAAAATTCTTATTTCTTTTCGCGTTTGAATGATGTTAACAATTAAATCTCGATCTAAATCTCACAATTTAAATCCCTCACTTGTACTAGGAGCACAACTCACAATATATACACCTTCATAAGTTCAGAAACTTCCAAACTAGAGATAATGAACACATACACAAAAGAATAAGAACAAAAAACACCCAAAACAAGAGATAACACCAAAAAAAAATATCAATATAACCCATGAAAAAGATCATTCAAACGTGAAAAAGATCATTCAAACGTGAAAAAAAATAAGCATCTCTCGGATGGGATAAAATTCTTTTTTTTTTACATTTGAATGATTTTAACAATTAAATCTCGATTTAAATCCCTCACTTCTACTAGGAGCACAAGTCACAATGTATATACCTTCATAAGTTCAGAAACTTGCAAACTCAAGATAATGAACACATACACAAAAGCATAAGAACAAACAATACCAAAACAAGAGATAGCACCCAAAAAAGAAGATTAATATACGTCATGAAAAATTACATGCAAATTAGAAAGCAAAATCAAAAATGGAAAAGAATAAATTGATAAACAAATAACTAAAAAGCATACAATTAGTAATCCTAAAAGAATAAAAGATCATTTATTGCAATATCAAACCCAACAATAGCAAAACATACATGTATATAAATAAGAAATAAATAATGATGTATATGAAACAAAAATAGAGAATAAAGATAGAAACTTCAAAGAAAATAATAATGATATTTTACAAAGTGAGATTTTCAACACAAACGAAAATTAAGGATAATTTCTTCGAAATGAAAAGATAGAATTAAATGAAAATACTAAAAATAAAAACAACATTTTTTCCCCTTGGCAAAACAAAAATAGAAAAAAAAAAACAAAAAACAAAAGTGCATCTTCAACTTCTATGTTTGATCAAAACAAGAAGTAACAAAACATAAAACTTTATCGTGCATAACTTGGACAAATAGCTATGAGATCCCTACTCGTCATCAATGTCTCCCGGAAATGTGGGCTTTAATAAAGAGTCTCTCTACAAGTTGAGTTTCTATCGCTTTTAATAAAGACTTTTAATAAAGCGAAGTTGAGTTTCTATCGCTTTTGAAAGTGACAAGCAAACTCACCCATTATAACATCGTGGACAAAAACTAAACAAATAATGTATAAAATATCAATTTATGGAATAAAAACTATAAAATAACAAATATGCCCAGAGCTGCATCCCTCTCCCCCCCACTTGCCCCACCTCTTCTCCTCTCTCCCTTCATCCAGCCCTCCATCAACACCTCAATCTCTTCAGCTCCACCTCCACGCATGCTCCCCACACCCCCTTCTCCAAGCCCCCCTCGACAGCCCTCGCTCCTTCAGCTCTTCCCCTCCCCCCCCCTCTCCCTCAGTGTTCCCTCTACCTTCCTTCCATCGAATCCCCTCCCCCCTCCTTTCTCCTCTTTCCCGCCTAGTCTACCCCTCCCATTGCCCTCCCCCCCCCTTCTGTTGCTCCTCTTGCCTCTCGCAGGGAAGGTCTTGAGGTTTGTTTTGCCTCCTTGGGCCCTTTTTATTTGCAGCAGAGTAGCGCTTTCATTCTCTCCCACCCTCCCCCCTCTCGACTAGATGCAGCAGACATGAATGGCCTTGAAGCCCACCCCACAGAGGGACTCACATGAAGCCCCTTGCCCACCTCCACTATGTCGCCCATTCGACTCTCCCTTACCGATGAGGGTAGACCGAGCTTAGCCTCATAAGTTGAAAAACTCCAAGCTTCTTCAGTTATTTGCAAGATCATCGGATCGCGCCCAAGTCATGACGTACTTAAGGACCATCTTCAATGCAGCTTGCTTGCAAAGGTTGGCAATTAGTTGATATGCAAACCCTGGTTCGAAGCTGTTATCACGTGGAGCTCGTGTCCCCGTAGGTAGTTGCTCGAATGATTGCTTTATCCTCGATAGCGGTTCAGTCTGGCCGAGCGTACGTCTATCCTTGGACACATGGCTTTGATCCATCGGTAGCTTCTTCATCAACTTCTATTTCTAGGGAAGCATGTGGCTTTCCTCTGATGGCTTGCTTTCCTTGCCTTCGCCCAAGTATCTTCTTTGTTACCTCATATTGGAGGATCTCTTGGCACTTTTTTGGAGGTCAAGAAAGTCGGAAGCCTCAGATGTGACCAAGCTTGTGGGCCTTCCGTCAGTACAGATCTTTGTCTCTGACCCTCCATAGTTACCATCAGAGATTGAGCTCCCACTTCTTTCAAGTGGTTGGTTGATTCAAAGGGTCGAGTAATTGGGCCTTTCGAATCAGTGTTTTGCTTGCTGCATTGTCGGTCACCTTGTGAAGGCTTTTCCTTCGTTGATAGCGCATCAATCCAGCAACAACACTCGGCAAGAGCCATTCTGACCTACTATGCAAGCATCCCATCCTCCCTCCCTCTCTCCAGCTCCACTCGGCTCTTGAGCTCCATACGAGGGTGGGTTCAAGCATCGTCCTGATGCCCCACCTGCTTCGATTGATCCTTCTTCATCTTCCATTGGTTGACAAAAGTCTAGGCAATAGCAACAGATGGAATGGAAGCACCTGTCGCCGTCCTACGGCTCGACCGGTTTCTATTCAGATGAGGAACCGTTTTACCTGCAGCCCCTTGCACGGAGTTGGAGCAAGATCCCCCCACTTATGTTTCCACTCTCCCTGTGTCCTCTCCTCGTCGGTAGCCTAGTACACCTCCGTGCTCTCGGTGATCTCTCTACAGTGATAGCCAGGCGGCCCATGAGGGATAGTCTCCTTGGCATCCTCTTATCACAGTGGGTACATCTCTCTTGACTTCTATTCCTCCCTATGCTGGTGAATTTTGATTACCGCTTGTGGGAAGAGTACCTCAGGTATGAGTTCTCAGAGTTCTTTGGCATGTACAAGGATTGTTTCTCTTCTCCTATTTGGGCCCATGTTGTGGCTCTTGCATCTCGTAGCCAGACTGCCTTGGAGTTGGTAGTGGCCTTCTCTTCTCCTCTATGCAGAGCCTCACAACCTGGTTAGTCTCTTGGGGAGGCGTTACACTTTTTTCATGCTCAGGTTGTTGAGTTATCCCATCAATGATCATCTCGTCAGATCCTAGAGTAAAGCTCATTTTTCTTCATTCCTAGTCCTCATGAGAGTCAGCTCATTTTGTATGTGGTTATGGACACTCATTCTCCACCTTCTTATATGTATATACATGAGGAGCTGGGCCAAGAGTTTGCATGAGAGTCAAGTGCGTTCACTTGGCTCAGTCTATGCAGAGTTCTCCATGAGAAGATGGCTTCTTTGCAAGGACGTTTGGATTCGCATTGCTTCTCGTCCAAACAAGCCTCGAAGATGGCTCATTTAACTGTTGAAGCAACCTCTTGGTTTGCCCTCTCTCCATGGGGGTTCTTTCCGTGGAATGTTCAGGGATTGTGTGGGCCGCAACTTTTGCATTATAGAGCTCGCCTCTGACAAAAGCTCTATCAGTGCTTAGTTGGTGGGCCCATCGACATTTTGATGCTCCAAAAACATCATCTCTCCTTAGGCCATATGATGCAGCTATTGCAGAGACACGGTGAGGTTTTTTGGTCGGTCTGCTATGGACCCAATGGGTCTCAGGGTGGTATATGTATTGGGGAGTCCTTGCAACCCGCAATCATGGATGGAGGGGAGATTATCCCTGGGAGGGCCATTCAGTTGATCTTGCAATGGGGGGTGTTAGGTATGGCTTCCTGAATCATTATGCTCGGAACCATGAGAGTGCTCGTGCCACTTTCTGGTCTCAGTTCACTGATGCAATCTCGAGTGTCAATGCTTAGTGTGTTGCACGTGACTTCAACATGATTGAGGCACTTGAGGATCGCCAGGGAAGTAGCCAGATCATCGTGCATGGATCTGAGCTTGCGACTTGGGAGAGATTATGTATGACTTTGAAGTTGGATGATGTATGGCACACTAAGAGCTTTGCTAGGGAGAGAAGCAATCTCCATTTCTCGTGCTCGGACAGATGGATTGGAGAGATGAATCTCTCAAAGATCGATCCCATTTACGACAGTGATGTATGGAATGTTGATTCACCCAACAAAGATAGAGTTTGTGAAGGGTCATCGTATCCTTAACAACATCTTTACTTTTTGGGA
Source organism: Ceratopteris richardii (assembly GCA_020310875.1). NCBI lineage: Eukaryota > Viridiplantae > Streptophyta > Polypodiopsida > Polypodiales > Pteridaceae > Ceratopteris > Ceratopteris richardii. The sequence continues at coordinate 31,669,901 of CM035425.1, forward strand.
GGTTGTCTCCCTTGCTCGAATGTGTGATGAATCTCTTGCAGTTCTTCTATTGGACTTTGAGAAAGCTTATGACTAGGTTGATTGGGCTTTTCATGAGAACGATATGCTTTGTATTGGCTTCCACGTTGGCTGGATTAGGGATGTTACTACCCTCTACCATTCTGCCCATACCGGCGAGGCCGAGGGATGAGATTCAGCATTTCAACATCGGTCAGATAGGGCTGTCCTCTAGCTCCTAATTCATTTCTCTTCTTCACTAAGGCCATGAGTGTTTTAACTTTTTCTGTCTCCTGAAGACACTGGGTTAAAGGGTATCAGGCTTCCTATAAGAGGGGAGGTTCTGCTAGATGTTGAGTGTGTTGATGATGCTATCGTCTACTTGCAGGGCCATGAGGTCAATATGGCTAGGTTTCAGTATGCTTTGGATAGATTTTGTGATGCCTCTAGTGCCAACATTGATTGGCACAAGTCATGTGGTTTTTGGATTGGCTCGGATGATCAGCCTAGATGGCTCGCTTGCGCTCAATTTTTGTGGACCCCCCCCCTAGCACTGCAATTCGATATCTTGGGTGTCATATTGGACTTAAGCTCTTGTCTGAGCAACAGATCTCACCTCTTCTCTTGACCATCAGGAGGAAGTTATTGTGTTGGAGCATTGCCCGCTTGTCCTTGGCTGGGAGGGTTGTTATGGTGGCTAACCAGGTTCTCCTGGCTACAATGCGGCACCTAGCTAAGTTATGGGGGGTCGACCTGCGGATTGCACAAGTTTTGGTTATCACAAGGAGTCTCAGAGGCATTGCCTTTGGGAGCGAGAATTTCTTGGGGCACGGATGCTTGGGCTCGCTTATTGGCCAAGCCCTCAACTACGAGCATGAGACTAGTACTACTATTTTATGAATCTAGGATGGGCAAATCGACACCACTCAAGATCTAAGAATTTCCCCGTGGAGTGGCACTAACGACCCATATTGGAAGCTGAACAGTAGCCTTTCCATGTGGTTTATCTATAGGGCTAGGTGACAATGCATCTTCTAGCGGCATACGATCCTATGGTAGAGACTGTTCGGGACTTTTGGCTCGAGTTGATCCACACTCTCTAGGGGTAGTTGGACCGTCTCAAGGGTGACTCAGATGGCACAACTCGACGGCAGCATGCCTTTCTTCGACTCTGGAAGAAAGGTCCCTTCGTTATCGCTCGGGGGTGATACTATCTGTTGGAGCTATTGACCACTTGCTTGGCTTCCCCCATCCACTCTAGGAGCTAGGTCTCTCGCAGTTTAGGTTGGTGGGTGGGGTGATTTGTGACTTGTCCCCTTGTATGCATTTCTTGATTCCCGATTGGGTTTGTAGCCCTTTGGGCGTTCTTTGTTAACTAATGAGCGGATCTCTTTGTGGGGGAAAAAAGATAAAATGACAAAAGTAAATAATTAATTAAAAATATATAGTTAATTATTTTACTTCGTTGACACGTAAAACACTCGAAATGGAAACTTCTTTCTCAAAAGTGAAGAGTTTTTTTAAGAGTAGAAGGTTACAAGAACATGGATTTGAATTTTGACCTCATGACGGAGATAATGCAAGGCATTCTTTTCCTTAAAGATGTGAAAATGTCATAGAAAAAGGAGGCTTGAAAATATGCCAGAAGCAAAATGGACCACTTCGAACAAGAAAGCGATCACATTTATAAAGATGGTTGTATCAAGCAACATTTTGTAGACCTAACAGGGCTGAGTGCTTCATTTGAGGTTTGGAAAAATTGACGGCCACTTATAGGAACACCACGCTTATCAATCAAGTGTATTTGAAGCAAAATCTAGTGAGTATGCAGCATGATGAAACAAAATCTAGTGAGTATGCAGCATGATGAAGCAAAGAGTGCCACAAAGCACTTATCTCTTTTTACAAGTAGCCTCTCTCAAAAGCAAGACTTGAGATTGCTTGTGTTGATGATAAGCCAAAAGCTATCTTCTAATTGTTAATGATGCACTTTCGCATACTTGGGTTATGAACTCTAGTACATGATGCATCATTTCATGTGACTCCTATCGAGGAGTGCTTTGTCACTTTTGATGTTGGTCATCATGGAAATGTAAACCTCGAAAACAATCATTCATGCTCCATTGAGGAAATTGGTACTGTGCATTTGTCTTACGGCGATGCCAATGAGCTGTTCTTGCATGATACACGCTATGTTTCACGCATCAAAAAGATGCATGTTGTTTGTTTGCTAGATGGATGTGCAAGGTCATAGCACAATCTTTGAAAAGGGCTCTTTGAAGCTTGTAAAACGGTCATGTCTTATTGACAACGACACTAAAAAAAGGCACACTTTATTACTTGATGGAAGAGCCTTGTTAGCCAGATTTATTGCATTGCTTGAAGTAAACTCCCACATGCAGTTGTCGGATTAAGAGCTTGGCCATATGAACCAAAAAGGCCTAGACATGTTACCTTCTATGCATCAAGTGGATCACAAAGGGTACAAACTTGAGTTTTGTAATGATTGTCACTATGGAAAGCAAGCAGTCCTTATTATTCAAGTGTGTTTCAAAAGTCAAACGATCTCGATCTTGTACATTCTCATGTTTGTGGTCTGCCAACTAAGTCCATGGGGGGTGCTTTGTATTTTAGACCTTTCGTGCATTAAAAAACTTTCATGCATTTGTGACCATCTAGATAGACATAAAAAAAGTTGAAATGTCTACATACAAACAATTAGGAAGAGTTAGAAGTGCTAAATTAATTAAAAAATTTTTGAAAAAAAATGCACTAAGAGAGAGCTATTTGTTCTATTCAGCCCCTTCTCTAATAGTGTGGTTGAAAGGTATAATAGAACACTTAGTAAGAGGGGTAAGATGCATGCTATGCAGAGTGAATCTCCCTTGTGGACTTTGGGGAGAGACTTTAAAGTCTACAATTCATGTTTGCAATCAATCTCCTCACATATCCTTGAAAGGTGGCATCCTTGATTCATTGAAGAGTGCAAGGAGGCAAATTACATAAAGAACAAATACCATTCTTCATAATAGCATCGAATTTTGATTGCATAGCATCCATCCAATTTCTTTATTTCTACATTTTATCAAAGGAAATAGGCTCATTCTCATTACAAAGGTTAGCAATAGGCATCGCATGGCAGTATGACACAAAAGAAGCACCATGGGAGCCTAAGCGGGTATGAAAAGGTAAAACATGCATTATGCATCTCACTATCTCTCAAAGTTCACATCAGCCATTTTGGCATAGTTTTTACCCCATCAAAGTCTTCGCTCATCAATAAGTGCATCAAGTATATTTACATCAGAAATGAAATGGTATGTATTCTCATTCAAAACTTGCATAGGCTGAGAAGTTGCCCCATTAAGACCTACATTTTAATTCCGACAAGTGAAAAGAGGAAGCAAAGGATCATAAACAGTCTTTCCTCTAATTGATGTCTCCTTGGTACATGAAAGTAGAGCATAAACTTGTTTTCATAATGATATCCACCAAAAATACATTTCACAACCTTAACATCATTTTATTGCATTGTTGCTTAAGAATTAATGCATATGCCAAAGTTCAAACAACTAATAACATGCAAATAACAATGAATGGTTTGCAACCATGCCAAGCCTCATAAGGAGTGATGGACTATAATGCTTCAGAGGAACACCAAGGCCTCAAGCCAAAAACCTTGGGATAATGCTTGACTTTTGACCATACAACTTGCCATTTCCATGAGAGATTTGTATTTCCTCCCTGCAAAATCATCTTGTTTGTGGTGTATACAACACTATACATTGGTGTTTCATTCCACGCTCAACCATAAATGCACTAAATTCAAGAGACATTGAAATGAGGAAGCTCATTAAGAGCTACTATGTTTGGCTGCACATCTATCAAATTATCGAGCATCTAAGTACACAACAAACATACAATGACCATGAAATAATGTATCATAATTACATTGTGTAGTAAATGCATGTTCTTCATTCTGCACAAGATTAAGAGAGATTGTCTTAGAGCTAGGTGCCTAGCAATCTGCAACAGCCATTCTAGCCTCGTTCATCTCTTTCTCTTGAGCAATGAGCTTAGGTCAGTTTTTTTTTACATGATCACTAGTTTTCCCAAACTTACAAAATTGCTTTTACTTGTCTACTTTCTTCTCATCTTTGTCTTGCTTCTTCGATAATGTAACATTTGCAAATCTTGGCTTCACAAAGGAACATAGTGGTTAGCAACGACATGGCAACGGGATGGAAACATCATAGGCAACGGGTTGCTGACGCGTTAGCAACAAGTTCAAGTTGCAAACTCCAAGTTGCGATAAAGTTGCATACACTTCAATTCTTATTTTAGATTTTTTTTTTATTTTGGATATCCTAGGTATAAAATCCTCCTATAAATGCTTAAGTATCATAAAAAAGGCATGAAAACAAGACACATTAATATTTATACACTGTACATATCAAATATATAGGTCGTCAATGCATCTTGTCATGCACATACATACATACATATATACATAATACATACATGCATACATGCATAGGTTATATTATATTACATACATAGTATTAAATATATACTACATGCATATAAAATACATACATTGCATAGATTACATTATATTACATACATAGTAGTAAATATATACTACATGCATATGTAATACATACATTTTAATGTACATATATACATAGTATATACATATTGCATATATACATCACACAAAGATGCATACATGTATACATGTTATGTACATGGTAGGTACTAGGTACATATTACAAACACACAAACATATATATTAGATACATACATAAGTAAATACACATGCCTTTCAATAAAAATAGAGTAATAGATTATAAGAATAACATCATACATACATACATGCATATATAGATACATACATACATACATACATACATAAGTAAAAAATCATATTTTTGGGTTAACATACAAAAATACAAATATACATGAACACATTACATATATAGTACAAACATGCATACATACATAAGTAGATACATATATGTGCATATGCATTATGTTATATGATGCATGATGTTGGAATGATCATATGGTAAGTGGGACATTGTATACTCTCTTTGTCTCCCTCCCTTTTTTTTCTAATTGAGGCATTAGTCTTTCATGATTAAGCTCATCAATTTTTTTGTTCATAAGTTGTAATGGTTAGAACTTAAAAGACCCTTCCTTGTGGACCATATTCTTTCCTGTTGGGAAGGGGTTTCTTGGCTTTCTTAGCAACGCATTGCGAATGAGTACACAACGTGGAGTTGCATTGTGAAAGTTGCAAATGTTCGCAACGCATTGCATATGCACCACTAAACCTCCAGTAGCAAAACAAAAGCAAGCTCTTCGAGCACTATGGCATTTGGATTTCCCTTCATCATCACTCCAAGACTTGACATGAAACTCCAACATGGATCAAGAGATGCATTAATGAAAATTGACACAAGTGAACTATCTAGCAAAATTTCATTGCAACAATTAACAAGTCCTTCAAATCTTTGATCTTTTAAAAAATGTACACATGCCCACCTTTATTCATGTGCTCTCTTTCCAATTGTTTTTGAAAGTAAACAACACAAGCCTCATTTCTTCACTAACACAATGTGACAAAAGTATCCCAAGGATCCTTAGTTGTTTTGCACAAGTGAATATGAAAGATAATTGCATGCTTGATAGACAAAGCATTCAAGGCATGAGCCTAAGTTTCTTTGCAATAGTTGGGGGTGCTAGTGATGCCCTCAACTTAGTCGAAAAAAGAGCTAGAAAAGGACTAGAATGGGAACTTCACTAGATTAGAACATGCAACATCCTCTAAATCACCTATGAATACTATGTTTGAAGTATTTGTAGCTACAACAAGACGCATTTCATCATCCTACATAATATTCCACAGTTCCTTTGCAACCAATAATAGTGCATTAAATGCACACAGAAGTAGTTTGAACCCTCCGACTTATCCTCTCCAACCAACATATAATATACGTCATTGCTCTCAACTATGGCCAATGACTCATCCATGGGCAGTGATTGGATATAATCACCAATTTACCCTTTGTGAACCAATTAATTGTGCACTACTTGTGCACTTTGATACCTAAACTTTGAACACTTTGACTTCACCTATGTTGACCTTTGACCTTGAACTTGTTGACTTTGATCACTTGGACTTTGACCTTTTGACTTGGACTGTAGTTGACTTTGATCAATATGACTTTAATGTGCTCAACAGCTGCCCACCACCTAATGTGCTCTCCGTCCCGGAGAGCTATAGCCAAAACTCTGAGCAGAAAGGACACCATGATACCTGTGCTGCAAAATCTTCAAAAGGACACCTGAGCAGCTACCAAGTCCACCAGAAGCAAGAGAAACAAGTGCCAGAGAAGAACCCACAATTGGAATTTTTGCATGTAAAAGCAAAGGAGGTCAATGGGAGGGTAGAAAGGAAAGGGAAGGGAGGGCTGAGGGATTAAGATGGATAGGGCAGGGAGAAAACATGTGGGTTTTGACCAAAAGTCAGAGAAAAGTGTGGATTTTAGAAAAATTAAGGCAAAAAATGAATCCAGAGGTGCCAAAATACATGAAAATGATCCTAATTTTGAAAAAAATGGCCATCCGAAGCGTGATCCAAAGCCAAAAGCATTGGACCATGGAAAGGGCTATATATATATATATATATATATATATATATATATATATATATATATATATATATATATATATATATATATATATATATATATATATATATATATATATATATATATATATATATATATATATATATATATATATATATATATATATATATATATATATATATATATATATTTTAAATATTAAAAGAATAAAAATCTCCTTTTTTTTCTTTTTCTTTTCTCTCTTTTTTTTCTTTTCTTTGTCTCTTTTTTTTTTAATATATGAACGCACGGGGCTGGGAATAAAAATAAAAATAAAGCGAAATAAAAAATAATAAATAAAGTAAAAATAAAATAATAATAAAAAATAAAAAATAAAACAATAAAATAAATAAAATAAAATAAAAATAAACTAAAAAGAAAAAAAGGTCGGGGGGGGGAGGGGGGGGGGGGGGGGAGGAGGAAGGGGGAGGGGGGGGGGGAAGGGGGGGGGGGGGGGGGGGTGGGAGGAAGGGGGGGGGGGAGGAAGGGGTGGGAGGGGAGGGGGGGGAGGAGAGAGGGGAGGGGGGGAGGGGGGAGGGGGGGAGGGGGAGGAGGAGGGGGGAGAGGGGGGGCGGGGGAGGAGGGGGGAGGGGGGGAGGAGGGGGGGGGGGAGGGAGGGGGAGGACAGGGGAGGAGGGGGGAGGGGGGGAGGGGGGGAGGGGGGGGAGGAGGGGGGAGGAGGGGGGAGGAGGGTGGCGGGGGGGAGGAGGGAGGAGGGAGTTTTCGTTTTCCCGAAAAATCAATTCCAGGAGGCTTTTTTGTTCTTTTTTCAAAAAATCAATTCCAAGGGGAGGGGGGGCTGGGGGGAGGGGGAACGGGGGGGCCGGGGGGGGGGGGGGAGGGGGGGGGGGGGGGGAGGAGGGGGAGGAGGGGAGGCATAGAGAGGGGGGGGGAGGGGGGGGGGGGTGGGAGGACAGAGGGGGGGCGGGGGCGAGGGGGAGGGGGAGGGGGGGAGGGGAATGAGAGAGAGAGAGGGAGGGGAGGGGAGGAGTTTTTTTTTTCGAAAAATCAATTCCAAGAGGCTTTTTTGTTTTTTTTCCAAAAAAAACAATTCTAGGGGGCTTTTTTGTTTTTTTTTTCAAAAAATCAATTCCAAGGGGTTTTTTCTGTTTTGAAGTGAAAATATCCCAAAAATGGAAAAAAATACCAAAAAAATCCAAAACAAATACAAAAAAAATCCAAAAAATTCTCAAAAAAATCCCTACAGATCTAGGCTAATTTCCTCACTCAAAACCATAGAGAGCTTCCTTTATTCCTCCAATTTGGCAAGAAAATGACATTTGAAAAGGATGAAAAATGCTAGAAAAATTCTAAGAAATGCTTGAAAAATTTTCCAAAAATTCCTAAGAATTTCCAAAAATTATACTTATGCCAAGGACTATGACAGGGTTGCTAAATTTGCTAAAAACTCAAAGAACAAGCATGAAAAAAAAAAGATAAAAACTATTAAAACTTGAACAAAAATGACATGAGAAGGCTATGTACAACCTGGAGAGATTTTGTAGGTTCCATGTGATCCATAATTCTTCAGTTGTGTTGATTATAGGCCTTGAGCCTTGATATATTGACCAGTGGAAAGGCCTCTCCTTTTAGCGTCTCTAATCCCACAACACCCCAATTTAGCATTGTTTTAACTTGATAAGGTCCTTCCCAGTGTGGAAGCCATTTTCGTCTGACTTGTATTTTGGATTTTACATCTATGTAGAAGAACTAACATGCCTGGCTCTATTATGTTGTTCCACAGATTCTGATCATGTGCCTCCTTCCTCTTCATTTGAGTCTCTATTAATTGTTTTGCAGCATTTAAACGAATCTCTTCCACTTTATGCAGTAGTCCAAGCCTCTGAGAGACACCACAATCTTTCTTTCCCTACATGAAAGCTACTTTTGGTGATCCATGTACAAATTCAAAGGATTCAATAGGCAATATCCCATAAACCAGTTGGAATGGAGAGTAGCCAGTAGCCTCTTTGTAAGCTAACATGTATGCCCATAGGGTACCTTGATAAGCAATGCCCCAAGAAGTGGGTTGTAACATACATTCTTTCTTTAACATGGAAATTAATACCTTGTTTGTGGATTCTGCCTGTCCATTAGCTCTTGGATAATAGGCACAAGAGGTCCTATGGAGAATTTTGTACTTGTTGAAAATTTCTTGTAGCACTTTATTCACAAAATGAGTACCTTGGTCTGTACAAATTTCAAGTGGACATCCAAACCTACAAATGATGCTACTATAAATGAAATCATCAACAGTTTGAGCAATGCAGTCAGGGTAGGTAATAGCTTCAGCCCACTTTGTCACATAATCTATGGCGATCAATAGATACTTCTCTCTTTTTGGAATCGATGAAAGGTAGATGGGCCCTACAAAATCTAGCCCCCACTTCTCAAATGGTTGCCAAGAAGTGGAAATAATCAAAGGGTTGTGCCTCTGCTTTGTTGGCTTGGGTCCACACCTCTGGCAACGTCACATGCCTTCCCCCATTCATCTGCATCTTTGAATAATGTAGGCCAGCATAAACCACCATCAAGGATTCTCTGACTCATAATATATCCTGGAAGGTGCCCACCACCTGTTCCTTCATGTGCAGATTGAAGGACTTCCCTTCACTTCTTCTTCTTCCATGTACTTCCTAAACATGTTGTCCTTTCTCTGCCTATATAATTTATCTTCAATGAAGGTATAAGGTCTGCTCTTGATTAGCAGTCTCTTTCTTTGCATAGCACTTGCCTTCTCTGGATACACTCCAGTTTTAATGAAATTCTTGATATCATAATACCAATCTTGAGCTTGTACAGCGAATAGATTAGCATCTGGAAAATTGTCATTGACTCCAATTGCTTGATCCATTATATTGATCTTGGATAGGTGATCCTCCATGACATTTCTTTACCTGGTCTATGGACTACAAAAAAATAAAACTCTTGGAACAAAAGTAGCCACCTCCATATCCTCCGAGTTGCTTGTGGCTTATTCAATAAATACCTGAGTGGTTAATGATCAGTGATGATAACAAACTTCACACCTAGCAAATAATGACGAAATTTTTGTATGGCGAAAACCATTGCTAGAGCTTTCCTTTCTATTGTGCTATAATTTTTTTCAGCTTTAGTCAAAATTGGACTAGCATAATGAATAGGCCTCTCAAGTTTGAATTCTTCACTATGTTGAGCCAAGACTGCACCCACTGCAAATGCATTGGCATCTACATGCACATGAGAAGTATTTAACCAATCTGGGGTGATAAGAATTGGTGCAGCCACCAATTTAGACCTTAATGTCTGATAAGCATTCTCTTCTTCCTCTTCCATTTAAAGGGTACTTCTTTACCTGTAAGTCTAGCCAGTGGCCTGGCTATCTGTGCATACATTTTTATAAACCATCAGTGGTACCTAGTATGCCCCAAGAAGCTTTGAATCTCTTTAGGAGATTTGGGTTTAGGCAACTTTAGTATAGAAATAATTTTATCAGGATCTGGAACCATACCTTTAGCCGACACCACATGTCCCAAGAGGCTTCCTTTTATCACGAGGAAATGACATTTGTTTGGGTTTAGCTTTAGTTTTGTCTCCATGTATCTCTTAAAAACATTATGCAGCTGTCGCAAGTGATGATCCAAGCAATCTAAAGGAGTCTCTTTATGAGATCCTGAAAATGAAGAAAAGTCATTCATAAAAATTCTAAGTGTTTTCAACAATAAGAGTCCAAAAATGAGATTAACAATTCTGTTAAAGGTGGCTGAAGCATATACATATATTCCCCAAGGTGTGAAAAAAGCAATCGTTTCACGATCCTCTAAGTGTATGGATATTTGATTATAGCCACTAAAGCCATCCATAAAGCTATATAATGCATGTCCAGCCACTTCTTCAATGACTTGCTTTGCAAATGGCATGGGGAATCCATCTGGAATGGTCACCTTGTTGAGTGCTCTAAAATCGACACAAATTCTGATTTTGTTGGTATTCTTCTTTGGTACTATAACCATAGGTGACAGCCATTCTAAGTGTTCCATAAGAATGATGATTCCTGCATCCTCCATCTTTTGTATCTCCACATAAAAAGCTTCAGCATATTTTCGGTTAAGTCTATAACTCTTTCCTCTTATTGGTTTGGCTCCATCAACCAAAGGGATTTTGTGCTCTCCATAATTGGCAGGCACTCCTTCTAAGTCTTTATAATGCCAAGCAAAAACATCTGCATAGTGGTTCAAGAAAGATTTTACCTTTTCAAGGAGCTCTGGGTGGCTCCACAACCAAGTAGCCACCAAAACTGAACGATTATTTTCTTGAGTGCCTAATTGTATTTCTTTGACAGGGTTTCTCTCTACCATGGTATCTTCATGCTCATCTCCAACCTTGTTTTCTTTCGCCAGCTTTTCATGCATTGTTGCATAAGCCGGAGTGTTCTCGATCTCAATATATTCTTCCTTGTCCTGCATCCATCATGCAGGGATTTCTTGAATTGGTAAAGAACATTCTTCACTAGTATGCTTTACCTTGTCTTTTAACTTTAGTAACTTCCTTCTCGATTGTTATTGCATCCTCCTCCAAGTTGTATTTGAGGGGTGTCTCCCTCCACCTTCCGTGGTCTGTGATGGGTTCTCCCAATCCATCAACTTGAACTTTATCCTCATTTTCATTATAACATTCCTCTGTGCAAGAATTATTAAGAAAAACTCCAAAACAAGAGGAAGAGTTTCTTGCTTGGAGCCAATTCAGAATATCTTCTTCTTCGTCGGACTCTACTTCTTCGTCGGACTCTACTTGGGGTTGGTCCTCCATTTCTGGTTCCATGCAAATGCCAATTGATTGCACCATGATGGTGTTCCCTTGATGATCTGGGCCCTCCTCTAAATGTATCTGTCAGTTCCTGCCCTTTCTTTTGTACCCACATAGTGTCTTTATCCCAATCATGGATGACACTTGCATGCCTCAACCATGGTCTTCCAATTAAGAGGGGAAATCCATCCTCCTTCCACCTGGGGCAGTCTTAATACCACAAAATCCAGAATGAAGAGATTACCTTGTACTTCCAGTGGAACTTTTTGGGATCACTCCAAAGGGCCTTACTTTGCTTTGATCTTTTTGGGATCACTCCCAAGGGCCTTACTTTGCTTTGATCTACTAAAGTAACAATGAAATCAACAGGCCTTGAAGGGTGTAGTCCAATCTTTTCCATTGTGTGTTCAGGCATAATTCCTCTATGATGATCTCTGCAGTATTTCCATGCTGGAATTGATTTTTGAATGCATCTTTCATTAAGTCCCAAGTGGTGAAATGGTTCTCAACAAACTAGCTGAACCATTTATCTGCTAACCCCTCTAATGTGGCAAGGAAGAGTATCGAAAAGGCATCCTCTCTTCCCATTAAGCCTCTAGTTTTGCATAGTGCTAAAAACCTTCTAATATGCTTGTCCGGATCTTCTTGAGCTAGGCCTTTGAAAGAAGGAAATTTTATATTTAATTTTGATAGTAGGGTTTCTAAGTCTACCTAACCTACCATGCTCTTTACTGATGAAGTTGACGAAAGTGGACTCGAGGATCTTCTAACAGCCTTCCTTTTTGTTTGCTTGCAGGTGACCCTCAATGTTTGGGACTGGGTTGCGGTCATGGGCTGTTCATAGTCCTTTTATTATGAGATAATTGATAAGAATATTTACCTCTTAACTCAATGAAGTAGCATTGTAGTACTGTCGACACTTGACTTCTTCCACACTTTGCACTTGGATTCTCCTATGGTCAAATCTCTTTGGAGTCCCACCGTACGTGCCAAATTTTGTTGGGGGATTCTTGGACAAGAAGGGATTTGAGTGTTTGTAGAAGAAAAGGGAAAGACAAGAAGAAAAAATCACACTAGAAGTCTCTGTCGATTGATTATAAGGAGACAAATACAATGGTGATGCATAATACAATCCAATAATACAACTTAATGCTTCTGTGCAAAATCCCACAAAGTGCTCAATCACAAAATACTAAATGCCCAAGGGTCTTGTTGTTGCCGGCCTTCTTTGCACCAGACCTCCACCTTCTCCAAGCTTGCACTTGTGTATACCTTGCACCAAGCTTCCAATAAGGGGGAGGGTTGAAAACCTTCTGTCGGCACGCGCACAGCTTCAATGAGACCTTGGGATCCTTGGGGTGAATAGCTTAGCCCTTCTCTGTACACTTCCTTGGTCACTCTTTATGCACACCTTGCACTACCTTCTCTACGCCGCACAGTGTCTTGCACTTCTCTCTTGCTTAGGTTAGACTATGCTCACCTTGCTTAGTCTTTCTTAGTCCAAGAATAGTCCTTTCCTTGCTTCGAGTGTCGATTCACGTATGCTCCTAACTGCAAGAGTATCTTGGTGCTCACTTTGATGTTCCAAGATTGTCTCCTTAAGTGGTAGCCAACAAATCCATGTTTTGTCCTGTAGTGACTTTAGACTTAAAACAAAATTTTAATTGGGAGGATCATACTTTCACTTCTACATACATTGCCGCTTCACATACCTTCACATTTTGTCTTTTAATTCTTCATTTGTGCATCTAAGAGAGGGTTCAATTGAACCTTCCCAAAAACTTTAGAAACACTTTTGAACCTTAAGAAAATTAGAGAAATACCTCTGCAACCTGCAACCAACTTTCTCCAATTTACCCTTTGTGAACCCATTAATTGTGCACTACCTGTGCACTTTGATACCTGAACTTTGAACACTTTGACTTCACCTATGTTGATCTTTGACCTTGAACTTGTTGATTTTGACCACTTGGACTTTGATCTTTTGACTTGGATTGTAGTTGACTTTGACCAATATGACTTTTATGGCTCAACACTCCTAAAGAGGAAAATAAGTGTTTTGGTTTTCCTAAGTATGTCCACACACATCACTACCAGAATATACTAGCAAGTTGATAGGGTATTGACCAAGTATTATAATGTCTCCGCTAAGATCACCAATGCCCAAACATTGGTGTAGAACCAAGGATGAGTATTGTAACTAACTAAACTTTTCGGACCGTCATGTACTAGAGAGATGACTCTCCTCTCAATCTCAATATATAGTCACTCACATCAACGAGGACCTCATTGTAACTAGAGACCACAAGTGCATGTGTGATCTCCCCCTCTTCTTTAGCACCTTCCACTAGAGTCCACTAGTGGTAGGTGTACTCGCCACTTAAGTCTCTCTTGACTCAAGTTAAGTCATGTTAACTTTACTTTGAAGGCTCTAAAACTCTTTGGGCAAAACTCTATCCCCATGCTCTACATGGGGAATAACCAAGACCTCCTCCTCCCCATCCTTGAAACTTAACCACTATGCTAAGAGGATTACTCGTTTAAGAGAGCACATGAACCTATGCTTAAGTATGATCTCGAGATCTTGATAATAAATACAAGTGACCAAATGGTGTCCGATTTCTGATCTGTCAGAACCAGCCGGACACTCAGATCATAGACTTTAGTTTATAACAAGTGTATTCTCTCTCACACATATACACAAAAAAAAAGCATGAACTCATAAAAAGCTGAGTTCGCTGAGCTTTTGTCACTGGATTAAATATGAAGAGCAAGACTCGGCTATAATGAAGCCTGGGACCAGAAAGAAGCCAAATGAAAGGAGAAAAGAAAATAAGAACAAGGACAATATTGCATTCAAGGTTCGCAGAATCTCATGTACTGAAAAGCATGTCAACAGAAACAGTTGGTGTTATGACTTGTATATAGAAAAAGGCAATTTAAGACACTGAGGCAACATGCACACATAACCACCACAAGATTTACTAATGCATCAAAACATATCAACAACTATGGTCCCTGATCATATCTGCACCATGATTACAACCAATGCTAGCAAATTCCAGTTCTAATCTTTTATCATAAATGTCTACTTCCAAACCAAAAAGAGATTGAAATATTTTTAGATCTAGGAAAGCACAAGAATCACCATGTGAAGTACGATTCATCTCAGAATAAGTTTTGGGATAAATACCACCACGAAAAACATCATTGTCTAAATACATCAAATAAGAACAAGGACAAAATTGCATTCAAGATTCGCAGAATCTCATGTACTGAAAAGCATGTCAACATAAACAGTTGGTGTTATGACTTGTATATAGAAAACGGTAATTTAAGACACTGAGGCAACATGCACACATAACCACCATAAGATTTAATAATGCATCAAAACATATCAACAACTATGGTCCCTGATCATATTTGCACCAATGATTACAACCGGAAGGAGGTCAAACTCAAACTTATATTTGATCATATAATCACCTCTCTGTACATTCTTTCAGAAAAACTTCCCGCTCAGTATCCTCAAACACATTAAATGTCACATAATACCAGCTGAAGAGCTGATGAACAGCTTGCTTCTAATGTGCACTTCCAGTCACTGAAAAATTATATCCAGTGATATATCGATTATTGACAAGATTAACTTCAAAAAACTTTGTCAGAATAAATGCAGTAATTGAAGTGCCCTCACCTTGTTCTCTTCTGAACTGCTCCTGATTCTGCTCAACGTGATCTGCAACCTTGTTCTAAGCTGATTTGATGTTTGTTGCATTGCTTTGCAAGAGCCAAACAACGGTAATAAAGTATCATAAGATCCTTCCACAATACAATCCGAATCAAAACCACACCAAGTCCATTCAAATCTACATTATTGCCAATTTCCAGTGGTAAAAGAATGCAAAACCCACACAACGCCATCTGCAGCCATTGTGGCCTTGAAGCCATGCAGGATCCACCTTTCTAATTTACAAGCTGCTTACAAGCTGCACATAGAATCGTCATCAACTTTAGATGGTGATGGAACTCTCAGCTCGCGAGGAGACAATGGAAGGGGATGGACTTGAAAATAAGGATGTTTCAATGCATCAACAGCTGACAAACGAGACTCTGGATCATAAGCTATGAGTTTGCTCAGTAAATCATGTGCTTCTTCTGAGCCTCCTTTTACATGATCCTTTAAGGAATAACCATTTCTGTCATCAACAAATGTTATCTTACCATAATCAGGTAAGCCAGAAACACCAGGCCAGCATTTTTCATTTGGATTGCCCAATACATGAACTATTCGGCTGAGTTGGTCAATATCAGAACAACCTGGGAACAGTGGCTTTCCTGAAAGTAACTCTCCAAACATACAACCAACAGCCCACATATCAACGCCCATACCATAAGTGGTTGCACCATAAAGAAGCTCAGGAGCCCTGTACCATCTTGTACCTATGCAACCTGTATAATCCAAGGTTGCATCTTCCCTATAGAAATGAGTTTCGCTACCAAACTCTGCACTATTCTCGGAAACTGCATGATCGAACGGAAATGAGTAGTGCCTACCCGGAGTCCACTCAAACCTGGGGAAATGTTCTTGTGACCAGTTTGCCTCCATATTAGGACTTGGCCAGTCCTCTTGTTTAAAATTGCCTTCTGCAACTAATTCAGCCCCGGAGTCCTCAGTGAAAAAAGAGCGAGACAAAGCATTCTGATCATCTATTAAAGAATGCAGCCTTTTGGAATTCACAGCGGTTTTCACATTATCCACTTGGCAATCACCCTCAATCCCAGATTCGACAACATGTTGTTCATGACCATGGAAAGCAGCATTCCCACCAGTGCCACTATCAGTTGCATTGCTCCCCTGCAATAAAGGCTCCTCATAAACTGGCAACAATTTTACTGACTTCTCAGTATCCTGAACCATGACTAGGGAGCTTTCCTGACCTGCAACATGCACATCAACAAAGTGAAAATAATGATTTTGGTATACCAATTTTGAACTGAAATCTAAAGCAATTATAAAGCTTTGACCATGACCAGACTTTCACAGAGAATTAATAATGGACATCTTAAGGGAAAAGACACCTAATCTGTTATCCACATTAATTGAAGATAAGTGAGAAAAATGGTACTGGAAACCCTTCTCTCACTTTGCATCTCTGCTATGCCTTTGGTGAAAACTGGCGACTGTGGTATATCCTCATCCTCCATATCCAGTCTTTGTCCCAAAGATTCCTTGTGGAACGTAGCTACCACATCTGCAATCCTCCTTTTGTCCCTTGGTTCAGGTGATTCAGACGACTCCCTTTGGATAGATGCTTGCTCATGGAAATCATAAACATGAACACCATCATTGACCATTGACAGTGATGATACATTGCTATGAGACCCAAGAACTCGAGCTTGACCAAAATCAGCAATCTTTAAAATTCCTGAAGCAGAAATGAGCATGTTTGATGGTTTGAGGTCACGATGTAGAAAACCTTCAGAGTGACATGAAGCAACCCCCTTCAAGAGTTGCATCATCCATCCTTTCACTTCTGCTTCAGAATAAATGTCTTCTTGTTTCATTGCATCAAAAGTGGGCTTTGATTCCTCGTCATCCAGACTTCCAGAATCGCCATTTGCATCTTCTTCAACAATCTGGTTGGTGGAACCAAATTGCTTTGGATGTGAATCTGCCAAATGCCTAGCAATTTTACCGTTCATCCCAACCTCTGAAAAGGGGATGTTAAAGTGAGATTTGTCACAGCCAATGCTACCTGAACTGACATCACAATGAAAAGAAGCATCCAACCCGTCCTTCCCTGAGAAAGCTGCTGCCCATGACTGTGACCTTGCTTCCATGTCTGAGACATAATCCATCTGACACAAGCTTCCTTCTATGTAAGGATCAGCTGCTTCTTCATCGGGAAAGTTCTCTTGGGCATTTGGAGATGAAGGGTGGAGTTGTTTTCTCCGTCTCCTTATGACAGCCGAGAGATCAGAAAAAAGAAACTCAAGTACAAGAACCACTGAATCTTCTGATAGCCAGAGGTATTCAAGAAGCTGTACGACATGGGAATGACCGAATAGACTGCTGAGCGCGTCAATCTCCCTACAAGCACTCTGATAATCATGGACCTCTTTCAGCGCCACCTCCAATCCATCTGACTTTCGACATGCTCTGTAAACATCTGCGTATGATCCAGATCCTATGTGACCTAGTATCTGATACTTGGTTGTCAACTCCGCATTGTCATGGATACTCCAGCTTGCCATCAAAGATCGCCCCAAATGCCCGTGCGTATGCGCGTGATATGTTTATAGGGCTGACGATTGTTGTCGTCGAAGGAAAAGAGAAAACACTTACCGATCTACGCCCATGGATGGACTCTCGAGACAGGGCAATAGATGAACAGAATCTAGATCTTACAACTCCATGGCTATGGTGAGTTCGACGATGGACGACTTGCGGTTAAATTTTTTTCTCACTTGGAAAATGTCACAATGTTTTTTTAATCTTTGCATATTTGCAATGATTCGCTCTACATGGAAATAGCGGGGGAATGTTTAAAGGGAAGCTCTTCATAGAACAATTTTCATTTTATGACGAGAGATGATCTTCTTTCATCATGTGGCTCATGTTACGTTTCTTTTTGCTAGTAGTAAATATGTGTATCTATTTTTACTTTTGAGTGAAAACAAAAATTTCACCAACTAGAATGAAATTTCTATGAGGTACAGTAGTAGGTAAGGACCATAAGGATCTACAATCATGGAGATGTGCCAATCACACATGCATAGCACATGTTTCAAACTTCAAATCAAGAAGGTGAAAAGAAGCTAGGTGGCCTAGGAAAGCGGGGACTATAGGAGGCGAAATCGTCTTTCGACATGGTTTTGTGTTTCTTTATTTGCCATTCATGTAATGATCGAAATACTTTTTTTTTAATGGAGGTTCAGCAAGCGCCTATTCCCCTGAACTTTAACTTTGAAAGAACAATTGTACATATGAATGGGCATAGTACCCGCAGGACCCCTTGTATCCCACAAAGTAGGGGTTAGACAAGGTCACAACTGGTTACAAGTGGTTTAGACTAGCCAAAGTCATTACATGTCTAGCTCGGGGGTTGAACACATGACCTCCACCTTAAGAGGCTAGTGCTTAACCAACCCACCTGCGGAACATGGACATGATCGATATACTTTCTATCACTCACAAAGTAATGAATTAAGCTTCAACCTCTCATGCATATTTTTCAAGAGGGATCCTTTTTCTAGAATCTTGCTCTCCATTTATTGTTTGGTCTTAGTCTCTCCTTGCAAATAAGAAATGCATATGCTATAAAGGTAAGTATGTGTATCCTCATGCAAACATTCACAAAACATGCATTTATTTTGCCTTCCTACATCTTCCATAAAGACATAGACCTTATTATTTTTATATACAAAATCTGAGATTATAGCATTCCCAAAAGAGAAATGCTTCCAAGTAAAATACATGGATGAAGAATATGCCTAGATTTACTCAAGACCTCCCCATGCATAATCATCGAGCAATCCAATGCACCCCTCGTTTCATACCATATATGAGGTACCTGAATTTCTTAAAAGAGATGCTCAAGGATTTTTCTCATGAGTTTAGATTATTCATAAATTATGTTGTATCTCCTCTAGAAATATATCAAATTCTACAAAAAAATCATGTTCATATCCCTCAATCTTTTAGGAAAAGTCATGCTTTCATATCTAATTTCAAGCATAATCATTAACTTTACCATTGACAGTATGATATGTATCCTCCTTCGAACTTCCAAACACCAAGTTTCCTAATGTGAGCCACAATGACCAAACCCTCTATTTAGAAAAAATGGTTTGTTGATTCATTCACCCTTGCATCTCTATTTTGATGAAGAACATTGATTTATACGTAGAAGAACTAAAATCAAAACTTCAGCCTAGAAATTCCACATTGTTCATAGTCACAAGGTGATAACTACAATGTCAACAAAGAAGTATGTTTGTGCTTCAGAAATTCTTCAAGGATTTTAG
Source organism: Ceratopteris richardii (assembly GCA_020310875.1). Taxonomy (NCBI): domain Eukaryota; kingdom Viridiplantae; phylum Streptophyta; class Polypodiopsida; order Polypodiales; family Pteridaceae; genus Ceratopteris; species Ceratopteris richardii. The sequence goes on from CM035425.1 coordinate 31,689,409, forward strand.
ATATCTTAATTCTCCAGGTCCACTTTCATGAAATCAGCCTCACCTTGGAGTGTAAAATGGCACATGCAATGTCTTTGAGAAGCCTAAAAGAATAATCAACCTCATCAACCGCAAGTTTCAGACAATAAAACACACATATAGTCCTTATGATCAAATAGCATTGCTATGTTCCACAGGCCTGTGTGAATACTAGAGTGGAGGATCCATAGACACATTCATGGTTGTGGGCCCAGTCTGAAGCCACCCTTACACACTCTACCAATAGAAATTTCATGTTTCTTAGAACACTAGTTCTTAAATGTATTCCCCTTCCTTTTTTGAAGCTTGTTCTTTGTCTTACTTGCAAGAGAACGAGGATTACGACCACCACATGCTAGAGAGATGACTCTCCTCCCAACCAAATGCCTCTATATATAGCTCTCTCCAGGGGACTACCTTCTTGGGCAGGTGGATACTAACCAGCCAAGTGTCAGCCATGTAACTACATGTGCGCCAAGTGTCCAGTGGATGCTTCTAGAAGGTTCTAGAGCTCTTTGGGCAAAATACTCTTCCCATGTACCTCATGGGGATTGAACCCAAGACCTCGTCCTTCACATCCTTGAGACTTAACCACTAAGCTAAGTGGTTCACTTGTTCACAAGAGCACAAGACCTCCTAGTAAGTCTAAACTCGAGATCTTTGGTCATACACACGGATGACCAAACGGTGTCCGATTTCAGATCTGTCTGAACCGGCCAGACCCTTGGATCATAGACTTACTTTATTACATTCTTCCCCCCTTGGAAAATATTTTCGTCCTCGAAAATAGAGCTATATACATACTGTAGGCAACCCCCGAGCCTCATGTTCTAAAACTGGAAGAACATGATCATGTTCTAGAACTGGAAGAACATGTCTCATCTCTGTGGTGGCATCCCTGCCCAAATGATTCAAAACACTATCCAGGTTTGCACTTTGATAAACGGGACAAAGTACAAACTAGTGAAGAATAATAAGGGTGGATCTAATGACATCCCTGGCTAATTCACAGTTTCTGGATGTGCGATCTAGGCACAAACATGTGAATTAGGTGGATTCAAATTACTAGTCCATTTCTAGGCATAATTGGTGCATGGGCTTAGTAATGAAGGTGGGATTCTTTATCCCTCGCAAGACTTTGAGAATTCTTGATTCACTTGAATTTGTTTTGGAGAACTTGAAGTTTGGTTGTCCCATACATCTAACTTTAGATGTCTGTATGATGGTTTACTTTTATCTAACAGTTACTTGATTTTTTCACTCGACTAGAGGACTACTTTGTCCTTATGAGTTTAAAAATCCTTTGTAAACTGTAGGAGAAAGTTTACCATTTCGGTGGAATCAACCATACTAACTTCACCAATTCAAATTCAAAATGAAAATTGTCTAACTTAGGACTTTTTTCAAAGACTTTTAACTGAAAGTTCTTGGGAATTGTCAATCTGATGAGCAATTCCTAACTTCCCTATTCTAGAGTATACTGGACTCCAGGAAATCATTTATGCTATAACTTGAAGCAAAATCAAATGAATAAGTCTACTTAGACTTATCATCTTTTGAAGATTGAAAAGGTTCTTGTACATAACATCTATCTAGGATGTTCAAGTTAGTTATCTAATTCTAACCGGCTATCCCTGGTCTTTTGCAAAAAGAAATCAGATACCATATCTGAGTCAATTCCAAAAGATTTGGAAAGCGGAAAGAGATAACTAAGACTTTGTACAACCAATTCAAACTTCGCACATACATAAACTTGCTATGAGTCAAAGTCTAGTTGACTTAGGACTTTAACTTCTCAACGATCTATTTCAATAAGATATTGAAGCATTGTCTTTATCTTTAAGAGAAATAAGCTGGATTCTCAAAAAGATACAAAGAAAACCAAAAACATCATCCAACCACAAGATACTAGTGTGGTAACCAACATCAGTGTGTCGACCCACTGAGGTTACGCTGATGAGTTTTGTATTCAAATAATGCTTCACTTGAGACTAAGTTCAGATCACATTCAATCTTTTTGACTCCGTGATGCAATTCTTGTGCATTTCTTTGAGTCTAAAAGAGTGAATTTATCAAGTTACACTAGGAACTTGATACTTGACTTAGTCAATTGAATCTTTAGTTGAAAAGATCAACTCAAAGTAAAAGTCCAACTTCTTTCAGAAATTTATCAAATATTTCTGATCAATAACACTTAAGCTTGAAGTGTCTTAAGAAGATCTTGGAAGTTACTTACTTCATATCTTCAGTTTCCTTAATCTTGAAGTTACCTTGAAGTATCGTAAGATACTACTTTCATCCTTTACGAATTAAACTTTTCTTGAAGTCTTAATTCCCTTGAGGATGAAACCTAACTTCAAAATCCAAACTAGGACTAAAAGATAATCATCATCCCACGGTCCGATGTCCCATTCCATCTTTTCTACATCAATCTGAGTATAAAATCTGGTGTCCCATACCACCCTATTTTATATTCACATTAATGTGTGGGTGATTCTTATCCTAAAGTCTAAACATCTCTTGATAGAGTACCTTATTTCTTCAATTCTTTTACAAGAATTGGAAGTTTCAGGCATTACCTCTAACTAGATTTTCCTAGGTTTTGATTCCTTCGCATGATCACCTCATAATCATGTGCTTTGCTTTGGAAACTTGAAAACCTCTTAACAGAATATCAATTCTTCTTTACTGGGGTTTTCAAATGAAAACCAATCAAAATTCCAAGTACTTGAATTTTCTTGAATTCAAGTTCAATTGGTTTACCCTTGACCAATTTTGTAGCGACAAGAGCTTTTGACTTCTTGTCTTTTAGATTCCTTTCTTTACTGTTGCTTTAGGTACCTACCCCGGGGACTTTATTTAGGAATCTCTTTACTGCTTAAGTCTTAAGCATCCGCTCATGCTTTCTGGATTTGTACCAAAATCCCTTTAAGGATAGGTAAACACTTATGTTTTACCTTCCATAGACTTAATTACCATTTTCATGGTTGCAGACTACATTCTTGGAATTTCTTTACTCTGTTCAGACTTGGAACAACTTTTTTTTTCACAGTTTTCCATCGAATAAATGGAACTTGAGTGAATAATTCCCAAAAGGAATTTTATTGCCAATACTTGGGCAATCTACAAAGTAGTTCTAATCGCACATTACTTGGACAATCATGGCCAAGATTGATCAAGTCTGGTTGATCTTGCGATAAAAATAAAGACGTAGTCTTTATCTTTAAGATCTCTTTAACTATCTTTAAGCTTCTTTGCTTACCTGCAGGATTTTAGAGATCTTTCCCTTTACACAAGTCCAAGCATTTTCTAATGCTTTTCAGATTCCAAAGCTAAGAATCTTTGATATACCTTAAGGTTATATCACTTATTTGGACTTAAATACCAAAACTAGTGGTTAGGGATTTGCTGGGAACTACTTGCTATAAAACTTCTCTTGAAAGATGCTAGTCTCACATCTGGGGAGATTTTGCTTTCAAGAACTTTTTGATTCCTATCAAGTAATACTAGGCTATAATTTGAAGCAAAATGATTCATCTTGGAATTTTTTGCTTTCCAGTCTAATGATTCATCTTGGAATCGTTTGTAAAAAGAATATTTGAAAGAACTTCTTTCAAATAATATCCAAAAAATTTACTGATTCAATTGTATTCATTTCTTGAGTATCAAACTAGAGACGAAATATCACCTTTGCCAGTATGAAAGTTTAAGTTAAACTTCCATTTATGTGATATCGACTTCTATTCTCGAGTTTGATACAAGACTTATTATTATTGGTCAATCTTCAGATGTTACTAGAGTCCTTTAAACATATTTCACCAATCAAAATTATGTTTAAAGTCCAAGCATCTATTGATGATTGATCCAATAGTAATGTTACTGTGAACACAACTTTGAACTTTATAACTTGTTTAGGAGAAGTTCATGGATTCAAGATCTATTTCTTGGAACTTTCTACTCCTAAATAAAAAGTTCATACTTGCTTCAAGTCTTTAGGAACTTATATTATTTCCTAAAGATTGCTTAGTTAGTTGCATCATTTACTAGAGATGCAATTATAGAACCTAACATCCTTTTATTGATATCAAGGATCAATTGATGTTGAGGTTTAACCTTTGATTTTCATCACTCCTTGAGATGAAATCAAATAAAAATTTATAAAAGCTTGGTACCTTTATATCTTGGCAAAATATTTATATCCTAAAGAGATTTTGCCTTCATCATTCCTTGGACCTATCATATAATATGAATTTATATATATTTTGGGAGGAGTTCATGAATCAATTAAGATCCTCTACTTGGAACATCTTCCTTCCCAAAACTAAATTCATCTTGAACATAGTAGGAGAATGATCTCACATGAAATAGAAGGCTTGACTATTTCGTATCTCTATTGCAAAAAGTCACTTATCGAGGTTTCATCATGAGATATAAATCTTGAAACCACAAGAAACTTCTTTAAAACTTTCAAAATCTTCTAAATAGAAGAGTGCTCATGGAACTTTGGAAATATAGTTGATGTTCTCATCCAACCTTGGGATGCTTGAGAAGTTACATAAAATATATAACTAATCAACTAAAACTTTATCCGCATGACTTTCTAAGTACATCCAGGACTTAGAGTCATCATACATCACAATAGAGTTTGCAAGTAATTAAATTTTCTTGGTCATCAAGGAAATTTATTACTTAACCTTCTCTTAGTGCTTACTTATACCTAGCAAGACATCTAACATACTTAATTCTCATTAAGTATTTATGTTTGATAGTAGAGTATCGACTTGGGAAGAAATTGACTAATTACTTGAGTTGCAAACTAGAACTAGTATGTCTTTGCAACTAACTAGTCCTTGGTCTTCCCTAATGTCAAACTGCGAGCTTTACAAAGTAAGCTAAATACTAAGAGAGTACATTTTCATATCTACTTGCAAACAGCATTCCATTCTTCCATGCAAATGCATGTATCTACATGCAAAAGCATATGCTCACATGCGTATGCATGCATGTTCTTTGCATGCCCAAAAAATAATACAACAATCATGCATGAACTTGATGCACGATTTTTTCTTGTACTAAGAATGTATATCATGCAATCCTGATGCATGTATATCCTTACCTTTGTCCTAATGCACTATGATATAAAAACATACCCTTGAAGTGCAATAGAAAACTTACTCAATGGAAAGGAAATATGTATTTAAACTACCAAAATACATTCTTTGATGCCAATGCAAGAGAACGAGGATTACGACCACCACATGCTAGAGAGATGACTCTCCTCCCAACCAAATGCCTCTATATATAGCTCTCTCCAGGGGACTACCTTCTTGGGCAGGTGGATATTAACCAGCCAAGTGTCAGCCATGTAACTACATGTGCGCCAAGTGTCCAGTGGATGCTTCTAGAAGGTTCTAGAGCTCTTTGGGCAAAATACTCTTCCCATGTACCTCATGGGGATTGAACCCAAGACCTCGTCCTTCACATCCTTGAGACTTAACCACTAAGCTAAGTGGTTCACTTGTTCACAAGAGCACAAGACCTCCTAGTAAGTCTAAACTCGAGATCTTTGGTCATACACACGGATGACCAAACGGTGTCCGATTTCAGATCTGTCTGAACCGGCCAGACCCTTGGATCATAGACTTACTTTATTACATTCTTCGATGCACAAGGATCTTTTTAAAATCAAGTCTTTCCTTAATGCAAACTAATGCTTGGAATGAGAAATGGATTAATTCATTATTCTAATCTAGACTTAATCAATTGAAATCTTGGCTATTTCAATGTGCATCTAGGATTAAGTGTAGAATAATGAAAACAAGATAAATCAAGCATTAAGGCCAAGCAAGAACTGGAAAATACTTAGCTCCACATAGAGCTACGTCCTTCCCTTGATCCTTTGGAAGAGCTATTCTCTCAAGACTTTGGTCCGAATTCAAAGTAGGTTTGACTTTGATTACCAAACGCCTCCGGATCTTCACTCCACAACTCCACTTCCATCAAACTTTGCTTAAAACTTTAACTTTCTTCAGCTTGAACCACCACAGATATGTACTCGGGTTCGGTTGGGGAAATAAGCAAACTCCAAAGGTTAATCAAAATGAGATGATCTCGGCTCGGGATTAGCAGAGCAGAGATATGATTGAACTGTATAAGATATGCAGAGAAAGATATCACGATAAACCTTTACTTCAGTGGATAAGGCTCTGTGGTCCCTCTGCAAGGTCGCGGGATCGATTCCCGGCGTCCACCTGATGTAGCTTGAACTTTTGGATAGCGTCTGCTTCAGCGCCAACTGATCATAATAAGATACATTCTCCATGATGGTCGCGAGAACGTCTGTGGCCTTATGGATAGGCGGAATAACTTCAGACCAGAGGTCGTGTGTTCGAGCACCCGCGGACCTACAGCACAGAGAATTACCCTTTTGATCTCCTGATTGGGATCTTCTTCAGCGCAGACTCCCGTCAATGGACTGTGTTCGGATGTTTCATCACGCGGATGATGATGCTCTTGTGGATAGAGCGGTGCGCTCCTAACAGGGGGGCGGGAGTTCGAATCCCTCGCTGTAACTCAGTACTGATTTCTCCTTTTAAGCTCCTTATGAAGTCTTCTTCAGCGCTGGTCATGTATAAAATCAGCTACTCTCGGAGTGACTTCGCGAACGCCTGCTAGGCCGTATGGATAGAGCAGCGTCCTCTGAACGGGGTGACGAGGGTTCGAATCCTGTCGCTCACAGCAGAGATCATGTTTTTGGCGCTTTTAGCGTTGTGCCCCTTCTTCTTTAGCGTGAATTATTCTGCACATGTATTGGCGCCATTCGACGTTGAGTACCGCGAGCGCATGGGGCTTCTGGATACGCCAGAACTCTCCAAATGAGAGGTTCTGGGTTCGAATCTCCTGCGAGCTAGCGGCAGAGATGATCCCTCACATTTTCTTACTCATAAGCCCTCGCAGGGAGAGGCGTCAAGAAACGATGAGTGAATTCGTATCCGAAGATAATGAACTCCTATATGAAGATGATGATGGACTTCTCAAGGTCACCATGGAAACTCAACCTTGAGCTCTGATACCAATGCAAGAGAACGAGGATTACGACCACCACATGCTAGAGAGATGACTCTCCTCCCAACCAAATGCCTCTATATATAGCTCTCTCCAGGGGACTACCTTCTTGGGCAGGTGGATACTAACCAGCCAAGTGTCAGCCATGTAACTACATGTGCGCCAAGTGTCCAGTGGATGCTTCTAGAAGGTTCTAGAGCTCTTTGGGCAAAATACTCTTCCCATGTACCTCATGGGGATTGAACCCAAGACCTCGTCCTTCACATCCTTGAGACTTAACCACTAAGCTAAGTGGTTCACTTGTTCACAAGAGCACAAGACCTCCTAGTAAGTCTAAACTCGAGATCTTTGGTCATACACACGGATGACCAAACGGTGTCCGATTTCAGATCTGTCTGAACCGGCCAGACCCTTGGATCATAGACTTACTTTATTACATTACTCTTCCATTAGGTTTGAAATTAAAAACACCAACTCACCAAACTAGAGGATCCCCTTTACCGTTCACTGTCAAGAACTTCACATCAGGTCGATGTGAACTACACATCAGGTCAATGTGAACTAGACATCAAGTCAATTTGTAGGTATTGAACCTTGGACCTTCAACCCATGTAACAATGTAATTATGGCACGCATTCCATTTTCTATAGTAAAGTTAATTTTTAGATTAAACATTTCCATGAATGTTGTCATCCTCATAGTCGTCTTGTTTTATTGAACCTTGATTTAGAATTGTAGCCCTAAGGTATAACAAAACTTTGTGTCATCTTCTTCATTACTAGATATATCAATGGATTTTTCATCATATAATGAAGGTTTACGAAGTTCCATTTCATGAATGGCCATCAGAGAACGTATGAATTGTACTCTTGAAGCTATATCAAGTAAAAGAAGTAAACTTTATGAAATTTCATCCACTTCAATGTAGGGTCGAAGTTTTATGAAGAATAAGTTATGTGTGATAGTATATCTTGTGTGTGCACATACAGTTATGTGGGGAACTCTTTATACCTCTTTAAGAAGTTTTTTTCCTTAGAGTTGTATATATGCACATAACCATAATGGCCTACTTACCTTTCAAATTACACACTTTTTTATATCATTATTGTGCAGGGTGTTGAGACACATTCTGTTGTAGCTAGATTTACCTCGAATTTTTAGTATATGCAAGTGATGAAGAGGATATAGGTTCTAGGTTTGCTTTGCTTTGCATTCCAACTCTCGTTACTACTTGCAACCATTACAAAAAGTCTTTGATGGGATGGAAAATATGTACATGCACTTGTCTTATTGCTTTTTTTCTCGAGTGTGTTGCTATCCCATACATTCACCCATGCAAAACAACTAAGGACACTTAAGATACTCTTGCCATATATTCTGAGAAAATAAACGAGTTTCATGTTGCTTACCTCACTTGGAAAGTGAATGTATGAATGAGGATGATTCTACGAATAGTTTTTTGACAATACCAAGAATTTGAAACAAAAAATATTGGTGCAAATGAGATTTTGCTAGATAAAGTCACTTTTCTAAATTAATGTTCTTAATGTCTCGATTGATTCCTATCATATATTTGCTTCTTCTCTTACTATAGTAAGAAAAAAAAAATCAATGGTAGACAATCAAAGAAAATAAGGATAAAAAGAAATAAAAAAAAAAAGTAGAAACAATTTTAGAAGTACTATAAAGTCAATGTTAATGATCATGTTATTAACAATTGTCTTAAATTGTGTAATGAAGAAACAAAGTAGAAAGAGGCTAGAATGGCTATTGCACATGCCTCTAGTTCTAAGATTGAGTTTTCCATGCTCATGGAGAATAAAAAATGGGAATTAACTACACAATGTAGATATGGTCACCATCTCATGATCATTTTAATTATGTTGTGGATTCAAGTGTTTGGTATTTTGATAGTGGCATAACCAAATATATTACCCCTGAGAATAAAATTTTCACTTCACTTTGGGAATAATAGCATATGGCAAAACGCCTTCTCTTATCCTATGGAGGGAGTTTGAAAGATTGTCCTTAATACGAACAACAATAACTTGATTGTATCAAATGCTTCATATGTTCCTGGGAGTGAAAAGAGCTTGCTATCTATAGTACTATTGGCCAAGTTTGGTTTGGTGGTGGAACTTGTTGAGGATAGATGTACAATTTATGATTTATTTGATGGAAAACGAATTTTTGCTTTTGATATTTTCATGGGTAGTATAAGCCCACAAATTCTATTTCACGATTTGCAAGCCATTTTAGATGCAAAACTATAGCATGCACAATTTTTCCAATTGTTTTTTGCTAATTTATTATGCCTTAAAAAAAATGATTTGAACTCTTTGCCTAGACTTGAGGGTGAAATGTAATGTTCTAACATTCCAAAGTTTGTACAGTGAAAGTCGAGCATAAATTGTAGCTTGTTCATGGTGATGTTTGTAGTCCTAATCAAATATCATTATTTGGTAATTATCTATACTTTGCAACTTTTATAGATAACTTTTTCTAGGCTCGATGCGTATATGTCTCAAAAAAAAAAAGTTTCAAAGTGTTTTTTTGCCTCAAATTTGTTGATATATTTTGGTAGTGATGTGTGTAAACAGACTTAGGATTATCAAGGCACTTTTTTCCCTCTTAAGGAGTTCCTTGGCTTTTATATACGCCTATAACCTAAATGGGTCACTTATCTTTGTACATTCACTTGGTAAAACATTCAATGTTAAGTTGTGCTTCAAGCTTCTTCTTCTTCTTCTTCTTCCTTGTGTTGTTTGTGTGCTTCCATAGACCTCAAATTTCAATGATCGCTATTAGAGTAGGTTTCCACTTCATCGAGTGCAACATGGACACCCCTCCAGTCACAGTCTTGAAATCACACGAAATTGGTGAGCATACTCAGGGTGATTAGGAGTTCAAAATGACTTCTCTATGTATCAAAATTTTGATCTGAGCCCGTTTTAGCCTCCAAATGCACTATCTAGCAACTATGCAGGCAATTTCTTCCTTTTGTGCCAAACATATATACAAGTTTTAGTTTTTCAATACAATCCCTCAAAGTCTGCTATAGGTTTAGGAGAGCTTAATAGGGTGTTTCTGTTCAAGTTATTGAGATACAATCATTTTTCTACATTAAGGTATTTAGTCATCGGCCATGGCTGAAAGGAATGATATATTCCTTATGTTGGTTGTTGAGGATAAGTTGGATGGTACTAATTACCCATTATGGGCATGCATGATGCGAAATGTATTGGTAGCAAAAGGGTTATGGAATATTGTGCAGGGTGTTGAAAAATGTCCTATTATAGTTCTTGATGGTGGTGTAGATGGCATTGAAGATGATGGCCTTCAAATTTGTGTTCTTGTTGTGGTTTTTACTCCACCTACCGCAAAGAAAACTTAGTTGTGATGGCAAAGATGCGTAGGCACATGCACACTTTTAAATAAAATTATTGAAGGTGATGCAGATGGCATTTAAGATGATGATCTTCAAATTTTTGTTCGTGATGTAGTTTCTACTCCACCTAATGTAGAGCAACTTTATTGGGATGGAAAAGATGCTCATGCATTGATAGCTTTGTCTGTCAGACATGTCATTATCCCTCACATTCACTCCTGCAAAACAACAAAGGATGCTTGGGAAACATTTACCACTTTATACCAAGCAAGAAACAAGGCTTGTATTGCTTAACTCCTATAAATAGCTGGAGAATGAGCATACGAATGAAGGAGATTCCATGGATAATTTTCTAAAGAAGACCAAAGATTTGAAGGAGTAATTGATTTTTGCTAATGAATTCATGCCACATAGTTCACTTGTGTAGATTGTTCTTAACAATCTTCCTGATTCATATCAGAGTTTTTCTTCTACTCTTTGATTGATAAAATGAAATCCAAATGCCTTAAAATTTGAGGACTTAGTCTCTATTTTGTTGCATGAAGATCAGTCTAGGCAAAACAAGTCCATTATGCATGTTCCAGAATAAGCTTTCCTAGCTAGCGAGAAGGGCAAATTAAAATCGAGCTCATTTACTAGTAAACAAAAATATTCCAATGTTGCACAATCGAAGAAGGAAGACAAAGATGAGAAGAAAATAGAAAAGTAGAAACAATTTTGTAAATACTATTAAGGAAAATGATCATGTCATAAAGAGTTGTCCAAAACTGGCTGCAAAAGGGTCAAAGAAGAAAGAGGTTAGAATGGTTGTTGCAGAGGCCTCGACACGTAAAACAAAGTCTGCTAATCTTGTTCAGAATGGAGAATGGGCATTTACTATTGTTTGCAACTATGACCCATCTTCTCATGAGTAGTGTATGTTTGTAGTAGGCCCAAATGTTTGGTACTTTGATAGTGGGGCAACCAAACATATTATCTCGTAGCATAGTTTCTTTAGCTCACTTCAGCCTATCCCTACATGGAATACTATCACATGCACTAGAAACTCCTCTTATCATGTAACGGGACTTGGTAAGATAATATTGATTACTACTTATGGTAGTTCTTCTATATTGTCAGATGCTTTGTATGTGCTAGAGATCAAGAAAAATATGTTGTTAGTTTCAGCATTAACCAAGATTGGCTTGGTTGTTGAATTTGCTGATGACAGTTGTACAATTCATGATCTCCCAAATGGCAATGTTATTATTGCATTTCTATATGGTGGCTTACATGAAGAAGCGTATGTATTTCAACTCTATGATTTTGTAGTTTTATGCAAAAAGGGCAAGAAAACAAAGTGTGCAGGGTTGAAAAAGGCATCATATGGTTTGAAGCAAGCACAACCTACTTGTTATGTAATGATACATGCCTACTTGATTGCACATGGTTTTGAGAACAATCCAACTAAGATCACCTTATATGTTAAGAGTGTATATGATGTACTTCTTGTCAAGAGAAGGGAGATAAGGAAGAGAGCTTTGACACACAAAGAGAGGAGCACACATAGACTAAGGCAACGAAGAATTATCTTCTTCTTCTTCTTCTTCTTCTTCTTCTTCTTCTATTACATAAAGAGAATGTACAAGAATGACCGAATACAACAATACAACTAGTGCAATATATAAAAAACAATACATAAGTAAAAACCTAATGTATGCAAATGAGTGAGCTGGCAAGAAACAAATGTGCCATCACTCTCGATAGATAAATCTAGTTTGTATAAATGACGATAAAAATTGTCGCTTATGTGATGCAATTTGGAGACATACATACGACGGTTTAGCATCTGTTACACGATGGTTTTTTTACCAAAAAAATAAAAACATTGGAGGCTCTTCGATCAGCATCCACACACATTTGATTGAAGAGCTCTCCAACGTTCACAATTGCGCTGCGCTTACGAGCTAAAACAATCGCTTGTTGAAGTGTTCTTTTGTCTAATCTCTGTCTTATTGTCTCTCCTTCACTGTTTCTCTCCTTTCTACCTCTTTCTCTTTGAATTCTCTCTCTCTCTCTCTCTTTATTGCAGGTTATTCAAGAAGTTAACTAAGCAAAAAAATATGGCTAACTATTGTAGGTACAATTTTCATTCTTTGTATATCATTTGAATTGTGTTATTTTCAAGAATTAGTATACTCACACTTATTGATATGCACATATACATGTATACATGAAGATGCACGTTCACACATATACATGTATACACATGCACATACACACACACATATGCACACACATACATATGCACATACACTTACACATAAACACACATAAACATATACACACACATACACATGCATATGCACAAACATTTCTACAAACACATAAAAGGACTTGCATGCATGCATTATTGCATATACAATACCCATACACACATTAACACATAATGAAATACATGTATATGCACATTCACATGCATGCACATACACATGGATGCAAATGGAAATGCATTTACATGCACATGCATGTTTCATACATATACACATGCATATACATACACTTGTATATGTTTATTTATACACATACACATACATATGCACATACGTACATATACACACACATACACATATATACACATATATATGCACATACGTACACACACATATGCACATACACACACATACACATGCACATACACATATACATGCACATACACATATAGATGCACATACACACACATACACATATACACACATACACATGCACATGCACATGCACATGCACATGCACATGCACATACACATAGATAGGCATATACACTTACACATGCACATGCACATACATGCATATACACATATACATATGTACATACATACATATACACACACATACACACATATACATGCACATACATACACAGCATATGCACATACACACACATACACATGCACATATATACATATACACACATATACATGCACATACACACATATACACATAAACTTACATATATACATGCACATACATATACACATGCACATGCACATACACATATACACTTACACATGCACATGCAGATACATCCATATACACACATACATATACATACACACACACACACATATATATATATATATATATATATATATATATATATATATATATATATATATATATATATATATATATATATATATATATATATATATATATATGTAGATACATACATATACATGCATATAGACACACTTAAACAAATATAGATATATACCTACATGTGCATACATACATTTTATACACACACAAGCACACATAAATATGAATGAATTATATAATTAAAGTAATAAAACACATGCTAAATATAAACAATAATAAAAATCATTAGAACAAGACTTTTCATTACTTAATACCATAGACACAATTCAAAACATAACTAGAATGAACAATATATATATATATATATATATATATATATATATATATATATATATATATATATATATATATCTATGTAAATATATATTCAATGTCATAAGAATCATAATCATTGTCATCATCATGATCATCCTCATCATCAAGAGCCTCATCTTCATCCTCATCGTCACGATCATCCGCATGATCTGATGTATCTGTAGTGGCATCATGGGTAGTGGTACGAGCACTCTGTGACGATCAAGATCATCCCTCCTGTGTCTGTCTCTCCATCTCATTTATATTTTCCTCTCCATAATACTCTTATATTACATATAACAAACATAAATAAGTAAAACATACAAAACATCCATAAAAAATAAAATAATTATATGAAATTTGATAATACTCACAAAAGTATCCAGATGATCTCGCATATACTCACTCAAATGCTAATATCCAAAATGTGTAACATACTCGATCTCATGTTTCGTAGGATATCGACCATAATCCTTTCACTGCATTGAAACAAATAAAAAAGATTAGTCTCTTGCGTTTTTACTAAAATAAAAAATATACTTACAATAACACATATACTTACAAATGTAGCTAAAAAGCCATGATGGCCCATTTGGCCTAAGTGAGATGTGTGACCTGACTCAATTCTCTTCTTTGCAGCAGCCTGTTTATTTGAATAGAAAAAAATACATAAACTAAATGTAAGAAGTTAATAAAACATATGAGAATTATAAATATAAACTATTAATTTGTATAGCTTTTGCTGAGGAAAGGACTCCTGAAGATGTAGCTATCTACGAAAAAACTACCACCTCTCAGGTGGTATGTTAGGTCTCCTCTTATTTTTTTCCACCATACAATATCTCCTATTATTTTAATCTCAAACAGAAAAAAAGAATTAGAATACATACACACATATAGCATGCGCATACACATATACATACATACATACTAAATACATGCACACATACACATACATATATATAGTATATATATATATATATATATATATATATATATATATATATATATATATATATATATATATATATATATATATATATATATATATATTGTATATATATTATATACATATTTATATTTACTATATATATATATATATATATATATATATATATATATATATATATATATATATATATATATATATATATATATATATATATATGCATACATAAACATACATACATACATACATACGCACACATACACATATCCACACACACACACATGCATACATACATACAAAATACATGCACACACAAACATATATACATACACACATACACTTATACATACATACATACATACACACACATACACATACCCACACACACACATACATGCAAACATATACACATACATACATGCATACATATAGATATATACATACATACATAAATACACATATACATATCCACATATATACATACACACATACACATGCATGCATATACACACATTCATACAAAATACATGCATTTATCCCACAAGAATGTGTATTTGTGTATATGTGAATATGTGTGTATGTGTAAATGTTTATATGTGAATGTTTATGTATGTAAATAATCAGATTATTAATATCTAATGCCATTATTTGTAGATTCCGATCAATCAGACAGAACTCCACCACCGTCTCCTAATCATGCAAGGACTATATATTGTAAGTATATCAAACTTTTAATTTTAAATATATTTCATAGATACATAACTTATATTTTTTTTATTTGTTATAATCACATTCTAATCAATCAGAGGGCACTCCATCACCTCCTACCCATGCAACGACTTTACATGTGTCCTCTGATAGGAATTATGATGAATTTTACAATCAAGAGCATATTATATGTTGGTGTAAGTTTTGCTATGGCACATATCCAAGACCACGATTGGAATGTATTGAACATGAGACAAATTATGGTACTTTTGAAAGTGCATCACCACATGGTCAACATGATAATGCTTGGGCATGTATTCTTTCTATAAATTAATGTCACTATTTTATTTTAAAACCATACACAAAATCAAATTATTGTTGATATATATGAATATTTGCTCGATGATGATGATGATGATGATAATAATTCTCATACTCATAATGCTAATATACCTTGCACACATCATGGACTTTCTGTTCATCAATTACAAGCAGAGGTTTCTAGAAATCCTCTACCTCCTAGTTTAGAGACTAAAATGGCTGGAGATTATCTATTGCTAGCTCGTGATCGTTCTCTAGTACAAACATATGATAGAAGAAGATATGGAGGATGGAATAGAGGACCACTTCCTTTAGATGGAGAGGTTTTTAACTTTTGGGGTAATTGCTATATGATTGCTGCATCCACTATTACTAGTGTTGGTCGTGGTCTCTTTATTGTAGAGGATTTGTATGTGCCTTCAGACTCTGAAGTAACTCTTATGTCATTTTGTGGTCCCATGTATGGATGGAGAGATTGGCATCGACTTGCACGTTATGCTCAAAGCATAAGCTCTTATGGAATATGCTTGAATGCAACATCCCTTACTAGTAGAGCAATTTCACATGCACAAAATGAAAGATTATATATTGATGGAAGACCTTACATGCATGGAAATATAGCAAGTTTAATAAATAGTAGTCGAGGGTTACATAATAGTTCAAGGACTAATTGCACATTTGAGGAGCGTGAAAATAGTCATGAATCACCATACATGAGTAGAGATGTAGCAAGATACATAGTTGTTAATGATATTACTTCATTACATGCTGGTGATGAATTATTAGTGAATTATGGATGGTGTAGACCTCCAAGAGCACCTTTTAGCTAGAGAGAGAATGAAAACTTTCTATCCACTTATCTTGTGTTGCATTGGAAACTCTAATTTCAATCTCTTTTCAAAATAACTTACATATTTAATTTTATGTTTAAAGTTTACTTTTCATTCATTTATGGAATACTAACGATTTTTATTCATGTGTGCAGATTCCAACGTATGATGTTGATGATATTCCATCACACCATTCATATTTTCCAGTAAGACCTCGTTTATCAGAAGCTTCTATGAGGAGGCTATGCAAAAGTGATCCTGTGGAATATGCAAGGTTGAAAGATCTATATTCAAAAGAAGATAAAGTACAAGATTTGTACGACGATGATGAAGATGATGGCATGGAAGATTTTATTGAGGATTGGTATCAAAATGACAGTGAGAGCATTGATATTTCTAAAAATGAGAAATATCTTCAAGAGGAATGTCCAAAGCATGTATATGAAAGAAGTCATTTGACGCGACTAAGTGCAAGCTTACTTATTCTCAATCTTCAAAATCGTTTTTGATGGAGTAATGTATCTGTTTCAACACTATTAAGGTATAATTTTTAATTTTCTATCTATTTATATTTATATATAAATATATATATATATATATATATATATATATATATATATATATATATATATATATATATATATATATATATATATATATATATATATATATATATATGCATACGCATATACATATAAATACATACATACATAGACATACACATATACATGAATGCATACACACATATAAACATACACACATATATACACACAGACACGTTATGAAAGTAAGGTCAAATTATACATACCTTTATCGAATGAAGATATTATGTCTATCTAGACTTTGGAATTGTATGTCCAACCTTTAGAATCTTCCTCACATGTCTGCTTCTCCTATTCTAGTCGACCTAATACCTGCACTGCTAACTCTTTTATGAAGTTTGCATACAAATGTTAAGTATCAGTTAGCTATGGAGGTATTAGGTCATTTGGAAAATGGGAGAAGCAAATTTATCTAGAAGATTTTGAAGGATGGAAGAATAAGTTTAAAGGATGGGTGGAAAGAAAGTGTCCATTCAATGCATGTTCTTGTTCTTACCTTAGCTAAGGTAAGAACAAGAACTTGCATTGAATGGATGCTATCTATCCACCCATCCTTTAAAAATATTCGTCCATCTTTTGGAATCTTCCAAATAAATTTGCTCCTCCTATTTCCCAAACTACCTAATACCTCCATAGCTAATTGATACTTTATATTTGTAAACAAACATGTAAGTCTTAGTTAGCAACACAGGTAATTGATTGACTATAAAATGGGAGACAACCAAACGATTCAGTGGTCTAGATATCTATATGAAAGTCTGCATACCACAATAAACAAAAAGAAAATTAGAAACAAAATCAAATATACACACCTACACATACATACATACACATACATACATACACATACATACATACACATACATACACACACATACATACATATTATACACACATACACATACATATACATGCATACATATACACATATACATAACATATACACATATACATAACATATACACATATACATAACATATCCACATATACATAACATATACACATATACATAACATATACACACATACATATACACATATGCATACGTATACACATGCACATGCATATACACATCCACATACACATACACATAAGCATACACATATACATACACATATGCATATATATACATATATATATATATGTATATTTATTTATCTTTTTTTATTAATATGGCTTTTTTTCATGAACTTACAGGTTATTATCTGAACAGTTTTTACCAAGTCAGATTATTCTTTCTACCTTACATGATGAAATGAAGAAGATAATAAAAAATCTTGGTATATATTATCAATGTATACATGCATGTCCTAATGATTGTATTTTATATAGAGGTGAATATGCATACTCTTTAACATGTCCAAAATGTCAATCTCCTCGATATAAGGACGAAGAAGGTAAAATCCCAAAAAAGGTATTGAGACATTTTCCTTGGCTCCACGGATTAGACATATGTTTCAAAGCCCCGAATTATCAAACCTTTTGACATGGGGACATGATCATAGAAGTACTGATGGAATAATCAGAATTCCAATAGGTAGTGCAACTTTTCAACATATTGATTCTACATGGCTTGATTTTGCACAAAACCCACAGAATCTAAAGTTAGGAGTTGCAGTAGATGGGGTTAATCCATTCTCCATGAAATCTAGTAAATGGTCAACATGGCCAGTGGTAGTCATAAACTACAATTTTCAACCATAACTTAGCATTATAAAGGAACATTTAATGCTCTCACTTTTAATCCTAGGAAAAAAGATAAGTTAAAGATATGAATATATATCTTGCTCCTCTCGTTGATAATCTTCAAGAGTTATGGAGAGGCATTAATATCATTGATGTATCGAAAAGCATCAATGAAAGATATATTACGGTTTGTGGTATTATGGCTTGGACCATTCATGATTTTCTAGGATATGGTGTTTGTTCAAATATTGATGTAATTTTTTTATTTTATATGCATACAAATATATGTGAGTTAATCTAATTATATTTTTATCGTTTTCATGATGTAGGAATATCTACTAAGGGTTATAAAGCTTGCCCATATTGTGGTGATTCGTTGAGATCAATTTATAGTAAGAATCTCAAAAAAAAATATTTATCTTTGACATCAAAGATTCTTGCATGATGATCATCCATTAAGATGTAAAAGAGAAGCGATACATTTTAATGGAAAGTTTGAAACATTTCAGTGTCCAAAACCAATGACACTTATGGATTGGTATCGAAAATGGACAGATGGGTCTTTGATAGATCCAAAATCAGAAATCTTCAGTGATGATGAAGATAATGAGAATGTGAAGAGAGGTGAAGGAAAATTGGCACTCACAGAGAATATCAATATGGTATTCTTTGGAGTATTGGAAAGAGTTAAAGGTCTGTCATCTTCTTGATCCTATGCATATATTCAAGAATGTTGGTTATTCATTATGGCAACATCTTCTTGGATTAAAAGACACCATAGCATCAAGGAATGATTTGAAGGACCAAAACTCAGATCCAAAGTTATGGCCAGTTTTTTATAGACATCGGCAGGACACGACTTATGCACCTGCTCCTTGGGTACTTACGACAAAAGAGATGCAGACTATCAACAATAGGATTCAGTTGATTAGGACTCCTACAGGATATGGAGCATCTTTCCATAACATGTTTACTATGGATGATAAAAGCTTATCTGGGTTAAAGACCCATGATTGCCATAACTTTTTGAAGCACATTTTACCTTTATTTATTGATGGATGTACAACAAAAGAAGTACGAGAAGGAGTAAGAGATGTGATCTATCATCTTGGATCAGTTATAACGTAATTATGATACTTTTATATTTAATATATATAAATATTTGATATCTTTTATTTTTGAATTAATTTCTTTATAATTTTTTTATGATGTGTATAGGTGGATTACATAAACAAAGATTGACAAAAACTTGATCCCACAAAGGAAACATGAATGCAAGGAGCTACTATGTTTGATGGAGAAAGAGCTTCTTACTTCATTTTTTATATTTAGTTCATTTATTAGTCCATCTTGTAGATGAAATAGAGATTGCAGGTGTTGTCAACTCTTGATGGATGTTTTGGTTGAGAACACAGATTTAACAATAGAAGAAATAAATGAAATCAATAAGGATAATGAAGATGAGACTATATTGATGTCTTACCAAAATGATGGCAATAATGAAAACATATGAGTAGATTAGATAATAAATCCTACTCTAGATATTGATCGATAACTTGAATCATTTGAATGCATATCAGATAATAGATTCTCCTTTATTCAACTAGAATATCTCTGAATCCCACTAGAGAGATCAAATCATGTTCTTTTAAGTTAGAACATGAAGCTCAAGGATATGCCTAAAATTATATATATAGCTTTATTTTCGAGGAGCAAATTTATGTCATGTATGTATGCATATGTGTGTGTATTCATGTGTATTATATGTATACATGTGTTAGTATGCACATATGTGTATTTCATGTATATGTATGTGTGTGCATGTGCGTGATATATGTATACATATGTTAGTATGCGCACATGTATGTATGCATATGCATTTGTGTAATATATGCAAGTGTGCTTATAATTGTGTATGCATGTATAAGTATACATGTGTGCATATAGGCATGTATATGTGATGTGTATATATGTATATGTGTAAATGTGTACATGTAAATGTGTACATGTAAATATGTATGCATGTATATGTATACATGCATGTAGGCATGTATGTGTGATGCATATGTATCTACTCTATCATTTTATGTTTATGTATGTGTATCTACATGATGTGTATGTATCTTTATATATATTATGGCCCTCGTTGGTTTGAGTAGCTATATATAGAGGCACAAGGTTGGGAGGAGAGACATCTCTCTAGTAGGTCGTGGGAGGAATAGATGCAATGTGTACATATACTTCAATCATATGGCAAAAAGGCTGAATTAGGGTTTCTAAATTAGGGATTGTAAAACCCTAATATCAAAATTAGGGTTTTTGAATTAGGATATATATATATATTGTTATAAATATATCTATATACTGATTTATATATATACAATACATACATATATACATACATACATACATAAATATATACATACATACATACATACATACATACATACATACACATATATATATATATATATATATATATATATATATATATATATATATATATATATATATATATATATATATATATATATATATATATATGTGAATCTATGTGTGTGTACATATGATAATGTATGTGTATGTGTCTATGTGTGTATCTGCATGCATTAAAATAGTATACATGTATTCAATATATGTGTATTCATTAGAATTATATATATATATATATATATACACACACATATATATATACTACGTGTATGTGTGTGTATGCATGTGTATCTATATGTGCGTATGCATGTGTATGTGTATATATGTATGTATATATGATTATGTGAGTCTATGTATGTGTAAATATGATTATGTATGTGTACATATGATTATGTATGTGTATGTGTATGTGAGTATGTGTATGTGTATGTGAGTATGTGTATGTGTCTATGTGTGTATTCATTATATGTGTGTATCTGCATGCATGTGTATGTGTGTGTGTAAATGTGCATGTATGTGTGTGTATGTGTAAATGTGCATGTATGTGTGTGTGTGTAAATGTGCATGTGTGTGTATGTGTGTGTATGCATGTATGTGTACCTTCGGTCACACTGCTTTCTCTCTCTCTCATATACATACATACATACATAAACACACATATGCATATCCACATATATATACATACACACATACACATGTATGCATGTGACTTGATGTGCGTGTACGTTTGTGTATATATGTGTGTGTGTATAAATATGTGTATAAATATATATATGTAAATATATGTGTGTGTGTGTATTATGTGTGTGTATATATATACACACACACACACACACACACACACACATATATATATATATATATATATATATATATATATATATATATAGTTACACATATAAATATAACAAATAAAAGCAACGCATACCATGCATTATCACGATGATGAGCCATAAGTGTTCGCATCTCTTTTAGACACCACTTATGCAACCACCTAGTCCCAAATTCTATCTCAAGTGAACTAAGTACATATTGTTTATCCCTCTCATCATGCTCACTACAAAAAGAAGAAATCATGTAAATAAAACATAAGATATTTATTTCAATTTATATGTAAAACTTAACCGCAAGTGGACAAGGTGTAGGTAGGAATCACATAATGCTCGCATTCTTCTTTTGAACTTGAATCCATTCCCTATATACACTATATTGTCCTCTGGCTCTATATCGCACTCCAACCCTAGGGTGCCTATGCATGTGCTGATAGGCACATGTGCTCTGCACTCATGATCTAGAGGTGGTATAGGTGTCCTAAAAATAGATAGATAAAAATAAATAAAAATGTGTTATAATATCATAAAAAAAAATATGAAAAAAAAACATATATATGAGCAGATAGTTCTCTTCCTGCATGTGGAGCCGTAGAAGAGCCCTCCTCTGGTCGCTGGGTAAGCATCTGGATCGTAAAATCCAACTCATCATCATGCATCTGTGAGTACTTGTGCGTGATAATCCCTAAGGTATCAAGCGGAACTCTTGCTCTCACAAGACTTTTTATGAGAGCGAGTTTCGCCTTTCTCTCTCTACTAGGATCCATAATATCTGTACATATAAAAGAAAATGGTTTAGAAATTAATATATGTATGTGTACATATGCATTCATGTATATGTATGTGTTTATGCATGTGTATGTGTGCATTGTGTATGCATGCGTATGTGTATATGCATGTGTATGTTTGTGGGCAAGTATGCATGTGACCTGATGTGCATATACATATATGTATGTATATGTATTTGTGTGTGTATATGTATGTATATGTATATGTATGTGTGTGCATGTGTATGTGTGTATGCATGCATATGTGTATATGCATGAGTGAATATGCGTGTATCTATATGTGTGTATGTATATGTAAGTATGTATATGTGTGTGTATGTGTATGTAGGTGTATATGTGAGTCTGTGTATGTGTGTATATGTGTATGTGGGTGTGTATGTGTGTGTATATGTGTGTATGTATGTATGTATGCATATGCATGTGCATTATGTATGCATATGTATGCATCTGTGTGTACGTGTATGCATGTGTGTCTCTATGTGTGTATGTATGCATATTTATGTTTAGTGTATGTATGTGTGTTTCCATATGTGTGTATGTGTGTATGTATATGTGTATGCATGTGTATGTGTGAGTATGTGTCTCTATCTGTGTGTGTGTATATATATGTGTGTGAGTGTATGTATGTATATACGTGTATGTATATATATGTGTGTGCAGGTAAATTTATGTGTATAGTTATGTGTTTGTTGCTCTTTGCATGTCCAAGTATATACATGTATGTAACTATGTGTGTGTAAATATATGCATATGTTTGTGGGCAGGTATGCATGTGACCTGATGTGTGTATACGTATATGTATGTATGCACATGCATGTGCATTATGTATGCATATGTACGCATGTGTGTGTATGTGTGTTTTCATATGTGTGTATGTATATGTGTATGCATGTGTATGTGTGAGTATGTGTCTCTATCTCTGTGTGTGTGTATATATATATATATATATATATATATATATATATATATATATATATATATATGTGTGTGTGTGTGTGTGTGTGTGTGTGTATGTATACATATGTGTGTGCAAGTAAATTTATGTGTACAATTATGTGTCTAATGGTCTGTGCATGTCCAGGTATATACATGTATGTGACTATGTGTGTGTAAGTATATGCATGTGTTTGTGAGCAGATATGCATGTGTTTGTGAGCAAGTATGTATGTGACTTGATGTGTGTATACGTATATGTATGCATATGTATGTGTGCATGTGTATATGTATGTATATGTATATGTGTATGCATGTGCATGTGTATGCATGCGTATGTGTATATGCATGTGTGTATGTGTGTGTATATGTGTGTATGTATATGTGTGTATGTATATGTAAGTACGTATATGTGTGACTATGTGTATGTAGGTGTATATGTGAGTGTGTGTATGTGTGTATATGTGTATGTGGGTGTGTGTATGCATGTATGTATGTATGTATGTATGCATATGCATGTGCATTATGTATGCATATGTATGCATGTGTGTGTATGTGTGTCTCTATGTGTGTATGCATATTTATGTTTAGTGTGTGTATGTGTGTTTTCATATGTGTGTATGTGTGTATGTATTTGTGTATGCATGTGTATGTGTGAGTATGTGTCTCTATCTGTGTGTATATAAATATGTAAAAGTATGTGTGTAGATATATGTGTGTGTAGGCAAATTTATGTGTACAATTATGTCTGGTGATCTGTGCATGTCCAAGTATATACATGTATGTAACTATGTGTGTGTAAGTATATGCATATGTTTGTCGGCAGGTATGCATGTGACCTGATGTGTGTATACATATATGTATGCATATGTATGTATGTGTGTATATGTATGTATATGTATATGTATATATATATATATATATATATATATATATATATATATATATATATATATATATATATATATATATATATATATATATATATATATATATATATGTGTGTGTGTGTGTGTGTGTGTGTGTGTATGCATGTGCATGCGTGTATGCATGCATATGTGTATATGCATGTGTGTATGTATGTGTGTGTATATGTGTGTATGTATATGTAAGTACGTATGTGTGTGCATGTGTATCTAGGTGTATATGTGAAGGTGTGTATGTGTGTATATGTGTATGTGGGCTTGTATGTGTGTGTATGCATGTAAGTATATATATATGCATGTGTGTGTATGTGTATCTCTATATGTGTGTGTATGCACATATGTGTATGTATTTATTTGTATGTCTATGTATATGCATTTGTACACATGTATGTGAGTGTATGCATATGTGTGTGTATGTATGTATGTATGTATGTATGTATGTATGTATGTATGTATAACAGGATACACAGAGACACACACACATATATATATATTGTTGGGGGGGATTCTTGGACAAGAAGGGATTTGAGTGTTTGTAGGAGAAAAGGTAAACACAAGAAGAAAGATACACAGTGGAAGCCTCTGTCGATTGATTATAAGAACACAAATACAATGGTGATGCACAATACAATCCAATGCTTCTGTGCAAAATCCCACAGAATGCTCAATCACAAAATAGTGTGGTTGACTTTGACCAATATGACTTTTATGGGCTCAATAGTTGCCCACCACCTAATGTGCTCTCTGGACCAAAACTCTGAGTAGATATGGCACCATGATGCTTGCGCTGCAAAATCTTCAAAAGGACACCTCAGCAGCTACCAAGTCCACCAGAAGCAAGAGAGAACAAACACCAGAGAAGGACCGAAAGTGTAAATTCTGCACGGAAAAGCAAAGGAGGGCAAAGGGAGGGTAGGAAGGAGGGGGAAGGGAGGGTTGAGGGGCAGAGATGGATAGGGTAGGGAAGGGTAAGGATCAGGCTTGGCAGATGGGTAAGGGGAGGTGAGTTAGTAGGAGTATGGGGTCTGGAGAGGGCCAAAATGATAAAACAAGATAGCTACAGAGGGTGTATATGGGAAAGTATGAAACATATGGCAAGATAAAGTGAGAATAGACCATGTAGACCATTTGTGGAAGTAAAAACACGAGAGAAATGTGCTCAAAACATGTGGGTTTTGACCAAAAGTCAGTGAAAAGTTGGGAGTTTGGAAAAACAAAGCCAAAAAATGAGTCTAGAGGGGCCAAAATACATGAAAATGACCCCAATTTTGAAAAAAGTGGCCATCCGAGGCACGATCTAGAGCCAAAAGCATTAGACCATTAAAATACAAAAAAAATATTTTTTAATTATATAAGAAAAAACAATGGTTCCTTCTCTCTTTTTTTTTTGAACGCACGGGGTTGGATAAAAAAATAAAAAAAAATAAAATTAAAGAAAAGAAAAATAAAAATAACTAAACAATTAAATAAAATAAAAAATATAAAAAATAAATTTAAAAAATCATGGGACTAGGGTTTAGAGAAAAAAATAAACAGAAAATGAAATAAGTAAATAAAAATAAAATAAACAATAAAAATAAAAATAAATAAAAAAAAGAATGGGAGGGGGAAGAGAGAACGAGAGGTTTTTTTTCCGAATTTTCTTCCTTTTTTTTCGAATTTTCTTCCTTTTTTTTTGTTTTCTTTTGAAAAAATAAATTCCTCAGGGGTCTTTTTTTTGGAAAATATCCAAAATTGGAGAAAAAACCCAAAAAAATCCAAAACAAATCTCAAAAAAATCTCAAAAAAAAATTTCCTACAAGTTTAGGCCAGTTTTCTCACTCAAAATCATAGAAAGCTTCCTTTATTCCTCCAATTTGGCAAGAAAAAATGACATTTGAAAATGATAAAAAATGCTAGAAAAATTTTAAAAATGCTTGAAAAATTCCCAAAAAATTTCCAAAAATTGTGCTTATGCAAAGGCTATGAAATTGTTTCCAAATTTGCTAAAACTCAAGGAACAAGCATGAAAAAAAGATAAAAAGTACTAAAACTTAAACAAAAATGACATGAGAAGGCTATGTACAACCTAGACAGATTTGGCGATTTCTAGGTGATCCATAAATCTTCAGTTGTGCTGATGATAGGCCTTGAGCCTTGATATATTGACCAGTGGTAGTGCCTCTCCTTTTAGTATCTCTAACTCCACTACACCCCACTTCAACATTGTTTTAACTCGATAAGGTCCTTCCCACTTTGGAAGCCATTTTCCCCTTACTTGTGTTTGGATTTGAGGTCCATGGAGAAGAACTAACATGCCTGGTTGTAAGTTATTGTTCCACAAATTCAGATCATGTGCCTCCTTCCTCTTCATTTGAGTCTCTATCAATTGTTTTGCAGCATGTAGACGTATCTCTTCCACTTTATGCAGTGCTCCAAGCCTCTGAGAGACACCGCAATCTTTCTTTCCCTTCATGAATGCTACTTTTGGTTATCCATGTAGAAGTTCAAAGGGTTCAATAGGCAATATCCCATAAACCAGTTGGAATGGAGAGTATCTAGTAGCCTCCATGTAAGCTAACCTGTATGCCCATAGGGTACCTTGATAAGCAATGCCCCAGGAAGTGGGCTGTAACATACATTCTTTCCTTAACATGGCAATTAATACCTTATTAGTGGATTCTGCCTGTCCATTAGCTGTTGGATAATAGGCACAAGAGGTCCTATGTAGAATTCTATACCTGTTGAAAATTTCTTGTAGGACCTTATTCACAAAATCAGTACCTTGATCTGTACAAATTTCAAGTGGACATCCAAACCTACAAATGATGCTACTGTAAATGAAATCAGCAACAGTTTGAGCGGTGCAGTCAGGGGAAGCAATAACTTTAGCCCACTTGGTCGCATAGTCTATGGCGATCAATAAATACTTCTCTCTTTTTGGAATCGACAGAGGGTAGATGGGCCCTACAAAATCTAGCCCCCACTTCTCAAATGGTTACCAAGAAGTGGAAATAATCAAGGGGTTGTGCCTCTACTTTGTTGGGTTGGGTCCACACCTCTGACAAACATCACATGCCTTTCCCCATTCATCTGCATCTTTGAATAATGTAGGCCACCATAAACTAGCATCAAGGATCCTCTGACTCATAATATGTCCTGGAAGGTGCCCACCACCTGTTCCTTCATGTGCAGATTGAAGGACTTCCCTCACTTCCTCTTCTTCCATGCACTTCCTAAACTTGTTGTCCTTTCCCTGTATATATAATTTTTCTTCAATGAAGATAAAAGGTCTGCTCTTGATTAGCAGTCTCTTTCTTTGCACAACACTTGCCTTCTCTAGATACACTCCAGTTTTAATAAATTTTTTGATATCATTATACCAACCTTGAGCTTGTACAACGAATAGATTAACATCTGGAAAATCATCATTGACTCCAATTTCTTGATCCATCATGTTGATCCTCGATAGGTGATCTTCCATGATATTTTCTTTACCTAGTCTATGGACTACAGAAAAATCAAACTCCTGGAACAAAAGTAGCCACCTCCATATCCTCCGAGTTGCTTGTGGCTTGTTCAATAAATACCTGAGTGGTTGATGATTAGTGATGATAACAAACTTCACACCTAGCAAATAATGATGAAATTTTTGTAGGGCGAAAACCATTGCTAGAGCTTCCCTTTTCGTTGTGCTATAAATTTTTTTAGCTTTAGTCAAAATTTGACTAGCATACTGAATACGCCTGTCGAGTTTGAATTCTTCACTATGTTGAGCCAAGACTTCACCCACTGCATATGCACTGGCATCTACATGCACGTGAAAAGTATTTGACCAATCTGGGGTGATAAGAATCGGTGTAGCCACCAATTTGGACCTTAATGTCTGATAAGCATTCTCTTCTTCTTCTTCCCATTTAAAGGGTACTTCTTTACCTATAAGTCTAGGCAATGGCCTGGCTATCTTTGCATACATTTTTATAAATCTTCTGTGGTACCCAGTATGCCCCAAGAAGCTTTGAATCTCTTTAGGAGATTTGGGTTTAGGTAATTTTAGATAGAAATGATTTTATCAGGATTTGGAGCCATACCTTTAGCAGATACCACATGTCCCAAGAGAGTTCCTTCTGTCACAAGGAAATGATATTTGTTTGGGTTTGGCTTTAGTTTAGTCTCCCTGCATCTTTTGAAAACATTATGAAGCTGTCTCAAGTGATTGTCCAAGCAATCCAAAGGGGTCTCTTTGTGAGATCCTGAAAATGAAGAAAAGTCATCCATGAAAATTCTGAGTGTTTCTAGCAATAAGGATCCAAAAATGAGGTTGACAGTCCTGTTAAAGGTGGCTGGAGCATTTCTGAGTCCAAATGGCATTTT
This sequence comes from Ceratopteris richardii, assembly GCA_020310875.1. Taxonomy (NCBI): domain Eukaryota; kingdom Viridiplantae; phylum Streptophyta; class Polypodiopsida; order Polypodiales; family Pteridaceae; genus Ceratopteris; species Ceratopteris richardii. The sequence continues at coordinate 31,718,671 of CM035425.1, forward strand.
TACATACACATATGTTCCCCAAGGTGTGATAAAAGCAGTCTTTTCATGATCTCCTGGGTGAATGGATATTTGACTATATCCACTAAAGCCATCCATAAAGCTTTATAATGCATGTCCAGCCACTTCTTCAATGACCTGCTCTAAAAAAGGCATGGGGAATCCATCTGGAATGGTCACCTTGTTGAGTGCTCTAAAAAGTCAACACAAATCCTGATTTTGGTGGTATTCTTCTTTGGTACTATAACCATAGGTGAAAGCCATTCTGAGTGTTCCACAAGAATGATGATTCCTGCATCCTCCATCTTCTGTATTTCCACATAAACACCTTCAACACATTTTGGGTTAAGTCTATAACTCTTTCCTCTTATTGGTTTGGCTCCATCAACCAGAGGGATTCTGTGCTCTCCATAATTGTCAGACACTCCTTCTAAGTCTTTATAATGCCAAGAAAAAACATCTGCATAGTGGGTCAAGAAGGATTTTACCTTTTCAAGGAGCTTTGGGTGGCTCCACAACCAAGTGGCCACCAAATATGGATGATTATTTTCTTAAGTGCCTAATTGTATTTCTTTGATAGGGTTCCTCTCTACCATGGTATCTTCATGCTCATCTCCAACCCTGTTTTCTTCCAATAGCTTCTCATGCATTGTTGCATAAGCAGGAGTGTTCTAGATCTCAATGTATTCCTCCTTGTCCTGCATCCATTCTGCAGGGATTTCTTGAATTGGTAAAGAACATTCTTCACTAGTATGTTTTACCTTGTCTTTAACTTTAGTAACTTCCTTCTCTGTTGTTGTCGCATCCTCCTCCAAGTTGTATTTGAGGGGTGTCTTCCTCCCCCTTCTGTGGTCTATTATGGGTTCTCCCAATCCATCAACCTGAAATTTATCCTCATTTTCCTCATAACATTTGTCTGTGCAAGAATTATTAAGAAAAATTCCAAAACAAGAGGAAGAGTTTCCTACTTGGAGCCAATTTAGAATATCCTCTTCTTCCTCGAACTTTATTTGGGGTTGGTCCTCTGTTTGTGGTTCCATGCAAATGCCAACTGATTGCATCATGCTGGTGTTCCCTTGATGATCTGGGCCCTCCTCTAAATGTATCTGTGTCAGTTCTTGCCCTTTATTTTGTACACACATATTTTCTTTATCCCAATCATGGATGACACTTGCATGCCTCAGCCATGGTCTTCCAATTAAGAGGAGAAATCCTCCTTCAACCTGGGGCAGTCTTAATACCACAAAATCTAGAATGAAGAGATTACCTTGTACTTCTAGTGGAACTTTTGGGATCACTCCCAGTGGTCTTACTTTGCTTTGATCTACCAAAGTAACAGTGAAATTTGCAGATCTTGAAGGGTGTAGTCCAATCTTTTCCATTGTGTGTTCAAGCATCAAGTTAATGCCAGAACCACCATCCACAATAACTCCTTGAAACTCATGACCTTTGATAGATACTGTCAACCGAGGTCTCATATAATCTGTAAGGGGTGCTTCCTCTACAATTTTACCTTTATGCATAACAACAGTCTTTACCACTAAACTTGTAGTGGAAGCCTCATCAATTATCTGCAAGATTTGACCTAAATTTCCCATCCATATTTATTAAATAAAAAATACTAACCTCCTTTTTCATGGACTTGAGTAGTTTTGAGGCTTCTGATTCCTTAAGAGCATGGGCTCCAATTGACTTATCAAACTCCTGATGAGCCCTGTTGAATGCATGCCCAATGGCATCACTAGTACATATGAGATCTCCTTTTTGCCTTGTATCTGCACATGTGGTGGCTTTGTCTTCAGATGTCTCTTTATCTTTATTCAATCCATTAATCCTTGATTCTTGACCTATTTCTACTTGAGCCTTCCCCTTGTTTCTTGTTTGCACTGTAAAAGATTCAATTTCTTCTAACTGCACCACCCTAGTAGATGGTGATGGCCCATTGACTTGATCTAATATTTCTTCTTTGTGCACAAAAATCATTTGAAC
>CM035425.1:31725656-31840656 GCA_020310875.1 Ceratopteris richardii
CAAATACTTTCGTATGTGATCAGTTTAGCTTTTTATTTGTAAACTTCTCTTCAAGTGCAACTTGATGTACAATAATAGTCCGAGTTCTATTCATGATGTATACAACAGTATGCATAGCTTATACTCAACAACAATGAGGCATATTTTCTCAACCATCAAGGCTCTTGCTATTTCTATAATATATCTGTTTTTGCATTCAGTAATGCCATTCTGTTGTGGTGTGTACCTACATGAAAATTATCTTCGAATTCCATAAATTTTTAGAAATCTATATGGACTCACTTGACGTGTATTTCATCTCCTCCATCAGATCTCAATATCTTAATATACTTCCTATCTTCTTTTCCACCATAGCCTTAAAATTTTTAAAGTGAGTAAATACCTCACACTTCTCTTTCATAAAATATGCCCATACTTTCTGTGCATGGTCATCAATGAAAGTGACATAAAATTTGCATCCTCCCATATATGTGGTCTTTTTAGGACCCCAAATATCTATATGTAATGTTTCTAGCACATTCTCACTAACATGCTTGTCATGCGAAAATGATGCCCTTGACTATGTACCAAATTGACATGATTAAAGTACCTTTTTGCATCTTTGCAACCTTGAAATTTGGTAGTCCATTGATAATCTCCTTTGATTGCATCAACTTCAGCCTCTACAAATTTGCATGTCCAATTCGCTTGTGCCAAATCTCTATGCTAGTAGTAACACCTTCACCTTTTGCAAACATGGTTGCATTCATTCCAAGAATTTTCACATTTAAGGTGAAAATCCTACCCACTTTGTTTCCTTTGGTGATCAACCTTCCATTCTATTTGTATCCTTCTACATATAAACGATCAGCATTAAACATGACTTGTAATCCTTGGTCAAGCATTTGTCCAATAGAAACCAAATTCTTTGTTATATCCAAAACATGTAATACATTAGCAAGATGTTTTACCTTCCCATCCAATAGATAATACTATGTTTCCTACATGCTTGATAGGATGTCATGTATCATCACCTATTTCAAACAATCTAGGAACTAACAATTTTTGCATACTACTAAACCATTTTGCATGATTGGTCACGTGATTTGGAGCACCTAAATCAACATATCAGACATTACTATTCAATTTTGAAACATCAACAAACATTGTATTCATCATGCGATGTTGGACCATGAACAATTTCTTTGAATCATCTGCACTTGTTGATGCATAATTGTTTTGTTGCCTTCTATTATTTTGGTTCTTCAACCTACAATCATGTTCAAAGTGACCTTGTTTACCACAATTCAAGCATCCTTTATTGTCATTACCTGAATCATTTCTTTGGAAATTCTTGTAGCCTCTTTGGCTCCTCCTGCCTTGAAACTATCCTTTACCTCGTACCCATTTTTGTTGTTGACCTTGATCTTAGTTCTTGTTTTCTCTTCCACTTTTGAAGCCTCTAGCTCTACCTTTTCCTCTACCATAGTAGATTGCCTCCTCAGAACCAATTCCTTGGGAGTTTGAGTCCTTGCCAAGATTCTTTTCTTCAATTATTAGCATGGACACCAGATCAACAAAATTCAAAATATTTTCCTTAGTTTTGCTTATATAAAGTTCCTAAACCACGAAGGCACACTTCCACCTTATCATCATCTATTGATATATTTAGGTAGTGATGTGTGTCAACACACTAGGACCGCCGGGGCACTTTTTTCCCTCTTTAGGAGGTTTTTTTCCCCTGGCTTGTATATACGCCTATTGCCCTAATGAGCTACTTATCTTTTGTACATTCTCTAGTAATACATTCAGTATTGTGTGTTGTGCTCCAAGCTTCTTCTTCTTCCTTGTGCTGTTCGCGTGCTTCCGCAGACGTCTAAGTCCAACAATTGGTATCAGAGCAGGTCATTGCTTCATCTAGGGTGCCGCCAACACTCCTCTGTTTGTAGTCTCAGAATCGCACGAAATTTGGTGAGTATACTCAGCGTGTTTCGACCTTCGAACACACTATCGCAGCGCTTGTGTAGGCTATTTCATCTTTTTGTGCCAAAGGTATATACCAGTTTCTATTCACCAGTATAAGCGCCTCGAAGCCTACTACAGGTCTAGCAGAATTCGTTGGGGCAGTTCTGTTCAACTTTTTGAGATACAATCAATTTTCTGCATCAAGGTATTTTAGTCACCGGCCATGGCTGAAAGCAGTGATGTATTCCGTATGTTGGCTTTTGAGGATAAGTTGGATGGTACCAACTACCCATTATGGGCTTATATGATGCGACATGTATTGGTTGCAAAAGGATTGTGGAACATTGTGCAGGGTGTTGAAAGACGTCCTGTTAAACCTCTGACTACAGGTACTGCAAATACAGGTGCTGGAGCTGATGAAGACGGTGTCGAAGATGATATTCTGCAGATTCCTGTTCGTGCTGTTGTTTCTGCTACACCTATTGTAGTGCAGATTGGCTGGGATGGCAGAGATGCCCAGGCACATGCATTGATAGATTTGTCTATCAAACGTGCCATTATTCCTCACATTCGCTCTTGCAGAACAGCTAAGGATGCTTGGGATACACTTACCACATTGTACCAAGCTAGGAATGAGGCTCGTGTTGCTTACCTCCGAAAACACTTAGAGAGTGAGCACATGAATGAAGGTGATTCTATGGACAGTTTCCTAACGAAGATCAAAGACTTGAAGGAACAATTGATTTCTACTAATGAGGTTATATCAGATAGCTCACTTGTGCAGATTGTTCTGAATGGTCTTCCTAATTCATATCAGAGTTTTGCTTCTACTCTTCGGATGATGATGAAAGGCAATCCAATTTGAAGAGTTAGTCTCTGTTCTGTTGCAAGAAGACCAATTCAGGCAAAACAGGTCCATTATGCGAGTTGCAGATCAAGCTTTCCTGGCTAGTCAGAAGGGCAAAGGAAAATGGAGCTCTTCAACTAGTAAGCAAAAATCTGCTAATTTTGCATATTCGAAGAAGGAAGATAAAGATGAGAAGAAATCAGAAAAGCAGAAATTGTTTTGTAAGTATTGTAAAGGGAATGATCATATCATAAAGAACTGTCCAAAACTTGTTGCAAAAGAGGCAAAAAAAAGGAGGTTGGAATGGTTGTTGCACAAGCCTCTACACCAAAAACAGAGTCTGCGAATCTTGTGCAGGAAGAAGAATGGGCGTTTACTACTATTTGCAGTTTTGACCCATCTTCTCATGAGCAGTGCATGTCTGTAGTAGACTCAGATGTTTGTAGTACTTTGACAGTGGGGCGACCAAACATATTACCTCGCAGCAGTTTCTTCTCTTCACTCGAGCCTACCCCTACATGGAATACTGTCACATGCGCCAACAACTCCTCTTATCTTGTTATGGGAGTTGGTAAGATCATTCTGACTACTGCTGATGGTAGTTCTTTCACCTTGTCAGATGCTCTATTTGTGCGAGGGATCAAGAAGAATTTGTTATCAGTTTCTGCATTAGCCAAGATTGGCTTGGTTGTGAAATTTGTTGATGACAGACGTACAGTTCATGATCTGTCAAATGGCGATGTTATTATTGCTTCTGGCATTTTATGTCGTGGGCTGTATAAGCTCATAGACTATGAAAGATCTATGAATGATTTGGCATGTGCAGTACATGATTCTCAGGCTATGTCAGATGCAAAGCTTTGGCATGCATGCTTTGGTCATCTGAATTTTGCTAGTTTGCTACGCCTGCAGAAATATGATATGGTGTCTTCTTTGCCCAAGCTTGAGGCACCTAGAAAACATGTATGTGAAGGCTGTATTTTGGGCAAAATGCAGCGTTTCTCCTTTCCAAAAGATGGTTCAGTTCGGGCTACGTAGAAATTGAAGCTTGTACATAGTGATGTCTGTGGTCCTATGCAGACACCCTCTTTTGGAGATTACCTTTACTTCGTGACTTTCATTGATGATTTGTCCAGGCATGCATGGGTATATCCACTCAAAGCAAAGTCCGAAGTGTTCATGTGCTTTGAACAGTTTTTGGTTTTGGCTAAAAATCTGTCAGCATGTAAAATGGGCACCCTCCGTTCTGATCGAGGGGGGGAATATATGTCTTCTAATTTTAATGCATTTTTGGTTGAACGTGGGATAAAACACAAATGTACAGTGCCGTATACACCTCAACAGAATGGAGTTGCTGAACGAAAGAACAGGTCACTCATGGAGATGGCGAGGTGCATGGTCAAGAGTCAGGCTTTACCACATAGTTTCTAGCTTGAGGCTATCATGTGTGAAGCATATGTACTGAACGGGTGTCCCACTAAAGCGTTGCAGTCTATCACTCCATATGAGGCTTGGCATGACCGCAAGCCATCTGTTGCTCATCTGCATGTTTTTGGTTGTTTGGCATATGCACTAGTGCCTGAACAACATCGCAGAAAATTGGATGATAAGGTAGTAAAATGTATTTTTGTTGGGTACAGTTCTGAAAGTAAAGGCTATCGTCTTCATCATCCACAGACTAAACGCATTCTGGTTAGCCGTGATGTTGTCTTTGTGGAAGATGCTATTCAGCCATTGCTTTCATGTACGAAGGAGACATTTGTTAGCTCCAAAGACATGTATGATACTTTGATGCCTCTTTTTACAGGTGGACAGTCCAGTGCTGGTCCTAATGAGGCAACTTCTCAGCCTTTGCAGATTTCATATGATGATGCAGATCATTCCATTTCTGATGTAGAGTTACATGATGCACTTGTTGATGAAAGAGCTGATATTGAGCAGGCAAAAACTATGCGAAAATGGCTGGTGCAGACTTTGCGTGACAACAAATTAGATGCACCTTTGTCATATCGTACTCGTTCAGGCTCTCATAGTGCCTCCTTTGCATCAGATTGTTGCTATGCAATCTGAATATGATGCTATAATGAAGAATGGTACATGGTCTTTATGTGACTTGCCTCCTGGCAAGAAGGCCATTGGCACTAAGTGGGTATACAAGCTGAAGCATGACAACAAATTAGATGCACCTTTGTCATATCGTACTCGTTCAGGATCTCATAGTGCCTCCTTTGCATCAGATTGTTGCTATGCAATCTGAATATGATGCTATAATGAAGAATGGTACATGGTCTTTATGTGACTTGCCTCCTGGCAAGAAGGCCATTGGCACTAAGTGGGTATACAAGCTGAAGCGTAAACCTGATGGTACAGTTGACAGGTATAAGGCTAGGCTTGTTGCAAAGGGTTATGCACAGGAAAGAGGCATTGATTTTGATGAGACCTTTGCACCTACATGCCGTATGACTACTGTTCGGAGCATTTGTGCACTTGCAGCCCATCATGGTTGGAATGTACATCAGTTGGACATTAAAACAACATTTCTGAATGGTGACTTGCATGAAGAAGTGTATGTGGGCATGAAAAACAGGTGTGCAGGTTAAAGAAGGCATTATATGGTTTAAAGCAAGCACCACGTGCTTGGTATGAGAAGATACATGCCTATCTGGTTGCACATGATGTGTTTCTGATCATTGTTGTCTATGTTGATGACATGCTTCTCACTGGTCCTATTGAGAAGCATATTGCTGATTTTAAGGCTGATTTGCATGCCTCATTTGAGATGTCTGATTTGGGGCATTTGCATCATTATTTGGGCATTCAGTTTATGCAAGTTGATGGTGGAATGGCTTTGTGTCAAACAAAATATATTGACACATTATTGTAGCATTTTGGCCTTGAAGACTGTAAGCCTATTGCCACTCTTATGGAGACAGGTTTACGATTGAGTCTTCATGATGCTGGAGATGCATTTGATGTTGTTCTCTATCAGCAGGCTGTTGGATGCTTGATTTACTTGTGCATTACTCGGCTAAATATTTAGTTTGTTGTCTCACAGATGAGCAGGTTTATGCATTGCCCAGGAGTCAAGCATTTGCAGGCGGTTAAGCACATCTTTCGCTACTTGAGTGGTACTCGGCTACTTGGGTTGTTTTATCCCAAGGGGGGATCACTACCGCCAGATTTGCATGCTTTTTTTGACTCTGATTGGGCTGGTTGCTATGACACTCGTGTGTCCACTAGTGGCTTTTGCTTCATGCTTGGTAGCTCATGTATATCTTGGTTGAGCAAGAAGCAGCCTACTGTGGCCACTTCCAGTTGTGAGGCTGATTATAGGGCAACGTTCACAGCGACAGTTGAGTGTGTGTGGCTCATACGCCTTATGGCTGATTTGGGTGTTGGTCAGACTTCTGCCACCACCATCTTCACTGACAGTCAGAGCGCATTGGCAATTGCAAGGAACCCTATGTTCCATGCTCGCACTAAGCACATTGAGGTGCATTATCACTATGTCAGGGAGAGGTTCTCTGCTGGGGAGATCAACTTGGCATATGTGCCCACGCAGGAGAACATTGCAGAACTTTTCATGAAGGCTCTGCAGAGGGAGAAGTTTGAAGCTTTCCGCAAATCTTTGGGCTTACTTCCTTTTGTGGAGTGATTTCCACATAGCTTGGCACTTCCTTATACATGAGTGCCAGCTCCTTGTTCACCGCATCACTCCCAGGGGGGATTTGTTGATATATTTAGGTAGCGATGTGTGTGAACACACTAGGACCGCCGTGGCACTTTTTTCCCTCTTTAGGAGTTTTTTTTCCCCCGGCTTGTATATACGCCTATTGCCCTAATGGGCTACTTATCTTTTGTACATTCTCTAGTAATACATTCAGTATTGTGTGTTGTGCTCCAAGCTTCTTCTTCTTCCTTGTGATGTTCGCGTGCTTCCACAGATGTCTAACTCCAACATCATCATCATCTACATTGACATCAATAGATGTAAGCGACTCACAATGCTTTTGATTTTTAGGTTATAATCACTTACTGACATGCTCTTTTTCTCCAATATATGGATCTTGTTCTCGAGTTTCAATTTCAGTGCCTTTGTATTGGTCTCATACAATGTGACCAAACTGTTCCAAGATTCTTTCGGAGTTTTGGCATCCTATATGTGCCCAATCATGCTATCTTGTATGCGAACAAACAACCAATACATAACCTTTGGTGCTTCTTGATGGAGAGTGTTAATCTCCAAAAGAACAACCTACTCTTGAATTTAGAACACCTCTATATCAAGAGTAAGTCAAAACCTTCACTAAATTAGAGGTCCAATCTCCAAATTATCAAAATTGAGAAAATCTGTGAAGAAGATGAAACACAGAAAAGTCTGCTGCAGAATTTCTTCACATTGACCTATCAATCATGTAAAGTTTTCTATGAAATTTTGTATGGAGTGTCGCCTAGAGATTGCGCACCTCCTACAAGTTAAAGTTCTCAAAAATGTTTAGTATAACTTGAGAAATTGACTTCACAAGTTACCTATGTCCAAATCTGTACTTCTGAGAAGTCGATTTGACACCCCTAACTTCTTAACTTTGGTTCTCACAATGTCGAACCCGTTTTACCAAAACCTTTTGACTGAAGATAGCTTATATCTCAACTTAGATTTTGAGCTATCATATGTGTAAAACTTTACACTGTGCACTGAGCACTACTCAATTCTTTGGACTCGAAATGTGCGCCTGTTTCAGAGAACTGTGAACATTCAACACATATGAATGTTCCTACTTACAATTCTCCTAACCTGTTTGCAATTAGACTCTGAAATTCTAGTCACATACTCATTAACTAACAACTTAGATATCCTCAAAAGGATTTCACAAATGATCTACCACAGACGGAGTAGACGCAGAAACATCGGGCGCAACATTTCTTTGATTTCAGGAGAAGACTACAACTGAAAAGTGAGAGAGACTACAACTTCTTTCTCAACTGTCTATTGACATTTACAATCACTAATTTCTCTATTCCTATGCTCATACAAAGTCTCTCTTTGTCTTCTCTCTATATCCCGACATTTTCCAAAAGTATTTATAGGCATCTATATACAAACTCTTATCAAACCATAAGTATATGTAACCTATGTCATAACTAATGTACATATGTGTACATGTCCTTCACTCTTGTGAATGTATCCATCTTCTTTGCTCCAAATCTTCAATTGGTGATTGATCTGCACCAACAACTCCCCCTCAATCATCAATTGAGGTTTCTCCTTTCTTCTTTATACCTGCCATGTCTTTGAACCTTTGTAACTTTGGTACATCCAAGCTTTTTGTAAGCATATCAGCTATCTGATCTTTTGTTGAAGTATGGATTACTTCAATCTCTTTATCCATCACCTTCTCTCTTAGAAAGTAGTACTGAATCTCAATGTGTTTGGTCCTGGCATGAAAAACAGGATTAGCAGCTAAATACAATGAACTCATGTTATCTCCATATATAATTGGTACCCCATGCATAATGTCAAGACTCTTCATCAAGGTCTTGAGCCAAATCACTTCTTTTGCAGCTTCAACCATGCCTTTATACTCAGCTTCTGTAGAAGACAAAGCAACTGTATGTTGCTTCTTAGAACACCATGAGATTAACTTATCTCCCACATAACACATATAACCATAGGTTGATCTTCTATCATCTGGATTACCTGCCCAATCTGCATCACTATAAATTTTGATATTTGTATCTGAGGTAAACCCATAATACAAACCTTCATTGAGTGTACCCTTAATGTACCTCAATACCCTTTGTCCTGCAATCCAATGTTCTTTCCTTGGGCAATGCATGAATTGAGACAAAACTCCTACTGCATATGATAAATCAGGTCTAGTTAGAGTAGCATAGATAAGGCTACCAACCAAACTCTGATATTGTCTCATGTCCTTGAGTTCTTCACCTCCAAACTTACTCAATTTGTGATTCACCTCCATTGGTGTAGGTGCTACCCTGCAATCATCCATTTTAAACTTGATTAACAAGTTCTTCAAATACCTTTCTTGAGTCACAAATACTCCATGTTGAGTATATGTAATCTCCATGCCCAAGAAGTATGACAAGTCTCCCAAGTCACTTATCTTGAACTCCTTTTCCATTTGTCTCTTGAGCCTTTGTATTCCTTCTTCATCTGTACCTGTAAGGATTATATCATCAACATATATGCACATGTATATGAAACCATTTTCACTTGCTTTAACAAGCAAGCTACTATCTGCTTTAGACACCTGAAAACCAAGTTCTTTTAGGAACTTCACAAGTCTATAGTTCCATGCCCTTGGGGCCTGCTTCAAGCCATACAAAGCTCTCTTGAGCTTGCACACATGATCTGGATACCTTTTATCTCTGAATCCTTGAGGTTGCTCCATGAATACATCATCTGAAATATAACCATTCAAAAAAGCATTCTTCACATCAAATTGACATAGCTTCCAACCTTTACATGCAGCAATAGCAATAAGTGTCCTTATGGTTGTCATCTTTGCCACAGGACTATAGGTCTCATCATAATCAATACCATATGTTTGAGCAAAGCCTTTGACAACAAGTCTAGCTTTGTATCTAGACACACTTCCATCTGCAAACCTTTTTGTCTTGTAGACCCACTTGCATCCAATAATTTTCTGACTATTTGGTTTTGGAACCAAATCCCAAGTTTGATTTTCCAATAGTGCATCATATTCTTCCTGCATAGCACTCTCCCATTTTTCCTTACCTTTTGCCTCTTCATATGTAGAAGGGTCTTCATCTGTATTCACCATATAAGCATAATCTTTTGTGGCTAGAAATGAAGTATCATAACTATACCTTGTAGGTTGCCACCTATTTCTTGATGACCTTCTGAGTTCTCCACTCCTTGAGGTTTCTGGCTCTTCACATTCAGGATCAAATCTTGGTGTCTCTTCCACTTCAACCTGCACTTCATTATTCTCTTGCTCATCAAATATCTGAACTTTTGATTTACCTTTTCTTTGACTCACTTCTTCTTCATCACCTGTATTGATGTTAATTGTACCTGCATACCAAGTGCTTTGTTCATCAAATGTAACATCTTTAGAAACCATAAATTGCTTTGTTGATGGACTCCACAATCTATAGCCCATCTGCTTGTCATCATAACCAATGAAAACATACTTTTCAGCTTTGGGTTCCAACTTGTGTCTTAATTGTGATGGCACATATGCATATGCCACACACCCAAATACTCTGCAATGATCCAAGGTAGGTCTTTTACCCCACCAAGCCTCATATGGTGTCATACCTTGCAAGGCTTTACATGGTAGCCTATTGACCAAGTAAGTGGCTGTATTTACAGCCTCAGCCCACAAATAATTAGGGCAATTTTTCTCCTTCATCATGGATCTTGCAAACTCAACAAGAGTTCTATTTCTCCTTTCTGCAACACCATTTTGTTGAGGAGAGTACCTGCAAGTAACTTCCCTTTTTATACCTGCATTCCATAAGTAATCACTGAACTCATTAGAGAAATACTCTCCCCCTCCATCTGACCTTAGTCTTTTCAACTTATGACCTGTAATTCTTTCTGCATATGCATGATAGTGCTTAAATGTATTAAACACTTCTGACTTATCTTTGATCACATAGATAGTGATCCACCTAGTAGCATCATCAACATAAATCACATAATACCTTGATCCATTTATACTGAAATCTTTTGATGGTCCCCACACATCTGTGTGTACCAACTCAAGCTTCTCTGAGTGCATAAAACCATGCTTGGAATATGAATGTTTATGAGCCTTACCTAATTGACATGCCTCACATTTGTATGTCATATGTTGACCTGCAACATTAGGCAATCCAAGCACTGAACCATTGTTAACCATATCTTTAATACCTCTTTCATTGAAATGTCCAAGCCTCTTGTGCCAAAGATCTAACTCAGAGATCTTATGTCCTCCATATGTGAACATAGCATGACCAATATTGCCTTGAATCTTCAATGTAAATAATCTTCCTTCCTTTTTTCCTGAAACAATCTGTTTATACCCTTGGCTAGGGTCTTCCACATATACTCCATCATTAGTGAACCTTACTTCATATCCCTTTTCAACAATTTGTCCTACACTTATCAAATTCTTAGGGATTGTAGGAACATACAAGACCTTACTCAATAAGGTGCTTCCATCCTTGGCCTTCACTGATCCAATTGACTTCACATTGTGCTTTGTGTTGTCACCTGTTTGAACAACATGATTAAAAACTTTACTCTCCAAATCAGTCATCAAAGATATGTTACCACTCAGGTGATTACTACACCCTGAGTCAATGTAGAAGACTCTTTGATCTTCATTCTGCCTTTCACAAGTTGCATTCATTATCAGTGTTGAATCTTCCTTTTGATCTGAAGCATAATTGTAGTAGGTGTTGTTGTATTGTTGACTTTGGAATCCTCTACCTGTATTTCTTCCAAAGTAATTCCTTCCACCTCTACCTCTGTAATTACCTCTTTGATTTCTGCCACCTCTTCCTCTTGAATTATAATTTTGATTGTATCCACCATTATTCTGATTATTATGCCAACAATCATTAGCTAAGTGATTTGTCTTACCACAAATCCAGCAAGCTTTGCCTCCATCTTTGTTGTTCCTGCCTCTTCCTCTACCTTTGCCACCTCCTCTTCCTCTTAGGAAGTTGGCTTGAGTAGTTGTTCCTTCATCTTCACCTGCTTGTTGTTTTCCTTTGTTATTCTTCTTCTTGTCCTTTGAGTACATTGCATGACCTGTACTCTTGTCACCATCTCCTTTAACATCCTGCTCAAATGTTAGCATATGACCTAACAATTGATTTAAATCAGGAGTGAAATGGTCAAGTGATAGTTCTGTAGACAAAATAAATGGCTTCCATTTGTCATCACCTCTCAACCCTGTAAGGATTTGCCTTACCAACTTATCTTCCTCAATGTCTTCGTCAACAGCTCCTAAAGCATCTGCAATATCTTTCATCCTTGTTACATAGTCTGAGATGGTTTGAGAGGCCTTCTTCTTGAAGGTAGTAAACTCTGCCCATAAGGATGCCTTCCTTGACTTTGTAGTGTTCTGGAAATGCTCCTCCAAAGCATTCCATATGTCAGTTGCACTTTCAAGACCTCTAATATGAGGTAACAAGTAATCATTGACTCCCATATATATAATGCTCCTAGCTTGAGCATCTTTCTTCATCCAATTTTTCAAATCTGCTAACTCTTCCCTAGTTGGAACACTAGGATCTCTGAATTCTAGCTTCTCTTCTTCTCCTGTGATGTAACCAATTAAATCTTTGCTCATAAGATGAGCTTCCATCCTCATTGACCATGCAGGATAGTTTTCCCTATCCAATTTCTCTATCTGTAGAGAATCTCCCATCTTGTGTCCACCTGTGTATTGAAAACTTCAAGCTTTACAAACAATGTATGTACCTTTACTTCGAATTAGACTCCTTTTGTCCTTCTTGATGTCGTATGGTCTCCTCCTCTTGCTTTGCCTTCAAACTTTCACCTTTTAGTTCTTCAAATGTTGAATTTCTTGAATCTGCAGCAGTCGGGACCTTCCTTTCCTTGATTTGATGTCTCCTGCTCTGATACCACTGATGGAGAGTGTTAATCTCCAAAAGAACAACCTACTCTTGAATTTAGAACACCTCTATATCAAGAGTAAGTCAAAACCTTCACTAAATTAGAGGTCCAATCTCCAAATTATCAAAATTGAGAAAATCTGTGAAGAAGATGAAACACAGAAAAGTCTGCTGCAGAATTTCTTCACATTGACCTATCAATCATGTAAAGTTTTCTATGAAATTTTGTATGGAGTGTCGCCTAGAGATTGCGCACCTCCTACAAGTTAAAGTTCTCAAAAATGTTTAGTATAACTTGAGAAATTGACTTCACAAGTTACCTATGTCCAAATCTGTACTTCTGAGAAGTCGATTTGACACCCCTAACTTCTTAACTTTGGTTCTCACAATGTCGAACCCGTTTTACCAAAACCTTTTGACTGAAGATAGCTTATATCTCAACTTAGATTTTGAGCTATCATATGTGTAAAACTTTACACTGTGCACTGAGCACTACTCAATTCTTTGGACTCGAAATGTGCGCCTGTTTCAGAGAACTGTGAACATTCAACACATATGAATGTTCCTACTTACAATTCTCCTAACCTGTTTGCAATTAGACTCTGAAATTCTAGTCACAGACTCATTAACTAACAACTTAGATATCCTCAAAAGGATTTCACAAATGATCTACCACAGACGGAGTAGACGCAGAAACATCGGGCGCAACATTTCTTTGATTTCAGGAGAAGACTACAACTGAAAAGTGAGAGAGACTACAACTTTTTTCTCAACTGTCTATTGACATTTACAATCACTAATTTCTCTATTCCTATGCTCATACAAAGTCTCTCTTTGTCTTCTCTCTATATCCCGACATTTTCCAAAAGTATTTATAGGCATCTATATACAAACTCTTATCAAACCATAAGTATATGTAACCTATGTCATAACTAATGTACATATGTGTACATGTCCTTCACTCTTGTGAATGTATCCATCTTCTTTGCTCCAAATCTTCAATTGGTGATTGATCTGCACCAACACTTCTTGATTCCACTCTTCATATTCTCTTAACTTGTCCATAGTTCAATTCCTCTATGGTAATTGTAGAGTGTTTTCATTCTCTCCTTCGACGTACTTCCAATAGCCTTTTCTCATCAAGAAATT
Source organism: Ceratopteris richardii (assembly GCA_020310875.1). NCBI lineage: Eukaryota > Viridiplantae > Streptophyta > Polypodiopsida > Polypodiales > Pteridaceae > Ceratopteris > Ceratopteris richardii. Next base: position 31,739,215 of record CM035425.1, read on the forward strand.
TTTCATTCTAAATCTCCAAGCATGAAAGTTGTTCTTGTCCAACTTATTGCTCTAAATTGACTCATTCCATTAGCATTTGCCATTTATGCAACAATTCACAATACTCCAAAAACACTAGATGCAGTACCTCTACTTGAACATTCTCACACTGTGATGTGACATTTTGATCTTAGAAAAACAGAATTTTCATGTATCAACCGTACACAAAATTGCTTGAAATTCTAGATCTGGAATGTTTGAGTGTTGCCAAACAAAATGCAAGTTATATTTTTGCAAACTAACTTGTTTTCTCTATGGGCCCCACCTTCCATGCTCAAAACATACTCTTCATTTTTGGCCTTCTCCACAAGGTCTCTATGGCCACACTGGCTATGATACCATGTCAAGAGAAAGGAGATAATGAAGAGAGCTCTCGCACACTCTCACACACAAAGAGAGGAGCACACATAGATTGAGGTAAGGAAGAAATGATCTTTTTCTTCTTCTTCTTCTTCTTCCATTACATAAGGAGAATGTACAAGAATGACCTAATACAACAATATAACTAGTGCAATATATAAAAAATAGTACGCAAGGACCACTTTCTCTTTATCCTCTCCCTAGAGTCTTTCCATGACTTGGTTTTTTGTTTACTAGCCTCTCCTACTTCAGTAGAATCTAAGTCTTTTTCTTGATTCCCTTATTGACATCGGTATAGTGTTGATATATTTAGGTAGTGATGTATGTGAACACACTAGGACCGATGGGGCACTTTTTTCCCTCTTTAGGAGGTTTTTTTCCCTGCTTGTATATACGCCTATTGCCCTAATGGGCTACTTATCTTTGTACATTCTAGTGGTAATACATTCAGTATTGTGTGTTGAGCTCTAAGCTTTTTCTTCTTCGTTGTGCTATTTGCATGCTTCCGCAGATGTCTAACTCCAACAATTGGTATCAGAGCAGGTCGCCGCTTCATCTAGGGCATCGTCGACACTCCTCGAGTTGTAGTCTCAGAATCACATGCATTTTGGTGAGCATACTCAGGGCGTCTCAAGATGAAATCGTGATTTGAGCTCGTTTTGGCCTCCAAATGTACTATCACAGTGCTTATGCAGGCTATTTTGTCTTTTGGTACCAAAGGTATATACTAGTTTCGGTTCACCAATAAAAGTGCCTCAAATTCTGCTACAGGTTTAGCAGAATTTCTCTGGGCAATTCCGTTTTACTTTCTGAGATACAGTCAATTTTTTGCATCAAGGTATTTTAGTCACCGGCCATGGCTGAAAGCACTGATGTATTCCGTATGTTGGTTGTTGAGGATAAGTTGGATGGTACGAACTACCCATTATGGGCTTATATGATGCAACATGTGGAATATTGTGCAAGATGATGAAAGACGTCCTGTTACACCTGTGAATACAGGTACTGCAAATAGAGGTGCTAGAGTTGATGGAGATGGAGTCAAAGATGATGATATTCTGTAGATTCTTGTTCGTGCTGCGGTTTCTGCTACACCTACTATAGAGTAAATTTGTTGGGATGGCAGAGATGCCTAGGCACATGCATTGATAGCTTTGTCTGTCAAAGGTGCCATTATTCCTCACATGCACTCTTGCAAAACAGCTAATGATGCTTGGGATACACTTACCACATTGTACCAAGCTAGGAATGAGGCTCGTGTTGCTTACCTCCGAAAACAGTTGGAGAGTGAGCACATGAATGAAGGTGATTCTATGGACAATTTTCTAACAAAGATCAAAGACTTGAAGGAACAATTGATTTTTGCTGATGAAGTTATACCAGATAGCTCACTTGTGCAGGTCGTTATGAATGGTCTTCCTGATTCATATCAGAGTTTTGCTTCTACTCTTTGGTTGATGATGAAAGGCAATCCAAATGCCTTGTCATTTGAGGATTTAGTCTCTGTTCTGTTGAAGGAACATTAGACGAGGCAGAACAGGTCCATTATGCGTGTTGCAGATCAAGCCTTCTTGGCTAGTCAGAAGGGCAAAGGAAAATGGAGCTCTTCAATTAGTAAGCAAAAATCTGCTAATTATGCACATTCAAAGAAGGAAGACAAAGATGAGAAGAAATAAAAAAAGCTGAAATTGTTTTGCAAGTACTGTAAATAAAATGATCATATCATAAAGAACTATCCTAAACTGGCTGCAAAAGAGGCAAAGAAAAAAGAGGTTGGAATGGTTGTTGTAGAGGCCTCTACTCCAAAAATAGAGTTTGCTAACCTTGTGCAAGATGAAGAATGGGTGTTTACTAATGTTTGCACTTTTGACCCATCTTCTCATGAGCAGTGCATGTCTGCAGTAGACTCAGATGTTTGGTACTTTGATAGTGGGGCAACCAAACATATTACCTTGCAGCACAGTTTCTTCTCTTCACTCGAGCTTGCCCCTACAGGGAATAGTATCACATGCACCAACAACTCCTCTTATCCTATCATGGGAGTTGGTAAGATCATTCTGATTACTGCTGATGGTAGTTCTTTCGCTTTGCCAAATGCTTTATTTGTGCCAAGGATCAAGAAGAATCTGTTATCAATTTCTGCATTAGCCAAGATTGGCTTGGTGGTGAAAAGGATCAGGGATGAGGTTTTATGCATGATTCCAATCTTAGGGGACTCAATGATAAAAGCATCTGATAGTTGCATTATATCTCTATAGTGTCCTCATTGCAAGGGTTGAAACCATGCTAGAGTTGTACCATTCAAGGTTAGCCGAAAAGCCTCATATTGAGTGGAAAAGTTATGTACTTGTTTTGCTCTCAATACCTACGAAATTTGGCTACATGATCATAGGGATCTCCTGTGGCATCAAAATAGTTCTTCATGGACTTTACCACCTATGAGGGTCTCAATATACTCGAGTGTTCTCTTTGTCTAGGTAGAGGGAATTCTTCATCAACTATGTGTGACCTATGTCCTCTAGTCCTCTCTCTTTCTGGCCTACTTGTACCTTGTTCTGACCTACCTCTTCCTAGGTTGTGCACAAAATGTACCTCTAGAGCTTCCCTTATTTTGTCTCTGCTCACTCCTAAAGAGTTTGTATGTCCTACACTAGACAATGGATTGTGTAGGGGGAATCTTTTTTGCCCTTGACAAAAATGAGTATGCTTACTATAGCTAGAGACCAAATACATTCATTCCAAATTATGACTCATGTAAGTCGATTTTCCTTGGACGTCTGGGTCCTTGAACTCATAAACTAAGAACTCCTACTTAGTATCAGGCTTGTCCGACTTGAATTTCCAAAAGGCCTCTTTGATAGCCATGCTCATGCATAATTCTATGGAAGTGTTGTCCTGAGGCATCTTTGTGGTCGCTATGAGCTTGGTAAGCACCGAATTTTTCTAAGAGTGGATGGGATCTCCTCTCGATCATCCTCTTTTGAATCTCAGACTTTTGACTATGAGAGAATGTTCCCAAAGTCGTCTGTGCTCTCATAGTGACTAGAAACCATGTACATAGTTCTCTGCTTGTCTATATAAGATCCATTTTCAAACTTGAATAGTGAGTGATCTAAGCCATAGGGGTGCTCTAGGTTTTTTAATCGTACTACTGAACTTCTAAAAGCATCCTTATAGATTCGAGCAGCTAATTGGTTGGTTTGGATGTACTCCAAAAAATTCTTGTAAGGTCCTTTAGGCAGTTAGCCCTATTGCTATGAGTTGATCTTTCCATGTTGTAAGAGCTATCTGGCTTATTGGTTTTCAGATTATCACTTGACTGTGGGTTACCTAATTGGTTACACCAAGATCTAGCTACATGGTTTTTGACACTAACTTAAGAAGATCTTAGGCTTGTCAATCCACTTTTTCAAGTTACTTGTTTGATCTAAGGTTCATGAACTAGGCCAAGTTCCCTTTACCTTTTCCTTTTGGTATCTGCATTCTAATGATCATTCACTTGTTGGGTTGTTTTTTCCTTTGTTAGTTCTTGTCTCGATGAGCCTTCAACAAGAGTATTTACATTTTTTGACTAGATTATGAATCATCACTTTATGTTCTTTTGCTTATTGTGGTCATAATTACAATTGCTTTAAAGTCTTGCACTTGACTTTCTTAAGTTTTCTTAGACTCGAGTATTCCTAATGTCACTCTATGTATTATTGCTAGCACTAATGACTTAGCCTAAGCTAGAATTGACAAAGCAGGTTGTAAATTTCCAACCTCAAGTCATGTGTGTTGCTTTGAGTAGCCCAAGAAGGTCTCCCAAGCCTTTGCCAATCCATTTTGACCCTTTCCTAGCATTTCGACGGCTTGCACTTTATCTTTGTAGTCCTTGTAATCTAGCAAAAGACCTAAGAAATATACTAAATTTAAGTAAAAAGAACCAAAATCCTAATTTTACCATGTAGGTTGTCTATCATGATAGGACGGTCTATCGCGATAGAGCTGTCTATCATGATAGGGAAATTTGTTGTGTGGGCTATTTGTCATGATAGACGGGTCTATCATGGTCAACTTGTCAGAATAGATTGGGTCTATCATGATACATAGGTATCTATCACCTCTTTTGGTGTGTCATGGGGTGTTGGAGTTAGACATCTGCGGAAGCAAACAGACAACACTCATCTTTGAGATAGAAAACTGAATATCTAGCCGAGTAATGCATAAGTAGTTCAAGCATCCAACAGCCTGCTGATAGAGAACAACATCAAATGCATCTCCAACATCAAATGCTATCGTAAACCTGTCTCCATAGGAGTGGCAATAGGCTTACAATCTTCAAGGCCAAAATGCTACAATAATGTGTCAATATATTTTGTTTGACACAAAGCCATTACACCATCAATTTGCATAAACTGAATGCCCAAATAGTGGTGCAAATGCCCCAAATCACACATTTCAAATGAGGCATGCAAATCAGCCTTAAAATCAACAATATGTGTGTCATGAGGACAAGTGAGCAACATGTCATCAAGATACACCACAATTATCAGAAGCACATCATTAGCACGCTTAACATATAAGGTGCTTTCAGTTGGACTATTCTCAAAACCATGTGCAATGAGATAGGCATGTATCTTTTCATACCAAGCACGTGGTGCTTGCTTTAAACCATATAATGCCTTCTTTAACCTGCACATCTGGTTTTCATGCCCTTTTTGCACAAAGCCACGGGGCTAAAAAACATACACTTCTTCATTTAAGTCACCATTCAGAAATACTATTTTAATGTCCAACTGATGTACATTCCAACCATGATGAGTTGCAAGTGCCAGATGCTACAAACAGAAGTCATTCGGCAAGTAGGAGCAAATGTTTCATCAAAATCAATTCCTCTTTCCTGTGCATAATCCTATGCAACAAGCCTAGCCTTATACATGTCAAGTATTCCATCAAGTTTATGCTTCACTTTGTATACCCACTCGCCTTCTTGTCAGGAGGCAAGTCACATAAAGACTAGATACCATTTTTCAGGATAGCATCATATTCAGATTGCATTGCAGCCATCCAATGTTCAGAATTTTGTGCTTCATCAAATAAAATAGGTTCAGCCTCATCACAGAGACTAGAGGTAGCCATAGCATAGCAATCTAATGCAAAAGATGCACTATGAGAGTCTACTCGAGTACGATATGATAGAGTTGCATCTAATTTGCTATCATGCAAAGTCTGCACCAACTATTTTGGCATAGTTTTTGCATGCTCAATATCAGCTCTCTCATCAACAAGTGTAGCATGTAAGTTTGCATCAGGAATGGAATGATCTGCATCATCACATAAAACCTACAAAGGTTGAGAAGTTGCCTCATTAGGACCAGCACTAGACTGTCGACATGTAAAAAGAGGAAACAAAGTATCATACATGTCTTTGGAGCTAAATGATATCTCCTTAGTATATGCAAGTAATGGCTGAATAACATCTTCCACAAAAACAACATCATGGCTAACCAAAATGCGTTTAGTCTATGGGCGACACAAATGATAGCCTTTACTTTCAGAACTATACCCAACAAAAATACATTTTACTACTTTATCATCCAATTTTCTACGATGTTGTTTAGGCACTAATGCATATGCCAAACAACCAAAGACACACAAATGAGCAAAAGATGGCTTATGACCATGCCAAGCCTCATATGGAGTGATAGACTACAGTGCTTTAATGGGACGCCTCTTAAGTACATATGTTGCACACATGAAAGCCTCAAGTCAGAACTATGTGGTAAAGCCTGACTCTTGACCATACACCTTGCCATCTCCATGAGTGACATGTTCTTCCATTCAACAAATCCATTCTGTTGAGGTGTATATGGCACGGTACACTGTTTTTTTATCCCACATTCAGCCAAAAATGCATTAAAGTCAGAAGACATATATTCCCCCCTCGATCAAAATAGAGGGTGCCCATCTTACATGCTAACAAATTTTCAGCCAAAACCAAAAACTGTTTGAAGCACATAAATACTTCAAACTTTGCCTTCAATGGATATGCCCATGCATGCCTGGAAAAATCATCGATGAACGTCACGAAGTAAAGATAGTTCCCAAAAGAAGGTATCTGCATAGGACCACAGACATCACTATGTACAAGCTTCAATTTCTGAGTAGCCCAAACTAAACCATCTTTTGGAAAGGAAGAACGCTACATTTTGCCCAAAATACATCCTTCACAAACATGTTTTTTGGGTGCCTCAAGTTTGGGCAAAGAGGACACCATTTCATATTTTTGTAGGCATAGCAAACTAGCAAAATTTAGATGACCAAAGCATGCATGCCAAAGCTTTGCATCTCACATAGCCTAAGAATCATGTACTGCACATGCCAAATAATTTACAGATCTTTCATAGTCTATGAGCTTATACAACCCACGACACCAAATGCCAGAAGCAATAATAACGTCGCCATTTGACAGATCATGAAAGAAGCAATAATAACGTTGCCATTTGACAGATCATGAACTGTACATTTGTCATCAAAAAAATTCACAACCAAGCTAATCTTGGCTAATGCAGAAACTGATAACAGATTTTTCTTGATCCCTGGCACAAACAAAGCATATGACAAAGTGAAAAAACTACCATCAACAGTAGTCAAAATGATCTTACCAACTCGCATAACAGGATAAGAGGAGTTGTTGGTGCATGTATCAATATTCCCTATAGGGGCATGCTCGAGTGAAGAGAAGAAACTGTGCTGCAAGGTAATATGTTTGGTCGCCCCACTATGAAAGTACCAAACATCTGAATCTACTAGAGACATGCACTGCTCATGAGAAGATGGGTCAAAACTGCAAACAGTAGTAAATGCCCATTCTTCTTCCTACACAAGATTAGCAGACCCTACTTTCGGTGTAGAGGCCTCTACAACAACCATTCCGGTCTCTTTCTTCTTTGCCTCTTTAGTAGCCAATTTTGGACAGCTCTTAATGATATGATCATTTGCTTTACAGTATTTGCAAAACAATTTCAGCTTTTCTGATTTCTTCTCATCTTTGTCTTCATTCTTTGAATGTGCAGCATTTGCAGATTTCTACTTACTAGTAGAAGAGCTCCATTTTCCTTTGCCCTTCTGATGAGCCAGGAAAACTTGATCTCCAACATGCATAATAGACCCGTTTTGCTTGGATTGGTCTTCCTACAACAAAACAAAAACTAACTCTTCAAATGTTAAGGCATTTGGATTTCCTTTCATCATCAAACAAAGAGTAGAAGAAAAACTCTGATATGAATTAGGAAGACCATTCAGAATAGTCTGCACAAGTGAACTGTCAGGAAGGACTTCATATGCAAAAATCAATCATTCCTTCAAATCCTTGGTCTTTGTCAAAAAGTTGTCCATAGAATCACCTTCATTCATGTGCTCACTCTCCAACTATTATTGGAGGTAAGCAACACGAGCCTCATTCCTAGCCTCGTACAATGTGGTAAGGATATCCCAAGCATCTTTAGCTGTTCTACAAGAGCTGAGACAGCAGAAACAGAAGCATGAATAGGAACTTGCATAATATCACCATCTTCGACACCTTCTACATCAGCTTCAGTACCTACAGTTGTAACAATTGCAGGTGTGATAGGATGTTTTTCAACACCCTGGACAATGTTCCACAGTCCTTTTGCAACCAATAGATGTCACATCATATAAGCCCATACCAGGTAGTTGGTACCATCCAAATTATCCTCAACAACCAACATATGGAATACATCACTGCTTTCAACCATGGTTGGTGAGTAAAATATCTTGATGCACAAAATTGACTGTATCTCAAAAAGTTGAACAGGACTACCCTCAAATTTTGCTAAACTTGTAGTAGACTTTGAGATGCTTACACTGGCAAACCAAAATTGGTATATACCTTGCACACAAAAAGATGAAATAACCTGCACAAGCACTACGATAGTGTGTTTCCGGAACGAGCTTAGATCTCTGAAACACCCTGAGTACGCTCACCAAATTTTGTGTGATTTGAAATTGCAACTAGAGAGGTGTCCATGACACCCTAGATGAAGCGGCGACTAGCTCTGATACCAATTGTTGGAGTTAGAAATCTGTTGAAGCACGCGAACAACACAAGGAAGAAGAAGAAGCTTGGGGCACAAAACATAGTACTGAATGTATTACCACTAGAATGTACAAACATAACTAGCCCATTAGGGCAATAGGCGTATAAACAAGCCGGGGGAAAAAAAACCTCCTAAAGAGGAAAAAAGTGCCCTGACGGTCCTAGAGTGCTCACACACATCTCTACCTAAATATATCAATATGGGGTTGGTCTATCATGATAGATAGGGGTCTATCATGATAGAGGATCTCTATCACGTATCTTGGTCTATCGATGACATGTGTCTATCCCAATTGGGTCTATCGTAATAGATGTTAGTCTATCATGATGGACTGGGTCCATTAGGGTCAATCTATTGCAACACACCAGGGTCTATCATGATGGAGTGGTCTATCATGATAGATAGGGTCTATTGTGATAGGTTGAGCATGTCACCTATCATGAGCTTTTGGTATGTTGTGACTGAGCCAAAGACTAAGCAAATTTAAAAATCATCTAGTGCATGGAGATGGTGATGTGAATGTCTATGTCGTCCTACACACATATCTAAAAAAATCCAACCTTTTTGATCCATCATGATAGATCAAAGCGGTTGGCTTGAACTTCGGAAAAATGTAGATGTACCTATGCATAGACTTGGACACAACAATAAAGTTGGACCCTACAATAGAATGCTAAAACCAAGAAAAAAGCAACAAAAGCTCATTTTCTCTCTCTCTCTCTCTCTCGCTCATGCAAATGAGGGAAGTAGAGTGGGGTGGCTAGATGTGGCAAACACAATGTTTTTCTAGTGAATAGGCTATGGTGATGGAAGATGAAGATGATGCAAAAAATAGTGCAAAAAACTAGAAAAATATACTAATTTTACCTTCTAGCATCAATCCTCCAACACTCATACCATCACACATTTGTCCTCAAGCGTGCTCCCTCGCAACGACACCAAATTTGGTATCACTCTAGAGAAGGATGAGTACCACTTCAAAGAGCTCCACCTCCTTAATTGTCAATCCCTATAGATATGAGGATGATATCATGATGGTGAACAAGCGATGTGCATGAAGGTGAAGGTGAGAAGCACACTAGATGCACACACACATACACACACAAGGAAGAGACAAGAATAGACAATGTAAGGAAGAATACTTGTACTACAATAGCTCTCAATGAGTCACACCACAAGTAGTGAGATTTATCCCTTCTAATAACCCTATGGGTTTCTCAATATGGTCCTTTTGCCATTTGCAACTTCATTCTTGTTGGCCTGAGTGTTGGCTTGCCCCATCGCTTCCATAAGGAAGTGGTAGCAACAACAAATCTAGCTCATGAATCCAAAATAGCTTTTGTTGTGTAGCCTTGATAAGTGATAAGTAGATAGGTGTTTCCTTCCTCTCCATTTCTCATTTCTCTTATCTTATCCAAGGGTATCTTTGGTATCGTTTTGCAGGATCCTGCATGAGATTGTGGCTTAGCTATTTCCGGCATTTGGTTAGCTATATGCTTCCACAAATCAAGTTTGATTTTTAGTAGCTCCTCTAAAGTGAGATGACACTACACTAGTGTTCTTCACTACTTTGGTGTTCCTTGGTAGAACCGATTCATCATTTCTTACCATTACTATGGGGGTTCTCATGTGAATAGACCTAGAATACCATGAGCCTATGAAGTGAGGCAATTTATATAGGGAATTGGATTCAAAGTCTAATTGCTCACTTGATTGAATATCCTCTTCCTCCCCATAGATAGATGGAATGTCATGAGGGAATTGATCATGATGGGCATCCACTATCTAAATAAGAGGAGGGTTCTTGCCCTCTTTGGCCCATTTCTCCTCTTGAATCTCTCTTAGTATTCTTTCACTTCTGCTAGCCTAAGCCTTTGGCATAGCCAACATCCTAGGTTTAGTTATCAACTGTTCTAACCTCTCCAACAATCCTTTGAAGTGTAATTGTGACTTTGTTGAGTTATAGGGATTTAAAAGATAGCTTGCATTGAACATAGCCTGAGCTAGTTCCACCATTTTTATGCAAAGCTTAGTCCTTTCCCTCTCTAAGTCTGCTCTAGGGTAAGACTTATCTAACTTGGCCACATTCGACCCTTCTTGAAGTTGATCATGATAGGCCTTGAACATCATGTCCAAGTCTTTAGGAATGGGATCGGATGGATCCTGCTCTAGCTATGGATGGGAGGTTTTCATGAGATGATAGAGATTGTGTTTGAGAGTGTGTTTAGGATGCAATATCTCTCAGTTTTGTTTTCATTTCCTTGAGACTTTCTTATATTTCACTCATCTTTCTTACCCATTGTCTCCTCATTCTTTCATGACTATCCTTCCAAGATCTAGTTCTTTTCCTAGCTACACCCTTTTATTCATTGCCCTATGATTTCCTTGCTTGATCTACCCCTATAGTCTATTGTAGTCCCTAGGATCTAGTCACTAACTTCAAGGGGCTGTAGTAGTTACACTTCTACTCGAATCTACAACCACACCAATAACATTAATTGGTGTAAACTTGAGAGTGTTGGTCGGATTCTTAAGGACAATCTCTTAAGAGATGTTCCTTTCCACAATCTAAACAAAAGACTTGAACTACCACCGACTGGGGTTGTCCTAATGGAGAAAGAGGAAAATCAGAAAATGATCTCCCTGACATCTATAACATGGTCCTTTGGGTGCTTGGGGCTTCATGTGCCCTGGTTGGGGTCATAAGGGTCTCAAGTGCCATCAAAGTAGTTTTTCATTGAATTTACCAGTTGAGTGGGTCTCAATATCCTAGGGTGTTCTCTCAATCTAGGTAATGGAAACTCATCCATGCCTCTCTGGTGCCTAGGTCCTCTCAATATCCCATGATCCATTCTATCCATATCCCATCTTAACCTCTCTCTTCCCAGGGGTTTGTGAAACTTACTTCAGGCCTCTCTTGATTCTTCTGTTTGTGGATACATGTAACATGAGAAGAGCCCACTCCATGCTGACCATGAGAACCATGCTATCTTTGAGGAGGGAATACCAATTTTCCTTTCCAACTGTATGCATGTCTACCATGTTGCATAACCATGAACATCCTCTTAGAAGAGTTATCCAAATAGATTACCTTCTAGAGGTGTCTGAGTCTTAGTATTCACCGTAAATTTTACATATTCATCTGGATCCTACTTAGTTATCATGTGTGTGTACTATTCTGTCGATTCTTTCATGATTTGAAAGGTTACATTGAAGGGCTTCATTATTTTCTCCAAATCTCTACTCCTGATTTTAGCATTCTTCATGCAACTTACTACTACCTCTTCGAATTTGTGGGTCATTTGATCCACCAAGAGCACCCTTTCATTTGGAATAGCTCTATTGAGAAGGGTATATTTAGCTCGTCAATTTCTATTCCTTGTACATCCCTTATAGGTCTAGCTTGATAGGCCTATTGTGCTTGCATCTGTTCAATCTGTTCTTTTGATTTCATAATTATTTGATCTTTGTCCTTGACTATAGTTGTTTGAACTTAAAGGGCTTCCTCTATCTAGATTTTGAACATAATCTCTTTGTTGAAGTTTCTTAGAATGTCACTTCAAAGTATACACCAATACTAAAATATCCAACACGAAGACATTTGTCTTTGATATGGGCATCATAGTAGGTTGTTTTCCTTGTTTTGACAACCTAAATTCTAGCTAATGCTTGCAACCTAGTCTCTTGTAACTTTTCTATTTGATCCAATTGTATGGACAATTTATGATCAATCCATCCATATTTTTTTGCTCTCAAAGAGTAGGTATTAAAAAGTCAATTGGAAGAATTGCATTTTGTTCATATATTAAGTTAAAAGGAGTAGTTCCTATGGCTATCTTATGAGGTATGCTAAAAGCCCAAATTGCATGATGCAACTATTTATCCCAATTGGATCTATAATTGTTGACTATTTTCGTTAAAATAGTACATAAAATTGTATTCAAACTATATGTTTGTCCATTGTCTTGTGGATGATAGGGTGCATAATTTTTATGAATCACAAAGAATTCATTCATTAGGGGTTCAATTACTTCATCGATGAAGTGTGTATCTCTATCTCTAACTATCTCAATAGGTAGTCCAAATATTGTAAAAATGTTTTCAAATAAGAATTTAGCAATAGTTTGAGCATCAAATTTCTTGATGACTTTGGTTTCTCCCATTTGTCAACTAGTATGTGGCTACTATGATATATTCATCATGAGATCCTCTTGTGGGGGGTCTCATGGGACCAATAAAATCAATTCCCGTCTTGAAAAAACTCTTGCATAGACCATTGGTCTTAAAGGCATTTCATCTCTTCTAATTGTGTATTTTGTTCATTGACACACATCACAACTTCTCACATTAGTTTTTGCATGCATATGGAGAGTTGGACACCATAATCCTATAGAGGGAATCATATTTATATTTTTATCACTTGAGAAATGACCTATAGTTGCACTTTCATGCACCATTTCCAAGATTGGAAGATATTGTTCTTCGTGGACACATATTCATAGTTGATTATCTCTTCCTCATTTAAAGAGTTGTTTGCCTACTATGACATAGTCCTTACTTTTCTCCTCTATGGCTCATTTTCTAGCCAGTCTTTTCCATGACTTTAGGAACTCAGTCATTGGCTTACTCCACTTAGGTGCTATTGTGGAATAGCTCATGGAGGAGTGTTTCTTTGGGTAGGAGCATTGGCATATGTTGTAGCTAGACACATAATCATGTAGTTCCCTCTACATATCTAGCCAATATACTCCTAAACCTCATAATTCTTGGGTAGTTCCATTTATATCTTTGTGCATATTCTAGTGATTTATATGAGCTAGATGAAATAGGTTTGCTTTTTCTCCATCCTCTACACATCAATAGAAATCCATTTGAATTTTTGAATGCAGGCTACCTACCACAATGTGAAGGTTTCTTATTTTCCAAAGCTCGTTGCCTATCTTGGGGATGATCTTATGACTTGGTCTATGTGTGAGTGTAGTTACCAAATTTTTTGTCCAAGATGAATACAGTTCTAGGTTGAACAGATATGTGTTTAGAAGTTCATCAACTACTCCCATTTGTGGTTCTCCATGGGTCATCCTTGATAAATAATTAACTCTAATATGAGTGTTTCCCTTTTTGACTACTACCTCAAAATCAAATTCCATTAACAGTAGGAGCTATCTCACTAGCATTCATATATTGTAAATTTGTTGAACAAATACAAAAAAGCTTGATGATCAATGGAAAATTTGAATTTATAGGCTAACGGGTAATGTCAAAACTTCTTTAGTGTGTAGACCACCCCTAATCCTTCTCTCTGAGTAGTAGTGTAATTTCGTTTAGCTTAGTTCCATTGTCTACTAGCATATATTATAGGATGATCTACTTTGCTTTCATCTGTTAGTTGTGCCAATATACATCCAATGGAAAAATTGGAAGCATCCACATGAATGTGGAATGGCTTGTTCCAATTAGGCACTTTCAGTATTGGGGCAAAGCTCAATCCCTTCTTCAACTCATTCAATGCTTGTTCATATTCACCATTCCATTTGAAATGAGTCAAAAACCATATAACGATTCTTCATTAATATCATACATGCGGATAAATCGTTGAACATATCCACAATGGCCCATAAATGCTTGCACTTCCTTTACGTTTTTGGGTCTTGGTAATTCTAGGATCACCTTGAAGAACCATAAAGACACATTTTTCATGATTAAGGCGTACTCAATATTGTCCACACTTGTCAAATATGTGTCTTAGTTTAGGTATGTGTGCAGATCTTTGAGTAAAGTAGGTGCAAAGGTCATCAACATATAACTCCAAACTCTTCCTTAGGAATTCTTCGAACACATGAAACATTAATATTTGGTAAGTGTTGCTACATTTGTTAGGCCAAATGCATAACTCTAAAAGCATATACAACCCATTCAATAACAAAACTAGTATTGTGCTGACCTTTAGTAGTAATAACTAACTTATTTATAGCCTAAAAACCATCAAGGAAGCTATACACTTCCTTGCCTACTGCTCTTTCCAAAAGATGATGAGTGATTAACAATGGGTAACTATCTCAAATGGTGGAAACATTAACATTTTTCAAGTTAATGCAAACCCTAAGTTTGCCATTCTTTTTGGGTATTAATATTAATGGAGGAAGCCACTCTATTTTCCCTATCCCATAATTGAATCTTACACCTATTAATTTGTCTATTTCTTCCTTAATCTTGGCAGAGTAGACATCATTATAAGTGTATGGTCTTTGTTTGGAAGGCTTTACCTTTGGAGTCATAGGAATCCTATGAGAGAAAATCTTTGGGTCTACTCGTTTTAGGTCCTTAGATGTCCATGCAAGGACATTGTGGTAGTCTTGTAGAAATCCCACTAATTCTTGTTCTTCCTCTATCGAGACATCTTTCTCAATCAAAGTGCATATCTACTCATCATTTTCTCAAGTTACTACTATTTTCTTTGTTTGTTCTTTATTGCCATATACTACTCCATATTGTGCCTCTTGCTTAGTCATTTGAATAAAAATTCTTCATTTTGTTGTTTTATATTTCTTGAAGTTTCTAGGGACTTCAAAACATTCCTTAGGTTGATCCTCTTCTTCTTTATCATCAGTTTCCTTATGGGGGTTATCTGGGTACTCTTCTATTGAGAATATTTTGCAGTGTTCTCCAAATGATGGTTACTCCAACTTCCTTTAGGTATTCTTCTTCTGAGTCAAACTCAGCCACACACACTCAACAATTGCTGTGAAAGCTGCCCTATACTCAGCCTCACAACTGGAAGTGGCCACAGTAGGCTGCTTCTTGCTCAACCAAGATATACATGAGCTACCAAGCATGAAGCAAAAACCACTGGTGGACACACGAGTGTCATAGCAACCAGCCCAATCTGAGTCAGAAAAAGCATGCAAATCTGGCAGTAGTGATCCCCCCTTGGGATAAAACAACCCAAGTAGCCGAGTACCACTCAAGTAGCGAAAGATGCGCTTAACTGCCTTCCAATGCGTGACTCTTGGGCAATGCATAAACCTGCTCATCTGTGAGACAGCAAACTGAATATCTGGCCGAGTAATGCATAAGTAAATCAAGCATCCAACAGCCTGTTGATAGAGAACAGCATCAAATGCATCTCCAGCATCATGAAGACTCAATTGTAAACCTGTCTCCATAGGAGTGGCAATAGGCTTACAATATTCAAGGCCAAAACGCTGCAATAATGTGTCAATATATTTCGTTTGACACAAAGCCATTCCACCATCAACATGCATAAACTGAATGCCCAAATAGTGATGCAAATGCCCCAAATCAGACATCTCAAATGAGGCATGCAAATCAGCCTTAAAATCAGCAATGTGTCTCAATAGGACCAGTGAGCAGCATGTCATCAACATAGACAACAATGATCAGAAGCACATCATTAGCACACTTAACATATAAGGTGCTTTCAGTTGGACTGTTCTCAAAACCATGTGCAATCAGATAGGCATGTATCTTCTCATACCAAGCACGTGGTGCTTGCTTTAAACCATATAATGCCTTCTTTAACCTGCACACCTGGTTTTCATGCCCTTTCTGCACAAAGCCACGGGGCTGAAAAACATACACTTCTTCATGCAAGTCACCATTCAGAAATGTTGTTTTAATGTCCAACTGATGTACAATCCAACCATGATGGGCTGCAAGTGCACAAATGCTCCGAACAGTAGTCATACGGCATGTAGGTGCAAAGGTCTCATCAAAATCAATGCCTCTTTCCTGTGCATACCCTTTGCAACAAGCCTAGCCTTATACTTGTCAACTGTACCATTAGGTTTACGCTTCAGCTTGTATACCCACTTAGTGCCAATGGCCTTCTTGCCAGGAGGCAAGTCACATAAAGAACATGTACCATTCTTCATTATAGCATCATATTCAGATTGCATAGCAGCCATCCAAATTTCTAAATTTTGTGCTTCATCAAAAGAAACACGCTCATTCTCATCACAGAGACTAGATGCAGCCATAGCATAGCAATCTGATGCAAAGGAGGCACTATGAGAGCCTGAACGAGTACGATATGAGAAAGGTGCATCTAATTTGTTGTCACGCAAAGTCTGCACCAGCCATTTTGGCATAGTTTTTGCCTGCTCAATATCAACTCTCTCATCAACAAGTGCATCATGTAAATCTCCATCAGAAATGGAATGATCTGCATCATCATATGAAACCTGCAAAGGCTGAGAAGTTGCCTCATTAGGACCAGCACTAGACTGTCCACCTGTAAAAAGAGGCATCAAAGTATCATACATGTCTTTGGAGCTAACAGATGTCTCCTTAGTACATGAAAGCAATGGCTGAATAGCATCTTCCACAAAGACAACATCACGGCTAACCAGAATGCGTTTAGTCTGTGGATGATACAGACGATAGCCTTTACTTTCACAACTGTACCCAACAAAAATACATTTTACTGCCTTATCATCCAATTTTCTGCGATGTTGTTCAGGCACTAATGTATATGCCAAACAACCAAAAACACGCAGATGAGCAACAGATGGCTTGTGGTCATGCCAAGCCTCATATGGAGTGATAGACTGCAACGCTTTAGTGGGACACCTGTTCAGTATGTATGCTGCACACATGACAGCCTCAAGCCAGAAACTATGTGGTAAAGCCTGACTTTTGACCATGCACCTCGCCATCTCCATGAGTGACCTGTTCTTTCTTTCAACAACTCCATTCTGTTGAGGTGTATATGGCACTGTACAGTGGTGTTTTATCCCATGTTCAGCCAGAAATGCATTAAAATCTGAAGACATATATTCCCCCCCTCGATCAGAACGGAGGGTGCCCATTTTACATGCTGACAGATTTTCAGCCAAAACCAAAAACTTTTTGAAGCACATGAACACTTCGGACTTTGCTTTGAGTGGATATACCCATGCATGCCTGGAAAAATCATCAATGAAAGTCACGAAGTAAAGGTAATTTCCAAAACAGGGTGTCTGCATAGGACCACAGACATCACTATGTACAAGCTGCAATTTCTGCGTAGCCCGAACTGAACCATCTTTTGGAAAGGAAGAACGCTACATTTGGCCCAAAATACAGCCTTCACAAACATGTTTTCCAGGTGCCTCAAGTTTGGGCAAAGAGGACACAATTTCAGATTTCTGTAGGTGTAGCAAACTAGCAAAATTCAGATGACCAAAGCGTGCATGCCAAAGCTTTGCATCTGACATAGCCTGAGAATCATGAACTGCACATGCCGAATCATTCACAGATCTTTCATAGTCTATGAGCTTATACAACCCACAACATAAAATGCCAGAAGCAATAATCACATCGCCATTTGAGAGATCATGGACTGTACACCTGTCATCAACGAATTTCACAACCAAGCCAATCTTGGCTAATGCAGAAACTGATAACAGGTTCTTTTTTATCCCTGGCACAAATAAAGCATCTGATAAAGTGAAAGAACTACCATCAGCAGTAGTCAAAATGATCTTACCAAATCCCATAACAGGATAAGAGGAGTTATTGGCGCATGTGACAGTATTCCCTATAGGGGCAGGCTTGAGTGAAGAGAAGAAACTGCGCTGCGAGGTAATATGTTTGGTCGCCCCACTGTCAAAGTACCAAACATCTGAGTCTACTGCAGACATGCACTGATCATGAGAAGATGGGTCAAAACTACAGACAGTAGTAAACGCCCATTCTTCTTCCTGCACAAGATTTGCAGACTCTATTTTTGGTGTAGAGGCCTTTGCAACAACCATTCCAGCCTCTTTCTTCTTTGCCTCTTTAGCAGCCAGTTTTGGACAGTTCTTTATGATATGATCATTTCCTTTACAGTACTTGCAAAACAATTTCTGCTTTTCTAATTTCTTTTCATCTTCATCCTGGTTCTTTGATTGTGCAGCATTTGCAGATTTCTGCTTACTAGTAGAAGAGCTCCATTTTCCTTTGCCCTTCTGACTAGCCAGGAAAGCTTGATCTACAACACGCATAATGGACCTGTTCTGCCTGGACTGATCTTCCTACAATAGAACAGAGACTAATTCCTCAAATGACAAGGCATTCGGATTGCCTTTCATCATCAACCGAAGAGTAGAGGCAAAACTCTGATATGAATCAGGAAGACCATTCAAAACGGTCTGCACAAGTGAGCTATCTGGTATAACCTCATCAGCAGAAATCAATTGTTCCTTCAGGTCTTTGATCTTTGTGAGAAAACTGTCCATAGAATCACCTTCATTCATGTGCTCACTCTCCAACTGTTTTCGGAGGTAAGCAACACGAGCCTCATTCCTAGCTTGGTACAAAGTGATAAGTGTATCCCAAGCATCCTTTGTTGTTCTGCAAGAGCGAATGTGAGGAATAATGGCACGTTTGACAGACAAAGCTATCAATGCATGTGCCTGGGCATCTCTGCCATCCCAGCGAATCTGCTCTGCAGTAGGTGCAACAGAAACAGCAACACGAATAGGAATCTGCAGAATATCATCTTCGACACCATCTTCATCAGCTCCAACACCTCTATTTGTAGTACCTGTCGTTACAGGTGTAACAGGACGTCTTTCAACACCCTGCACAATGTTCCACAATCCTTTTGCAACCAGTACATGTCGCATCATATAAGCCCATAATGGGTAGTTGGTACCATCCAACTTATCCTCAATAGCCAACATACAGAATACATCACTGCTTTCAGCCATGGCCGGTGACTAAAATACCTTGATGCAGAAAATTGATTGTATCTAAAAAAGAACGGAACTGCCCAAACGAGTTTTGCTAGACCTGTAGCAGACTTTGAGACGCTTAAACTGACGAATAGAAACTGGTATATACCTTTGGCACAAAAGGACGAAATAGCTTGCACAAGCACTGTGATAGTGCGTTCGGAGGCCGAAACGAGCTCAGATCGCGATTTTGACGCCACAGAGCGAAGATGTTTTGATCTCGGAAACACCCTGAGTATGCTCACCAAATTTCGTGCGAATCTGAGACTGCAAACGGAGGAGTGTCGATGGCGCCCTAGAAGAAGCGACGACCTGCTTTGATACCAATTGTTGGAGATAGACGTCTGCGGAAGCACGCGAAAAGCACAAGGAAGAAGAAGAACCTTGGAGCACAAACACACTGAATGTATTACTAGAGAATGTACAAAGATAAGTAGCCCATTAGGGCAATAGGCGTATATACAAGCCGGGGGAAAAAAACCTCCTAAAGAGGGAAAAAAGTGCCCCGGTGGTCCTAGAGTGTTCACACACATCACTACCTAAATATATCAACAGTTACTGCAGGTTTTTCCCACTTTTCCCAAATTTCTTTGGTTTCAATTTGGACTCCTACACCCATATCTACTATTCCTCTAGTTATGTAGCCTTTGTATGTAATTGAAAGAAACATGTTTCCCTCTTCACCTTCAGTGAAATCTCCTACTTTATCTACAAGAATTTTCACTATGGTAGTCTCATCTTTAGCCTTTTCATTTTCCTCATTGGTACAATCTTGAATTTTAAGTCGTGTGGCTAATTTTTTCCATAATTAAGGTTTGGCTCATAAAAATTCCTCTAAGGTCACTTAGCAACATATTTTAGCCTTTTTCAACTCTTTTAGTGTTCCAAAAACTTCCTATGATGCCTGATGGTCCTTAAGAAATTAGACTTCTAATCATACTCACCCATGTAGTTTGGAAGTGTGGTCAAACTTATGGCTTCATTTGTTTCAAAGTCTTGGTCAGAAATGTTTTCTATTTCTACCTCCTTTTGTACCATTGATTAATTTAAAGAAATGTCCAATTTAATAAAATGGGAGATTGTTGCAGAGCTAAAGAGCGCACAAAGCAGAGAAAAAGACGGGCCCCAAAATTTTTCCGATTTGGACATCACATTTTTTGTATCATAATCATTCTTGTAATATATTTTCCCTTGTAAATGCACTAGAGGAGTCCTCTAGATGCACCCCCACAGAAAAGTAGAGAATACCCATGTACAATAGTAGGAAATTAGTCTCTTAGTGAATAAAGTGCCGGTCACTTGTGTGAAAGGACCATTTTTAGGGCACTAGTATATAAATCAAATGTGACTCTTGGTAAACAACTTTTTGCCATTGTGAGAATAGAGAGCACAGAAATTCGAATTTGTGTCTTCTTCCCTCCTTACCTTCTTCTTCGTGAGCTTGTATACATGCGTATTGCTTGGAAAGAGTGCTGATGAGTGTTGTCTGTCCTTGAGAGTGTTTCTTTGCTGTAGAAAAGGTGTGTGCGAAGTGTAGGAAGTGCTGAAGTGTAGGAAAGTATTCCCGCGACTCAGTATTTTGCCCATAACTTGTAGTAGGAGCGTCAGAATTGAGTGAAATCACTACCATTGGATGCGTCTTCTCGAGAGCTTCGAAACGCATATGCTATTCCCTATATTTGGAGTTCGGAGCTGGGAGAAAAGTCCAAAATACTGACGGCTGCTGCACCAAGTATCGTTTCGCCTTGACCAACAGTTGGAGCTTGTTTGGATAAGTCTTTGCCTCATTACATTCTTTAAGTAGTTCATTTGCATTGACCATTACATGATTGCATGTCCTCATACACTCGGCTAGGTTTGTATACTCTTTGGATTGATAATTAAAAGCGTGTATCCCCACTATATGCACTTGTGAGGGGATTGAGGTATAGTCTCGTTCTCCGCAAGTCCCTAAGTTGATACTTAGGTCAACACACTTTTTGGCGCCGTTGCCGGGGAGTGACGAATCAAACCGAGGCATTCGTGTGATGGTAAGTAGCTTTTCGCATTGAAGTAAGTGGAGGAGTGGAAATCTTCTCTTCTTTGGTAAGTTATTTTCAGCCGCACTTGCTACTTCTCATTCTTGGAGTGTGTGTAGTGAGTTGTTAGTTTAGGGAAGTGAGTAGAAGGAGTAGAGTAGGAGTGATTAGAGAGTGGACCAAGTCATTAGAGTAGATTTTAGTTTTGTTCAGAAAAGCTTCCTTTTTTGTAAGCTAGAGAACTCCAAGTATAAAAGCCAAAAAAAAGTCATTTGAAAAATCACTTGTTTGAACAAGTATCGTGAGAGCGAGAGTCGAGTATCGTGGGCAGCTGAATATCGTGGCAGAGCTTGTGGAGTGCCTTTGAGCTAGGAAAGGTGCTAGAAGAGTGTGTTTGAGCTTCAGAGGTGAGTCCCTCCAGTGCTAGATCCTTTTAATCATTCAAAAAAATTCATCATCTGTGCAAAACGATCTGCGCTAAGTATCGTCTGAGAGGTACAGGGGGCAAAAAGTTGTGTTTTGATTGATACAGATAGTGAAGAGAGGAGAGTGGAGCTAGGAGACCAAGGGGGGAAAATCAAAACCTCAAAAACATTTGCCAAAATTTGTCTAAGGGTCAAGTATCGTTTTACTCCCGCGGTCGAGTATCGCGATACTTATCAAGTATCGTTTTGCTCCTGTGGTTGAGTATCGCGATATTTCCCATCGATCGTGTATCGTTTCATACCGATCGCGATATTTGGTCAGAGATCGTTTAGCTAGCGATCGTTGATCGTGTATCGTGGATTGAGTATCGTTTCGTGCCGATCGCGATACTTGAGAAGTATCGTTTGGTCAAAGATCGCGATACCTGACAGGTATCGTGTATCGTTGGATCAGCGATCGTTTGCGAGGGATCAAGTATCGTGGTGCTAATGTATCGTCGATCGTTTTAGCCAAGTATCGTTTGATTCAAATATCGTGTATCGTCTGATCTTCAGAGATCGCGATATTTGCCAGATATCGTGTATCGTCGATCGTCTCAGATTTAGAGATCGTGTATCGTGGGATTCGAAGTATCGTCGATCGTTTTCAGCCAAGTATCGTTTGGCCCAGAGATCGTCTAGGGCAAAGATCGCGATAATTCCCACATATCGGGTATCGTCTATTCCCAAGTATCGCTTCCCTTCGAGTATCGTGTATCGTCTGAGACTCAAATATCGTGTATCGTGTACCTCTAAGTATCGGTATCGTTTAACTCAGCGATCGGTATCGTTTAACTCAGCGATCGGTATCGTTTATGAGGTGTCGCGATATTTGTCAAGTATCGGTATCGTCTAGCCGGTATCGCGATACTTGTCAGAGATCGTGTATCGTCTGAACATACATCAAGTATCGTCGATTCTAGAGATCGTGTATCGTATATTTTGAGAAGTCAAGTATCGTGACCAAGGAAAAAGTTATTTTCCAGTCTTTTTCCAGCCAAATTTCTCTAGACTCCTAAGTTACAGTTTAGAATCCTAGAGGCTGGAGGTTGACAAGATCTGATCAGAGCTCTTAGGTGGATGAACCTGAGATCCGAAAGAACCCTAGGAAGCCGAAGAAGTGTGATTTCTTCTGTAGGGAGTGTAGCCGAGCCAAGTAGCCGTTCACACTATTCTGAGACCTCTAGTGAGTCAGAAGGAGAAATCCCCATGGCTTCAGAGGATATGCAAAACACTGTACCCATGATTGGCATGATGTCAATCATTGAGGGAGAATACAGAACCTCCTTGGAGTATGTGAACACCAACCACAACGAGATCCCTATCTATCTGGATGGCTTAAACAGATCTGTGGCCAGGTTACAGAAAGCCTCAGAAGCATACATAGTGCCTAGACCAGCAGTCAAGTACGTAGGAGGACTGTACATGGACAAACAAGATATTCAATACGTGGTCACAGAACACCCGGAAAACATTAACGAGCATGGTGAAGAAAATAATGCTTCAAGCTTAAATGGCGGTGGAAACGAAGAGCAAGTAACTACTCCTAGAGGGAGATCTACGATCACAAAAATTTGGAGAGGAGACCTGATTCCCCAGGATGACACTCTAATAGATGTGTATTTGATCAACGGAATGGAGCATCTGCTTAGGGCCCATTCCTCTATATGGGAAGCTGCTCCTAATCCAGTTATCATCTATGAGTTACAGGATCCTGAGTTTCCCACCATCATCACATATTTGGATAAAAATCAGAGAAAATATTGGCCATTAACAGAGTTAGAGAGAGCTGAGTTGAAATATCAGAATATCCCAGTGTTCCCCCCTAGGGACCAAGCCACCACTTCACGGAATCCACTTGGAACATCTCAAAATGATTCATATCAACAGTCGGGACAAACACAACAAACACAACAGACCTAGGTCCCAGTCAGACCACATGTGCAATTTGCAATGCCTGCCATTAATCCTAACTACCGGCCACGACAAGCTATTGACCCAAGACATGGAGTTCATGCTCCAGTCAGACCGCAGGTAGTAAGAGGACCAGGCATACCAATAGGAAGACCAATTTTCCCAGTTATGCCTAGGCAACCTGAAGCAGGAAGACGACTGAGGCCGATCCAAGTTGCCAAGTGCATGAGAAATCACTATGATGGCTCTAGTGAACCTTACAACCACATAGTAGAATTTAAACAAGTAGTTAGAGCCGAGCAGGTAGATGACTTTCTGATTCAGTATGAGTCTTTTGGCCTCACCTTGTCAGACACAGCTTTGGCTTGGTTTCAGCCATTGGACCCGAGTACTTTTCAAAACATGGAGCAGGTATATCAAGAAATGATTGAAGAATTTACCAAATCAGGAATTAAAAACAATTCTTCGTCATTAATCCACAGCTTCAAACAAGTCCCTACCGAGTCAGTAAGATTGGCAGCAAGGAGATTCAAGCAGTATGTAGATAGATGCCCAGTGGAAGAGAGACCTACCCAAAACAAAATGGTATCGTTGTACTTGGAAGGACTGTTGAACGGAACCTTGAGGTCATTAGTGTACGTAAAGAGAGTTCAAACCTTGCAAGAGTGTATGAAGGAATGTATAGACCTAGAAGATAACCTTGCAGAAGACTTGAAAATACCTCCAGGTAGTTTGAAAAGTGAAGAATCAGCCAGTAGCACATCAAACTCCAAAAACAATGTGGAAGAAATAGCAGATTTAGTAGCAAAAAAACTGAACGTTCAAGGACAGAGGAATTATCCCACTAATCCTATGAGACTGCCTATGCTTAGAAGATATATGCAGTGCGGAGGAGATCATCCTTCTCATTTGTGTACTAGGGGAGTAGTCCCACCACCTGCCTATGCTCATCCTAGACCCTCTGTCCCCGGAACCCTACAATATTGCAGTATAGAGCAGAGATATACAAACCATAGCACCGAGAACTGCCCTTACAATAGGCAAACCAGACCCACCCAGCCTTATGTGAGACCATATGGAAATCCCCAAAGAGATCAAGGAGGTGAAGTTTTTAGATATCCCTCATATCAGCCACAGGCACCCATACCACGACCATACGCATATCAGGGATTTACGCAACCACAGCCTGTACTAGGACAACAACCGCCCCACCCTCAGAACGTTGTCCCAGTCAAAATCGCACAGCCAGAAGAAAACCTAGAGAGAGCTATAGTGCCAGCCACACCTTTGACTAGTAGTGAACCATATGACTCATTTTATGACCCTAGTCAAGGAGCATACCCTAGTTATGAGAGCTCAATAATGGAATATGGACAACAGTATGACCCATATGCTTATGGCATGGAAACACCGGACAGTTCATACGGACACGAGCAGAATTATGTGTCCTTAATGTACACGGCTCCTAGAGCAACCATGCCACCTCGACCAATGAATAGACAGCCTGTACCCAGAGGACCATGCTACAGATGTGGAGGTGACCACTATATTAGAGAATGTACATTACCAAACCCACCACCACCACAACGAATTTGGGAAGGCTACTGTAGCGATTGTGGTAAGGAACATCTTTTCAGAGATTGTCCTAAGAACCCCAACAAAGTCACATCTAACGTGCAGATTAATGTGATAGAAGTGATTGAATCATCAGGGAGTGACAAAGAGTACACCGTACCTTTGAAGGCCATAACAAGAGCCAAAGCCAGAGAGAACCCTGATAAAATAGACGAGAGTAATCAAAGTGACAAAGAGGGGAATATAACCATCCCTCACAGAGTAGAAGACTCCGAAGAACCAGAGAAAAGTATTGTCAGCAAAAGATCCCAGAGATGGAAGAACCGGAGAGATATGATAAAAGAAAAAAAGTTATTACAAAAGAAGGAAAATGAAAAGAGTAAACAGAAACCAACGAAGGAACCCCAAGTGGAAGAAGAAAATAAAAATGAGAATAAAAGGAAGGAGGTAGGATCAGTCCTAGCAGATCCTATGCCTGAAGAATTGGCCATGTGGATTCAGGCATACAAGGCGAGAATAAAAGCAGGACCTTCCATAGAGCAACATGAGAGAGAATATCCGAGAGGCGACTTAGAGAAAGAAAGGTTAGAAATATGCAAGAAATTGATAGAGATTGCGCAACAAACCTTAGAAAAACCTGCATCGCCTCTACCAAATACCCGAATTTCCGAAGAAAAATTCCAAGAGTGCCTAAACACTCAGGAAAGGCCTGAAGTAAATAGACCACAGGATGAAGAACATGGTGTTGAGGGAAAGTAAGGATCCATAGTCCCCGAAGTAGAAGGAGACTGGACTAAGGATCTATGGGCACGAGTTCAAGAGGACAAGTGGAAAAAGGTAGAAGGAATGGAACCACCCTTTGAAGAATTAGAAGCAGAAAACGAAATAGAGGGTTCAATACCTGAACTAAATTCAGAAGAAATTTTTCCGATGGATGCAAGTGATAAGGAAGAAGAAAATGTAAAGGAACTACCCAACTACACAGGGGAGTACGAGCACAACTCAGAGTTGTATCGCATTCCATCAATAAGGAGACGGGAAACGAACCCTTCAGTTCAAACATCGGAGATCATACAACGTCTTAGAGAGGTAAAAATCCCATGTACCCTAACATTCGAGGAACTGTTAAAGGTAAAACCACACTTAAAAGAGAAATTGATCAATCAATGGGAAGTCAAGGAGGAAAAGAAAGAGATAGCTGACGAAGTGAAAACAGTGAGAATTCCAGTGGATAAGGTAGGAGACTTTAGTGAAGGAGATGAAGGAAATACCTGTCTTCCAATCACCTATAGGGGCTACACTACCAAAGCCATACTAGATTCAGGAGCTGGTGTCGGCATTGCTACCAAAGAAATTTGGGAGAAATGGGGAAAACCAGCATTAAGACCAACACGCATGAAAATTCAAATGGCAGATGGACATACGGAGAGACCCTTAGGATTGTTGGAACGAGTAGTCTTCACTACGTGTGGAGTGGAATTTGAACATACTTTAGCAATATGTCACTTTGAAAGGCCAAGCAATTATGAAATGATCTTGGGAAGGCCCTTCATGAGACAGCTAAAGGTCGTACAAGATTGGGGAAAAGATGCAGTATACCTACAACACGCAGGAACCACCACTAGGATAAACGTACATACGTACACTTATCAAGATGTGCCACCTCTACAATGGAATCAAATCCACAAAGAGGAAGACGATCAATCGGTTCATAGTGCAGGTTCTAGTGATCAATCCTGGATGAACGAGGACACTCATCTATGGATATGTCAAGCTGCAAAGAAGGAAGAGGAGAGAAGAAAAGGATGGCAGCAGAAACAAGGAATAGTGAGGTTTGTACAAGATCCAGCCTATATGCCACAAGTTTTTCCGGATGAAGAATTCGAACCTCACGGTTGGATGGAAATCTTAGCCACCCTCGATGTCTGCGTAAACGAAGAAGTAGTGACCATGAACGAATGTATCGATGAGGAAGGTTATGATGTTAGTCTGTACATGGTAGTCCTTCAGGAGGCAAAAGAAGGAGAAGTGATCGAGAAAGACTGGAAGGAGGACTACGAGAGCATTGAAATGGAACCGGAACCCATGGATCTAGGGATTAGTACCACCAACATAGGTATCACTGCCAATGAAAAACATAAGGAACTCACACAAAAAGAGGAATTAGAAGTTGAAAGGGAATTAGAAGATGAAGAAAACAAACCCCAAGACCAATTTGAGGTACCAGCCCATTTTAAAAAATATGAAGTAGAGGAGAGGAAAATTGCTATTCAAATGCCTAAAAGAGAAGCACAACCTGGAATAGCATATGATAATAAGGAACAAACCAAGAAAATAGTGGTAACCATGGAAGGAGGAGAAGAACGATGTACCTTCATAGGATAGGATGTCTCATTAGAAGAAGAACAAGAGTTAATTCGACTCATAAGAGAATACCGGGATGTCTTTGCGTGGACTTATAAGGACTTAAAGGGAGTAGATCCATCTATATGTGCGCATAGAATCCCCATGACATCCGAAGCCAAACCTTCAAAACAGAGACCATATACTTATAATGATGTGTATTCAGCCAAGATAAAAGAAGAAATAGATAAGTTGTTAGATGCTGGATTCATCTACGAAATTGAGCACACAGAATGGGTATCGCCCTTGGTGGTTGTACCAAAGAAGAATGGAAAGTTAAGAGTGTGCATCAATTTGAAAAAAGTGAACGCCGCAACCATAAGGGATAGCTATCCCTTACCAATCACTGATCACCTTTTGGAAAGGGTAGCAGGGAAGGAAGTTTATAGTTTTCTGGATGGCTTTTCAGGGTATAATCAGGTAGCCATTGCTCCTGAGGACCAACACAAGACAGCATTTGCAACTGAATGGGGAGTATACGCCTTCAGAGTCATGCCTTTTGGTTTAACGAATGCCCCATCTACTTTCCAAAGATTGATGTGTCATGTGTTCAAGGAGTTTCTGAGAAAAAGCATGGAGGTATACGTGGACGATCTTTGTACATATTCAGCTATACGATCAGAGCACATCCCTGAACTTGAAAAGATTTTTGCTAAATGTCGACAATATCGAGTATGCCTCAATCCTGAAAAATGTGTCTTCATGGTGCGACAAGGGAAAATCTTAGGACATATTGTCTCTAAGAATGGGATTTCAACGGATGAAGACAAAATTAAAGTAATTATGGATTTGCCATGACCTAAAACGGCTAAAGAAGTTCAAGCATTTATGGGACATTGTGGTTACTATCGAAGATTCATACATATGTACGCCATAATTGCTAGACCTCTTTATGCATTATTGACTCTATTTAATTGGACCGAAGAATGTGAAAAAGCCTTTAATGAGTTAAAGAATCGATTGAGTTCAGCACCCATTCTTCGAGTCCCCAACTGGAATAAACCGTTTCACATCCATGTTGATGCTTCCAAGTTTGCCATTGGTTGCATCTTAGCTCAACCAGCTGACACAGGAAAATTAGACCACCCGATAGCCTATGCCAGTAGACAGTTAAATCAAGCAGAACGCAATTATACTACTACGGAGAGAGAAGGCCTAGGGATGGTATACGCAGTCAAGAAATTCAGACATTACTTACTGGCAAACAAATTCAAATTCTTCATTGATCATCAAGCCCTATTGTACCTAGTCAACAAGCCTTGTAATACAGGACGACTAGTATGATGGTTTTTATTGCTAATGGAATTTGATTTTGAGGTAATAGTCAAGAAAGGAAACACCCACATAAGAGCAGACCACTTATCTCGTATGACCCATGGAGAACCACCCATAGGAGTACCTGATGATCTGCCAGATACTTATCTTTTTAACCTGGAAGTATGTCCTCAGTGGGCAGAAAAATTGATCCCGATACTTACACATGGACCTAAAGATGGGATCATGCCAAACCAAACGCAAGATCTCTGGAAGACTAAAAACCTTCACATCATTGCGGAAAGTTTGTACCACCAGGATTCAAGCGGACTGCTGATGAGATGCGTGGAAGAAGAGGAACAAGAAATGTGGCTTCAGAAAGCCCACATAAACCAATGGAACACTCATTTGAATGCAAATGGAACGTGGCAAACACTCAAGAGATTTGGCATATATTGGCCAACTATGCAACGAGATGCACATACCTATGTGTCAACCTGTCAAACCTGTCAAGAACAAACCCAAGATGAGAACTCTACATTATGCTATTCCACAATAGCACCAAGGTGGAGCATGCCTCTAGTAAAGTTCTTGAAAACTCGAGAGTACCCTGACGGAGCTACCTTGGCAAGGAAGCGTGCTCTTGAAGAACAGAGTAAAGATTATGCCATCATAGGAAAACAACTCTTCAAACGTGGGAAAGATAACCAATTAAGAATGTGCATTCATGAAAATGAATATCTCTCTGTCTTAGAGATGGCCCATACAGGAGCTGCAGGAGGACACTTCTCTGCAGACAAAACAGCAAAAATGATCCTCTTTGCTGGAATGTGGTGGCCAACTCTACATCAAGACGCCATAACATATGTGCAGCGGTGTGATACTTGTCAACGAACGAAATATCCTATTAGAAGAGATGAGATGCCACTTAGACCCGTGATGAGTGCTAGAGCTTTCACGAAGTGGGGAATAGACTTTATAGGACCTATTAGCCCACCAGCAAAAGGGTCACATGCCGAATACATAATTGTAGCCACAGATTACCTGACCAAATGGGTTGAAGCAAAGGCAACAACGAAAAATGACACAAGAACTACAGCCAAGTTTCTCTTCGAGAATGTCTTCACTAGATTTGGACTACCTATAGAGATTGTGAGTGATAGAGGTACGCACTTTGTTAATGAAGTGATAGAAGCCTTATTGAATGAATTCTTAGTAATTCATAAGAAATCTGCTCCTTATCACCCACAAGCAAATGGACAAGCAGAAAGTTCAAATAAAATCTTTTGTACTGTTCTCACCAAAATCATTAACAACGGTAGATCAGATTGGGATAAGCAGTTACACCATGCTTTATGGGCATTCCGAGTAGCCTATAAAACTGCAATAGGCACTACTCCTTTTAACTTAGTGTATGGACAAAACGCTATTTTGCCAATTGATTTCTTGATTCCCACTCTTAGAGTTGCAACTACTTATGAGTGGACCGGACATGAATTATCAGCACAATTGGATCAAATAGAAAAGCTTCATGAAACTAGGTTACAAGCAGTAGCGGGTATTTATGCTGCTAAAAGACGACAAAAGGCCTATTTTGATGCGCATATCAAGGACAAACAATTGAAGGAAGGAGATTTAGTTTTGGTATACACTTTGAAGCAACATGCTAAGAAATTGCAAAAGAGAGGATATGGCCCATTAATCATCAATCGTATATCTACAAGTGGAGCCATCAGTTTAGCAACCTTAGATGGAGATGTGTTACCAAACTATATCAGTGGGTGTAGAGTAAAGAAATACCTAGAACCATTAACTGACGAAAGTATGTCACGATTAATCAAAGGTAAGAACAGACGCTTAGAAGAGGAAAGAATACGGGAAGAAGCAAGACAAGAAGCATTGGAAAGGATAAAGAAACGAAAAGAGTGGATGAGAGAGTGAGATGAAAGATATCATCAAGGAGAGGAACTCATCCCGATGGCTAATTTTAGAGCCACTCAAAACCTAGGATCGCAAAGAACACAACCCTATCTAAATTTGGGAGCCGGAAAAACGGAGTATCACTTGGTAAACGCTCTTATTGACACAGGTGCCGCTGTAAGTTGCATTAAGTTTTCTTTGACCCAAAAACTCAAAGAGACAATACGCCCATCAATGGTCCAGTTGATAGGAATAGGAGGAACAATTACTCAGTGCATAGGAGAGATCACCTTACCATTGCATCTTGGTAACAACACCATGGAACAAAAACTGTTAGTGTGTCATGACCAAGATCTACTTGAAGAGGTTGTGTTAGGTCAAGATTGGATTTACAAATACGAGGTGACCATTCAATTGGCACTAGGATATATCTCAGCCAGAATAGGACATCGTGAAGTATTCAGTTTGCTAGATGAGCGACCACTAAAATCGGTGAGCACGGAGCAGACAGTTCAATATAATGAACAAAGTCCTCAATGCATGATCTCTAGCACTATAGATACACCTTCATCGAATACTATATATGCGGACACATTGAATTCTGCTTGCACACCTTGTTCCAGTCTAGCAAGTCTTGAGAGTATCACTCAAATGGAAATCAATCTCACTGAAACACCCTGCATCAAAGAGACTATGCCTCAGAGTAATTCAAAACCTGTCACCATAAAAACATACCCTATTCCATATTCTAACCAAGTGTGGATAGAGAAAGATCAAGTGAAGGAATATCTACGAAGACAAAAGCACAACCAACAGCAGAACAAACGAGCAAAGCAAAAACCAACTCCGTCTGAACAGCAAAATCATCGACAAATTACTACACTATGGATCCCCAAGAAAGTTATAGCTGCTCAGCAAGATCGATCGCAGATATGGGTCCCTAAGTCTTGCATTCCAAGGAACATAAGCCGACAGGAGGATTCCCGAAACAAGAAGAACCAATGCAATCCACCTGCAAAACAACCACAGAAAACGAGATACTGGAGAAAGAAAGAGTCTGTAAAGGCAGCCCGAGACGTGCCGAGAGTTATAGATCAAATGAAGCAGACCTACGAAACGAAGAAAAAAGCCACATTCAGTAGAAGTGGGCAACATACAACGAAGCCCAGCACAATGAAGCAAATCTGGATACCGAAAGACAAATTGGACGGCATGCATACGCCAACTACTTCCAATTGCACACATATGGAGTTGTCGAGATCCCAAGTATGCATGATAGGGCCACATTACAAGGCCAAGCATTCGGCACAGTCTTCTTCTATTTCAAGATAGTCAAGCACATTTTCCTAATAGGGAAATAGGAGAGCACTTGTACATAGATAAAGAAATACTCAAAAAATTTAATAACCGCTTCGGCTACGAACTGACTTTTCTGTTTTTCTTTTCAGCAAAAAAATATATGAAAATACATGATAATGTGAAAGACTCAGGTATTACCCTTCTCACACACACGGGAAAGGGACGACACCATTCACTCTGAGCGACATCGAACATATAACCAACATATAGAGGGAGATTTCTGAGAACATATGGATACTAATTCATACTCTATATTGAGTGCAGATGGCATCCACTGATTCCGAATCTATGCAACAAGAAGAGGTGCAACTTCTTCCTTTGGAATCAGTAACAAAAGCAAGAGGTCACTGGTTCAGAGATGATCAACCAGTAGTGGAGCTAATCTTCATGGCTACCATCAAAATCATGGACACAAATCACTACTTTCCAATCATGTCCCAGGATTTCAAGACAATAATACAAGGACTACCTCATATTGAGGACGTATGGACACAAGCAGGCATAGAGGCATTCCTCAAGTTACCTATATATGTACCAGACTTTCAGAGATGTGCACAAGTAATGAACACCATGCAGCCTGCCGCGACAAAAATCTCAGTCCCAGAAGCGCAAGTATTGGATAAAGTCGGGACATGGAAGACCATACAATTCACACATGAATTGATTAATAAAGCTTTTGGATGGAATCAAGCAGGCACTACTAGTGTGAAAGAAGAATGCCATGATCCCAAGAAGAGGTCATTCCTGGAAATCAACAGAATTGACATTGAGGATGCTGTACGACTAGTACACCAACATTTTTGTTTCCCCAGCATGCATAGGTATACAGCTCCACAGAAAATTGTAGTCCAACTACTATCGCATGCCATGAGGCAAATTGGAAACAAAATCAACCTAACAGGGTATGTCCAAGAAAGATTGTTTGAAGCACAAAAGAAGTGGGGGCAAAGGAAGTTTTTAAATGGCAGTTCAGCTCTCACATTGTTGATTTATGAAGCCTTAGAAATGAAGAACTGCTTGAGAGAGATGCCAACTTCGGAAGGACTAGCAAGATATGTAAAGTCAGCAACGGTCCCGAAGAAGAAGAAAACAGTAGCTATGGTTGAAGAGGCTGGAACCAGCACACAGAAACCCATGATGGGTACAAAGCACCTACGAGAAGAGGAAGCTCAAGCGACACCACAATCAAAGAGAACGCACCTCTTACCGAAGATCACAACAACACAAATGCCAATCACTAAAAGAGATCTGTCTGCTGCCCTCGAACAAACACATCAGTATGTGCAAGGGCAAGTCAATTTGAACGTTCAAGGACATCATTATAGGCAAGCTAGTCAAGAGCAGACACAACGAGTCCTAGAGCAAACACCGAAACAAGCGGGACGATACAAGGAGCTGGGCATCGATGATTCCAGCACAAATACGGATTCCAGTCCCGAAAAAGATACTTTGGATACTGACATTCGGACTGAATCACACGAGGGTGAATGGAACGAGATAGATCAAGTGGAAGTCACGCCACAAAATAAGGAAGAAGAAGAAAAAAGAGTCGAAGAATCTATGGAACCGGAGCATGTCATTAAATTGAATGACACTACAAAAATAAGCATCAAAGAAGATACAACCACTGGGATTACACATGTCAAACTACCTATTAAAAAGGAAGATCAAACTCCAGTGAGTAAAGAAGCAAAGGAACTCCAAAACCAAACACAAGTTATAATAGAGGTGCCTGATGACACACCTCAGGGACATAAAGAAGACATGGGGACTGAGCCAAGGATCCAACTTCAAATCAGGCAGCCCCATGACACCACATTACACATTGCTCAAGGCAAAGACGTAAACACCGGAGAAGAGCCGGCAATACCTAAAACATGGCTGAACGTGGATGTTACGCAATTGAAACCTGTAGTAAAACAGATGATTCAAACAGCCATGGACACTCAGCAGCAGATGATGGATATGGATGCCAAATATGATCAAGCAAAAAGGGAAAAGAATCAGTTTCAACTCATAAGTGAACAGCTATCGGCACAGCTGATTGCAGCACAAAAAGAATTGGCAAACAAAAATACTGAAGTGCTAGCAATCCAGACACAGTATGATGCATCCATCGACCAAAATCAACAGCTGCATACACAACTAGAAGAGTTGCAAAAATTACACAAAGCAAGCGAGGCTGAGAAAGAAAAAATGAAGATGCGAAGCGTGCTATTAGAGCAACAACTCAAGCTATATCTAGAAGAGAACGACAGCCTGCGCGATAGGAATAAAGAATTAATGAAGTCTTTATTATATGATCAACCACTGTTACAACAGGGCCCCTCAGACACTAAAGAACAGGAATTAAGAGAACAGATAGCAGAGTATGCCGAGTTGCTGCGACAAGCGAAAGAAGTACAAGAGGAATCAGAACGGCGGCACACTCAGGAAATAGGTGAGCTCAAAAAGCAGCTGAGTACAGCACAGGCAAAACTGGTACAAAGCTACAGTGAAAACATGGATCACGTAGCTGACATAGGTAAGGAACTTCTAGCAACCAAAGAAGCACTCGGAGAAGCCATGCTAAAGATAAAAGAAAAAATTGAATGCATAGAACATCTGAGGAATCAGAAGCAAGACAAAGAACCGATCGGGACATCAGTAGTGCCAGAAAAGAAACATCCTACTGACGAGGTAGAGGTAAGCCCTCTATCTCAACCGATCTATCATTCTCCCATACGTGAGCAGGTGGCGGATCTACATGATGATCATCCTATGCCATATACTGCAGAAATAAGTCAAAAGGAACGGGCACTAGTGGTGTCCCGATTGACGGAAAATTTTGAAAATGAAGTTATTAAAGTCATGAAAGAAGCAAAGATCAAAGGAAAAGACTTAGAGACGCTT
The DNA here is from genome assembly GCA_020310875.1 of Ceratopteris richardii. Classification (NCBI taxonomy): domain Eukaryota; kingdom Viridiplantae; phylum Streptophyta; class Polypodiopsida; order Polypodiales; family Pteridaceae; genus Ceratopteris; species Ceratopteris richardii. The sequence continues at coordinate 31,774,236 of CM035425.1, forward strand.
ATGAAGCCTTTCAATATTCCATACGGATTACTGAAAGAGAAAACACGTCAATATATCAAGAAGATCACAAAAACGAGCCCTGATGAGCAGCTCAACTTCGGGAATGATACATTCAATTTTACTCAAGCAGAATTTGAAGCTGCACAGCCAGTTTGGAGAAGAAAGTTTTTGGAGAAACATCCGACATTAAGGATACACTGGCAAGCCGCTCCATATTCCCTGCAGGTAAACCCTGCATTTTGTCCTGTACCTCGTAGAAGAGAAGCTAGAACATTTTTGGACATGCAAAGGCAAGGTACACTAAATAATCAGTGGCTGAATTATCCTATGCTTCCGAGCCCGCCACATAATTACTTGCCAACAGAAGATTATATGGTCAAGACAATAGAATTTTGGCTACAAAATTATGCGACAGTACCAGATTTAGCTATCAAAATGACAAACAAAATACTTAGCATGATCCTTACAGTTTTGAAGGTCTTCAAGCATGCGGCTTATACCTTTTTGAATTTTATTGGAATTAACCAAGGCACAGACATACTTATTTTTGATCTGTCAGTGATGCCAAGCAGACCAACTATAATGGCTTACTACTCCAGGCTTATGTTCTTGCCAAGTCCATATATGCAGACATTTGAAGAGGCATTTTTTACAGGATTTTTTGAGATTGATTCTGAGATATTTTTGAAGATGTCATCTAATCTCAATGCTAGATTAGTAGCATATGAATTAAGCTTCTTCGCAGATCACAGACAGCCACCACATGATGGCGTGAAGGCAGAACAGTGGAAACAATTGATGATACGTGAAGCTAATTTGTTGAATGATAAAGAGCAAACAGTATATCGAACATATGCCCGTCGCTTATCAAAGCCTGTCGGGGACGACAGAGTCCAGGAGGGGGGCAGTGTCGAGGGAGAGGCAAGTAAAAAGAAGAAAAGAAGAAAACAACGAAAGAAACAGCTTCACTAAAAGGCAAGATTTGAAGATACATCTCTGCAGGAAGCCCCGCAGGGGCGCATTACCCATCTGTGCACAGAGCCCCGCAGGGGCACGCACCAGGCAAAAAGAGAAATCATCCAGGTCATGCACGGTGGAAAGAAGTAAACAGCCTCAAAGCAATACAACAGGGTCAGATGTGTGCAACCAGGACAAATCAGAGGACCAAAAGTTATAAAGGGGTAGAGGCTGAAAAGTTTAAGAGGGTGACTAAGAACAGCACATTCCTAGTCACTGGTGGCGTGCGTGGCAACCCAAGTCAACAGGCAAGACAAGTGCAACAGGCTCTCGAGTAGTAGAGCTTGAATCAAGAAGGCCATCGAATCTGCATGTCTGTTTAACTACAGGCAATACTGACCACTGGACGCGTGCACGAAGCAAAGTCTGTCAAGGGACGACAGAGACGAAGAGGGGGAGATTGTTGCAGAGCTAAAGAGCGCACAAAGCAGAGAAAAAGACGGGCCCCAAAATTTTTCCGATTTGGACATCACATTTTTTGTATCATAATCATTTTTGTAATATATTTTCCCTTGTAAATGCACTAGAGGAGTCCTCTAGATGCACCCCCACAGAAAAGTAGAGAATACCCATGTACAATAGTAGGAAATTAGTCTCTTAGTGAATAAAGTGCCGGTCACTTGTGTGAAAGTACCATTTTTAGGGCACTAGTATATAAGTCAAATGTGACTCTTGGTAAACAACTTTTTGCCATTGTGAGAATAGAGAGCACAGAAATTCGAATTTGTGTCTTCTTCCCTCCTTACCTTCTTCTTCGTGAGCTTGTATGCATGCGTATTGCTTGGAAAGAGTGCTGATGAGTGTTGTCTGTCCTTGAGAGTGTTTCTTTGCTGTAGAAAAGGTGTGTGCGAAGTGTAGGAAGTGCTGAAGTGTAGGAAAGTATTCCCGCGACTCAGTATTTTGCCCATAACTTGTAGTAGGAGCGTCAGAATTGAGTGAAATTACTGCCATTGGATGCGTCTTCTCGAGAGCTTCGAAACGCATATGCTATTCGCTATATTTGGAGTTCGGAGCTGGGAGAAAAGTCCAAAATACTGACGGCTGCTGCACCAAGTATCGTTTCGCCTTGACCAACAGTTGGAGCTTGTTTGGATAAGTCTTTGCCTCATTACATTCTTTAAGTAGTTCATTTGCATTGACCATTACATGATTGCATGTCCTCATACACTCGGCTAGGTTTGTATACTCTTTGGATTGATAATTAAAAGCGTGTATCCCCACTATATGCACTTGTGAGGGGATTGAGGTATAGTCTCGTTCTCCGCAAGTCCCTAAGTTGATACTTAGGTCAACACAGAGATCCCCCTTCATGTTTCTTCCATTAGTTTTCTTGGACTTTGGCCCATAGATCTTATGGCCAAGATGCTTCTATCTCATGCATTAAAGATTCAATTTTACTAGTCTCCAACCCTAACGCCTCTTTTTTCTAGGTTTGACTATTCTTGTCTTGTCTAGTTAGGATCACACTTCTATAGACATTCCTAAAATTTCTTCTTGAGAATTCTCATTTGAGCAACATAGATGAGTTTTTTGCATAACTCTAATCTCTTCTTTTCTACTTCTCCTCTAGGATAACACCTCTCATGTTTCTCTAGATTGGGTCCTATCACGATTCTTGACTAATAAGCTTTTAGCATCATTTGTAAATCTTCAGGCATTGGATCTTCTAGAATCGATCCTACCTATTCTCGCGTGTATTCTTCTTCTACCATATCTTTTTCTTCCTTTGTTTGACTCTACTTTGTAGGTCCCTTAGTCTTCAATGACTCTTACTTTTCTTAAGCTAGTTTCTTCACCCACTTATTCTTTATCTTTTCCCTTCTAGTCTTCCATTTTTTAGCCTTCCTTTTTTTAAAGAGTTTTGATAGTCTTTCGTAATATTCTACCACCACCGGTGAGGATTCTTCCTTTTTCTTATTCATTGAGATTTTGGAAAAATGTTTACTAAGGTTCTCTACCTTTCTTGGCTTGGACTCGTGTTATAGATTTCGGAGATACCATGCACTCTTTATCACTTTGAGAGGAATCAATTGTTGAGAGTTCCATGCTCAAGCCTTTTGTCCAAGTGTACATTCATTCTCATTCTATCACATTTATCCCACATGCAAGGGAACACTCCCAAAATCCATATAATCAAAGCCTCCCTTCACTCCTCACAAGCGATTCACTTAAGCTCTTGGCAAGATTCCTCATACTCCCTTTTTATGGAGTATCCATGCTCATAGCGCATTGTATGTAAGTCATTTCCATTTTAATTCATTCACCATGTTTTGTTATCTTTTGTTCCTTCCTCCTTAGCTTAATAGATGAGAGCATTGGTAGGTCAGGAGTATTGCTTTATTATTTCAACATGGTATCAGAGCATAGGTATTGTTTTGATTTTCCTTTTGATTCTTGCTTTCATTAACTTCCTTAGCATAGATGCACTTTCCTTTCATAATCCCTCCCTCCCTCCCTCCCTTTATAATAAAAGTGCTTCTAAGCACTATGTGCCTTCTCCACTAAGCATAGTTATCATTGTCATTGTTATTCTCTCCCTCCCATAAGTTCATTCATTAAATTATTTCCTCTCTTCTCACATAATTCATATTTCATTTTGTTCCTTTTATTGCATTTCCTCTTTATATTTTGCTTCCCCTCGTTAGATATCATTGAAGATTTTAGAGCATTTTTTATTGTCGAATTGTTATCCAAGATGCTCATCACAAAACGAATAAAGAAGTTCATTCTATCAAAGGTTTTGTAATCTCTGCAACCCCAATAAACATATGCTTCTAACATGGGTAGTTGCACTCACATTAAAAGCTTCCCTAGAGTCTTTCCTCCAACATCTTTGAGCTCATAGAACAGGTACAAGGATTATGTTGATGAAGCATGAATGAAGTACTACAAGTGTAGAATTCAATAGCCAATGGGTCTACCAAAGAACCCAAAATGAACATTTATAAGCACGAAAATTAAGAAATAGATGGACACATATAAAGGAGAAAGAAAGCACTAAAAGTAAAGAAAACTGATGTGCAGAGAAGATTGTGCATGATTTAGACACAGAGGAGAAGAAGGCATCAGCCCATTTTTTTCAAGATAGTTGAGAGAAGCAAGATGGAGATTGCTAGAGAGAAATTGCAGCCCTCTCTATCTGAAGTCCAAAAAATTTGAGTTGCACTAGTGCTGAAGAATACATGAAGGCTTGAGTGCATATCTTCAGAGAGCAATACACTCGGATCTTGTCATCATTATCTAGAAAAGACAAAGAAAAGAAGCGGAATCTCTCCTCTCTAATGTAGGTATGCTTAAGAAAAAAGTTTTTAAGCTAATATATGAGGTAGATATGCATAGAAAACTTGCAAATGTGAAGCTCTGCTTGTGTTCTATAGCTCTTAGAAAGAGATAGAGAATCACAATAACTTCAATCAAAGAAATTGTGTAAGATATTTCAATAGATGAACTTGTTGATGGAGTAATTACTGACTCATTGTGCTCATGACATGAACAAAGGAGATGGAAGTGATGGCTTTCATTGTCCAACAATAGAGAAGTTGCATATGAGTATTAGTTCTCACCCACTATCTAGTCGATCAACCCTAAGTCTCGAATTAATCTACATAAAATCCAGCCTCAAAGCTTTAGCTCCAAGCAAGAGTGTACTGAAGAGAGCAATGGAGAAGGAAATCAACTCTAGCCTTCAACACCTTGCTACAAACATGCTTCACTACTTGCTAAGTTGCACAATGATTGGCTGATGTGAAGGTGAACATTCCATTGATTGCAATAGTCAAGCCATGTCTGCACACATCTATAGCTGTACCACATCGATTATGCTCACAACAGTGTAAGCAATGATGTCAATTAAGATGTTCCAAAGTGGTTATGTGCATTGTACTATGAATGAACATTGAAAAAAGGAGCTAGAAAATGTGGAAGTGAAATCTAATGAATGTACTCCCTAATATAAGGGGATATTAATGAGTCTTCACCACTTATGGCATGCACATATGTTTGTAAGTCTTTTGAAAAGAGGGTTATTTAGATTTTTTTTCCTCTTAAGTATCTCATATAGGAATACTTACACCTTTCTCATCTATATGAGAAGTTCTTTGTTCATGGCTGATTCCTAAGTAGTTAAGGCCTTACTGTATTCACTTACCTTTATGTGTTGGCACACATATCTATGGCCAATTCTAAAGGGACTAGACACTGCAAGTAGTGTGGTAAGAACTTCCCTAATAGGCTAAGAATACCTCTCATGTAAAAAGAGGGGTCAAATTCTACACATCTAAGGCATTACTCAAGAAGAGTACCAAGAAATCCACATCAAGCAAAGAAGGAAAAGGGTTCAACATCAACACAACAGGGAAGAAGGGAGAGGACCCAAAAAAAGATCCCAACAATGGATCACAAGGAAAACTACATCAACAACATGGCAAAAGGATTCCACAAGAAGAAAATAAAAATGGATCCAAATCATCACCTACCCATGATGTAAACTCTTTATTTCTAGGGATCCCATACGTCCCTAGATCCCCAAAATCACTTGGATCCCAAATTTCCAAGTATATGTCTTGGGATGCCATATGTACCACCATCATGGATCCCATATGTCCATGGAATCAAAAACCACAAGGATGCCATATGTCCATGAAAACCAAGGGATGCCATATTTCCCAATCTTGGATCCCATATGTCCAAGTTTTGTAAGGATCCCATATGTCCTTAGATCCGAAAAACCAAATGGATTAAGTGATCCCACATGTCACTAGTCCCCCACAAACAAAAGGGTCATCACATGGAAGGGGGGTGTTGAGAGTTCCATGATCCACCCTTTTGTCCAAGTCTACGTTCATTCTCATTCTAGCACATTTATCCCACATGCAAGGGAATTATCTTAAACTCCATATAAGCAAGGCCTCCCTTCACTCCTCACAAGCCATTCACTCAAGCTCTTGGCAAGAGTCCTCACACTCCCTCATCATGGAGTCTTCATGCTCATAGGGCATTGTATGTCAGTCGTTTCCATGTCAATTCATTCATCATGTTTTGTTATCTTTTTTCCTTCTTCCTTAGCTTGTTAGATGTGTGCATATGATTAGGTTAGGAGTAGTTATTTGTCATTTCAACATCAATTACTTCAATTCTTTGATTTGAGTAGTTGATGAAGCTTTGGTAGGGTTCTTTGGACAATCTCGAAAGAGATGTTCCTTCCCACATTCATTGCAATATCCTTCTCGAAGTCTTTGAGGTGGGGGCTGATTGGGCATCATGCATTCCCTAATAAAATGGTCCCCTTCACATCTATAACAAGGTTGCCTTCATGTAGGTATTCTTACTGGTGGTCTTACTATGGTTGTGGTTTGTGGTGCAATATACATTACATTGGCCTATTTTGACCCATAAGAGTCTCCATAATCGTCATACTCATAATACTACTGCTCATAGGTCGCATTATATGGAATTATGCTCATAAGAATAACGGTCACCATAGTTGTGACCATATCCTTAGCTAATGTTTTTTGAGCTAGTTAGGAGAGTTGCTAGTCCTACTACTCTCCTTGGGCTCTCTTCTGGTTCTGTGTATTTCACTCTTACAACATTTTGAGGATGGGGTCATTGTTGTGCCAACACGGGTTGATGTTGAGGGTAGCTTTGATACTCATATGGCCTTTGAACCAACAAAGGTCCTTGATATGGACCATACCAACCTCCATAACATGTTCTCTAGATGGGTAATTATATGGCCTATATGGGTAAGGTTGAGTTTGTCTTTATATGTATTTTTCTTCAATGTGGTAGTAGAAACTTGTCCCTTGCATAGGTGGCCTTCCAAAAGAATATTGGGATGGGTGAGCATGTCCTCTTCACATAGAAGCATGAGTTGAGTGGTCACCACCACAATTTGAACATCATCTCAATATTGACATTCTCATGGGTTGGGATTGATAGGGTTTTGGCCTGGACTAATTTTGAGTTCCAAGTTTCTTTGCTACTAACTCTAGTAATTTCTCCACATTAGTAGAATGAGTAGATACAATGCTAGAAGCATCTTTAGACTTCAATGGGGTATGAAGAATCTTTAGATGATTGGATACAATGTCCTCCAAGTCTATACATTCTTTGAGATAAGCATCCAAAGATTCTAGCCATTTGACATATACTAAGATTCTCAAGCCTCTGTTAGTTAAACCATCCAAAAATCATGAAATAATTTTTGGTTGGGTAGACCTTTCAACTATTTGGCAAGAATCAACATACCATTTAAATCTTCTTGCTGCTAGCCTTGCAGATTCATTATTTTCCTTTTTGAAGCTATGTATTAAAATAGAGGTATTATGTCTAATCCCCCTCTTTGAAACACTGCAAGCCCATGTATTTGAGTATAGTCTTTCAAGACTCAGTTACTTCCCAATATCTTCTCCTATCCTGATCCAACTAAGTGAATCTTAAGGATTCTTCTAGAACATGCAACTCAAAGTTTCCTATTTCCTGAGGGGAAACACTGCAAACCAATGTATTTGAGTCTAGTCTTTTGAGACTTTGTCACTTCCAAATATCTTCTCCTATCTTGATCCAAATAAGTGAATCTTGAGGATTCTTCTAGATCATGCAACTCATAGATGGTAGGAGGTTTGCCACTGGTTCCCCATATGGGTGTAGTTTCTTGCAATATCGTACCGCTGCTAGCAATTAAATATCTATCTACCAAGTTATTGTCATGAGGAATTCGGTCTCCTCTTAAGACATTTACTACTATCGATTTCCCTTGAGGATTGGTCACAACTTTTGCATTACCCATATTGGCATGATTGTGAGTTTCTTCAATCTCTCCTACATCATTTATTTTTTGAGATTGGTCATGCATTTGATACAAACTACCTCTTCTATCTATGTAAAATCCACCTTTAAATTTTACTTCTAGTCTTTGGGTTATCTCTGTCACTCTTGAGTCTCTCAGTTTAGTAATTGTTCTATTAAGCCCTCACTTCTTGCATATTAGTGGATAGATACTACAAGGAAGTCCTATATTCCCCCTCAACCATGGACATGTCTTTAGTGGGAAAAATAGGGGTATGCATATCTTTTGAAGTAGTCATAATGTCACTCTCTGAATCATTAGAGGTCTCAAAATAAGTTGAATGTAGGCTTCTTTGGGTCACACTCTCAATTGAAGAAATAATGCTTCTTCTGCTTCATAAGACACATCACGACCTAATGTTCATTCATAAGTGTGTTCTTCTTTATCTTTTTCCAAAGACTTGGGCTCTTAGTGTGTCTATGTTTTGGATATTTTAGAATTTTGGAGTTTATCAAATGATGATTTTTTATCAATTCTACAAGTATGGTTTTCTGGAGTACATGTGACTTGATCCTAGAAAATCATGATACACAACACATGCAATTCAGATGACACACGATTTGATATACGAATTTGAAAATTACATGAAATTCATGGTTAAATGATACACAATACCTCAATGTGATGACATGTGGCACTTGATGTAAGTATCGAGGATAGATGATATTGGAAAGAGTGTCGACAATACACAATATGGGGTCACAAATGTGACACAATACTTAAGGTTTCCATGACAATGACACATGAGATTTTTCATGATACACGATACCTAAGAAGGTATCATTGATACACAATAATTGACAAGAAAAAATACATGATACTCGAGGTCTATGCAACAGATGACAAACAATACATTGTTTGATGATACACGATATTTGCGATGGTATCAATGATACACGATACCTCCCCAAGATGACACAAGACACTTGTTAGACGACTATCATGTGACCATACTCAACCAATTGTGACACATGATACTTAAGTATCGATGACACACGATGAGGAGTAAGGTGTCGACAATACATGACACTTGGCAAGGTATCATTGACACATGGGAATCTAGCATTGCAATATATTACTCAACTTGTATCCTAATAATTGGGCTTTTACACATTAATTTTTTATTTTCATCCTTTGTGTGTGCTCCTTGTGCTCTCCTATATCCCCCTATCCTCCTAGATCATAGAAAATCCCACTCTTTTAACTAAATCCTAACTCATGATAATTTCTATCCACATGCATGTGTGTTTGCAAATCCAAATAGATCAGTGTGTAGGGCTCACCTCAATGATTCTTCCCATAAATTTTCAAGCTTGGACATGGTTTGTGAAAGTTGTTTTAATTATTTGTACACTTTGCAATACATGTAATCTAAGATCACACCCACGATATTTGCTTCTACAAGTGAGTCAGAAATGTTGTTTTTTGGTTTTCTTTTTTATCTTGATCAAGGTCAATGCCCAATGAAAAATTCATTTTGTTTGAGTTTTGTGAATTTTAGAAGTCCTATCCTACTTAATTGCAGTCTTTCCTTATGTCCTAAACCATAATCTTCCAAATCTTCACCTACTCATAACAAACTTGCTACACACACAAGTGTATGATAAAATAAATTAAACTTTTTGATGAATTGCCACAATGCTAAACCCCCTTTCCACATACAATATTGCCACAATGATACTTTAACAAGCATGTAGGTACCTGGACCTAGGCCCTTGTCCCTGTCAAGCGTGTCAAATGATGTGTTCGTACATGCTACTCATGACAAGTGAGACTAGGTAGTCCTCACACATCCAACAAGTGCACTCAAGTGGTGGCTTAACACACACACACACATACACATCAAATTGTCAAATGGAGAGTATGAGCCTGCCAAGTGCATGGAAGCATTTGCTCTACAAGAAGGCTAATGGATAAATAGGTCAAGTAAGTGCATGCAAGGATGGTATCACCTCAACCATCACCTTCTACACTCGGGTATGCTAGAGGATACTTGGTGCAATAGGAAACACTAAATCATCATTTTCTCCTACCTTTGATACTCAAATATGGTCAAGGTTGATTTTGAAGTTCTCAATGAGACACATCTATTTAAAGTGATGCAGAATCATTCCAAGTTCTTTATGCAAAGTTGTGGCCAAAAAACCAAGTCTAAGGAATTACCAATCTTCACCTAAAGACTCCCTACACTTCATACACGCATGAAAATAGCGAAGAAAGATGGTGAAGGGGTAGAAAACACATCCATGCACACATTAAATGCCATAAAGATGCATACAAGCTTATGAAGAGGGAGATAAGAAAGCAAGAAGAGGGAGTTACAAGATGTCTAATTCAAGTTAGTTCTTCTTACAAAATGGCAAAAGCCTCTACAAAAGAGTCACCCAGTGACTTATACATAGGTGCCTTTATTTTGTTCCTTCCACATACGTAGACCAAGACTTAGAGAATTTCCTAAGAAAAAAATATTTTACAGAGTTATGATACATTCTTTGGGGATTATCCAACTGGAGGAGTGCTCTAGTGCGTTTGCAAGGCTTCAATCCATTCATGGCTTTGTGTAAAAAAAGAAATAGGTAGCTTTTTTGAGAAATCCTGTAGGGTCATTAATCTTTAAAAGCCATTTTGATCTTTTACTAGCTGATTTATGGATGTAGCTTAGGATTTAGGCTTTGTTTGAAGAGAATATAGAAAATAAAAACATTTTCAAGACTAATAATTTTAGGTGAGGACTTGGAAAGGGACGTGTGAACCTCCCTTATCTAGTTTGCCACATGGACTCCCATGTAAGTGCCAAGTGACACTCATGTGAGAAGCCACCTAAAGCTCTCAATAAAAGAAGCTAAAGAATATAGCTCAAAGTATGTGATAGGGAGGATAGACATTTGTATGACTCCATGTGTGTGAGCTCCAATATTTGAGCTGGCATTGATTCCATCTCCTACCTTGGACTGTGTGCCCTTGAAACCCTAAAATTGGAAGGATTTGGTGAGAAATTTAACAATGCTATCAGAGCCACATAATGATGCATTTCCATCAACCACAATAGAGCCAGCAGGACAAAAGACATGCTCCCCTGTGGATACCACAAAGAAGGGAAGTCCCTTCCTTAAGAGGCCAAAAAAGGTGCCCTTGTGATGATATGTGGGAGAAAATTCTCTTTTCTGAGATGCCCATGCTAGAGGGTTCTTCATCGACCTCTTCATAAGGATGTATTTGAAGTATTTTCTCAAGTTTTTTTTTCTTGAGTTTGGAGGCATAAAGCAAAAGGATACAAATATATAAATGTGTATTTTTCCATGTGGAGAGGGAGATTGATCAAGAAAAATAGGTCAAAACCATCTAGAGCATCCTTTTAAACTCCTCGAAGTAGCCTCTTCATGAAGATGTGCATTTCACTTTCTCACCTCGACATACCAATGTTCTTTGACCCATAGCTTGGCACTTCTGTTACCGTTAGTGTCCATGTGAAAGGCCAAATGGCCACTGGACACTTCTTTGTATATGCTCTTTAATAAAACATATAGTGGCATGGTCAATCACAGACTGTAAGTTCGACCGCATTTGTAAGACCTAAGAAGTCTATCTTTGTGCTCTCTGTGTATTGTGTTTTTCTGCGTATTCTACAGTCTCTATGCGGAGTACCATGTGTGGCCTTAGGAGCTCGGTTTTCTACTCCGAGGATATCATCGTGGAGATCATGAGAAGGAGAGTGCACTGTGGTACATCACCATCGAAATACTTCATTGTGGTGCAGTTTGATGTAAAAGCTTTGTTCCTTTTGTGTGAGCGAAGCAAGCCCCCCCCCCCAAGGCTTACGACTAAGGCGGCGACCAAGGCATAGACCTTGGCACACCTTGTCATCCGAGTCACCATAGTCACCATTGGTGTTGTTGGCTGCACGCGAGGGAGGACCTCAATGATCAAGTAATATAGAGGTTCCCGATACTTCCCGGGAGGTCACCCATCCTAGTAATGTTCCCCTCGGAGCTCGCTTAACCGTGGCAATCTCTTGCCACTAAGCTACACTCTTGTGGTGTCTGAAGAAGTGGAAAGACTAAGGTTGACATTATCTTGAACATGTTTTGGTCCCTCAAAGCTTCATTCTTTGCTTTCAAAGCCTATTTTTGAAGCATTTTTGGGGTGTTTTTTGGAGCCATTTTGGAGTACTTCCACACATAGTTCTCTTCACACAGGTCCAAGAACATCAAGAAGAGTGTTCTTTGTACTTCTCCAACATTAAATATCAACCTTTGGGGCTGTGTTTTCAGCCACACTCGCAAAACTATAGGTTTCTTGAAAGATTTCAGTTTTGGTGGGAGCAGCCGCTGCAAATTTATGTAGGTTTTTTGAGCCAAAAACATCAGAGTTGGCAGACACTTGTAGGTGTTATTGGTTAGCTTTTGGGCTGTGCATTCAGCCTTTTAGTGTCATTTTACTGCATATATTGAGCACATACACATTATGTACGCTTCTTTGGATACCGCTTATGTATGTCCATGTGGTCATTGATATGGTGGTTATGTTCTTTGCATAAAGCCTTTTACATTTGATAAAGAGGGTCGTGGTGAGGTTTTCTTAACTGGGAGACACCCAGATGTTGGGGTCTCTTCGATGATGCAGGTGGAAGACTTATCCAGCCTTGCCATAGGAGATGTATGATAGTTGTTCATAGGTGCTCGATAAGCCTAGTTGGCTTCTATTGGGTAATTGATTATATGTAGTGGAGTCAGTGATTCACTATGCAGGCAAACATGTTAGTAGTTGCAGTTTTATGATATTTTGACACTGGTCATACGCTCATGTTGCAGAGGATACTCTGGCAAAATTTCTCCAGATTTTTGGTTTTGTCAACTATAAAGTGGTTGATTTACTCCTTGATACACTTATTCATTGGTGTTCGGACTCTTCTAGCTCCATTATCATTCCATTCAGTTCTCTACCATCATGGCATCAGAGGTCTCAGGCACATCTGGTGGATCAGGGTCTAGTGCTAGTGTTCCGAGGAGGAGCTATAACTTGCAGCGCAAAGACCATTTTGAGATTCGAAAATTTGATGGCACAAACTTCACTCTATGGAAGAAATGTGCTGATTCAAAGGAGGCAATGGAAGCTAGTAAATGGAATTTCAAAGAAGCCTGCTGACATGGATGAAGATGATTGGGATGAGTTAGATGAAATGGCCAGGTCTACCATTCGCTTGCACCTGGCAGATAATGTTTACTTTACAGTATTAGACTGTGAAAGTGCAGAGGAGCTTTGGAAGAAGTTATGCAATACTATGAAAAAGAGATGGCATCAAATAAAGTCTACCTAATGAGAAAATTATTCGTATGAAGGACATAGATAGTGTTGCTGCTCATTTAAATGAGTTTGATGCTATATTCTCTCAGTTACATGCTCAAAAAATGGATATGGATAATGAAATGAAAGCAGTATTGTTGTTATGCACCTTGCCTTCATTGTGGGATACATTTTGCACAACTATTAGCAATATTGCACCTGGTGGTAAACTCGTCTATGATGACATATGTGGAGCACTTTTGAGTGAGGAGATTCATAGAAAATCTATGGTTGGCACTCAGAGTGGAGATGCATATAATGTTCGTGATTCTTACCAAGGAAAGAATCAACAACGTGGCAAGAGCAAGAACAAGGAAAAGAATGGTCAACGACATAAGAGTAGAAGTAAATCAAGGAAGAGGGATATCGAATGCCATTATTGTCATAAGAAAGGACACATGAAGAAAGACTGTTATGCATTAAAGAATGCTAAAGGTAAAGGACAGAATGTTGATGGGCATGTTAAACAGTTACCTACACCATCTACTTCGACTGTGAAGATTGAAGAAGTTAATGCTTTTTCTGATGATGCTGATGTGTTGACACTTGATAGTACTATGCCAACTGAGGCTCTTATGGCTTATTCTCTTTCCCACACTTGGATGTTAGATTCTGGTGCTTCTTTCCATGTGACACCACATAGAGAATGGTTCTCTAATTATGCAACAAAGTCTCTTGTTACCGTGAGACTTGGTGATTCTTACCAGTGTGATGTTGTGGGGATTGGAGATGTGGTTGTGTAGTTCACTGATGGTTCCAAATTTACTATGCATAATGTACACCATGTACCTCAGTTATCACGCAGTTTGATGTCAGTTGGTCAACTTGATTACCTTGGTTACAAGGTGGTCTTCTATGCTCAATCCTTTCGCATATCAAAGGGCAATATGATTATTGCAAAAGGAAGCAAAGTTGGATCACTTTATCCTTTATTTATATCATAGAAAGAATACTTGTTAGCTATTACTGAACAGCCTATGGCTTGTATTTGGCATGGTCATTTGGGCCATATATCTCGTAGTGGAATGGAAAATCTTTCTCATTCTGGCTACTTACCTATGTTATCTTTCTCCGATTTTTCATTTTGTGACCATTGTCAATATGGAAAGCAAACTAGAAATGTGCATAGAACACACATTGACTCTTCAATTCAGCCTTTAGATCTCGTTCATACAGATGTGTGTGGTCCTATGCTGACTAGGTCCTTAGGTGGTTCTCTTTACTTTGTCACTTTCATAGATGATGCTACTAGAAAAGTTTGGGTATATCCTATCAAATCGAAGGATGAGGTATTCCCTACTTTCAAAAAATGGCTTGCTTCAGTTGAAATTGAAAAAGGAACTAAGCTTAAGGCTTTACGTTCAGATAATGGGGCTGAGTTTACCTCACACGAATTCAACCTTTTTTGTCAGTCTAGAGGGATTCGTAGAGAGTTTACAGCTCCTTATACCCCAGTACAGAATGGTGTAGTTGAGAGGATGAATAGAACTAATGAAGATAGAGTAGTCTCTATGTTGCATCATGCAAACCTCTCACAAGGTTTTGGGCAGAAGCAATATTGACTGCAGTTCATGTGATTAACCTTTCACCTAGTACTGCCAAAGGTTTGAAAGTGGCACAAGAGTTATGGACAGGGATGCCACCATATTATGATCATCTTCGAGTTTTGGGTGTGAAGCATATGTTCATATACCAAAGAATCTTAGAAAAAAGTTGGATCATAAGTCAAAGAAATGCATTTTTCTTGGATATGGTCGAGAAGGAAAATTTGGATATCGCTTATGGGATCCTGAAACATGGTCAGTGATCAGAAGTAGTGATGTCATTTTCAATGAGTCTAAGAAACAGAAACAGCCCATTAAGGAGGTTGAAGTGAGAAGAGTGGTGTTTGAGGATACTAGTCCTCCGGTTAGCATGCATAAAAATGCTACACATAGAGATGTTCAAGAGAATGTCCATTCAGATCATTCTGCATATATTCTTGTTCAGCAACCATTGAGACATTCTGCACGTGTCTCATATCCACCTGATAGATATGTTCCAGGTTTATATTTTGTCATGCTAACAGATGCCGGTGAGCCCTCTTGCTACAAAGAGGCTATGTAGAGAGAGGATCATGTCAAGTGGGAGCGTGCCATGAAGAGTGAGTTGGATTCTATTCACAAGAATGGTACTTGGGATTCGATACCTTTGCCAAAGGGCAGGAAAGCTTTACCATGTAAATGGGTATATAAGCTGAAATTCACATCAAATAGTGCTTCTCCAAAGTGTAAAGCACGACTTGTTGCAAAGGGTTTTAAGCAACAACATGGTGTTGACTTCGAGGAAATCTTCTCTCTAGTGGTCAAGATGACTACCCTGTGCATGTTGCTTGGATTCGTTGCAATGGAGGACTTAGAGCTAGTCCAAGTGGATGTGAAAACTGCTTTCTTGCATGGAGATCTTATAGATGAGATCTATATGGAACAACTAGCGGGTTATGTAGTTCATGGCAAGGAAAGTCTAGTTTGTAAGCTTAAGAAGAGCTTGTATGGACTTAAACAGTCCCCTAGACAATGGTACCAAAAGTTTGATGTGTTTATAAACACTTGTGTAGCATTTATGAGGCATCCCAAACTCTATAGTGTTGTTATGTCCAAGGTGTTTTCGTGTAAGCCACACTTTTGGATGCTTGTTGGTTTTGCATATCAAGAGATTGATATCATATAGCTATATGCAAAGCTAGTTGTCCCTGTGTCCTCTGTGCCAAAAACATTAGTCTCTACGTATGCTAAAGTAAAGGTTGGCTTCAATTCAATCTTTCACATCGTCATTTGCATCATCCTTTCCATGGGCGGCCACATATTCTTTTGCAAGCTTCCTAGATATCATGTGCATATCGAGTGATATGTCTTCATTTTGTTATATCAATTGATCTCTCTTAAATTGCTTGGGTTACTTTATATTAACATCTACCGGAGCTCAAGGCGTCATGTTGTCCATCCATCTACAGAGATTGGAAAATCACAACACAAATCTATGCACAACAAGCAGAGCGCAGCAAACACTATTAGTGTCAATATCTCCGGGCTTTAGAGGTACATCTGAAGACATTTGCACCACATTCAGAGAGAGAGAGAGAAGAAAAGTCCATCCTCTACGTCATATGGACATAAATCTCCTGGTATTTTGTTCATCTCATCCAAATTCAATCCACGTGAACCATCTCTGAGGCATCACGACCTACCAATCACGTGGGAGAAGTCAGAAAACCTATGATATCAGCACTGATATCTAATGTTTTTTCATTTGAATTAACCTCTCTCTTCAATTTACTCAGAAATTTTTTTGGAGTACTTTTATGGGTTCACTTAATTAAGGGTGAATATCAACTATATAAAGGGCTCATTCATACTCTTGTAAAACAAAGCTCAACTTTAAGCCGTGTAGGACTTTGCTTCTATATCTCAAGTTTTGGATATTTTTTTAGGTAACATATCTTCGGCACTAAGTGATTATGGTTGTACATAATCAAAGCATACATTTTTCCTAAGGTCTCAACCTTTGTATTCATCTTTGAAATATTTTGGGCACTTAGAGCATACAAAAGCATGGCCTTATTCTTGTATACCTCCAAATATATATCGATCCTAAATACAAGAACTTAAGTACTTACATTGTAAGAGGAAACATTGTATTCTTCAACCCTCAAAAGGGACATCTTTGTATTTTCTCAAAGAGTCCAACCCTCATTTTTCCCCATCACCTGGCACACTATTTGGCACGAGGTGCCCCTTCCCTTTGTAACTCCAGAAATATAAGAAGAAGATATTGAGCGTGAGTGCATTTGTGGGTTGGAGGCTAGTCTAAGCCCACCCACACGCTTTCTCAAGTTCCTATGTCTACTCTAAGGATATCTTGATGTGCAATGGGCTAATCTAAGCCCTCTCTTCACGTCGACTTGTCTTGCTTTTGGTGCCAAGGCTACTCTAAGCCTTCCATTTTCTTTTCCAATTTTGCAGATATTTTCAAGTGGTATTTTTGCACACAAAGTATCTTTGGCATGTGCCATTCAACACTTTCAAAACGCCAATTTCCCACTTGAAGGCATAGGTGAACGTGCTTTTTGGCACTTCTCCGCGTCTGCTCTTGTCAAGGAAGTGTTTTTTCAACACTTGGAACTTATTTTTTGCAATATTTCAAGCACAAGTTCAATCGTTCAAGCTTTTAATATCATCCCCAAGTTTACAATTTTGAAGAAAGAAGCAAGTTCTTCATCTATGGCAAGTTATTCACCTTCTTTGATGCCCATGTTTATGCCCAAGGAAGAATGCTTAGATGGCCAAAACTATAACCCATGGGAATATATTATGTGAGCATACTTGTACACAAATCTTCTCCATGAAGTAGTAGATGGGTCAGAACGTGAACCTGATAAGGTCAAAGATTTAGAGTTTTGGAATATTTGGAATGTCAAAGAAAAAAGAGCATTAGGAAAAATTCTTCTCTCATGTGATGAATTGACAAAGGTTCACATCATTGGCTGTAAGAAATGAAGCTTGAGATACACTAGCAAGTCTATATGAAGTTAAAACACCTTCCAGGATTTATGCTTTAGAGGCCGAGTTTAACAACCTGATTATTCATCCTCAAAAACCATCACAAAAGTGATTGCACAATTTGAAGATTATCAAAGAAAGTTAGCACTTTGTGAATGAAAGATCTCAAGTGAAGACGTGACCATTAGATTTCTTAACAAGCTTCCAGGGTCCTATGAAACATTTGTGACCACTCTGTACAATAGAGATCAAGAACTCACTTGGGAAGAAGTAAGAAGACTTTTGCTTCTCCAAATCTACATGTCCAATTTTCTTATGTCAAATATCTATGTCATCAATGACACTTGCACCTTTTGCAAACCTAGATGCATTCATTTCAAGAACTTTAACATTCAAGGTGAAAATCCTACCCACTTTGTTTCCTTTGGTGATCAACCTTCCATTATGTTTATAATCTTCTACATATAAACCATTTGCATTAACATGACTTGTAATGCTTGTTCTACCATTTGTCCAATAGAAACTAGGTTATTTGTTATATTCGGAACATGCAAAACATTAGAAAGATGTTTTACCTTTTGATCCTCCATGGATAATGCTATGTCTCTTGTATGTTCAATAGGATGTGACATATCATTTCTCATTTCAATAAATCCAAGAACATGCAATTTCTACAAACTACTAAACCATTTTGTGCATGGTTGGTCATGTGATTTGAAGCACTTAAATCAACATGACCATTCAATTTTGAAACATTAGTAGACATTGTATTCATCATGTGATATTGGACCATGTATAGTCTGTCTGAATCATCTGCACTTGTGGATGCATAGTTTTTTGGTTGTTTTTTCCTATTTTGATTCTTCAATCGGCAGTCATGTTCAAAATGATCAACTTTACTAGAATTCAAGCATCCCTTACTATCATTACTTGAATCATTATTTTGGAAAATTTTGTGGCTTTTTTGGCTCCCCCTACCTCAAAATTGTCCTCTACCTCTTGTATTATTCTGTTGTTGACCTTGGTCCGGGCTATTGTTTCCTTTTCCACTTACAAAGCCTCTATCTAAGCCTCTTCCTCTACTAGAGTAGCATACGTGCTCAAAACCAGCTTTTGCTTGGGATTTTGAGACCTCACCAAGGTTCTTTTCTTCAATTATCACCATGGACACAATATCAAAAAAGTTTGGAATATTCTCCCTACTCTCAATAGAAGTTCTAAACTGGTTATATATAGCTTATAAACCACGAAGGAACACTTCAACCTTATCATCATCATCTACATTGATTCCATTATATGCAATTGACTCACATATGCTTTTTATTTTCAAGGTGTAGTCACTTATTGACATGGTCTTTTTCTCTAGTGTATGCAGCTCATTCTTGATTTGCAACTTTTGTGCCTTTGTATTGGTCTCATACAATGTGAACAAACTATTACAAGCCTCTTTTTGATTTTTCACATCCTGTATGTGCGCAATCATGCTATCTTGTATAAAAATAGACAGCCAATTTATTACCCTCCATGCTCCTTGATTCCACTCTTCATATGCTCTTAACTAGTCAGCTATCTGATTCCTCTCTTGTAACTGCAAAGGGTTTTCATTGTCTTCTTCAATGTACTTTAAGTAGCCTTTTCCCATCAAAAAATTTATCATTCTCAATCTCCAAGCATGAAAGTTTTTTTTTCCAGCTTATCACTCATAAGTTGAATCATTCCATTTGCATTTGCCATTTCTGTAGAAATTCACAATATTGCAAAAAGACTAGAAGCAATACTGCTGATTGAACACTATCAAATTGTGACTTGATAATTCAATTTTAGAAAAACACAATTTTCCTGTATCAACAGTACACCGGATCTCTTGAAATTTTGGATATGGGATATTTAAGAAATTTGAACAAAATCCAAGTTACAATTTTGCAAATTGACCTTTTTTTTGTGAACCCCACCTTGGGGGCTCGAAACGGAGGTTGAGAAGGCTCTAAAACTGAAATCTGAGCAAAATAAGTGACCCTAAAGGAATAAATTTCAAAAATATTATGATGCCTTTTACCTTCACACCAAATTGAGATCCTTTGTGAAGCATGCATTCTCCATGCCTTCTCATGTACTCTTCACTGTTGACCTTCTCCATGAGCTCTCTACAGCCAATATGGCTCTCATACCATGTCAAGAGAAAGGAGATAAGGCAGAGAGCTCTCACACACTATCACATACAAGGAGAGGAGCACACTCAGATTGAGGCAAGGAAAAATGATATTCTTCTTGTTCTTCATAAAGGGAATATACAAGAACTCCCTAACACAACAACACAACTAGTAAAATATATAAAGAACACCACATAAAGAAAACCCTAATGTTCATGAATGAGCAAGTTGGAAAGAAAATAAATATGCATCAATTTTGGTGGATAGATCTGGTACAGCACACTAAATGTGTCTCAGACATATATTGGTGTAACCACTACATCTCAACGAGATGAAAAAGTGGTATGTGTCATCCATGATCATCACATGTTAAGCTTGATATCTCGATACCCTTCTTGATGCCTAAGTGCCTTGAGTTCATGCTAGACAATGCTCATTAGATTTCTTATTTGCTATCCAATATCCTTAGGATGACTCAAAGTTTCACACTAGTTGATCCTTCTTGGGATGTGTTGGGTGATTGAAGTGTTGAAAGATGCTCAAGGAACATCAAGCTTCCAACAAATTTGTTTAGCCAATATGCATGCTATTAGATCCTCTCTAAAAAGCATGCTAAATGAAGCTTGATGGTGGCATATGCAATCATCCTTTGTTTTTTGAGCTTGTTTAATACTTGATTGAATGATTATTGGTTGATCTCCTTGCTAGATGATACCTTCAAGGCTCTTGCTATGTGATGCCCGAAGTATCTGTTGTGTGATCCATCTAAAAGTTGAGCTAAGTGATACACGTAGAGTTCATTTTTTACTAACTTTTGATTCAAATCACCTTTTGCAATGTTCTACAAACTTGTGATTCTTTTAATAACCTATGTAACCCAAGTTGAATCATGTCAATCTGACCTTTTCAACTTAAATTATGAGCAAAACATGAGTCAAAGATAGAGCACGCTAAGTGATGATTTTTCTTGATAGGCAATAAAGTGCATTTTTATTGAGATCTGATTCAAACCAGCTTTTATAATCTTCTACAAATTTTTAGTTGTTTCAATAAGATACACAATGCAAGTTGAATTGCATCAATCCCATATTCATATCTCAAGTTATGAGCAAAAAATTGGTCAATAATAAAGTATGCTAAACGATCCCTTCTTTTATAAAAGATAGAGTGCATTTTTAATGGACTTTGGATTTGTACCATCTCTTGCAATATTTTATAAATTGTAGCTCTTATAATAAATTGAATTGTATCAATCTGACAGCTGTAAATCAAGTTATGAGTAAAACACTACTTGGAGGTAGAGCATGCTAGGCGATGTTTTTTCTTAACAAGCTATAGAGCATATTTTTTACAAGATTCCGATCCAAACCACCTTCTAGAATCTCCTACAAAGATGTACTTGTCTTGATTAGCTACACAATAGAATTTGAATGGCATCGATTTGATACTTCTAGCTCAAGTTATGAACACTATTAGGAGATAAAGCATGCTAGGAAATGCTTTTCTTTTCCAAAGTGTGTCAAGCTATGTGATACTTGAGGTAGAATGGAGATCCTTGTTTGATACTTGATGTGATACCTTATGCTTGTAGGCTATCTAATACTCTTCCAAAAGTTGTGTATGATAGTGGTGATTAGTCAGGATAGAGGAGCTACAAAAAAAAAAGAAGAAGAAAACAAAGAACAAAAACAAAAGGAGATGGTTATGCTACCTACAAAAGAAAAAATACCTATCTATACTTAACTAACCACAATCACCAAATTGCACCTCTAAGGGGAAAACATATGTATGAGTGACTCTTTGATAGAAGAGTAAAGAGACTCCTATCACACAAATGGAAATCTTGTTGAGTTTACATATGCATGATAGCGATATCCATCACACAAGTTAGCTAGGTGTGACCCTTCCTCTCCCTGGAAATGGCACCAAAAATATGTCAATTCATGGCATAGGGCACACTCACACACATTTACTTTATCAATCCATGAAGAGTATACATCAATAGTTGCATTCTAATGCCTAAGCAGATGTGATGCATGGGCATCAAATAAAGTGATGAAAGCATCCTCCCTTGATAGCCTCTTAGAATGTACACAAGTGTGTTTGTATCCAAGCTCAAGGTCGTAGATGCTTAATAGATTTGGGTGTACACTATTCAATGCTTCCATTCCCTTGCTACCTGATGCATTCAAGGATGTGTGATATCCAATGCTTCCAAGGCCCTGCAATCATATGCATTCAAGGATACATTCTATATGATTCTTCCAAGCCCTTGCTATTGGATGCATTCAAAAATGCATGCTACCTGATGCCTCCATAGGTACACTATTGTCTGATGCTTCAAACAAGGCTGAACCACCAAAATGCTTGTAACTCCTTCATTACTTGTCTGTTTGATGTATTCCTTAACTTTTTTTGAAGATCTCAAAAATCACTACAAGTTTCAAAGAGGAAAATTTAAAATGAGCAGGTTTAGAGCCTTTTATAGAGCTCACAAACTTGCTGAAGTCCTTCCTCTCAAGTCCTAATCACCTAAAATATGAGTGATTTGTGTTTAACCACTTCAAAATGATGCAAACAAGATAGATGATACTTCCATAACTCAAACACAAGTTTCACACACCCCACAATCACTCACAAAGCTCATTCAAAATGCATAGAGAAGCACAAATGTGAATTCAAGAATAGAGCTCACAAATTCATTCTACCAAATGACTTTTTACAAGTGAGGCCTTGGCCTTTATATAGGCTTCCCCTAAGATCCTTCCTTTTTTATTTGAAAAAGTTCTTTAAAAATAAAGGAAAAAAAACTCAGTTCTTCTTTCTTGTGGGATTTTTAAGGGAAGACTCTTCCCTACAATTACAAAGAAATGTTAACAAATCCTTGAATATATACAACTCTTATTCCGACATAATTTAAAGGGATTTGTACACGGGTAGAAAAACAGATAAGGGGTAAACCTCTAAAAAAGGGTAAACTCAAAAGTAAATGGATGCACACATAAAGCATGGTTTGGATGCTCATGATGCTTATATGAAACATGATTTTATTGATCATATAGATGTTTTTGTGGAGCACTCTTTTAATGCTTATTTGAAGCATGATGTGGATGCTCACATAGAGCATTGCGATGATACTCGTTTGAAGTGTGATCATCTATTAGACCTTGATGTTGATATTGTGCAACTAGCTCATATGGAGCATGATTATACACTTGGTGTGGTAGAGCACAATGTGTGATGGAGCATATTAGCTCTCAAGGTGCATAGCTAAACACATTCGTGGTTGATAGGATGAGTGATTTGGATGTTTAGGAGTCAAGAATTATGCAATCATTAGTGTATTCATGCATGCTAGATGTTGACATGGATATATGAGGACATATTGGTCTTCATGATTTTGCTCTCAATGCCTTGAGAGTCTGACATATGATTTGTTATGCTCGAGACTAGATATTGCACTTTTTATTGGATTATTAGGGTAACCTATGTGATTTACCAAACTGACATGCACCACACTTATAGATCATGTGTTGCTTGGATACATTAGGTATCCCAAGTACACATTGATCTCTACATATCTACTTCAAGGTTCTCTCACCAATGTGCCGTAAACTTTTGTGCCATATTTCTAACTCAGACAATGTTTGATCCTTGTAATTATAAAGTGCAATGTTTCTAGTATCCTCAAGCTCAAATGTAAATAATCTACCTATTTTCTCTCCCTTGGCAATTCTCTTGAATCCATGTTGGGGGTCCTCCACAAAAGCTCCATATTTATTGAACCTAACCTACAAACCCTTTTCCACTATCTATCCAACAATCATCAAATTCTTTGTGATAGTAGGCACATAAAGAACCCTGCTCAAAAGATTTCTATTCCCATCATAAGTTTTGACATTTCCTACCTTGACCACTGAATGCTTAGTGTCATCACCTGTCTACACTTGGTGCTTTCCCTTGGGATCCTCAAGATCAAAAAGGAGAGCTACATTGCCTGCTACATGGTTTGAACAACCTGAGTCAATATAGAAGAGGTGCTCAGCATTCATACCTTGCTTTGAAGTCATGTTCATAATGAGAAGAGAATCCTCTTGATCCTTTGTGTAGTTGTTGAAATCTTTTCTTGATTTGTATCCTCCTTGATAATTGTTGTTGTAATTGTTGTTGTAGCCATGGTTGTAGCCTTGATTATGGTTGAATCTTCCTTTTGATTGTGAGTATCCACCTCTTTGAAATCCTCTTTCTCTCTGGTTCTTGAAGTTCCCATAGCACTCATTTGTTGTGTGATTAGACAGTCCACATATATTGCACAGGGAAGAGTTGAAAGGTCTCCCCCTACCTTGCTTACCTCCTCTACCCCTTCCTCTTGAATTCCTACCTCTCCCTGCATAGTTATCTTGAGAAGTAGTACCTTCATCTTCAGCCTTTTTGCTCTTTCCTTTATCTTTAGACTTTCCTTTATCTGTATAGAGGGCAGAAGAATTGTTACCTCTTGATGATTCACCATTTTTGTTGAGCTTGACTTCATGGGTAAAGAGTTGTCCCATGAGTATGGTAAGATCTGGGATTTGCATGTCCATGTAAAGATCCATAGAAGTAGTGAAAGCTTCCCACTTATAATCTCCCTTGATGCCATTTATTATTTGTCTCACTAATTGCTCCTCTTCAATCTCCTCTCCTATGCTTGCCAAGTGATCAGCTACATCTTTTACCTTGGTCACATACTCTGAAACATTTTGCTTAGGTTGCTTCCTTTGAGTAGTAAACTCAATCCACAATTGATTTTTTCTAGCTTTTGTGTTGGAAGAAAAACATGAAGATAATGTATCCCAAGTCTCTTGGGACGTTTTACAATTCCTAATGTGAGGAAGAAGGAAGTCAGAAATAGATTTACCTAGATATGACCTTCCTAAAGCATCTTTGGCACACCATGAGTTGAGTCTTTCTAGCTCCTCTCTTGTAGGTTGACCTTTGCTTCTGAATATGGGCATCTCCTCATCTCTTGATATGTATCCATAGAGACTCCTTCCTTGTAGATAGGTCTTCATCCTCAAGGAACATGTTGGATAGTTATTCATGTCCAATTTATCAATGAAAGAAGGGAAAACATCTCCCATTTTACCTCAACTTGCTCTGATACCACTGTTGGAAGAGATGGATGGATACCACAAGGAAGTGAGGGGGTACTGCTAAAACATGCTTTGTACCTACCCTAAATCACTTCAGAGTTTGATAGTAGGCACTTTTTGCTTGCAAATGACACCACAAAAGTACCTATGTACTTTGGAGTGAATGCTAGAAACAATTGAATCAAAATAGACTACTTTGTGAATAGCTAGTGTCACAAAAGTTGTTATTCTTGTCCTCACACCTGTTGGTTCTTTTGCTCAATGCTCACAATACATTAGAAATTGATAAAATTCCTTTTGAGGGAATCAAATTAGTTTATATAGCTAATGATTACAAGTAGAATCATCGAAAATGATAAACCATACTCTTAGAAATCAATTTCGCAATCCAAGGCTTACCGCGAACTTTTTAGGGACTAAGCAATAGATGACCAGTGAGCAATTCGATGGTGCTTTCTCCAAAATGGTTGAACCAAAGGCTTTAAAGCTTTGATATCATAAAATAGACTTTGAACTGGTTCCAATAAGCTATAGATCATGCAAAATGGTTGAGAAATCACTCAGATATGATCAAGCAAAGTTCATTGTTTTGAGTAGTCATAGCAGAGAAGTAGACAGAGATGATCAATCAACTATATGTATTATAAAACATGATTGTACAAGAACATTGGCATTCTAATGATGCTCAATGATAGTGATCTAAGTGAGCTATGATTTAATCCACTTAGTTCCTACAAATGATCAAGGAGAAGGCACATAATGAGGCACCATGGCCGTGAGATTTACAAAGCTTCTTTTTATAAGAGTCCTCTTTGAAGTTTGAATTTGAATTCAGGTTTTGGCTCCAACTAAAAGTTATTCCCTTTGATCTCGGAGATATTCTCTTATTGAAAACTTGTAGCTAATATGCTTCCTACCTCCACGAGATACAAGGCTCTTGAGAGATTCTCCATTATTTAACCTTTTAGAAATGGTAAATGATCCAATGTTACAAGCAATGGTTCACATGCTTCATCAAGTAGTTGTACATATTTGCTTCCATGCCTATCCAAATGTGAAGGCTTGGAAATTTGGACCAACATCTTTGTGCCTTTCCAATCTTACATGCATCACATCTGTTGATCATGTATTGCTTTGATATGTTTGCTAGTCCAAGAACACTTTGATTCTTGCATATATCCTTCAAGGCTCTTTCATTCACATGAGCAAGTCTCTTATGCCACACTTCAATCTCACTTAGGGTTTGAGACCCAAAAGTGAATAGAGCTATGTTCTTGGTTTCTCCTACTTCAAAAATAAAGAGCCTACCATGCTTCTCACCTCTAGCTATCTTCTTGAAACCTTGACATGGATCTTCCACAAAAGCTCCATGTTGGGTGAACCTAACTTGCAAGCCTTCTTCAACTATTTGACCTACACTTATTAAGTTTTTAGTGGGTACATAGAGAACTTTACTCAGAATATTTTTCCTACCATTGGAAGCTTTGACATTACCAATCTTCTCCACATTGTGCTTTGTGTCATCCCCTATTTGAACATCATGTCTATGCTTTGGACTTTCCAAATCATATAGAAGAGTAATGTTGCCTGCAACATGATTTGAACATCCTAAATCTATGTAGAACAAATGGTCATCTTCTTTACCTTCTTTGTGGCTTAGATTCATCAGAAGCAATGAGTCTTCATGTGCTTGATCTTTGGAATAATTGTTGAAGTCCATTCTATTATAGCCTCTATTGTTATTATTGAAGTTGTGTCCACCTTTGCCTCTATTATTGCCATATCCACCTCTTCCACTTCCTTTCTGGGTCTTCCCATTGAACCAGCAATTCTGAGTTGTGTGGTTGGTCTTATCACAGACGGCACAAGGTTGAACATTTTGACCTTTGGTCTTATCATGCTTTGGTCTTTTCTTCTTTCGTTTCCACTTGCTGTTGCTTGCAAAGTTGGCTTAGGAAGTCTCCTCTTCATCCTCTTGCTTTTTAGCTTCTTATCCTTCTTATATGCATATAGAGCACTAGTTGAATTACCATGATAGGAGTTACCTTCCTTTATGCTATTGTTGGCCTCTTGATTGAAGAGTTGTCTAAGAAACATGTTGAAGTCTGGAGTTTTCACATCCACGATGAGATCATAAGCTGTGGTGAAGGATTGTCATTGTTTATCACTTCGAATCCCCTTAAGAATTTGCCTCATGATCGCCTCTTCTTCAATCAACTCTCCAATGGATGCTAACTGATCCGCAACCTCCTTGACCTCGGTAACAAACTTTGTGATAGTTTTTTTGGGTTTCTTCTTCATTTGGTTGAACTTGTTCCAAAGATGATTCTTTCTTGCTTTGGTACTAGCAGAAAAGAAAGTCTCTAGGCCATCCCAAGTCTCTTGAGATGACTTTCATCCTCTAATATGTGGTAATAGAAAGTCAAAGATAGAGTTTGGTATGTACAACCTTGCTTGAGCATCCATTTCACACCAAAGTGTAAGCCTTCTATCTCCTCTTGTGTAGGTCCTCCTTTGGATTTTGGAATAGGCATAGCTTCATCACCTGCAACAATTCCATAAATATTTCTACCTTGCAAATAGGCCTCCATTCAAATTTGGCAAGCCGCATAGTTGTGTTGATCAAGCTTCTAAATCATTGAGGGAAAGACGCTTCTCAATTATTGAGGGAAAACCATCACCCATCTTGATCTAGCTCTGATACCATTGAAAGAACTTGGAGAATCTTGTAGGAGGTAGAAAAGTGAGTTGCGAAGCGATGAAGTTAGGTCTAGCCAATCGGCACAATACCAACCCTTGAACTTATGGAGACTCAAATAGACCTTATATGCATGCGATAAGTGCAATAAAATATGCTATGTACTTTGGATCATCAAGGAGAAAAGCTGATACAAAATAAATAGGTTTGCACATTGACTAGCTCAAAAAACTTATTATCTTTGGGTGAGACAATCAACTTCAAATGCTCATAGAGATCAACGTGATTACAATTATAAAAAATCCTTTTGTAGCAGCAATACACATAGGGTTGAGTGCATAGAATGCAGAAGATTACATGAAATAAGCAAAATATGATTTTGGAATAAATCAGACACTCAATAGTGGTACCTTCTAAATTTTAGGAATGTATAGAGATAGATCCTTATACAGAAAATATGAGATTTCTCCAAAATGCTTTGAAAATTTATATACATAAACTAGACACTAATATCTTTCAAATGAGTCCTCTCCTATCTGATTTGAAGCTCTGTAGAGAGAGAAGCAGCCTCTGCAATCTTACTACTGTTGAAGAAGATGATGCAGAAAAATGAAGGATCAAGATAATGATAGCCACAAGTGTATGTATATTGCTTCCATGTAATGTACAAGTGATTTGAAGTCTTTATATAGACTCTTGAAGTGCTCCATGACTTCTACAAGTGGATTTTGAATTCAAATGAAGGTAGTATTAGTTGTTGGATGGAATCGATTCACTTTCTTACAATCTAGGAAAAGTGAAGATCTAATTTGATCTACTTTTAGGTGATTGATTGATTCATTGATTGCAACTCAACCACCTAAAATTCATGGAATTTTGGGCTCACTTTTTCTACTTTTACATGTGTAAATCTCTAGGCTTTTACAATGGTGAAAGATCCATGAAAAATCTTTTTTAAAAAATACAATAAATGAGCATAGGTAAAAGAACGCTTCAATGGATATTCTTTTGATGTAATCCACGCGATAGATTTTGATGTAGATCAAATCCACCTCAAGCATAGTGTAAGCTTGATGTTCCAACAATGTGTTCCCATGGTCTATTAGGTATGCGAAGTGGCATTAATAATTCAAATGCTTTACCATGATGTCGTTTCACATGTTGACACACAATGCAATGGGAAACATACTATGCAATATCCTTTTCCATATTGGGTCAAAAGAAAAATTCTTTATATGTAGAAATAGTACTTTGTATGCCCCTATGACCCATATATGGTGGTTCATACATCTCTTTCATAACAAACTTTAAAACCTTATGTGATGCATAACTTGTGTTGAAACTATAAGAATCCATTATGAAAATTGTAGTGATCCTCACTAAATGTTGTAGAATTATTGATAGCATTCCATGTCTGTGAAAAATACAAATCAGATGCATAATTAGGAATCATTTAATGAAATGAATGAATATGAACAATAGAAATATTATTGATTGAAACAATATTTGTTTGTGGAGATGGGAAGTGACTAAGGGCATTAGCTACAACATTAGCTTTGCTAGGTTGATATTGAATCATAGGCTGAAAATTTTGTATTAATGAAGCCCATTTAATGTGTCTATCTTCCATTTATTATTATTATTATTATTATTATTATATATATATATATATACACACACTATTGTTAGAATCTTTTTCACATGCTTAGTAACAGGTTTTGGACCCTACCCATACTTGAAGAGGAATTTGGTAAGTATTTTATTAAATTGTATTTATTAAATGTATTTTTCTTCATCACGGTAAGTTGTTTATTAAATGTATTTTTCTGCATCATGCTTTTCTAAAAGTTATTCTATTAGATCAAGATGTTCGTTTTTGTTATCACTTTTGGGTTGCATTATTTCAAAATTCAAAATAGATTGTAGCCCTGCATATCATCCACAAGCACATTAACTTCTAGTTTTCCAATTCCGTTCATGTGTTTTACATGGAGCATGTTTATGATTGTTTAGTGATTGGACATGTGACCAGACATCCATGTCTAATTTATTATTATCAACTGAGGTCAGTCACTTATCAACTGCGAGACATGTTATACTTTATGGAATTTAGGAATGTTATGCGGATTTTAATGTCTTGCAGTTTTTAATATGATCTGTGTTTTGATTTAGCAGTTAAAGACTCATGAGGGTGTGAATGCACGTGGACTTACTCATATATTTAGAAAAATATTTAGGAGTATATTTAGAATATAGTATTTTAGTTATTTTTTGTAAAAATAATAGATCTCTTTAGACAGCGAGAATTATGTAAAAATAGTAGATCCCTTGAAAAGCGATGACTTTGTAAATAATGCAAATTTTTATAAATGCACGCTTTTCAAAGCACCACCCTCATGTATCTTCTATTCAAGATGTAATGAAAAATACCTATAAATACACATGCTCTAATAGACTCGTCCATTAGAGTATGTGGCGGGAGATTGTGTAACCACAGTATGAATGGTAGTCATGTGAGATGTAGGTACAAAGGTTTCCTCATAGTCAATGCCATATTGGTGCATATATCCTTTGGCAACCCATCTAGGTTTGTAGCAATCAATGCTATCATCACACTTTCTCTTAATCTTGTAAACCCACTTTGTACCAGTGGCATTTTTTCCTTTTGGAAATTCACATAACTCCCAAGTACCATTCCTATGTATGGAATCCATTTTTTATTGCATAGCACTCATCCATTATGGATCATCACATGCATCTTCAAAAGAAAATGGCTCTTCATTACATGTTATTGCAATAACAAAATAATCCAAAAAATTACTTGATGCATGGTTAGGGCTTGATCTTGTTCTACCAAGTAAAGGTGCACTCAATTTACTATCCTGCAAAGTTTGTTTCAGCCATTTTGGCATGGTTTGTGCATTCTTGATAGACATGCATTCATTATGTTATACATCATCAACATGTATATCATGTGTGGGCTGAATTTCATGCTCATTTTCAGCCATATTTTGATGCAAATGTTCAGCCATATGTGATTGGAAATTTCCAACACTTTCGATAATTTTTTGCTACAAAATTTCAGCCATGTTTGGTTGGAAATTCTCTGCATTTTCAGCTCTATTTTGCTAGAATTTTCTAGCCCTTTGAACCTCAGTTGGCTGATCTACATGGCCATAGTCAAGTGCACTATTTTGAAACAAAGGCATAAGTGTATCAAACACATCTTGTGAGCTAAATGTTAGCTGCTTTTTGCATACAAGTAGGGGGAAAACTGAATTTTCAGCAAATGCCACATCTCGACTCACAATAATTGTGTTCATCAATGGATGGTACAAAGGATATCCCTTACTTTCAGCACTATAACCAACAAATATACATTTCTTTGCCCTGTCATCAAGTTTGTGACATTGTTGTGATGGCACAAGAGCATATGCCAAACAACCAAACACGCGCATATGACTAACCATAGGTGTATGTTTATCTTCACATGCATGACTATCTTTTGGCAAAGAAGTGCGATGCATTTTTCCAAGAATGCAACCTTCACATACATACCTTTCAATGGACTCAGGTGTTGGCAAACCAATAACCATGTCTTTCTTTTGCAAGTAAAGCAAACTATTGAAGTTCAAGTGACCAAAACAAGCATGCGAAAGCTCCATTTCAGCCATGGAAGAAGGATGAGAAACCAAGGCATTCGAGGTAGCCCTCTTGTATGCATTCAAGGCAGCCCTCTTGTATGTATCCATGTGATACAAACCATTACATAATGTACCCAATATCATAATGATATCACTATTGCTAAAATCATGAACCATACACTGATCATCAACAAAGTGTACATGAAGTCCAGCTTTGGCAATCAACGGAACTGAAATTAAGTTATTCTTTATATCCATTACATACAATGCATTTTTTAAGAGAATCACACCTCCATTTGCAACCATAAGCTCAATTTCTCCTACTCCAATGATAGGATAAGAGGCACTGTTTGCACACACCCCATGTCCTCCTTTGGGTGCATCTTTCAAAGATGCAAAAAATCTTTTGCATGATGTTATGTGCTTCAAAGCATCACTATCAAAGAACCAATCCGAATCAGCCTCACTCACAACCATACATTTAGAATGCAAAGATGCATCATAATGACATGTGACAACACATGCCCAAAAATCTTGAGCCATGTTAGCTTCATCATTCTTGCGGTTGCTAAATTTTCAACAATAGACATGCTGGATTCCTTCTTCTTTTCATTGCGCTTAGCAAGCTTTCTACACTCATCAATAGTATGACCAACCTTTCGGCAATAGTTGCATCTCTTCTTCTTTTGCAAATCAACATCATTAGAGGAATGAGTGGAAGAGGAAGGTTGAGGCTTTGGTTTTGATGAACCCAAAGCTGAACCATACTTGCTTTTCCCCTTTTGTGAGATAGCAAGTGCTTGCATACCCTCAATCAAACCACTCCTATTCACTCTAGATTGCTTTTCTTACAAAGGAAGAGACACAAACTCATCAAATGCATACATATTGGGATTCCATTTTGCAACCAAATGGAGTGTAGTAGCAAAACTTTGAAAAGATTTTGGTAATCCTTTCAACATTGTAGAGATGAATGATGCATCTCGAATAATCTCATCATGTTTTCCAATTGCTCTTTCAAGTTCATGATGCGTGTCACATACACATCCACAGACTCATTTTCAACCATACATACATCCTCAAGTTGCTTCCTCAAGTATGCAATGTGTGCTTCAGTATGCACGGCATACAAAGAAGCAAGAGTATCACATGCATGTCTTGATGTAGAACATGATCAAATGTGTGGAACTATATGACGCTTCATATAAAGTGCAATCAATGCATGAGCTTGAGCATTTTTTCCATCCCATCTATATGACGCTTCATAGAAAGTGCAATCAATGCATGAGCTTGAGCATCTTTTCCATTCCATCTAAGTTGTTCCTGTGTATGTGGAGAAGGAAAAACCAATATACTTGAAGAAGACGCTCCATCTGTGATAGTAGACTCTGAAGTAAAAGAACCTGTGGGTCTTCGATCTACATTTGCCAGTATGTTCCAAAGTTGTTTTGAAACAAGAACATGCTTCATCATGTAAGACCACATTGGATAGTTGGTCCCGTCAAGCTTATCTTCAACTTGAAGCATGTCAAACAAGTCATTGTTGCCTTCTATTTCACTAAAAAACAAGAATGTGACAAAATCTTTACTTAAAGTTGAAATGAATGCTGAAATTTCAACTCACAAACCGTCACTCTGATGGCAATTTTGACTACATGAATGGCTTTGAAATGGGGGTAAAATTCTAGTGCAACTGGTGGAAATGTTTCTTGGCTGTTGATAATTTGTTGTTTTATGCTCTAGAATCGATTAGCACTATTAAAAGTGCACACATGCTACAATGCAAAAAACCAAAACTTGAGAAGGAGCTCGACTTGCTATGATACCACTATTGGGTCTATGTAGAAGTGTGAGAGACACACGAGAAGCACACACAGGAGCACAAACATAGCAAGACACATGGAGAAGACGGATGGCTAAAATAGCTCTTTGTATTGATGATGAACTGAACTGAAGTAAAAGCTAAATAATATCCCTAACTACAAAGTACCGCCACATATGAGTGACTCATGTATGTGGTAACATGGGGAAAAAACATCTAGCGAGCACTAAAGTAAAAAGTGTCTATGTATAGGGAAAGGTTTCACATCAAAGCTACTCAAGGAACACATAAGTGTAACAACTTTGACACTGCGTTTGTGCAAGACGTTAATCTTACAACCTCAAAGGCAAAGGACCATTTTTGCTACCATATAGCATGAGCAAAGAAAGAAGACGAAAGGTGTAACAAGTATCTTGTCTTGCAATCCTAGATTTTTTTCAATCAATAATTCCACAAGATCCACAACCCGAGGAGGATGAAGAGTCTCTAAGCTTCATATCACTTGGAAGAAGAGGTCTCATGGGGATTCCATTTCATAGCATCATCTTCATAACAAATTCCCTTTCATATACCCAAATCATCCCTAGAGACCAAGGCATAAGGGCAAAAGAATTTGGAATGATTCCCATCTTTGACTAGGCAAACATTTAAAATGGAAACGAGAAGGGTTGGCAAAGTAGGACCCGCACTCACAGTCAAAGAAGTAATGAAAGCAATTCATAGAGCTCATGAAGAAGCATATTTGAAGGCTCAAGCACAAACATGATGAGCATCTTTCCCACAGCCTATCACGAGAAAAGATAAAGAGAAAGAAGTTGAGCCAATGAAAAAGGCACAAGCACATTCACAAAACAATTATCTAATCCCATTCCAAAGAGCTCATAGGAAGGCACACCATGTCAAAACCTCTTGACAAACAACTTGTGGGCCATTTGGCCACAAAAGGACCAACCACAACATAGGTGCTTGAGGAAACTTCATCACATCCTCTTGCAAGAGGAATCAAAAGTGTAGTTGAGATAGTTCATGAATGCTTAGAAATCCCAATTGCACTTCCTACTCCAGTTTGTGGATCTTACAAAATTGAATGTATATACATATCCCTCTCCATAATTTTTGGATACTTATGGATTATAATTTACCCACTCCACAATCATTCCAACAAGTGAAGTACTTATTGGAAGTGGGATGCAACACACATCGACTATTGCCATGGAGATATCCCCCACAACAACATGAACTCTCACAACCACAGTCAAGTAGACAGAAGGGCGGAGAGGGAAAGAAGCAACAACTACTCATGCAAACATCAAATACACTAACTCTCGAGATTTAACTTCATTCTTATGAGTACACCCCGACATAAGAGAAGTCATCTCAAGTATTGGAAAGAATGAATGATGCACCATTAGCACACACACACATATACATACATACATACATACATACATACACACACACACACACACATATATATATATATATATATATATATATATATATATATATATATATATATATATATATATATATATATATATATATATATATATATATATATATATATATATATAGAGAGAGAGAGAGAGAGAGAGAGAGAGAGAGAGAGAATAGACCTAAAATAGAAAGAAGAGTTATAGCATGAAATAGCAGTTTAAATTCCTCACAAATCTTGATGATGCAAGACATGCACATGATAAGCTAATCCAATTCTAAGAAGAATGCAACCATCACGATATTGCACCAAGAGCTAGACTAGTACAAACTACAATAGTCAATTGTCGATATATGGAAAGCTTCAAAGAATCCGTCCATAATTTGATGGAATATTGTGACACATTAGGAGCTAACAAGAATACGTTATTCTAATCTTTAACTTCTAGAGCATCATTGCTACAAGCATTGGTGCCCCCAAGTCAAGCATCATACAAAGAATTAACACGAGAGAATATGAGACTTCAAGAGGCACATTAGGCCCAAGATACAGACATTGAAGAAATACAAGCACACATTCGAAAATTTCAAAAACAAATTCATTGGCTACATGAAGCAAGGCCACAACCCCTAGAGACATTGTTAGTGTGACCATGTTGCATATTGAGGACTTGGTGGCAGACTAGAGAAAACCAAAGGATGCAAGAAGAAGCAAAGGACATATAGAAGGCTCATTAAAATTCTTTTTGGAATCCAGATCCTTTTTGTAATAATCCCTTTTAAGTTAAACCTACCATTTTTATGGATGTACTAAATTTTGTAATTCCAGAGAGTATGGGAAGGCTCACCATTGTATTTATTTCATCCACAATAGATAAGTTAACTCCATATTCTAGTTATAATAGCTCTATAATTAGTGTAGGACTACTTTTAGCTAGAGACATCACTCTTGGGTGTGGACAAGGCCATTATATTTGGTATAAAACTCAACAAGAGCTCATTTTTTTAGACTTTGAGCATTTGTGAAGTGAGAGTTCTTTTGGAAATATTGTAATTGCCCTTTTTTATGCATTTCTCTCTTCTCCTTGCTCTTTAGATATGGTGAGGAATGAGTGTCCCAAGGGGATGTATATACCTTGAACACCTTTTTCCTTGTGTGTGTGGCTCTATGCAAGCATAGGGAGCTCTGGTACAAGTTAAGGTTCATCCCACCATTGTTTCAAAGATTTTTTTCTCTCTGTATATTTTGTTTGTCCATATCTAACAATATTTATACATAGAATGTTTTGTTCTACACATATTGATATGCAACAAGCCTAGTGTTATCTCTAACGCCCAAAGAGATATTGCTTCCAAAAGTTGTCCAAGCATGTCAACTCCAAATTTTCAATTTCTCCTCTCATTTCTCTTCTCTCCATGAATTTTCATCTTGGTTTCCATGCTTGCAATCAGGTAAGATACTTGGATTGATAATTTAGGTGTTTCAATCAACCACTTGGTCTACAAGAAAAACAATATAAGACTTGGAACTATTGCAAGGACATATGAGCTTAATATGTATTATAAATTTAATTATGACATGAGCGTCCGAGTGGTTCAGACATATCTAAAATCGGACATCATTTGGTCATTCTTGTGTAAGGCCAAAAATCTCAAGATTAGACTTAAGCATAGGTTCATGTGGTGTTTCTAAAACAATTGATCCACTTAGCCTAATGGTCAAGTATCAAGAATGCGAAGGAGGTCTTGGGTTCAACCCCATGGGGAGCATGGGGAGAGTTTTTGCCCAAGCACATCTAGAATCTTCTAACTCAAGTTAACATGAGTTAACTTGAGTCCAGAGAGACTTAACACAAGTGGAAATTGCATCTATCACTAGTGGACTCTAGTGGCAGCTATTAAAGCACTGATGGAGATTTGCACATGTGGACTTCAATTAATCTTGTGGTCATCATTGATTTGAGGATCTATATGGTAGCTCATTACATTGGTATCAAAGCCCTAGGCAAGCTTTCATGGTAACCTTGATATCTAATCATCTTCCTCAAGCATGGTGACCTTGATGGATCATCATCTTTCTCAAGCTCTCGTGGTGACCCTGATCATCTTCTTGAAATACCAACCCATGCATATGCATATTTCCTCATATTCACTCATGAAAATGAGCTTTTCTTCGAGTTTGTTATGTCCTCATGTTCATGTGTAGATGTTTTCTCTTTTTCTTTGGGTTAATTTAGGTAGGAAAGAGGTACAAATCTTTGAAGAACCACAAGGTTATTGTAGTTTTGAAGCAACCATACATAAATGTAACTATGGAGCAAGTTAGCACAAAGATTGAATATTTCTAGAAAAAGATATTTTTTTCATTAAAGGATAGAAAACATTAAGATTTATTCACTGATTTTATTATTATAATCTCAATATTGGTGCAAAAAATACAATGATGTCAGTTAATGTAAATTTCTTTATCAAAATCATGATCTCCCCATTTTTAATATTGTAAATGCAATAAAATTTATTGTCTTATACACTTAATCACTTTTTTATCCATAACTTGAGATTTGCAACGATTTTTACTAAGTTTATGGCAAAAAACTAATCTCATATGTGCCATGACAATGTTATATTCTATGAATTATTTGCAAAGTGATGGTATGAATATGACTCCTTTATTATTTTCAAAAATACCATTTGAGATTTTTAAAGCTAGAAATATTTTCTTGACAATCTTAAGAGTCAAGTTTCTATGGCATTCCTCTATTTTGAACCATACTACTATTTTTCTATGTTACGAAAAGATCATTTACATGATTAAAGTTAATATGCTAGTATTCTAAATAAAGTAGTTTATAATATTTATAGAATCATTTGGAATGTTATTATATAACTTAAATAGTTGAGAAAAGCTAATCTTTTAGGATGAGATTTTATTCTTGAGTGGAATATGGCTATCCAATGAAATATTGAGATGGTTCCTGGTATGTGAGAAAGGTACATGAATTATTGGTTCAAAGCCATATAGTATATTTGTATGATACTATATGATGATTTTTGAAAAAAAAAGCACCAGCCACTTTAGTGTTTTTATGCATCAATATCATATAAAAGGTTCCTACACTATATAACTAAGGATAAGCATCCTATATTGTAGTAAATTTCTTATTATAGAAATTATTTTTCTAATTCCCAAGACTTGTGTTAGATGATTATATGGCTTTAAATTAGCATTATAAAAATTATTTCAATACCAAGAAAAATTGTTCTATGGATATATTTCTTTCTTCTCATATATAAGTTTATAGCTAAAAAAAATTAAGAATATTCAATCACTCCACATTTTGAGTTATCAAGGTTATATATATATATATATATATATATATATATATATATATATATATATATATATATATATATATATATATATATATATATATATATATATATATATATATATATATATATATATATATATATATATATATCTTTTTAGAACATCTAGGTATAATTCTTTATGGGGCTTGAAGGCTTTTTCAAAATTTTATTTGATTATTACAAGTGATTTTTGTAATTTTGTTAGAAAAGAGGACACTATAATGTCCTATTTTGGTACAACAACAATGTTAATGAATGCATTTCTTTTGCTTAAAGAAGGGAAAAATAATATTCTCAAGTGGTCTAAGTGGGAACCAAGTTCTCTACCTCGTGATCCTTACTTCTCGTGATTTGACTACCCATGCATGCACGTGACACAAGATATCCATAGATCTTCTCTTAAACAAAACTTGGATCCAATCTTTGAACCTCATCACAAGGACATCAAAGTAAACATTGTGTCCACTATTCATCTTACATACAAAGATAGTTGCAACTAATCCTTAAGGAAGAATCACAACCAGTGACGTTCGTCAAAGAGGAGACACAATGAAGATAAAAGAGATATATATTTCCTTTTGCATAAAAAGATGGAGGGACTAAGATAGAACAGAGATATAATTAAAAGCACATTCTAGGAGCATCATGAAGCATGATCCTTCTTGGCCTCTATTTTGGAGTATCATGAAGAAAAGATGCCTTGAAAAAGGGAGTCCAAGCTTGCTCATCCAAGAAAAATGCAAAATCTAGCAAGGGATTTTTTACTCATATGTGATCTAAATTTGTTGTTTTTTACTCATATATGTTCTTTGGAGTTTGCAAAACAGGTTTCTATTAAATTAAAAACGCGATTAAACTCACATTTGCCTCCCACTTCAAATATCATATCAGAGATTTCTTTAGTGCGCTTGAAAAGTTAGAATCCTTATTCTTGAAGATAAGGATCTACCCTATATGAGCACAATTCTACGTTCTCTCATCAAGAGCATGAGCAAGTAGGGGCATCAATCAAAGTGATGAAGAGGAAGATATGCACAATTCTAGACTCTCTCATCAACAGCATGAGCAAGTAGGTGCATCTGCTTGTGATTCTAACACATGCACGCCCCACTCCAAACTATGTTAAAGTGGCCAAGGCACATTGGGCAACCATTGAGCCTCATAATATATCCAAAAGCAATTATTACTATGTGACCAACATAATCTAAACACAAGAGGATTGCAAAATATTCTTCATGAATAGAGAATTCCAAGAGGTCTTAGAAATGATCGAGTCATTTCAGTGTTGATATGTGATTGTATGTGCTCAATATCTACACATGCTACTTCCAAAACCAAGATTTTGTTGGTTTCTCTCGCCAAGATTCATCAAAGAAGAATTCAAAGTATGCCTTGTAATGACAATGAAGGATGTAGAGGCATCGACAAAGAAGATGAGTAAGGATCTCAAGACTTATGAATCAAGTGGCTTCTCGCATCTCGAACTTGGGATTGGATGACCAAACCTAATTCGTTGAATGCCAAGCATCATAATCCACCAACCCATTTCTTAACCTTGCTCTAAGCGAATATGCACATCAGAAGATGATCAAGTGCCATAAGAGTACTACATCATCGAGGAAATAGTTAGCCAATGTTAGCCAATGCAAGGTTTTGCTTTAACACACAAATTCCTACTAGAATGGAGTAATGCCCCAACACAATGTCACTCTCTCAGCAGAACGAATATGTCGACTACCATCTTTCCCCATATATAAGTTTCTATACATTTCTCTTTCAAAGAAGACATTCAACCAGTCATTGGTAAACCACTTGCCCCAAAAGCTATGGTTAAGAATTACTTCCCTGTCCTCCCTCTTAGGATGTAGCTCAACCATCTCCTGCTTGTCGAAGGTATGGTTCAACCATCTCCTACCTATCACTTCATTACAAAAAGCTTAAATCTCCTACTGCTTGGATTGATTGAAAGATTATTTGTAGTACTGAACAGCCATATTACCCATGGGGTCAACCATATCCCACAAAGCATTATTTTGATCCATGTATGTGGCATTATAGGTAGCAATATGGTGTCTTCATCCTTAATTTCCCCTTCGTTTTCCATATATATATATATATATATATATATATATATATATATATATATATTGGCATTATTTTATGATAAATATATAGTCAGTAACTATATCAATCATCCCTCCCAATCAATGATCCCTCACGACCAAACACCAACTTATGATTTTACAAGTTGAAATTATCCCCAATTTTGAGCCATTGGTTAATTCCAAATCAAACAAATATCAATAACTTGAGCTACTCCAATCAAAGTTTACCACCAAGAATAGACAACCACTTCTCCCTTGGATTCTTCAAGAGAAACCCAACCCAAAACTACCATTTTCAAATATCCATTTGCCTGTGCTAGGATCGTGGCTCTCAAATCCAAGCAACCTCAAGAATTCTAACTCTCTCCCAATTTCTTGTAATCGGAAGATGTGCCGGTGGAAGTTTTCCACTTGCAAATGATAATAGCATAATTCCAATAAACAAAGGCGTCTTTCGGTGGAACTACAATTTCTTCAAATGGGGGTGTGCTAGTGCAATGTTTTCCACCTTCTAGATGATTGAGGGATAGTTCCAATAAACAAAGGCCTCTTTCGGTGCAACTAAAATAGCTTAACGTAGATGGTCCTGAGTTAATATATAACACAACAATTTCTAAACAATCAATCTGCTCTATAATCCTAATTGCCTCCCTACTTAAAATATAATGCTCTCAAAGTAGCGAAGATCAATCCAAAGGCATAATAGGTGGGTCATGTGAGCATGTGAACGGGACTCTGCTTTAACCTCTTAGACGTGATATATTCTACGTGATATGCATCTTAACTAGGCCATGAAATAGCTAGCCTAAGTCCCAATTGACTATTATACCTTGAAATATTATAAGTAACGTGATACATTAGAAGTGACCATCTTAGCTAGGGAATATAATAGTTAGCCTAAGTCGCAATTTATACCTTAACATTTCAATCTACAACTCCATGTGGGTAAAAATTTCAACAACTAACTCTCCATGGACATTGCTGACCTTCACTAACTAAACGAGGAACAAAACTCCTAAGCATAGGTAACCTTCAAATTGATTAATCAGAAAACAGAAGCACATAGATTTGCTTCATTTATATATAAACAAAATTCTTATTTCTTAAGCCAAATTGACTTAAAACCACTATTTATTTCAAGTTTGCAAACCATTTCGTTATCTCTACTGATAAATAATCTCATCTTCGAAAATAAATTTCATAACATTCACAACCAAAGCTCTGTTGTTTTCTTGGAGATCGATTTATCTATCGTCTTTGTAAATTTTCCTATTTAGTTTCATTCCACGAACGACTCAAACCACTAATTTGTTTCAGCTTGCATAAAACTGCACACATTTTCATCGCTTCACGTATGACTAGGAGCACTCATTTGTTTCAATTCACAACACTGCACACAATTTCAAACGCTTCATCAAAATACTAATCCTAATAGAGCAAATAAACGATCCCTTTACTTTTCGACTTTGATTACCTGATATTATTGAATCATGCTTATGTATCAACTCAAGCATTAAGCTTGAAAGGTCAATTTCACCTATTAAACAGATGTCTTTATACTTCTTGTCACTGACAAGCTCAAATGCGATGCTCGGTCTGATATTCATCTCATCACTTTCCAAATTTGTATGCTCACGATTAATAATATATGTACCCCTGGAAAAGAATTCTCTTATGCATGAAACAACGTTTTACCATATGACATCTTTTCCTGTCCGTCATTAATAAAGATGTCATATGAAATTTTCATCACCAAGTTAGTTGTACAACTAAAATGTCACGCCCAAACAAAGCTAGCTTATACAAACTACAGGGTGATCCGTTCAACCAACAAAAGCCAAATGCTATGTATGATAAGTCATCGGAAACAAAACTACGATAATTCCCATCCTGCACACCCAATCTAAGCTTCAGCCTCTTAGGGCGCTAAGAACTTCCTGTCATAGGACATGCTCCAATGTTGTGCTGGGACTGGAAATACACCTCGTCATTTTCCACATCTGAATGTGACTTGTATATAATGAAAGAAATATTTACCTAATGAAGTCTTTGCCTGTCCGTCCACAGAAAACATGTAAGTATGTCATGGCCATCACCTAGTTGATGGTTCGATAATAACACTCTCATGTCCAAACGACAAACGGCCTTTAAACTACAAGGTATTTCAACCAACGTTGGCCATCACCTAGTTGATGGTTCGATAATAACACTCATGTCCAAACGACAAACGGCCTTTAAACTACAAGGTATTTCAACCAACGTAACTCAAGTCCTACGTAT
This sequence comes from Ceratopteris richardii, assembly GCA_020310875.1. Taxonomy (NCBI): domain Eukaryota; kingdom Viridiplantae; phylum Streptophyta; class Polypodiopsida; order Polypodiales; family Pteridaceae; genus Ceratopteris; species Ceratopteris richardii. The sequence goes on from CM035425.1 coordinate 31,816,621, forward strand.
TTTGAGTCATTGGAGCCAATACCTGTAATGATTCACATTATAAACATCAAATCCATCTTTTGAGTCCCTTAGCAGGCTACAAGATTCGAGAGTAACAGACTCAAATCCCATGCTGGAGCTAGAACTTCAGCTCGTCATTTTCCGAATGTGTTGCTCGCTAGCCTTGAGGAAAGCTTTTCTGTAATAAACTGTCAAGTCTTCGTTTCCTTACCGTCAATAAGAAGACCTCAGTCTGACATACCCATTTACCTAGTTCGCTGTACACAATACAAGCTATGTCAAAAAGGAATAACCAGCATACATCCGAACTGAGAAAGTCATCCGTCAAAAAAACAAAAACCTAATCTAGCAAGGTGATCCGTCAAAGAAACACAATCTAGCCAGAAGAATTTTGAGGCTTTGACTCCATAGCAATGCCCGCCCCCATCATGAACACCGCTGCTAAGCTTTCGACCTCTAAGCAAACTATGGTAACAAAATCCTCGATATGTTGGCTACTCATATACCACAAGCTCACAATATCAATGATGAGCCTCACACGCTATACAATAAGGTAGACATGACATTGGTAAGAAAACAAGAGACCACCGTTATAAACGTACGGCAATATTCATTAAAATTCCCTTAACCTTGACTTCTATACATGGTAAACATCTTCGGTAGTTAATTGAGATCTTCTAAGAATGCCCATGTTCAAGCACTGACATCTTGAAAAGACGTAGGCATTACTACCCCTGAAAATCAACCAGATCAACTTGAATTCTTGAAAACTGTAATTGGTTCACAAGGGTGGAGAACCGCAATCCGCTTCGCGATCCTAAAAAAACTTCAGATGATTCAATCAACTTGTCTTCTCAAACTACCTACATCACAACGCAAGAAAACGACTAAACCTAAAACGTACCACCCTACATTCGGCCTACAAAAGCACAAATAGGGATAGAACTTTACGCTGCTACCCATACGCGTTGATGAACAACCCAATGTATGGATGAGAAATTGGTCATGATGCAATATCTGAACCTAGCCGCGAAACACTGGATATAATATCCGAAAACGACAACCACGAGATAAAATGAATCATACAGCCGCCCACAATGTCGCAAAATAATCGCATGACATTTCTCTTCATCTTCACGTTCGCAGAAGACTGTCACAACCGCAGTAGAATTGAAGCCACAAAAGCGTACAATGACATCCACAGATGAATCTCAGTGGAGAATAAAGTGGGCAGAAAGAAGCCAACATGGCGAGGAGCTCAGTTATAACAGAGTTTCTTTCAGACACCCACTTGAAATGAGAAATCAGAAACTTAGTACGATAATATTGAAGCATCATAGCTCCGACGCTCTATTGCCTTCTTCCGATCCCTAGCTCCAAACGGCTTATCAGTCCTAACGTGAGAACAAAAGGAACAGAGACGAACCCTAGACTCACCTATACGTCTTCGACTCCCTCTCGAACTTATAAACGTTTTTTGACTTGTAGGTCTCGACAAGGTCAACGGTTCATTCGGGCTCCGCCTTACTCTTTGTGGAATAAGGCTCAAGTGTGTGTTAATTTTTCATTAGAGGTCTCTCAATATTCTACAGATTTGTTGACATGCATTGATTCACCTGGATGGAACTCTCGTCTCTTGAGACGAGGGTGACGATTCAACCTTTATGAGTGGTGGTTCACAAGTATTGGGCTTTAGAACGAGGGTGGGGGTTTAACCTTTGTTAGTGGTGGTTCACAAGTATTGAGCTTTGGGTTAGCTTTCAAACTTAGTTTTCCTATTGCCTTCGAGTCATCACTATTGTATTGCCTTTGGATCATCTTAACTCCATAGGAGAGTAGTATTCATCCAAACTTGCTCTTTTTTTTTAAGGAGATACAAGTGATAGTGAGAATAGTACTCATGGGACCCCAATATCTCGCAAAGCAAGAGTTATACGAGATCAGACATGCTCTAAGGCATTACATGGGATGTGTGACCGAAGGCGATTAGTGTCAAGGGGGCACTAGATTGTGCCTTATGACTAGAATAGATAGACAAGATTTTGGAACTATACTTTTGATAACAAGATCACCACACATGGAAATAATACAAGAATTTGAAATTGATACAAGAACTCCCACAGCCTAGGGCTCATAGGTATGATAAATGGACTAGACACGATACAAGAGATCCACAACCCAGGATCATAAGTATGAAACAAAAGATCTAAATTACAAGAATTCCCTTGAGGGAGATGAACTCTGTATAAGAAATAACTAGATAAGAACTTGTATTGTTAGATTACAAGAGGACAAGATAGGATGTTATCAGGATACTAGACTAGAAAAGACCAGAACAAGGAACAAGACTAGAACTGGAAGTGGAACTTGGAAAGTACTTACTTGAAAATTGCGACTCCTTGAGCTCCCAAGATTGGCATTGGCAAGACTAAGTATATAAGTGGCCAAGCCCTCCTTATATAGGTGTTCAAGAGCGGTTTGTCAAGAGCAATTATAAATTGATGATGTCATTGATTATGTCCACAATCCAAAATAGCACCTCTCAATGTCAGAATCATGCAAGTCAACAATCGTTCTTAAGATTTTGGCATATTCCATATGTGATCATAGCATTGTTTTCTCCAAATTTTGAACTAATCATGAGATATAGATTTCTTCTGAAAATTTGACATACACTTCTTGGAACTCCCTATTTGCTCCCTTTTCTTGTGTGTCCACTTCTTTGATGTGCTTCCATGCTTTGTCCTTGACCTTGAGCTTCAACACTCCCCCCCTCTCGAGTATGTCATCCCTAACAGACCCTTGTTGTAAGGATTATTCCATGTAGTGCTTTGAGAGGTAGTGTCCATTTGTTGTATGTGCTTCTTCCTTGGATTCTAGCAAGAATGTGTCATTGTGAGCTTCCAAAAACTGTTAGTTGCTCAAAAGAGATTGTCAAGGTTGAGTGGGAGCAATTGCTGGCTTCTAGTTGCTTCCTAGGTATTGATGGTGTCTATCCTCCCCTCAGATCTTCCAAAGGTGATGTTCATTGTAGTCATGCCAAGTACTCGTAACCCAAAGTGAATGATGGGTAAGTGTGTTAGTGCATGGATTGAAGAAAGTATGTGCCTGGTTTGGGTTTTACTTTTAGCAGCTCTTCTACGGTAAGATGACACTGAACCTTGGTGTTCTTCACGACATCAGTGTTCCTTGGAACCATTGAGTCTTCATGTCTTACCAGTATTGTGGGAGCTCTGATCTGAAGAGATTCATATTCCCATGGTTCTATGAATTGTGGCAACTCTTGTAAAGAATTAGATTCAAAATCTAATCTCTTATCTTCTTGTTGGTCTACTTGGTCTCCATAGATTGATGGAATGTCTTGGGGAAATTGATCATGAAGGTCATCAATCTCAAGAATAGGAGGGGAATTACCCTTCTCCTTGGCCCATTTCTCCTCTTGTATTTCCCACAAGAACTCTGGAGAGTTTTGCTGAATTGAAAGAGATGTTCCATCATCCACAGAATCAGGAACATAAGCTCTCGTGGGCGGTGAGCTTTCTCTTTCAACTACTGGTTGTGCCTGTGGAGGTAAAGAAATGTACGGTTTGTTTACCAATTTCTCTAATCTTTCTAGTAAGCCCTAGAAATGCAAATCTGGTTTGATAGAGTTTGTCTGATTGAATGATTGACTGGTCTCAAGCATAGCCTGAGCTAGCTCTACCATTTTCATGCACATTTTTGTTCGTTCAATATCTAAATCTGCTATAGGATAACTCTTGTCTAGGTTTGCAGCTATTGGCCCTTCTTGAAGTCGAGCCTGGTAGGCCTTGAACATCATGTCCAAGCCTTCTGGGGTTGGATCTGCAAGAATAGACCCTTGTTGTGGTCTATTTACAATGGGTGGTGGGATGGGATGAGGTGATGTGGATGAAGCTTCAACGTGCGAGGGATTTTGAGATGCAATGTCTTCTATTTTTGTTTTCGCCTCTTTCAAGCTTTCTTCTAGTTCCGATATCTTTTTATTCCACTTACGATTGGCCTTCTCTCTGGTATCTTTCCATGTTCTTGTTTTCCACTTGCTAGGCTCTCTTGATTCACTTGAGTCTGATTGTTCAGCTGGCTTATCCTGTTTTAAGGCTTGTGCCCTAGTGACTACTTGTATAGGAGCCACATTACTGCTACTAGCGCTTGAATCCACCACTAAGCCTACCACATTAATCAGTGTAACCTTGGGTGCACTAGAGGGGTTCCTTGGACAATCTCTCGAGAGATGGTCTTTGCCGCATTCAGGGCAAAATACTTGTATTGTGATGTTCTATCCTTGTCCGAGAGTTGGTGAGTGGGGACATTCACGAATGAAATGGTCACCTTGATATCTAAAACATGGTCCTATAGGGGCTTGTGGTCTCATTTGTCTCAATTGGGGCCTAGGGTTAGGATTTGTATACATGAGATTAGAGTATTCTGGCTCCCAATTTTGTTCCATAGGTGGTGCCTCATATTGATATGAGTAAATCTCACTATGCTCAGGTCACTCTGTGTAATAAGCATGTGGACTACCTTCATGGGAGTAGTCTGAACTATGAGCATGAGAGTCGTTTTCTGAGACCAATGGGGTTAGTGGCACCAATGCTCTATTAAGGTTCTCTTCTGCCATTGCATACTTAACTAGAATCACATTGGTAGGAGCTGGTGGTTGGTTTCCTAGGACTAGTTGTGGCCTATATGGTGCCTGATATTGATGTTGTGGTCGATAATATGGCTGTTGGTATTGGTTCTGATACCTACCCTGTTGGTAAGGTTGTTGATAAGTTTGTCTGATAGCTTGCCTATTGTAGGGACAATCTTGAGCTGTATGGTTTGTGTATTTTCTCTCAATAGTGCAATATGGAGCATTCCTTTCTCTCACGTTGTGGTTTTACATTGGGCATACGTTAGCCATGTGGTCTCCCCCGCAAGTGTAACACCGATTCAATGAGGTGACTCTTGGAGTTTGCCTATTTTGGACTCCTAGCTTCTTGGCAACTTGCTCAACTATCTCATCTATTTCCGTGGAGATTCTCGAAGTATGGCTAGTAGAACTATCCGAATCCTTATAGAGTTTGGCCAATCCTAACTCCTCACCCAATTTATCTTCTATGTCAATGCACATTCGCACACACTCTTCTATGGATCTAGGTTCTTTCAAGTACACATATGATCTCAACTTTGTGCTTAGTAAGCCATCTAGAAACAAAGCCACTTGTTTGGCTGATGTGGGTAACTTTGGACCTGTTTCTTGGGGTGTGTGCTTGAAGCTGTGGATCAAGGATGATGTATTATGCTTGATGCCACTCTTGGAAAATTCTACAATGAATTTGCCTAGCAGCTGAACTATATCTCGGTAGTTGCGATTGTTTAGTGGTTGAAACCAAGCTAAGGCAGTGCCCTTAAGAGTCAAACCAAACAAAATGCCTCGAACTGGGTGAACAAGTCCTCAACCTGTTCAGCTCTTAACACTTGTTTGAATTCGGCCACATGATCATATGGATCTCTTAAACCATCAAAGTAGTTCTTCATTGTCTTGACCACTTGGGAGGGTCTAAGGATCCTTGGGTACTCTCGGGGTCTAGGCAATGGAAAATCATGTTCATCTCTTTGATGCCTATGTGCTTGATGTCTCTCTCTTTCATGTCTTTCACCTTCAAATCTTGATCTATCTCTACCCACATTTTGTGTAAAGCTTACCTCATATCTCTCTCTAGTTCATTCCCTCTGGTTTTTGTGAACCTTGGATGATCCTACTCCTTGGAGGCCATGGGAAATATTAGATCTTGGTGGAGGGAAAATCAATTCACTCTTCCAAGTATATGCGTGCCTATCATGCTCTGTTACCAAGAACATTTTCTTCGATGTGTTATCCAAGTAGACAACTTTGCCTGGTGTCTCAAGATCTTTGAACTCGTAGATTATGACTATGCCCAATTGGATAGGTTGATCTAGCTTGAATCTCCAAAAGGCTTCCTCCTTTTCTCTATTCAAGAATAGTTCTATGTTTTTTTTGTCTTGAGGAACCCACTCTAGAGTGAGCACTCTAGTCAAAACTGACTTACCTCTAGGAGTCTTGGGTTCTCGTCCTACATTTCCCTACTCCAGGTCTCCTATCTCATTCTCAAGAATGATGTTTCCAAACTCATCTGTCCTGTCTAGTAGGTTGGTGACCACATACATGGTTCCTTCCTTATCAATATATGAACCCTCTTCGAACTTGACTACTGGGTATTCAAGTCCAAAGGGTTGATCTCGATTTTTGAGTTGGACCATTGATTGCCTCAGGCCATCCTCATAGATGCGAGCATCTAATCAGTTGGTCCTGATATACTCCAATTATGTCTTATAGGGACCTTCTGGTGTTTGTAGATAGACAGTGCATGAGCCAACTGCAGGTCTCCTCATGCTAAAAGACATTTCTGAGTCACTTGTGTCTGAACTTAGTACGTAAGGATAACCACTTAGTTGTTGTGCCCAAGACTTAGCTATATGGTTGACACTAGCTTCAGAAGATCTAATGCTTTGTCTATACTTGGCTAGGTGTCTACCAGATCTCAGGTTCATAAGCTTTGCCTTCTGGTCCCAAAATTCCCCTGTCTATTGCTCAAAATCCTTTGGAGCCCCCTTGGTTTCTTAGTCCCATCTAAGGGTCAACTTCAAATTATCCTATCTGAAAATCAACACATTATTCTTATAAAAAATAGTTGACACCATGTGGGATTTGAAACAAGATTTCCAACGAGCTATAGAGCTCAAAAAATGAACTTTTGATGAAAACGTTATGTCAAATCATGCTCCTAGGGGTCAAAATAGTGAAACAAGATCTTATGAAAAAATCACGATTTTGACTAAGAATCGCGATCTTGAACAACCTTGGAAGTCGTGATTTTGAATGAAAATCGCGATCCTCAGCAATCTCCAAAAAAATTTGATTTTGAATAAAAATCATGAAAATTCGATTTTGAATGAAAATCATGAAAAACACGATTTTGAGTGAGAATCGTGAAAAACACGATTTTGAGTGAGAATCGTGTTTTTGTGAAAATCGCAATTTTGAGAGTGGTCAGAAAATCACGATTTTAACTCAAAATCATGTTTTGTCAAAATCGTGCTTTTGTTGGAGTTAGACATCTGTAGAAGCACACGAACAACACAAGGAAGAAGAAGAAGCTTGGAGCACAAACACACAATACTAAATGTATTACTAGAGAATGTACAAAGATAAGTAGCCCATTAGGGCAATAGGCGTATATACAAGCCGGGGGAAAAAAACCTCCTAAAGAGGGAAAAAAGTGCCCCGACGGTCCTAGTGTGTTAAATATATCAACAAATCCCCCCTGGGAGTGATGCGGTGAACAAGGAGCTGGCACTCATGTATAAGGAAGTGCCAAGCTATGTGGAAATCACACCACAAAAGGAAGTAAGCCCAAAGCTTTTCGAAAAGCTTCAAACTTCTCCCTAGGCAGAGCCTTCGTGAAAAGGTTTGTTATGTTCTCCTGTGTGGGCACATATGCCAAGCTGATCTCCCCAACAAAGAACCTCTCCCTGACATAGTGATAATGCACCTCAATGTGCTTAGTGCGAGCATGGAACACAGGGTTCCTCGCAACTTCCAATGCGCTCTGACTATCAGTGAAGATGGTGGTGGCAGAAGATTGGCCAACACCCAAATCAGCCATAAGGCGTCTGAGCCACACACACTCAACAGTCACTGTGAAAGCTGCCCTATACTCAGCCTCACAACTGGAAGTGGCCACAGTAGGCTGCTTCTTACTCAACCAAGATATACATGAGCTACCAAGCATGAAGCAAAAACCACTGGTGGACACACGAGTGTCATAGCAACCAGCCCAATCTGAGTCAGAAAAAGCATGCAAATCTGGCGGTAGTGATCCCCCCTTGGGATAAAATAACCCAAGTATCCGAGTACCACTCAAGTAGCGAAAGATGCGCTTAACCGCCTTCCAATGCGTGACTCCTGGGCAATGCATAAACCTGCTCATCTGTGAGACAAAAAATTGAATATCTGGCCGAGTAATGCATAAGTAAATCAAGCATCCAACAACCTACTGATAGAAAACAACATCAAATGCATCTCTAGCATCATGAAGACTCAATCGTAAACCTGCCTCCATAGGAGTGGCAATAGGCTTACAGTCTTCAAGGCCAAAACACTGCAATAATGTGTCAATATATTTCGTTTGACACAAAGCCATTCCACCATCAACTTGCATAAACTGAATGCCCAAATAGTGATGCAAGTGCCCCAAATCAGACATCTCAAATGAGGCATGCAAATCAGCTTTGAAATCAGCAATATGCTTCTCAATAGGACCAGTGAGCAGCATGTCGTCAACATAGACAACAATGATCAGAAGCACATCATTAGCACGCTTAACATATAAGGTGCTTTCAGTTGGACTGTTCTCAAAACCAAATGCAACCAGATAGGCATGTATCTTCTCATACCAAGCACGTGGTGCTTTCTTTAAACCATATAATGCCTTCTTTAACCTGCACACCTGGTTTTCATGCCCTTTCTGCACAAATCCACGGGGCTAAAAAACATACACTTCTTCATGCAAGTCGCCATTCAGAAATGTTGTTTTAATGTCCAACTGATGTACATTCCAACCATGATGGGCTCCAAGTGCAAAAATGCTCCGAACAGTAGTCATACGGCATGTAGGTGCAAAGGTCTCATCAAAATCAATGCCTCTTTCCTGCACATAACCCTTTGCAACAAGCCTAGCCTTGTACCTGTCAACTGTACCATCCGGTTTACGCTTCAGCTTGTATACCCACTTAGTACCAATGGCCTTCTTGCCAGGAGGCAAGTCACATAAAGACCATGTCCCATTCTTCATTATAGCATCATATTCAAATTGCATAGCAACCATCCAATTTTCTGAATTCTGTGCTTCATCAAAAGAAACAGGCTCATTCTCATCATAGAGACTAGACGCAGCCATAGCATAGCAATCTGATGCAAAGGAGGCACTATGAGAGCCTGAACAAGTACGATAAGACAAAGGTGCATCTAATTTGCTGTCACGCAAAGTCTGCACCAGCCATTTTGGCATAGTTTTTGCCTGCTCAATATCAGCTCTCTCATCAACAAGTGCATCATGTAGATCTGCATCAGAAATAGAATGATCTGCATCATCATATGAAACCTGCAAAGGCTGAGAAGTTGCCTCATTAGGACTAGCACTAGACTGTCCACCTGTAAAAAGAGGCATCAAAGTATCATACATGTCTTTGGAGCTAACAAATGTCTCCTTAGTACATGAAAGCAATGGCTGAATAGCATCTTCCACAAAGACAATATCACGGCTAACCAGAATGCGTTTAGTCTGTGGACGATACAGACGATAGCCTTTACTTTCAGAACTATACCCAACAAAAATACATTTTACTGCTTTATCATCCAATTTTCTGCGATGTTGTTCAGGCACTAGTGCATATGCCAAACAACCAAAAACACGTAGATGAGCAACAGATGGCTTGCGGTCATGCCAAGCCTCATATGGAGTGATAGACTGTAGCGCTTTAGTGGGACACCTGTTCAGTACATATGTTGCACACATGACAGCCTCAAGCCAGAAACTATGTGGTAAAGCCTGACTCTTGACCATGCACCTCGCCATCTCCATGAGTGACTTGTTCTTTCGTTCAGCAACTCCATTCTGTTGAGGTGTATACGGCACTGTACACTGGCGTTTTATCCCACGTTCAGCCAGAAATGCATTAAAATCAGAAGACATATATTCCCCCCTCGATCAGAACGGAGGGTGCCCATTTTACATGCTGACAAATTTTCAGCCAAAACCAAAAACTGTTTGAAGCACATGAACACTTCGAACTTTGCCTTCAATGGATATACCCATGCATGCCTAGAAAAATCATCAATGAAAGTCACGAAGTAAAGGTAATTCCCAAAAGAGGGTGTCTGCATCGGACCACAGACATCACTATGTACAAGCTACAATTTCTGCGTAGCCCGAACTGAACCATCTTTTGGAAAGGAGGAACATTGCATTTTGCCCAAAATACAGCCTTCACATACATGTTTTACAGGTGCCTCAAGCTTGGGCAAAGAAGACACCATATCAGATTTTTGCAGGCGTAGCAAACTAGCAAAATTCAGATGCCCAAAGCGTGCATGCCAAAGCTTTGCATCTGACATAGCCTGAGAATCATGAACTGCATATGCCAAATCATTCACAGATCTTTCATAGTCTATGAGCTTATATAGCCCACGGCATAAAATGCCAAAAGCAATAATCACATCGCCATTTGATAGATCATGAACTGTACACCTGTCATCAACAAATTTCACAACCAAGCCAATCTTGGCTAATGCAGAAACTGATAACAGGTTCTTTTTTATCCCTGGCACAAATAAAGCATCTGACAAAATGAAAGAACTACCATCAGCAGTAGTCAAAATGATCTTACCAACTCCCATAATAGGATAAGAGGACTTGTTGGCGCATGTAGCAGTATTCCCTATAGGGGCAGGCTCGAGTGAAGAGAAGAAACTGCGCTGCGAGGTAATATGTTTGGTCGCCCCACTGTCAAAATACCAAACATCTGAGTCTACTGCAGACATGCACTAATCATGAGAAGATGGGTCAAAAGTGCAGACAGTAGTAAACGCCCATTCTTCTTCTTGCACAAGATTTGCAGACTCTGTTTTTGGTGTAGAGGCCTCTGCAACAACCATTCCAGCCTCTTTCTTCTTTGCCTCTTTAGCAGCCAGTTTTGGACAGTTCTTTATGATATGATCATTCCCTTTACAATACTTACAAAACAATTTCTGCTTTTCTGATTTCTTCTCATCTTTATCTTCCTTCTTCGAATATGCATAATTAGCAGATTTTTGCTTACTAGTTGAAGAGTTCCATTTTCCTTTGCCCTTCTGACTAGCCAGGAAAGCTTGATCTGCAACTGGCATAATGGACATGTTTTGCCTGAACTGATCTTCCTGCAACAGAACAGAGACTAACTCCTCAAATGATAAGGCATTTGGATTGCCTTTCATCATCAACCATAGAGTAGAAGCAAAACTCTGATATGAATCAGGAAGACCATTCAGAACGGTCTACACAAGTGAGCTATCTGGTATAACCTCATCTGCAGAAATCAACTGTTCCTTCAAATCTTTGATCTTTGTTAGGAAACTGTCCATAGAATCACCTTCATTCATGTGCTCACTCTCCAACTGTTTTCGGAGGTAAGCAACACGAGCCTCATTCCTAGCTTGGTACAATGTGGTAAGTGTATCCCAAGCATCCCTAGCTGTTCTGCAAGAAGGAATATGAGGAATAATGGCACGTTTGACAGACAAAGCTATCAATGCATGTGCCTGGGCATCTCTGCCATCCCAACGAATCTGCTCTGCAGTAGGTGCAATAGAAACAGCAGCACGAACAGAAATCTGCGGAATATCATCTTCGACACCATCTTCATCAGCTCCAACACCTGTATTTGCAGTACTTGTCGTTACAGGTGTAACAGGACGTCTTTCAACACCCTGCACAATGTTCCACAATCCTTTTGCAACCAAAACATGTCGCATCATATAAGCCCATAATGGGTAGTTGGTACCATCCAACTTATTCTCAACAGCCAACATGCGGAATACATCACTGCTTTCAGCCATGGCCGGTGACTAAAATACCTTGATGCAGAAAATTGACTATATCTCAAAAAGTTGAACATAATTGCCCGGACGAGTTGTGCTAGACCTGTAGCAGACTTCGAGACGCTTAAAGTGGCGAACAGAAACTGGTATATACCTTTGGCACAAAAAGACGAAATAGCCTGCACAAGCGCTGTGATAATGCGTTCGGAGGCCGAAACGAGCTCAGATCGTGATTTCGGCACCACAGAGCGAAGCAGTTTTGATCGGGAAACACGCTGAGTATGCTCACCAAATTTCGTGCGAATCTGAGACTGCAAACGGAGGAGTGTCGACGGCGCCCTAGATGAAGCGATGACCTGCTCTGATACCAATTGTTGGAGTTAGACGTTTGTAGAAGCACGCGAACAACACAAGGAAGAAGAAGAAGCTTGGAGCACAAACACACAATACTGAATGTATTGCTAGAGAATGTACAAAAATAAATAGCCCATTAGGGCAATAGGCGTATATACAAGCTGGAGGAAAAAAACCTCCTAAAGAGGGAAAAAAGTGCCTCAGCGGTCTTAGTGTGTTCACACACATCACGACCTAAATATATCAACAGCTTTTGCCTTGAAAATCACGATTTTGAGAATGACCAGAAAATCACGATTTTGATTGAAAATCATGTTTCCTCAAAATCGTGATTTTGACTTGAAAATCGCGATTTTGATTGAAAATCGCGATTTTGATTGAAAATCGTGTTTTTGAAAATCGTGTTATGAGAATCGCGATTTTGTAGCTCAGTGAAAATCGTGTTTTTTAAAAACTGTGAAAATCGTGATTTTGGCTAAAAATCGTGTTTTTGAAATTTGCGATTTTGGAGCCAATAAAAAATCATGTTTTTCCCAAAATCATGTTTTTGGCTGAAAATCGCGATTTTGGTTGAAAATCGTGTTTTTTGAGAATACCAAAAAATCACGCTTCTCAGAATGACCAGAGAATCGTGTTTTTGAGAAACTTAGAGAATCGCGATTTTGCGCACAACCAGAGAATCGCGATTTTGAGAATGACCTCAAAATCGTGTTCTTTTCAAAAAGCTTTTAGGCGGAAAATAGAAAACTGCATTTTTTTGAAAAAGATTGATTTGATTAAAATCGTGATTTTCAGTCAGACTCGTGTTTTTTCGCGAGAAATTCAAATTTCTGAGCGTCGTGAAAATCGTGAAAAAACACAGGCACTTGCTCTCCCTTGCACTTCCTAACTCCTCCCATAATAATGCATGAAAAATGGTATGAAAATGTTGAAAATGCACAAAAAAACAAGAAATTTCTATGAAGATGAAGATGGTGATGATGATGATGATGATGATGAAGATGAAGAAGAAAAATCAGAAAAATGATAGAAAATGACTAGTTTTTATCTTCCAATGTCGCAAATCTACGATCTTACCATCACAATGCTCGTCCTCGAAGCTGTCTCCGCGGCAATGGTGCCAAAATTTGGTGTAGCTCAAGCGTAAGCACCACCTCCTTTACTTTTCAATCCGCGGAGACGTGAGGATTGGTATGAAGACCACGAGCGAGTGAAGGCACAAGTGTGTGAGTGAAGGCACACAAGCATGCACACACATACACGCACACGCATGCAAGGTACGATCAAAGAGAAGAACAATGGAAAGCTTGCGATTACTAAAGAACTCTCTTACAAAGCTTCGACCTGTGAAAGACCAACCTCAAAAATGATCTCTCTAGCTCTTTTTATAGTTTTTGACTAATTTTGGCCCTGTCCAGACCTAATGTCCAGCCTAGTTAAAAATTAGGTTCCAGGGCTGATTTGAGGACTCAAATGAAGTCTAAAAATTATGAAAATTGATAGGATGATACTTTTAATACTCCTCAAGCTCAAGGACTCCTCGGCTTTAACACAATGGAGTCACAGAAATATGAAATGATATTTACAATGGTTTGAGTGATGAAAATCACTACTTTTGTAGGGATTTCTTCTGAAAATTTGACATACACTTCTTGGAGCTCCCTACTTGCTCCCTTTCCTTGTGCATCCACTTCTTTGATGCACTTTCATGCTTTGTCCTTGACTTTGAGCTTCAACAATGTGGTAAGTGTATCCCAAGCATCTATTGTTGTTCTGTAAGAGTGAATGTGAGGAATAATGGCACATTTGACAGAAAAGGCAATCAATGTATGTGCCTGACCATCTATGCCATCCCAATGAAGTTTCTCTATAGTAGTTGCAATAGGAATCATAGTACGAACAGGAACTTGAAGAATATCGCCATCTTCAATGCCATTTGCATCACCTTTAGCAACTGTGTTTGTAGGTGTATTAGGATGTTTTTCAACACCCTGCATAATATTCCATAGTTCTTTTGCACCCAATACATGACACATCATATAAGCCCATAATGGGTAATTGGTACCATCCAACTTATCTTCAACAAGCAACATACAAAATACATCACTACTTTCAACCATGGCCACTGACTAAAATACCTTGATGCAGAAAAATGATTGTATCTCAAAAAGTTGAAAAGAACTACACTATCAAGTTCCACTAAACTTGTAGTAGACTTCGAGTCGCTTATATTGGAAATCGAAACATGTATATATATTTGGCACAAAAAGATGAAATTGCCTGCATAAGTGCTATGATAGCGCGTTCGGAGGCGATTATGAGACTATGATCGAAGGGGTATCAATGATGCTCTAGATGAAGCGACAACCTACTCTGATACCAGTTGATGGAGATTGAGGTTTGCTCGAGCACGCGAACAACACAAGGAAGAAGAAGCTTGGAGCACAACACACAATACTGAATGTATTACCAAGAGAATGTACAAATATAGGTAACCTGTTAGGGTTAAGGCATATATAGAAGCTGGGGGAAAAAACCTCCTAAAGATGGAAAAAAGTGCCTCAACGGTCCTAGTGTGTTCACACACATCACTACTGAAATATTTGAATAGGGATTCAAACCCAAGATCTCATGCATGGGATTGGTTAAGCTATCCACAATTCCTCTCTTTCGATGATGTATTTTACTTTCAATAGACCCATACCTATTTATTACAGATGTATGAGTGCATCACTTGATAGATTCACAAGTTGAAAAGGTTGGAGCTAAAATTTCATAGATTTAGTCCAAAAGGATGTGAATGTGAGACTTAGCAGTAATGATGGCTTTTGTATAGCCACAAGATGATCTACTCACCTATCTACATCGCCAAAAGAAAGACATGGTCATATACATGAGGCACTTCTTCATGTGGAGCAACAAAGCATGGAAAGAGGCGATAAGAGAAAAAAGGAGGAGCTTGTGGATCTTCTCATGGACCAAAGGATGGATGTAGATAATATCCTAAGCTAAGTATTTTATAAGTTATGCTTGGTTTCGATATATGTTTGCCTTACTTTTCATTCTTTTTGCATTAATTCACAATTGAAACATAGAGTAGGGTTTCAATTCTTGAAATTGTTCAATCAAACACCAGAAGTTAATGAAAGTTATATAGGTGGATATATATGTATTGAGATAGAAAGCAATCACTAGAAGCACTTGCATGCATTTATTAGTTACCTTCTACTTCATGCATGAAAAGGAAAGAAATGTTTGCACATTTTTCTCTTTTCAAAAGAATGTTTTGTTGCGTTCAAGGAATACTTTTACACGCACTCCAAGGTTTTCTTCCATCTATAAAAGGTCATAGATGCACAAAGCATGTGCATACTCATTTCGAATCTTAAAGGGAAGCACGAGTAGTATTTGTGCAAACCCTAGATGCATGAAGTACACGCATGCACATGAAAAGTATGCAAGCACGTGCATTTGCATGGGTTACGGTCATTAAATTTTATTCTTTGCATACATTACACATGCATTCAAGTAAAAGGAATATGCATATTATAATAGATGCATGATATTGCAAATACAAGTACTAATTAGAATGGACTCTAATTGGTTAGAAGGTAAAGGAACCTTCATAGGAGATTGGCAAGTGAGCCCATCTTGAATGGAACTTATAAGTTTGAAATAAAAGTAGTACATCAAGCCCTATAAGACATGAGTGACACAAATTCTAGAGAGTTTAGGCATAAACTCTGAAAGGTTTGATGCATATTTTATTGACAAGGATAGTTGTCATATGAAATATGGGATTAGTTGAGTCATGATTGTTTATGTATTATTCAATCGACATAAGTATACAGTTTATACATAAGTATGGAAAAGTACACAAGAAATTCCTAGATTTACTTAATTATTTCAAATACTTAATGTTTGAGAAACACGAGAAGACCATAAGCTTGGCCTCTATAGATTTGAAAGTAAACATCTCCAAAGAAAAGCTAGCACTTTGGAATATTATAACTTTCGACATACAAACCAAAGTTGGGGATTAAAACACTTATGGCTAAGATGTTCATCAAGTGAATCCATAGGAAAAACTTTGGTTATTCTAATCGATGATCTTCAAGATCAATGGTCCAAGGAGTTAGAACCTAATTGTTATTCTTGAATAAAGTAATAACATTCAAGAATATCTCTTACATGATAATTGTTTTACCAAGTCAACATTAAGTTATGCTAAAAATTCAAAGTAATAGAACTTTGGATAGGGTAATAGTACAAAGAATACGAACGCATAGCGATGGTTAAGGCGACACAATTTCGTCGCTATAAAATTGAAAAAAGCATCACAACAAGCATCGAGCGCAGACCATCGATTAAACAATGAACAAAACGATGTTTTTTTCGATGTGTGGCACGACCTAATGTGCGACCCTCATAGTGAGCATCACTAAAGCGACGGGTTAAAAAAGCATCGCATAAGCGATGCTTTTTTGCGTCGCATAAGTGATGGTAAATAACGTTGCTTTTGCAATGCCAATTATAGTGGTTTTTATGACGTTTTACCATCGCTTACACGACGGCTTGTTGACAAAAAAAAATTAAAACGTTGGAGGCTCTTCGATAGGCATGTTAATGCATCTGATCGAAGAGCTCTCCAACATTCGCAATTGTGCTGCGCTTACGAGCGGAAACAAGTACATGCAGAATTGTTGTTTTGCCTAGTCTCTATCTTATTGTCTCTCTTTGTCTCTATTTCTCTCTTTCTACCTCTTTCTCTCTTTGAATTGTGTCTCTCTCTCTCTCTATTGCACATTATTCAAGAAGCTAACCAAGCAAAAAATATGGCTACCTATTGTAAGTACAATTTCCATTCTTTGTATATCATTTGAACTGTGTTATTTTCATTAGTTAGTATACTCACACTTATTGATATGTACATATACACTTATACATGACGAAGATGCACATTCACACATATACACATATACACATGCTATGGCACACACATATATACACACACATACATGTGCACATACACTTACACATACACATGCATATGCACAAACATTTCTACAACCACATAAAAAGACTTGCATGCATGCATTATTGCATATATATATATATATATATACACACATACACATATTAACATATACTTAAATACATGTATATGCACATCCACATGCATGCACATTCACATGCATGCACATGGATGCAAATGGAAATACATCCACACGCACATGCATGTTTCACACATATACACATGCATATACATACACTTGTATATGTTTATACACATACACATGCATATGCACATATGTATATACACACACACATACACATATATATGCACATATGTACACACACATATACACATACACACACACATGCACATACATACATATACACATATACATGCACATACACACATATACACATACACTTACACATATACATGCACATACATATACACACACATACACATACACATGCACATGCACATACACATATGCACACATATACACTTACACATGCACATGCACATACATACATATACACACACATACACATGCACATGCACATACACATATACACTTACACATGCACATGCACATACATGCATATACACATATACAATTGTACATACATTCACATACACACACATATTACACACATATACATGCACATACATACACACACATATTACACACATATACATGCACATACGTACACACATATGAATGAATTAAATTAAAGTACTAAAACACATGCTTAATATAAACAATAATAACAATCAATAGAACAAAACTTTGCATTACTTAATACCATACACACAATTCAAAACATAAATGAAATGAACAATATATAGATAATATATATATATATATATATATATATATATATATATATATATATATATATATATATATATATATATATATATATATATATATATATGTAAATACATATCCAATGTCATAATCAAGAATCCTAATCATCATCGTCATCAGCATCATGATCATCCTCATCCTCATCCTCATCATCATGATCACCCTGTGATGATCGAGATCATCCCTCCTGTGTCTGTCTCTCCACCTCATCCATATCTACCTCTCCATAATACTCCTATATTACACATAACAAACATAAATAAGTAAAACAATTAAAACATCCGTAAAAATAAAATAATTATATAAAATTTAATAATACTCACAAAGGCATCCGGATGATCTCGCATATACTCACTCAAATGCCGATATCCAAAATGTGTAGCATACTCGATCTCATGTTTCGTAGGATAAATAAAAAAGATTAGTTTCTTGCATTTTAACTAAAATAAAAAATATACTCACAATAACACATATACTTACAAATGTAGCTACAAAACCATGATGGCCCATTTGGCCTAGGTGCGATGTGTGGCCCGATTCAACTCTCTTCTTTGCAGTGGCCTGTTTAGTTAAAGAAAAAAGAAATACATAAATTAAATGTAAAAGATTAGTAAAATATATGAACATTATAAATATAAACTATTAATTTGTATACCTTCTGCTGAGGAAATGACTCTTGAAAGATGTATCTGTCTACGAAAAAACTGCCACATCTCCCTCTTAATTTGTTTCCACCATATAATATCTCCTGTTAGTTTAATCTCAAACAGAAAAAAAGAATCAGAATACATACACATATATACACACACATACACATACACATACCCACATACCCACATACACATATACATGCAAACATATACACATACATATATGCATACATATACACATATACATACATATAACATAAACACACATATACATATCCACATATATACGTACACACAGACACATGCATGCATATACACTCATTCATACAAAATACATATACACATACATATATGCATACATATACACATATACATACATATAACATAAACACACATATACATATCCACATATATACGTACACACAGACACATGCATGCATATACACTCATTCATACAAAATACATGCATATATCCCACAATAATGTGTATTTGTGTATATGTGAATATGTATGTATGTGTAAATGTGTATATGTGAATATGTGTATATATGTATATGTGAATGCTTCTATATGTAACTAATCAGATTATTAATATAAAATACCATTATTTGTAGATTCCGATCAATCAGATGGAACTCCACCACCATCTCCTAATCATGCAAGGACTATATACTGTAAGTATATCAAACTTTTAATTTTAAATATATTTGATAGATACATAACTGATATATTTTTTTGTTTCTTGTTATAATCAGATTCTGATCAATCAGAGGGCACTCCACCACCTCCTACCCATGCAGCGACTTCACATGTGTCCTCCGATAGGAATTATGATGAATTTTACTATCAAGAGCATATTATATGTTGGTGTAACTCTTGCGATGGTACGTATCGAAGACCACGATTGGAATGTATTGAACATGAGGCAGAGTATGGTACTTTTGAGTGTGCACCATCACTTGGTCAACGTGATAATGCTTGGGTATGTATTTTTTCTATAAATTAATGTCATTATTTTATTTAAAAACCACATACAAAATCATATTACTATTGATATACAGGAATACTTGCTCGATGATGATGATGATAATTTTTCTCATAATGTTAATATACCTCATACACGTCATGGACTTGCTATTCATCAATTACAAGCAGAGGTTTCTAGAAATCCTCTAGCTCTTGGTTTAGAGACTGAAATGGCTGGAGATTATCCATTGCCAACTCATGATCGTTCTCTAGTACAAACATATGATAGAAGAAGATATGGAGGATGGAATAGAGGACCACTTCCTTTAGATGGAGAGGTTTTCAACTTTTGGGGTAATCGCTATATGATTGCTCCATCCACTATTACTAATGCTGGTCGTGGTCTCTTTACTGTAGAGGATTTGTATGTGCCTCCGAACTCTAAAGTCACTCTTATGTCATTTTGTGGTCCTATATATGGATGGGGAGATTGGCATCGACTTGCACGTTATGTTCAAAGCATGAGTACTTATGGAATATGCTTGAATGCAACATCCCTTACTAGTAGAAGGATTTCACATGCAGAAAATGAAAGATTATATATTGATGGAAGACCTTACATGCATGGAAATATAGCAGTTTAATAAATAGTAGTCGAGGGTTACATAATAGTTCAATGACTAATTGCACAGTTGAGGAATGTGAAAATAGTCATGAATCACCATACACGAGTAGAGATGTATCAAGATACATAGTTGTCAATGCTATTACTACATTACATGCTGCTGATGAATTATTAGTGAATTATGGATGGCGTAGACTTCCAAGAGCACCTTTTAGCTAGAGAGAGAATGAAAATTTTCTATCCATATTTAATAACTTATATATTTAATTTTATGTTTAAAGTTTACTTTTTATTCATTTATGGAATACTAAATATTTTTATTCATGTGTGTAGATTCCAACATATGATGTTGATGATGTTCCTCCACACCATTCACAATTGCCAGTAAGACCTCATTTATTAGAAGCTTCTATGATGAGGCTACGCAAAAGTGATCATGTGAAATATGCAAGGTTGAAAGATCTATATTCAAAGAAGATAAAGTACAAGATTTGTGCGACAATGATGAAGATGATGGCATGGCAGATTTTATTGAGGATTGGTATTAAAATGATAGTGAGAGCATTGATATTTCTAAAAATGAGAAATATATTCGAGAGAAATGTCTAAAGCATGTATATGAAGGAAGTCATTTGACATGACTAAGTGTAAGCTTATTTATTCTCAATCTTCAAAATCGTTTTGGATGGAGTAGTGTATCTGTTTCGACACTATTAAGGTATAATTTTTAATTATTTATATATATACATGCATACATATATACATATAAACACACACACACACACACACACACACACACACACACATATATATATATATATATATATATATATATATATATATATATATATATATATATATATATATATATATATATATATATATATATATATATATATATATATATATATATATATATATGAATGCATACACACACATATGCACACATACACATGTTATGAGAGTAAGGTCAAATTATACATACCTGTATCGAATGAAGATATTTTTTCCATCTCGCCTTTGGAATTGTCCGCCCAGTCTTTAGAATCTTCTTGACACATCTACTTCTCCTATTCTAGTCAACCTAATACCTATGCTGCTAACTCTTTTAGGAACTTTGCATACAAATATTAAGTATCAGTTAGCTATGGAGGTATTATGTCATTTGGAAAGTGGGAGAATCAAATCTATTTGGAAGATTTTAAATAATGTAAGAATAATTTTAAAGGATGGATAGAAAGAAAGCATCCATTCAATGTAGGTTCTTGTTTTTACCTTAGCTAAGGTAAGAACAAGAACTTGCATTGAATGGACGCTTTGTATCTGCCTATCCTTTAAAACTATTCATCCATCTTTCAAAATCTTCCAAATAGATTTGATTCTTCTATTTTTCAAACTACCTAATACCTCCATAGCTAACTAATACTTTATATTTGTAAACAAATATGTAAGTTTTAGTTAGCAAGGTAGGTAATTGATTGACTATAAAATGGGAGACAACGAAATGATTGAGTGGTCTAGATATCTATATGAAGGCCTGCATATATAGACATACACATAATTATACATGAATGCATACACACATATAGACATACACACACATATACACACATACACATGTTATGAGAGTAAGGTCAAATTATATATACCTGTATCGAAACGAAGATGTTTTGTCCATCTAGCCTTTGGAATTGTCCACCCAATCTTTAGAATCTTCCTAACACATCTGCTTCTCCTATTCTAGTCGACCTAATACCTACGCTGCTAACTCTTTTATGAACTTTGCATACAAATATTAAGTATGAGTTAGCTATCGAGGTATTAAGTTGTTTGAAAAATAGGAGAAATAAATTTACCTCGAAGAATTTGAAGGATGGAAGAATAATTTTAAAGGATGGGCGGGCACAAAGTGTTCATTCAGTGCAGGTTTTTGTTTTTACCTTAGCTACGGTAAGAACAAGAACTTGCATTGAATGAACACTTCATGTCCACCCAACCTTTAGAATTATTCATCCATTTTCAAAAATAGTTGAGAGAAATTTGCTTGTATTATTTTCAAACAACCTAATACCTCAATAGTTACCGGATACTTAATCCTTGTAAACAAATATGTAAGTCTTAGTTAGCAAGACAGGTAATAGATTGAGTATAAAATGGGAGACAACCAAACAATTCAGTGCACTAGATATGAAAGTCTGCAAACCATAATATAGAAAAAAAAATAAAAATGAAATCAAATATACACAACTACACATGCATACATACATATACATGCATACATACACATTCATACACATACATACACATACATACATACATACATACATACATACATATATACATATATATATATACACACATACACATACATATATGCATACACATACACATACATATATATACATACATATACACCTATAAAACACATATACACACATACATAAATATACACATATGCATATGTATACACATGCACATGCATATACACATCCACATACACATATATAAAATTATATGCATATATATATATATGTATATTTATTTATTTATTTTGATTAATATGTCTTTTTTTTAATGAACTTACAGGTTATTGTCTGAAAATTTTTTACCAAGTCAGAATATTCTTCCTACCTCACATGATGAAGTGAAGAATATAATCAACAATCTTGGTATAGATTATCAATGTATACATGCATGTCCTAACAATTGTATTTTATATAGAGGTGAATATGCAGGCTCTTTGACATGTCCCAAATGTCAATCTCCTATGTTTCAAAGCCTTGGATTATCAAACCTTTTGACATGGGGACATGATCATAAAAGTACTGATGGAATAATCAGAATTCCTCATGATAGTGTTGCTTTTCAGCATATTGATTCTACATGGCCTGAATTTGCACAATCCAGAGAATCTAAAGTTAGGAGTTGCATTAGATGGGGTTAATCCATTCTCCATGAAATCCAGTAAATGGTCAACATAGCCAGTGGTAGTCATAAACTACAATCTTCCGCCATATCTTAGCATTAAAAAGGAACATTTAATGATTTCACTTTTAATCCCAGGAAAAAGACAAGTTAAAGATATGAATATATATCTTGCTCCTCTCATTGACGATCTCCAAGAGTTATGGAGAGGTATTAATGTCATTGATGTATCGAAAAGCATCAATGAAAGTCATATTATGGTTTGTGGTATTGTGGCTTGGACTATTCATGATTTTCCAGGATATGGTGTTTGTTCAAGTATTGATGTAATTTTTTTATTCAATATGCATACAAATAAATGTGATTTAATCTAATTATATTTTTATCATTTTCATGATGCAGGAATATCTACTATGGGTTATAAAAGCTTGTCCATATTGTGGTGATTTTTTGAGATCAATCTACAGTAAGAATCTCAACAAAAATATTTATATTCGACATCCATTCTTGCCTGATGATCATCCATTAAGATCTAAAAGAGAAGCGATACATTTTAATGGAAAGCTTGAAATAGGTCAGTGTCCAAAACCTATGACACCTATGGATTGGTATAAAAAATGGACAGATGGACCTCTGATAGATCCAGAATCAGAAATCTTCAGTGATGATGAAGATAATGAGTATGTGAAGAGAGGTAAAGGAAAATTGGCACTCACAGAGAACATATCAATATGGTATTCTTTGGAGTATTGGAAAGAGTTAAAAGTATGTCATCTTCTTGATCCTATGCATATATTCAAGAATATTGGTTATACACTATGGCAACATCTTCTTAGACTAAAAGATACATAGCATCAAGGAATGATTTGAAAGATCAAAACTCAAAATCAAAGTTATGGCCAGTTTTTTATAGACATCGACAGGAAATGACTTATGCACTTGCTCCTTCGGTACTTACAACAAAAGAGA
>CM035425.1:31845656-32020656 GCA_020310875.1 Ceratopteris richardii
TATACGTGTGTATCTGTATATATATGTCTATATGCATGTGTATGTGTGTGTGTAAATGTGTGTGTATGTGTGTGTGTAAGTCTGTATGTGTCTATGTGTGTATGTGTGTGTGTAAAAGTTTGTATGTGTCTATGTGTGTATGTGTGTGTGTCTATGTGTGTAAGTGTGTGTGTGTCTATGTGTGTATGTCTGTTGTGTATGCATGTGTAAGTGTGTCTGTGTATGTGTGTGTGTGTCTATGTGTGTGTAAATCTGTGTATGTGTGTGTGTGTATATGTGTGTATGTGTCCATGTGTGTGTATGTATCTATGTGTTTATGTGTCTATGTGTGTGTATGTGTATGCATGTATCTATGCATATGCATGTGCCTTATGTATACATATGTATGCATATGTGTGTGTATGTGTGTGTATGCATGTAAGTATGTATGTATGCATATGTATGCATGTATGTGTGTGCGTGTAAATGTGTCTGGATGTGTGTGTGTGTGTGTGTAAGTGTGTATGTGTCTATGAGTGTGTATGTGTTTATGTGTGTGTATGTGTGTATGTTTGTATGTGTATGCATGTATGTATGCATATGCATGTGCATTACGTATTCATATGTATGCATATGTGTGTATGCATGTAAGTATGTATGTATGCATATGCATATGCATTATGTGTGTATGTGTCTATGTGTGTATGTGTGTGTATCTGTGTGTGTCTATGTGTGTGTATGCATGTGTATGTGTGTGTAAATCTATGTGTATATGTGTGTGTATGTGTGTGTATGTGTCTAGGTGTGTGTATGTGTATGCACGTATCTATGCACATGCATGTGCATTATGTATGCATATGTGTGTCTATGTGTGTGTATGTGTGTGTATGTGTGTGTATGCATGTAAGTATGTATGTATGCATATGCATATGCATTATGTGTGTATGTGTGTATGTGTGTGCGTCTATGTGTATGTGTGCGTATGCATGTGTATGTGTGTGTAAATCTATGTGTATGTGTCTATGTATGTGTATGTGTATGCATGTATCTATGCATATGCATGTGCATTATGTATGCATATGTATGCATGTGTGTGTATCATGTAAGTGTGTATGCATATATGTGTGTGTGTGTGTCTATGTGTGTGTATGCATGTGTATGTGTGTGTATGCATGTAAGCATGTATGTATGCATATGCATGTTCATTATGTATGCATATGCATGTGCATTATGTATGCATATGTTTGCATGTGTGTGTATGTGTGTGTATGCATGTATGCATATGCATATGCATTATGTATGCATATGCATATGCATTATGTATGCATATGTATGCATGTATGTGTATGTCTCTCTATGTGTGTGTATGCATATATATGTGTGTATGCATGTGTATGTGTGTGTATACATGTAAGCATGTATGTATGCATATGCATGTGCATATGTATGCATATGTATGCATGTGTGTGTATGTGTGTGTATGTGTGTGTATGCATGTAAGTATGTATGTATGTATGCATATGCATTATATGTATGCATATGTATAATTGTATGTGTATGTGTGTGTATGTCTCTTTACATGTGTGTGTGTATGCATATATATGTGTGTATGTGTATGCGTGTATGTGTGTGTATGAATTTAAGCATGTATGCATGCATATGCATGTGCATTATGTATGCATATGCATGCATGTGTGTGTATGCATGTAAGTATGTATGTATGCATATGCATATGCATATGCATTATGTATGCATATGCATTATGTATGCATGTATCTGCATGTGTGTGTATGTCTCTTTATGTGTGTGTATATGCATATGTGTGTGTGTGTGTCTATATATGTGTGTGTATGTGTGTGTGACTATGTGTGTATGTGTGTGTGTGTGTCTCTATGTGTGTATGTGTGTGTCTATGTGTGTATATACGTGTGTATCTATATATATGTGTCTGTATGCATGTGTATGTGTGTGTGTAAGTGTGTATGTGTCTATGTGTGTGTGTATATGTGTGTGTATGTGTGTGTGTGTCTATGTGTGTATGCATGTGTCTATGTATATGTGTGTGTATGCATGTGTATGTGTGTATGTAAATTAGTGTGTATATGTGTGTGTGTATGTGTGTGTGTGTATGTGTGTGTGTGTATGTGTAGGTGTGTGTGTGTCTATGTGTGTATATGTGTGTGCGTATGCATATGTATGTGTGTGTATGTGTGTGTGTGTAAATCTGTGTGTGTATGTGTGTGTGTGTAAATCTGTGTGTGTATGTGTGTGTGTGTAAATCTGTGTGTGTATGTGTGTGTATGCGTACCTTGCTTCACGGGATGAGCTCTTGTCGATCTCTCTCTCTCTCTCTCTCGCTCACTCTCTCTCTCTCTCGCTCACTCTCTCTCTCTCTCTCTCTCTCTCTCTCTCTCTCTCTCTCTCTCTCTCTCTCTCCCTCTCTCCCTCTCGTCCAAATCTCGGCACAAATGTGCTAGGAGAAATCAAATTTTTTTTAAACATTCCAGAGCGTCGCCTATGTGATGCTCTGGAACACTAGGACGTCGCTTATGCAACGCTCCAGCATCCGAGGCAGTTTTCCAACGTCGTTAAGAGCATCGCTGATTAGCGACGCCATTTGTGATGCATAATTTTTGCATCCCATTAGCGACGCTAACATCGCTTATGCGACGACAAGTGTAAGAAGAAAAATAGGCCTATCGCTTATGCGACGGTATCATCGTCGCATAGGCGACGAGCCTTGATTTTTTTTCAATTCGGGGGCATCGCTATGCCCCCCTATTTCTAGTAGTGTAAAGAGATTCAAACATGTTATGCTTTGGACATGATACACGTAGTATGAGTAGCAAAGCATTCCCTTTCATGATTCTCAAGTACACATGCACTATTTCAAAGTAGAAATTTGAGTTAGATTGATACATAAGGAATCTAGAAATTATTATTTGAATGATAAAGGGCAGGATATGTCAATCCTCTTAGCAATTATACAATGATTACTAGGTCTTTGAAGACAAAGATGAATCTTACATATAATTGAGCTTCAACAAAAAATCAAACTATAAGTTAAACCTTGGTTTGCATAGCTAAAGAAGATGATTGGACAAATGTATCTTTTGGACAAGCTCATTGTGAAGCTTAGTCATTGAGATCTTCCAAGGTATTAGCAAGCTATCACGTCTAGTAAATAATCCAGACGATTCTTAAGAGATCTCACTCACACACTCTCACACTAAAAGAGGAGCACATACACAGATTGAGGCAACTAGTAGATTCTCTATCTGGAATACTACCAGCCCAATCTTCATTGGTGTATCCATGAACCTACAATTATACACTAGCTCCATAAAACAATTCATAATCCAAAGTAGCACTTACATATCATAGAGTGTGTCTCAAAGCATGGGAACTTGCATAGATTGACTTTCAAGTCCAAGAATGTAGCTTAGATCAGGCCTTGTAATTGTGAGATATATCAAACTTCCCACAATTCTCCACTACATAGTAGCATTTTCCAATGCTTCACCTGATGTAGTATCCAGCTTCGAACTCTGATCTAATGGTGTAGAAATTGGCTTACAATAAACCATACCTTAATTTTGCAACATACTCAAGGCATATTGCCTTTGTGACATCCATATACCTATTTCTGTATGTATAAACTCAATGCCCAAGAAGTAGTGTAGTACACCAAGATCGTTCATGTCAAATTCTTGCATAAGGAGTTGCTTTACCTCTTTAATGCTTGCTTCATTGTCACCTCCTACAATCAAGTCATCAACATAAATAGCCACAATCGTGATGCCATCATCACCCTTCCTTGCATATAATGAATGATCTGCGCCTTTTGCAACATGCAAGCATATTTTGGGTGCTTTGAATCTTATCCTTGTGGTTGGTCCATGTATACTTCTTCTTGTAACTCACCATGTATGAATGCATTCTTCACATCCATTTGATGCAAAGTCCATCCTTTTGCTATAGCTAATGCAACAAGTGCTCTGACAGTAGACATTTTAGCTACAAGGTTGAACATTTCTTCATAATCAATGCCATATGTCTATGTATATCCTTTTGCTACAAATCATGCTTTACACTTGCTTATGCTACCATCAACATTGTGCTTTACCTTGTAAACGCACTTGCAGCCTATGGGTTTCTTTCCTTGCGGCAATGGAACCAGCTTCCATGTTTCATTTCCATAAAGTCTAGCCATATCCTCATCCATAGATTTTCCAATCTGCATTTCCAATTGCATCTTCAAAACAAGAAGGTTCAACATCTTGTATTACCTTGGTCATGTAGGCACAATGATGAGCCACATAACTGTCATACATCAATCATTTCATTGAATTTCGCATCCTCCCAGATCTTCTTGGTCCTGGGTCACTTCTCCTTATATCATCTGCATGTGCCTTTCCAACTCTTAGAGTCTCCACAGAGGGCAATCAAAGTACCTCATCAAGGCTCTTTTTTTTAATCGCTTGAATATCCATCAATGTCTTCAAAACTTGTAGATGTTTTGCTACCAGCAAAAAGCTTTTCTTTAACTTTCTTGGATGTATTTGATGAATTTTATGGAGAGAAATTTCCATGCAATCTTCCACTCCAAGAGTTTGAGTTGGAACTATTAGTTGATGATGAATTTGATCCACTCAAAACTTGAGATTCTACACTTGATTTTTCAACATTTTCTTTGTCATTTGGTTCAAGATTAAGTCCATCTTTGGCATCTACATAGAAGCTTGAGATTTCATCAAACACCACATCAGTGCTTACCTTCACCTATCATGTGAGTGGATTAGAACATGTATATCCCTTTTGCTCAAGGAAGTACCCAATGAAGATACATTTTCCTACTTTTGGATCAAGCTTCGTCCTCAACTCATCTGGAACATGTACATATGCAATACAACCAAATACTTTCATGTGATAAGTTTGTTTTTTTACATGTAAACTTCTCTTCAGGTGTAACTTGATGTACAATAGCATTCGGAGTTCTGTTCATGATGTATACAACAATATGCATAGCTTTTGCCCAATAACAATGAGGCATATTCTTCTCAGCCATCAAGGCTCTTGCTATTTTTGCAATATGTCTATTTTTGCATTCAAAAATGCCATTTTGTTATGGTGTGTACGTGCATGAAAACTGATGTCCAAGTCCATGACTTTTAAGAAAGTTGCTAAACTCATTTGACATGTATTCACCTCCTCCATTAGACCTTAATGTTTGAATATGCTTTCCTATCTTCTTTCCCACCATAGCCTTAAAATTCCGGAAGTGATTGAACACCTCACTCTTCTCTTTCATGAAGTATGCCCATACTTTCTATGTATGGTCATCAATGAAAGTAACATAACACCTGCAATCGACCATAGATCTGGTCTTTCTAGGACCTCAAACATCTATATGTACTATCTCTGGCACATTATCACTAATGTGCTTGTCATGCAAGAATGATGCTCTTGATTGTTTACCAAATTGACAAACCGCACATACCTTTTGCATCTCTGCAACCTTGAAATTTGGTAATCCATTGACAATCTTCTCTGATTGCATCAATTTCAGCCTCTGCAAGGTTGCATGTCCAATTCATTTGTGCCAGATCTCTATATCAACAATAACTCCTACACCTTTTGTAGAAGTGGTTGCATTCATTTCAGGAATTTTCACATCGAAGGTGAACATCCTACCCACTTTGTTTCCTTTGTCAATCAATCTTCCATCCTGTTTGTACTTTTCTATATATAACCCATCAACATTGAACCGAACTTGTAATCCTTCGTCAACCATTTGTCCAACAGAAACCAGATTCTTTGTTATATTTGGAATGTGCAACACATCAGCAAGATGTTTTAACTTTCCGTCCTCCATAGATAGTGCTAAGTTTCTTGCATGCTCAATAGGATGTGATGTGTCATCACCTATTTCAACATATCCAAGAACTGACAATTTTTGCAAACTACGAAACCATTCTGCATGACTGGTCATGTGATTTGAAGCACCTGAATCAACATACCAGACATTACCATTCAATTTCAAAACATCAGTAGACATCGTATTCATCATATGATATTGAACCATGAACAACTTCTCAGAATCATATACACTTGTGGATGCATAGTTGTTTTGTTGCCTTTTGTTGTTTTGATTCTGCAACCTACAATTACGTTCAAAGTATCTAGGTTTATCACAAGTCTAGCATCCTTTACTATCATTACTTGAATCATTTCTTTGGAAATTTCTATGGCCTCTTTGGCTCCCCATGCCTTTAAACTATCTTCTACCTCCTCCATGATTCTGATGTTGATCTTGGTCTTGGTTATTGTTTCATCTTCCATTTCTGAAACCTCTACCTCTACCTCTTCCTCTTCCATAGTAGAATAACTGCTCAGGACTAGGTTTTCCTTGGGAGTTTGAGTCCTCACCAAGATTCTTTTCTTCAATAATAAGCATGTACACCAGATCAACAAAATTCGAAATATTTTCCCTGGTCTATATAGAAGTTCTAAACTACTTATATGTAGCTTCTAAACCATGAAGGTACACTTCCACCTTATCATCATCATCTACATTCATGCCAATAGATGCAAGTGACTTACATATTGATTTTCAAGGTATAGTCACTTACCGACATGCCCTTTTTCTCCAATGTATGTCTCTTTCGGAGTCTTGGCATCCTATGTGTGCCCAATCATGCTATCTTGTATGCTAACAGATAGCCAATACATTATCTTTTGTGCTCCTTGATTCCATTCTTCATACACTCTTAACTGGTCCATAGTCTGACTCCTCTCTAATAACTGTGGAGCATTTTTGTTTGCTCCTTCAATGTACTTCCATTAGCCTTTTCCCATCTGGAAATTCTTCATTCTAAATCTTCAAGCATGGAGGTTTTTCTTGTCAAGCTTATCGCTCATAAGACGACTTATTCCATCCACATTTGCTATTTTTGCAGCAATTCACAACACTACAAAGACACTACAAGTAGTACTTCTGCTTGAACACTATCACACTTTGACGTGATAGTTAGACCTCACAGAAACACAGTTTTCGTGTATCAATAGTACACGGAATCACTTGAAATTCTGGATTTGGAATGTATGACTATTGCTCAACAAGATCCAAGTTACAATTTTTCAAATTGACCTGATTTTTCTATGGACCTTTGTTGCTCAAAATGGAGATCGAGATGGCTCCAAAACAGAAATCTGATAAAAACAAGTGACCCTAAAGGGGGGATAACTCTTGAAAATATTTTGATGTCTTCTACCTTCATGCCAATTTTTGTAGAAAGCTAAGGTCGTTTGTGAATCATGCTTTCTCCATGCCTTCTCGCATACTCTTCACCATTGGCCTTCTCCAGGAGCTCTCTACAACCACACTAGCTCTGATACCATGTCATGAGGAAGGAGATAAGGAAGAGAGCTAACTCACACACACTCTCTCTCAAAGATAGCATAATTCTAATGACTTTCATAGAGTTCAATACACAATTGAAAAGAAAAATTAGGAATTTCTCATAAGATTGACAATTCCCATGAACTAAAACTAAAGCCTTTGAGAAAAGTGTCCTAAGTTGGAAAACTTTCATTTGGATTTGACTTGGTCAAGTTAAATTAAGGTTGATTGAAAGTAAATGGCAAACTTTCTCCTACATTCTAGATAGGATTTTTTAAGCCCAAAAGGACAAACTAGGCCTCCTACATTCTACCTAGGGTAATAAATCAAGTAAATGTTGGTTGGGAGTGAATCATGGTACAAAAATCTAAGTTAGATGATTGAGTCAACCAAGCTTATCCCACCTTAATTACCAAGTCCATGCACCAATGATGCCCAAAATTGGACTAGTAATTCGAATCTACCCATTTCACATGTTAATGCCCAGATAGCACATAGTGAGAACAATGAATTGTCCAGGGATGTTTTTGATTCACCCTTATTATTCATTCCCTACTTTGCACTCACTTTGCCTCAGATCAATTTATCAAGTGCATAGCTAGATAGCGTTTTGAACCATTTGGTCAGGGATCCCACCACAAAGATGAAAATATGTTCTTTGATATTAGAACATGAGGCTTGGGGGCATGCCTACGATTACTATATATACATTTATTTTTGAAGAAGAAAATCTTTCTCGAAGGAGAAGAATGTAATAAAGTAATTCTATGCTCTAAGTGTCTGGCCAGTTTAGACATATCTAAAATTAGAAACCATTTGGTCACTCATGTGTATGGCCAAAGATCTTGAGACTAGACTTAATTCATGTCTTCTTAAAACAACTAATAAACTTAGCCTAGTGGTTAAGTCTCAAGGTTGGGAAGGAAGAGGTCTTGGGTTCAATCCCCATGGGGAGCATGGGGAGAGATTTTTGCCCAAAGAATTGTGGAGGCTTCTAACTCAAGTTAATGTGAGTTAACTTGAGTATGGAGAGACTTAACTCGGGTGATGAGTACACCCACCACTAGCAGACTCTAGTGGAAGGTGCTAAAGTAGTGGTGGAGATCACATCAACCACTAGTGGAATCTAGTGGAAGATATTAAAGGAGTGGTGGAGATTGCACATGCACTTGTGGACTCTAGTTACATTTGTGTTCCTCATTGATTCGAGTAGCTATTTATGGAGGTATAACACTCGGAGGAGAGTCATTTATCTAGCATGTGGTGATCCCAATAGTTAGTTTGATGCATGAGCACAAAATAAAGAAGTCAAAATAGTAAAAAGATTGAAATCGGTGAATTATTGATGAATTTTGGGGGAGGATAATGCTAATCATGACTACATTGTTGGAGCCTCTTCACAATGACTATGCTTGTAGGCAAGGGGTTTTTCATGCTAGCCCTAGTGTTTATAATTTCATGGCATTATAGAGAAAGTGTGTTGAAAATGATGATTGATTTACATCATAAAACATGATTGGCAAGGGGAATTGGTTGATACAATTGAACTATTGAAGGTTGTGGTTGAATGTCCCAAAAGAATAGAAGTAACAATGCTTAGATATAATGACGTGAAGTATATTTTTTATCACCCTGAATTTGATCACCTCACCTTCATGTGTGCCTAATCCGATGACCCAAAGTCTATCCTTGACTACCCAAAATCTTGCTATCAAACATCCATGTGTTCTTGGTACACTTTTTGGGTGAGCAAAAAAGTGATCTCCGACCACTTGAAAACATGTCCATGTGCTACCTAATATACAATAAGGTTATGACATGAGCATCTGATTGGTTCAGGTAGATTTGAAATTAGACATCATTTGGTCATTCTTGCATAGGTCCAAACTCTCAAGATTAGACTTAACCAAAGGCATGTGCTCTCTAAACAAGCAAAGGTGCTTGGCTGAGTGGTTAAGTCATATGGATGGGAAGGAGGAGGTCTTGGGTTCAAGTCTTACAATAGTCTTGGGAAAGTGCTTTTCTCCAAGAGCTCCAAAGCCTTCTAGAAGCATCCACTTGAGTTAAACTCTAGTTAACTAGGACATTTGGTGCACATGTAGTTATATGGGCAACAATTGGATGGTTAATATCCACTTTTCATAGAGGGTAATCCATTGGAGAGAGCTATATATAGAGGCACAATGTTGGGATGAAAGTTATCTCTATAGTTGGTGATGGTCCTAATAGCCTAGTTCATGACATTGGTATTAGAGCTCTTATTTGAGCTTCCATGGAGACCTTATCTTCTTCTCCAAAGCCTACAGAGATATTGTTTATGCATCTCACCTCTTTCTTTCTTCCAAAATTTTGCACATCATTCATCTTATTTCCTTTTTGCATAGCTTGCAGCAAGAGGTTTATTCTGTAGATGAAATCCATCTACGTGGATTGAACTCACGATGTGTTATAGCCATAGAGTAATAGAGATGATTTACGCACAGAAGGAGCTGCTTTTGCTTGTATAAGACTAGAACGTAAAAAGACTTTATATACTAATCCTCACGTGACAGTGTAGCCTTGGAAGCAACAAAAGGATAGGAACAATGCCAAATTTGGAACTTGAACACTACACCTTTCCATGCATAAGAGTTTGTTGTATCTAATTTCAATTGCTCATCTACATGCAATTCTCAAGCAAGATTTATGTAGAGCAGTTTTATTCAATAAGTTGATCAAAATAGTTGTTACCATGGTTTTTGAACACTCATCAATGTCCCAAGGAGGCATCCATGAAGCCATGCTACCTGTTACTCATGTGCAATTATAAATCTCTCAAAATTATCTTATTCTATGTTTAGCACACATATAGTCTTCTCTCCCATGTTGCAAAAGAAGGTAGATATTTTTTGTATGTAGCACAATCAGGAACTTTCAATCTCCCTCATGGAGGTAGCCACAATATCCAACATAAGAAACCATCATAAGCAACCAATCCACTCATTCGGGGACACTAACTTATATCCATTAAGCACAATAGACATATGTTATATCAAAGGCGAATTTCCATTGTTACCTTCTATTTGCTACACCTGATTCCTTTTTGTTCTCATGGAATGGGCAACAAAAGTAGTACATTGCATTTGATGGAAGTGGGATTTGAACCCACCTCATCATCAAGGTGACATGTCTATGTTATCCATGTTTCGAGCTTGTGCATGTAAATATTTAACAATCAAACTCTTCACATGCTAGTAAGGAGATTCAAACCCATTCCATGCCCAATCACAAATATTATAATATCTAGGATTATCGACTGCCATGCATTTACAATCCAAGAGGATGGTGTCAACGTTTTACTTCAATATTTCTTGCTTGGAGAAAGATATGATGGAGAATCATGAAGGCATGGTGCTATTTAAGGATAATCATTGTCAAGATCATTGATCATTTGGAAGACACAAGAAAGAGAAACCAAAGGATGGATGCTCATCAAAGTAAAGCTAAGTATTTTCTAGTCAATGCTTGGCTCTAATGCTTGTTTGATCTCTTGCACATAATCTTAATAGAGCATTGAAATAAGAAAGATTTTAGTAGTCTAAATTACGCATATACCAAGAAGATGGAATTATGTTACCATTTTAAAAACACTAGAATGCATTCAAAAAGAGCTTGTTTTTAAAAGAATATTTGTACATCAAAGAATGAATTTTTGTAGCACAAACCAAGCTTTCCTGTCACTAGATTAGGTTGCTATTGCACCAAGAATATATGTTTTCATATCATTGTGCATCAAAAAGAAAGGAAAGAAATGCATCAAGATTATGCATGTCAAATATTCTCAGTACAAATAATTTTTTGCATCAACTTTGCCATGCAAGCACATGCAACTACATGCATGCAAACACATGCATATGCATTATTGGAAGTCACTAGTTGCTTCTTTGCATATGCCATGCATGTACCCAAGTGAAAGGAGTGAATATGCATGCATGAAAAGATGCATAGTATTGAAGTTCGTGCATGTAGAGTTAAAGTTGAAATTAGGGTATACTTTAATTAGAAAGGTAAGAAGACCTTCAAAACATAATTGGAAGAAAGGTGTCATAAAGCTTCAAAAATGTAAGCCTTGAAACACCATGTGAAAGTTAAAGTATGTACCCATCCATCCAAATCCACCCATATATATACCTCTAGACCAAGGGAGCTAGCCTTCTCATGCCTCAAAGTCACATGGATTCCAAAGGCTCTTCAAACTGATTTCTAAGTCAACCAATTACATGGGCTCACATGGAATCACTTGAAATCACATGGTTTCTTAAGTGAGGAGCTCTAGATGTGCATGTTGGGTGTGTGTAGAAGTGCGAGAGAGACACGAGAAGCACACACAAGGAGCACAAATGCAACAAGACACATGAAGAAGACAAATGACTAGAATAGCTCTCTCTATTGACGATGAACTAAACTCAAGTAAGAGCTGAATAATGTCCCTAAGTACAAAGTACCACCACATATGAGTGAATCTGTATGTGGTAACATGGGGAAAAAACCTCTAGCTAGCACTAGAGTAAAAAGTGCCCATGTATAGGGAAAAGGTTCACATCAACTCGAGGAACACATAAGTGTAACAAACCCCCCTGGAGTGAATGATGTGAACACATACAAGAAGTGACAGATCATCCCCCACAAGATAATAAGCCTAAAGCTTTGCGAAAAGCTTCAAACTTTTCCCTTGGAAGAGCTTTGGTGAATATGTCTGCCACATTATATTGTGTAGGCACATATACCAAATCAATATCTCTTGCATGAAGGCGCTCTCTCACATAGTGATAATGCACCTCAATATGTTTGGTCCATGCATGAAACACTGGGTTTCGTGCAATAGCCAATGCACTCTGACTATCACTGAGAATATGCGTAGCAACATCAATCTCCATGCAAAGATCCATCAATAGGCATCTCAGCCATATACACTCCACTGTAGCTATAAGGAATTGAACTCACAACCTCTTGGTTAGGAATGTGATGGGCTAACCACTTGCCCCAAAAGCCATGGTTGAGGATGGACATAGTTAATTCATCTCCGATTTGTGAAGGGTGTGGTTCAACCATCTCCTACCTATCACTTTATTACATTCTTCCCCCCTTGGTCAATCATTGTCCTCAATGATATGCTCTTGTATCCCTCTAGCCTTGGTGATCAGCCCCTTGAACTCCCTAGGTACCCTTGAATTGATGTCCTCAACCTCGCATAGTTTCTTGAACCTTGTTTGCAACCTTGGTCTCTTGAACCCTTGCTCTCAACCTTGGTGTCTTGAATCTTCTTGTTTGCAACCTTGGTGTCTTGGAACCTCTTTTTTGCAACCTTGGTGTCTTGGGCCCTTGTTCTCAACCTCAGTCTTGAACCTTGTTCTCACCCATGTTTAGTGTCTTGAACCCTGAATCAAGTGCCACCCATGGTTTCCAAAGGGCTTCAGACTTTTTGGATATCTCATTAGATTTGGAAAGTTCATTTTGAGAGCTTTCCAATGGTATCTTACATGCCTCAATCCGACCTACGGATTGAGAGTTACACCTCAATCTTTGTTACGCTAACTTGTGAAAGCGATGTGCACAACTTTGTACCCTTTCATATAGAGGATGCCCAAGCGCCTTTTTGGAGGCGATTAGGTCAACCCAACTTCCCCAATACTACTTCCTAGGCTCTGATACCAATGTAAGGAATTGAATGCACAACCTCTTGGTTAGGAATGTGATGGGCTAACCACTTGCCCCAAAAGCCATGGTTGAGGATGGGCATAGTTTAAACATCTCCTACCTGTGAAGGGTGTGGTTCAACCATCTCCTACCTATCACTAAGGACTACCCTGTACTCAGCTTCACAAATCAATGTCGCCACTATAGTTTTCTTCTTACTCAACCAAGATATGCATGAGTCTCTAAGGAAAACGCAATTACCACTAGTGGACACACGAGTATCATAACAACCATCCCAATCACTATCTGTAAAATCATGCAAGCATGGATGAAATATCTCTTCTATAAAAGAGACATAAGCTCAGAGTTTCTTTGATATATCTAAACACATGTTTCACCGCTTGCCAATGCTTAGTGCCATGGCTATGCATGAATCGACTCAACTGGGAAACTGCATACTGTATATCCGACCT
This sequence comes from Ceratopteris richardii, assembly GCA_020310875.1. Taxonomy (NCBI): domain Eukaryota; kingdom Viridiplantae; phylum Streptophyta; class Polypodiopsida; order Polypodiales; family Pteridaceae; genus Ceratopteris; species Ceratopteris richardii. The sequence goes on from CM035425.1 coordinate 31,859,187, forward strand.
TGTGTTGCATGCATATATAAGACATCCCATAGCTTGTTGGTAAAGAGAAGTGTTAAATACATCACTAGAATCCTCAACTAAGAACCTAAATCTTGTCTCAACTGGTGTGGAAACTAGCTTGCGAACCCCAAAGTCAAAACATTGAAGTAGTTTTTCAACATAATTTTCTTGATGCATAACAATTCCACCCTCAACGGATGCAAACTGGATGCCAAGATAGTAGCTCAAAAGACCAAGATAAGTGACATCAAAAGTATGTTGCAAATCAACCATAAGAATGTCAAGTTTTGCATCACATGACCAAGTCAAGAGTATGTCATCGACATAAAGAACACGCACTGTAAGATCAGCCCCATCTTTGTGTACATAGAGTGTGCTTTCAATTGGACTACATGTGAAGCCAAGAGCAATCAAGTGCTTATGGATTTTGTCATACCATGCACGTGGAGCTTGCTTGAGACCATACAAGCCTTTATACAAGCGACAAACCATATGATCTTGTCCTTTCATGGAAAATCTAGGACGTTGCTCACATAAATCTCTTCTTGCAAATCACCATTCAAGAAAGCTTTTTTTATGTCCAAGTGATGTAGTTTCCAACCTTGAGGGGCAACCAATGCAACCATAGTAAGAATGGTAGTCATGCGTGAAGTAGGTGCAAAAGTTTCCTTATAGTCAATGCCATATTGTTGCCCATATCCTTTGGCAACCAATCTAGCTTTGTAGTGATCAATGCTACCATTAGATTTTCTCTTAATCTTGTAAACCCACTTTGTAGCAATGGCATTTTTTCCTTTTGGAAATTCACCTAACTCCCAAGTACCATTCCTCTATATAGAATCCATTTTTGATTGCATGGCACTCATCCATTGTGGATCATCACATGCATCTTCAAAAGTAAGTGGCTCTTCATTACATGCTATTGCAATAAGAGAATAATCCACAAAATTACTTGATGCATGATGAGAGCTTGATCTTGTTCTACTAAGTAAAGGTGCACTCAATTTGCGATTCTACAAAGTTTGTTTCAGCTACTTTGGCATAGATTGTGCACTCTTGATAGACATGCATTCATTATGTAATACATCTTCAACATGCACATCATGCGTGGGCTGAATTTCATGCTCATTTTCAGCCATATTTTGACGCAGATGTTCAGTCATATGTGGCTGGAAATTTCTAGTAGTTCCGATAATTTTTGGCTGAAAAATTTTAGCCATGTTTGGCTGGAAATTCTCTGCATTTTCAGCTCTATTTTGTTGGAGCTTTTCAGCCCTTTGATCCTTAGTTGGCTGGACTACATGGCCTTAGTCAATCACACCATTTTGGGACAAAGGTATGAGTGTATCAAACACATCCTGTGTGCTAACTGTTGGCTGTTTTTTGCATTCAAGTAGAGGGAAAATTAAATTTTTAGTAAATACCACATCTTGACTCACAATAGCTGTGTTCACCAATGGATGGTACAAATTATATCCCTTACTTTCAGCAGTATAACCAACAAATATACATTTCTTTGCCTTGTCATCAAGTTTGTGATGTTGTTGTGATGGCATAAGAGCATATGCCAAACAACCAAACACGCACATATGACTAACTATAAGCTTATGTCCATTCCAAGCCTCATAAGGAGTAATGACTCTCAATGCTTTTGTAGGGTAGCGATTCAACACATAGTTTGCACACATGACCGCTTCCATCCAAAACTTATGAGGAAGGTGCTTTCCTTTAACCATACATTGTGCCATTTCAAGAAGTGTTCTATTTTTTTGCTTGGCAACACCATTTTGCTGAGGTGCATACGACATTGTACATTGGTGTGAAATACCTCTTTCATGAAGAAAAGCATTAAACTCATGTGACATGTATTCACCACCATGATCCGTGCATAGAGTCAAAAGCTTTTGTGAAGAAAAATTTTCAACCATAGCGAAAAATGCTTTGAAGCAAGAAAATACGTCATTCTTTGCTTTCATAGGATACACCCATGTATGGTGAGTAGCATCATCAATGAAGGTAACAAAATATACATGCTTCCCAAAAGATGGAGTCTTGATAGGACCACATACATCACTATGAACAAGCTGCAATTTTCTTGTAGTGTGTGTATGACTATCTTTTGGAAAAGAAGCATGATGCATTTTTCCAAGGCAACCTTCACATGCATGCTTTTCAATAGCCTCAAGTGTTGGCAAACCAATACCCATGTCTTTCTTGTGCAAGTAAAGCAAACTATTGAAGTTCAAGTGACCAAAATGAGCATATTTCAACCATGGAAGAAGTATGAGCAACCAAGGCATTCGAGGCAGCCCTCTTGTATGTATCCATGCAATACAAACCATTACATAATGTACCGGACATCACGATAATGTCACCATTGCTGAAATCATGAACCATACAATTATCATTAACAATGTGTACATGAAGTCCAAGGAGCACAAACACAAGAAGACACATAGATAAGATAGATGGCTACAATAGCTCTCTTTATTGATGATGAACTAACTTGAAGTAAGAGCTGAATAATGTCCCTAAGTACAAAGTACCACCACATATGAGTGAATTTGTATGTGGTAACATGGGGAAAAATCCTCTAGCCAACACTAGAGTAAAAAGTGCCCATGAATAGGGAAAAGGTTCACATCAAAGCTACTCAAGGAACACATATGTGTAACATTGCATGTACACCCTCAAGGAGTCTTGAATTGAATATTTCCTCAAAAGAAAAGGCTCCTCACATGAGAAGAAAGAATGAATATTCAAATCATTCAGTTGAAATAAAATAATCAAGGATTATTCAAAGGTTTCCCAAGTGTTTCTCTATGAGATTCAAGGGTCTTGAACCTTAGAATCCATGAAAATAGTCCCATAATTATACAACATTCTTCTCCCCTTTTAAATTTATTGTCATGGAAAATGTGTGTAGGTATAATACATGGAATATTCCCCACTCTAAAAAAATTGCCTTGTTTTCTAACTTGAAATTGAAAAAGAGGGAAATCTTTTATTCATGGAACTTAACCATTCCCAAGTGCTACTTTCTTCTATGCCAACCTTCCATTTAACTAAACAATTTTTATATAAATGGTTCTTTGTCTTTTTATCTTGAGTGCATACTATTTTCTCTCGTTCATGAGGGATGTTATGGGGTGAGATAGGTTGGACTATTGTATATGGAGATACAAAATTATCTTATTCAATCAGTTTTCTTTTCAATCTACTAACACAAAACATTGGATGAAGTAGATAATCTTCTAGAAGCTTTAAACCCTAAGCTAAAATCCCAACCTTTCTAGGAATCTTGAAAGCGGCATAAAATTTTAGAGATATTTTAGGACAAGGTCTTGTTTTCATAGTTTCATATCTCTTAGGAACTTTTTAAATAAACTTGTTCTCCAATTTGAAAGGACATATCTCACCTCTTAGGGCTGTTATATGCTTTAGCTCTATCATGGGTTCTCCTTAGGTTTTCTTTAGCTATTTTTAGCGTAAAGTTCATATTTTCCAATAAATCTTTAGTTGCTTGGACTTTCTCTTTTTGCAATTTGACTGCATATGGGGCTCTAGGTTGGAACCCATTCATTAACATGAAGGGACTATATTCAATTGCCGAATGTTTAGCATTTTTGTAAGCAAAACTTAACCAAAGGCAGATAGTCTTCCATGTCAGTTTGGTTTGAACATATGTAGGCTCGTAACATATCTTCAAGTATTCCGTTGACTCTTTTTGTTTGCCCATCTGTCTGTGGATGTTTGGCAGTACTCATATTTAGCTTTGTTTCTAACCTACTAAAAAAACTCTCTAGAAATGAGTTGTGAACTGTTGATATATTTAGGTAGTGATGTGTGTGAACACACTTGGATCATCGGGGCACTTTTTTCCCTCTTTAGGAGGTTTTTTTCCCCTCGGTTGTATATATGCATATAGCCCTAATGGGTTACTTATCTTTGTACATTCTAGTGGTAATACATTCAGTATTGTGTGTTGGGCTCCAAGCTTCTTCTTCTTCTTCCTTGTGCTATTTGCGTGCTTTCATAGATGTCTAACTCCAACAATCGGTATCTGTACCGCGGCATTTCCCTCTCTCTCTCTTCCCCGCGACCCCCTCCAACTCCACCAGCCCTCCACCACTCCACACCACCCCACAGCCCTCCACCACTCCACGACTCCCCACACAACTCCACACCACCCCACAGCCCTACACCACTCCACACCACCCCACAGCCCTCCACCACTCTACGACCCCCCACACAACTCCACACCCCCCACAACCCTCCACACCACCCCACAGCCCTCCACCACTCCACACCACCCCACAACCCTCCACCACTCCACACCACCCCACAGCCCTCCACCACTCCACGACCCCCCACACAAACTCCACACCACCCCACAACCCTCCACCACTCCACACCACCCCATAGCCCTCCACCACTCCACACCACCCCACAGCCCTCCACAAACTCCACACCACCCCACAACCCTCCACCACTCCACACCACCCCACAACCCTCCACCACTCCACACCACCCCATAGCCCTCCACTCCACGACCCCCCACACAACTCCACCCCCCCCACGGCCCTCCACAAACTCCACACCACCCCACAACCCTCCACCACTCCACACCACCCCACAGCCCTCCACCACTCCACATCACCCCACAGCCCTCCACCACTCCACGACCCCCCACACAACTCCACACCCCCCACAGCCCTCCACAAACTCCACACCACCCCACAGCCCTCCACCACTCCACACCACCCCACAACCCTCCACCACTCCACACCCCCCCACAGCCCTCCACAAACTCCACAACCCCCTACGACTCCACACCCCTTCACAACCCCCCACAAACCCCACAAACCCCTCCACACCCCTCCACAACCCCCCACGCCCCCACAACCCTCCACAAACCCCCACGCATCAATTATCGTATGAAAAAAGAAAGAGGTTCGCGAATCAACTTGTCAAAAGGATTCAAAAGGTCTTTTGCCGCGTGCGCTTTGGAGGAATCAAACCCAAATCTATGCCATGAGAGGGGGATAGACTATCCAAGGCGCCCGTGGATTTTTTTACATGGAGGTATGAGACAACATGTACTAGACAAAGTTCTGACCAATCTTGGATGGACAATTTGGAGGATCATTTATTATCCAAACCCTACAGTATTATATATCATTGGAAAGCTCTTGACGAGTACTTTCCAATGGTGCAACGATAATTTTGAAATCTTGGATCAATTTTCGACCACACCCCAAAAACCCTCACAACTCCCCACAACTCACCCCCTATTCCCACCCACAACCTCCCACACCCCCTGTAATCTCCCTCAACTCCCCACAACTCACCCCCCATACTGCCCACTTAATATGAAGGATCAAAAGCTACTACAAAAATTAGGTGAAGGATGTGCTTCTCAGGGTCATTCAAACATCACGGGCGGCACAAAATGAGGATCTCAGCTTGCATGCAAAAGTGACAGTAAAAGTGAAAGTGGAGAAATGACTGTTGCCGCCAACCATTCATGACGACTGCCTATTTTTGAGGATCCAATCCAAGATTGGTGGCATATTTGATCTACCCCTCCAATTTTGGGCAATCAATCGACGCATGATCAATGGACGTGAGGAATCGGCAAGGCCCTCTTGGCCTATTGGAGCCTATAAAAGCAATGGATTTGTGTTCATTTGGGATACATTCAGATATACACATATACATACGTACATACAAGGGTCCTCTCTTGGCACTCTATGGCTACAAGCTTACTGTAGGAAGTCACTCTGTGGTGAGTATACAGAGTGTGGGCTTCCCAGTGAGGGCTAATAGCACTATAGTGTGAAGAGAGTGGCTTGGTTTTGTCATTCAGTGTGAGTCGTTGATAAGTTTCGCGCTCTTCCCCTTAGAGCAAGTCTTCATACTTTGTATTGATCAGTGCTAGTCTACATCTAGTTGTGTCCATTGTACGGATTGGATGAATCCCTTGTATTGATGTTGTTTAGTTCTGGAGTGGCATGTTAGCCCAAAGCATAAACTTTTGAGCATCTCTTCTTCCTATGTTGTAATCATCTGATTCGAACTAAGGAGTGGTTGGTCTTCCATTATTGTCATGTTGTCATTAATTATTCACAACTCTATGCTATCATTGATATCTGCCAGCTCATAGAAGTGTTAAAGGGTATATTTCCCTAAGGAGAACCTCCCTTGAATAGGTGAAGTACTGGAGTGCTTGCTGCATGCTCTTGTTAAAAATAGATACCCCAGTACCTCCTCTACAGTTTGGCACGCCCGGTGGGACACTTGCAATTATGTGAGAGGCCCTGAGGATAGTAAATAGTCCTCTTTTTCAGTATTTTTTCCCTATTGCATTTGCAAGTAGGTACATGACCCATACACGAGCAGATAAGGAGCCTCTTCGTATACGAAGGAGCCTTAACAAGTCAGCTATATCTTCAACTAGTGAACCTACCTCCCCTCTACCCTCTTTGAATTTATCTATTGAATTCAGTGTGACACCACTATCAAAGGAGAAGCATAGTAGAACATTAGACTTCTCCTCAGATACGTCAGAAGAAACACCGGTGCAAATGGAGGATCTCTCTCATTTACTCTCCATACTCAATATTAAGTTCCCCACCTTCAAGGGACAAGCTTATGAGGATGCAGATGATCATGTGAGGAGGTTCATCTCCTTATGCCGTGGATGAGGTCTGCAGAATAGAGAGGATGCAATGCTGGTACTCTTCCAATCCACATTGGAAGGCCTTGCTGACAAATGGTACAGTCAATATGCAGATGGCCATTTTGCTACATGGGAGGCTCTGAAGATGGCATTCTCAAAGACATTTCGACCTAGTGACTCCTCGGAAAGAGCTCTAGAACAGCTCGAGAATCTAAGGCTAAGATATGGTGAATCCTTTCATGAACTTCACACTAGAACAAAAGCACTTGTTGCACGTCTGCCACATGCTCCAGGTGACTTCTTGGTTAAAAAATGGATAGAAAAAGCTCTGCCAAGGTCATCTCAGCAGAAGTTACGTGAGTCTCTTAGATTGGATGCGACCCTCAATGATTTTGTTGCAGCAGCATCACACATTGAAGAAGCTAGGCAACATTTTGAAGGGGATACACAATCGAATTATGCTACAGAACTAGACCCTATTGGGCAACTGAGGAAGGAACTGGAGGCATTGAGAATGCAACAAAATCAACAAGAAGAGAAGGTCTTGCCACCACTGCGTCGCACTGATGATGAAGTAGCCCAACTTCGCCGTGAGTTAGAAGATTTGCGGACCACTCAGGATATAAGAAGGCAGATTTGGTGCACAATTTGTAACAACAATGGGCATTCCAATGCTAATTGTCCTAACAAGGTAAGTTGTCAATTTTGTGGCCCAAGGATGGCCATGAAGCTAGAGACTGTTACTACCTCAAGGGTACACAAAAACGAGGTAACTCTCAAGCTTTGGATCATATTATGCTAGTACTTCAAATGCACCTAATAGAGAGGAGAACAGACCAACGAAGCCCAGATATAATAGGCCTTTGATGTGCTACCGTTGTGGTGAGTATGGCCATATGCAAAACAGGTGTTCCCTTCTAGAAGATGCACCTCCTTGTCAGCATTGTCCCGAGGCTAAGGATCACTACACCAAAGATTGCCCAAGAAGCCGTCCTGCTCCAATCCACATGATTGCAGTTTCTCCACAAGAAGAAGGTATGACCACTCAGTCTTATGCTGTTTCATCTTCTTCAATGCCCACGATGACTAGAGCAAGATAAGCGGCAACAACCCATAGAGAGGAACAAGAGGGAGTCCAGGATAAAGAAGAGGAAAAGAAGGCAGGGTGGAAGGGCCAAGCAGAAATCGAAGGAGCTTATGAAAGGATGGCTACTTCTCTAAGGGACCAACCAACAAGTCTGCAAGAAGACACTCATGAGGTAAACATTGAACAGATCTTGAAAGGTATTCATCACAAGGTTAGTCTATACGAACTTAAGGATGGATTCAAAAATAAGAAGTGACTTATTGAAGGTTATACACTCTACTCACTTGATCCAATCACCTAGTATAGATGGTTTCATGGTTGATTTTCCCCCTGCACCCTTGGCAGACTACCAAAGCTCAAGATTATCTGTTTATATAAAGGATGAAGCTCTCACAGGTGTGATCATAGATGGAGGCTCTGGTATCAATTTGATGCCAGATTTCACAATGAAGGAACTGAATTTGAACCCCACCAAGATGGCACCATTCACAGTTACACTAGCAGATCAACATCGGGTTGCGCCTCTTGGCATTATTGAAAAGGTACTGATGATAGTACAGGGTTGCCACTTTGTTCTAGATTTTGTTGTTATTGCACTTCCATAGGAGACTTCTTACCCTTTACTCTTGGGGAGACCTTGGCTGAGGCAAGCAAAAGCTTTGCAAGATTGGGGGAAAAACAAACTATGGATTTCAACAAGCACCAATAGCCAACTGCAATTACATTTGGAAGAAGGATTTGAATCAGGGCTGGGTATACTGTGGATACTTAGGTAATGCCCTCTCTACCCCAAGAAGAAGATACATTATTGAATTGGATGATGGAAAGTGCAGAGTGTTGCACGGTGGAAATCAGTGAAATAGAAGAAGAAGTTACAGATGAAGGAGTTGCAGGAAAAGGCCATGAAGATCACAAGGAGTTGGAGAATGAGAGTTCACAGGAGAATACAAACTTTGAAGAGGCAAAAAAATATAGAAGTACCGGGGATGGAATGTTATGAGCCTGAGTGCAGAGAAGATCTTCCTTTTACGGATATACCTCAAGGATGGACCACATAACATATTGCAGAATATAAGTTAAATTCCACTACCGCATACAGTGGAGATGATTTCTCAAACAAGACTAGTCCTGAAACACTGGTTCAAGAAATAAATCTAGGGGATGAAGAGAACCCTCAAGTAGTCCACTTGGCCTCCTGGCTATGGCATTATCCCCCTTTACTGCAGAAGGTAACTTCTTTACTTTTTACTTACAAAAATGTCTTCGCATGGTCCTACAAAGATCTAACAGGGATATCAGAGGAGCTTGGATTACACAGAATACCCTTAGTTGAGGGAGCCGCGCCTGCAAGAAGTAGGCCGTATCGACTCAATCCAAAATATGCAGAGGCAGTAAAGTTGGAAGTTACAAAACTAGAAGAAGTAGGTATAATTGTTCCAGTAGAATATTCTAGGTGGCTTTCTTCCATGGTTATTGTACCCAAGAAAAATAGTGGAAAAATAAGAGTTTGCGTTGATTTTCGTGCCTTAAATAAAGTGACTGTTCAAGATGGATTTCCTCAGCCCTTTTCAGAGCAAGTACTTGAGGAAGTAGCTGGTCACACTTTGTATAGCTTCTTGGATGGTTTTAGTGGCTACAATCAGATAGTGATCCATCCTGATGATAGGGACAAAACAGCCTTTGTTACTCCATGGGGCACTTATGTCTATACTCGCATGGTTTTTGGTTTGAAGAATGCACCAGCTTCATTTAATAGAACAATGTATCTGATATTGGGCAAGTGGTTAACAACCTTTCTACGCATTTTCATGGATGAATTTTCAGTGTTTTCAGGCACAGATAGAAGAGCAACAATTCAAGATTTCCATGATCATTTGGAAAATCTAAAGGAAATCTTTGAGCAATGTCTCAAAACAGGTTTGAAGTTAAATCCTGCTAAATGTCATTTTTTGGTCACCAAGGGCACTCTTCTCGGTCACATAGTATCTGCTGAAGGGATAACGGTTGACCCTGCAAAGGTTACTGCTATTCTATCCATGCCTATTCCACAAAGCCCAAAAGAAGTGCAAAGTTTTTTGGGTCATGTAGGATACCATAGATGATTTATACGAATGTATTCAGAAATAGCTAAGCCCTTATCAAGGCTTACCAGTAAAAAGGTCCCTTTCTCATGGAGTGCTGAAGCTGAGAAAGCATTTTGTGAACTGAAAATGAGGTTATGTACTGCTCCACTTTTAAGTGTTCCTAACTGGTCATTAGAGTTTCATGTGCATACAAATGCTAGTCTTCATGCTGTTGGTGAAGTTCTAGCTCAACCATCATCGCACAAGGTTGATAGACCTATCTCCTATGCCAGCAAACTACTCACCCAAGCAGAAAGGAACTACAGTACGATCGAAAGGGAAGGCTTGGCTATTGTATTTGCTCTTTAAAAGTTTCGGCATTACCTTCTCGGTGTACATTTTATAGTCATATCTGACCATCAGCCCTTGAAGTACTTGATAAACAAGCCTAGAGTAGCTGGAAGGATTTGGAGATGGTTACTCCTCTTTCAAGAATTCAACTTTGATATTCACATTAAGCCAGGAAGGGAGCACTACATGGCAGATCAAGTGTCCAGGACTGCAATGAGCGAGAAGGCAACATGTATTAATGATGAACTGGTGGATAGTAATCTCTTCCTAGTAGCAACTCAGGCTAATTGGTATGATGGAATTCTCGATTTTCTTACCACTGGAAAACTCCCAGAGCATTTGACACCTATAGAAAAAAGAAGATTACTCCTTAAAACCAAGGCATACTCACTCATAAATGGGAATTTATATAGATATTGTCAAGATGATATCTTGAGAAAGTGTGTTTATCCAGAGGAGGTGAATCTTTTGTTAAAAGCTGCACACAATGAAGGGCATCTAAAGGGGGAAGAATTGGCTCACAGAATCATCCACAAGGGACTATGGTGGCCTCATATTTACAAGGATGCGATCAAGTTTGCTAAAGAATGCCACATTTGCCAGAGATGTGCTCCTACGCCAACCAGATTGAATTTCCAACCATTAGTCATATCTACAGGATGGCTCCCATTTGAACGATGGGGTCTTGATTTCATAGGACCAATTAGTCCAATTGGTCAACCTGGGGGTAAGAAGTATATTTTGATGGCCACATGTTATGCAACTAAATGGATAGAGGCTAAAGCTACTGTGGACTACACGGCATTAACAGTAGCTAAGTTCTTGTATAAACGTATTTTCTCAAGATTTGGTTGCCCACTGGAAATCACTAGTGATAGAGGAACACATTTTGTAAATCAGCTGCTCCAATTTATATTTGACAGGTACAAGGTCTTCCATAAAAAATCTTCTGCCTACTATCCAAGGGCAAATGGGCAAGCAGAGAGCTCCAATAAGATTTTGATCGGGTTGCTGCGCAAATTATCTTTTGATCATCAAAGCTTTTGACCACAAGCATTGATCGGTGCAATTTGGGCTTTCAGAACTACAAGAAGGGGAACCACTGGTGAGAGTCCATTTCGCTTAGTATATGGAAAAGAGGCATTGGCCCCATTTGAATTCATTATCAAAAAGGAAATGGGAACTAAAACCATTGGAATTGAACCTCCCATTGAGAGATTGGTGGCATTAGAAGAATACAGAGAAGGAGCAATGCAAAAACTTTAGGTAACACAAGAAGAGCGCAAGAGACTGCATGACAGGTATCTAAAAGCTAATGAAGTTCAGGAAGGATCCATGGTTTTAGTGCATCAGGTCCCGGCAATTCCAACCAAACTGGCACCTAAATGGATATGACCTTACACGGTGGTAAAGGTATTACCTCATGGAGCAGTACATCTGGAGGATTTGCAGGGTAAGAGGATACCCCTGGTCAATATCTCTAGGGTGAAGAAGTACCTGAATTAAGGTAAATTGGAAGCATTTCATTCACCGTACCTACCGTATTTCATTCAAGGATTGCAGTTTATTATATATTATTTAAAAAAAAAAGTAAAAAAAAAAATCGAAAAAAAATGCAAAAAAAAAAATCGAAAAAAAAAAATCTTCACCCTGGTCAATATCTCTAGGGTGAAGAATCGCCTGAGTTAAGTCAAGGAGGAAGAACTTCCTTCACTATCTTGTTTTCAGCTTCGAGAATTGCATCGGGACGGTGCAAAGACTTGATGTGGGGGTCTGTATCGCAGCATTTCCCTCTCTCTCTCTTCCCCGCGACCCCCTCCAACTCCACCAGCCCTCCACCATTCCACACCACCCCACAGCCCTCCACAAACTCCACACCACCCCAAAGCCCTCCACCACTCCACACCACCCCACATCCCTCCACCACTCCACACCACCCCACAACCCTCCACCACTCCAAGACCCCCCACACAACTCCACCCCCCCCCACAACCCGCCACCACTCCACACCACCCCAAAGCCCTCCACCACTCCATGACCCCCCACACAACTCCACACCCCCCACAGCCCTCCACAAACTCCACACCACCCCACAACCCTCCACCACTCCACACCACCCCACAGCCCTCCACCACTCCACACCACCCCATAGCCCTCCACCACTCCACGACCCCCCACACAAACTCCACACCACCCCACAGCCCTCCACCACTCCACACCACCCCACAGCCCTCCACCACTCCACACCACCCCACAGCCCTCCACAAACTCCACACCACCCCACAGCCCTCCACAAACTCCACACCACCCCACAACCCTCCACCACTGCACACCACCCCACAGCCCTCCACCACTCCACACCACCCCACAACCCTCCACAAACTCCACACCCCACAGCCCTCCACCACTCCACACCACCACAACCCTCCACCACTCCACACCACCCCACAGCCCTCCACCACTCCACACCATCCCACAGCCCTCCACCACTCCACACCACCCCACAACCCTCCACCACTCCAAGACCCCCCACACAAAATCCACACCACCCCACAGCCCTCCACCACTCCACACCACCCTACAGCCCTCCACCACTCCACACCACCCCACAGCCCTCCACAAACTCCACACCACCCCACAACCCTCCACCACTCCACACCACCCCACAACCCTCCACCACCCCACAACCCTCCACCACTCCACGACCCCCCACACAACTCCACCCCCCCCACAGCCCTCCACAAACTCCACACCACCCCACAGCCCTCCACCACTCCACACCACCCCACATCCCTCCACCACTCCACACCACCCCATAGCCCTCCACCACTCCACGACCCCCCACACAACTCCACACCCCCCACCGCCCTCCACAAACTCCACACCACCCCACAACCCTCCACCACTCCACACCACCCCACAACCCTCCACCACTCCACACCACCCCACAGCCCTCCACCACTCCACACCCCCCCACAACCCTCCACAAACTCCACAACCCCCTATGACTCCACACCCCTCCACAACCCCCCACAAACCCCACAAACCCCCACGCCCCCACAACCCTCCACAAACCCCCACGCGTCAATTATCGTATGAAAAATGAAAGAGGTTCGCGAATCAACTTGTCAAAAGGATTCAAAAGGTCTTTTGCCGTGTGCGCTTTGGAGGAATCAAACCCAAATCTATGCCATGAGAGGGGGATGGACTATCCAAGGCGCCCGTCGATTTTTTTACATGGAGGTATGAGACAACATGTACTAGACAAAGTTCTGACCAGTTTTGGATGGACAATTTGGAGGATCATTTATTATCCAAACTCTAGAGTATTATATATTGTTGGAAAGCTCTCAACGAGTACTTTCCAATGGTGCAATGATAATTTTGAGATCTTGGATCAATTTTTGACCACACCCCAGAAACCCTCACAACTCCCCACAACTCACCCCCTATTCCCACCCACAACCTCCCACACCCCCCGTAATCTCCCTCAACTCCCCACAACTCACCCCCCATACCGCCCACTTAATATGAAGGATCAAAAGCTACTACAAAAATTAGGTGAAGGATGTGCTTCTCAGGGTCATTCAAACATCACGGGCAGCACAAAATGAGGATCTCAGCTTGCATGCAAAAGTGACAGTAAAAGTGAAAGTGGAGAAATGACTGTTGCCGCCAACCATTCATGATGACTGCTTATTTTTGAGGATCCAATCCAAGATTGGTGGCATATTTGATCTACCCCTCCAATTTTGGGCAATCAATTGGCGCATGATCAGTGAACGTGAGGAATTGGCAAGGCCCTCTTGGCCTATTGGAGCCTATAAAAGCAATGGATTTGTGTTCATTTGGGATACATTCAGATATACACATATACATACGTACGTACAAGGGTCCTCTCTTGTCACTCTGTGGCTACAAGCCTACTGTAGGAAGTCACTCTGTGGTGAGGATACAGAGTGTGGGCTTCCTAGTGAGGGCTAATAGCACTATAGTGTGAAGAGAGTGGCTTGGTTTTGTCATTCAGTGTGAGTTGTTGATATTTCACGCTCTTCCCCTTAGAGCAAGTCTTCATACTTTGTATTGATCAGTGCTAGTCTACATCTAGTTGTGTCCATTGTACGGATTGGATGAATCCCTTGTATTGATGTTGTTTAGTTCTGGAGTGGCATGTTAGCCCAGAGCATAAACTTTTGAGCATCTCTTCTTCCTATGTTGTAATCATCTGATTCGAACTAAGGAGTGGTTGGTCTTCCATTATTGTCATGTTGTCATTAATTATTCACAACTCTATGCTATCATTGATATCTGCCTGCTCACAGAAGTGTTAAAGGGTATATTTCCCTAAGGAGAACCTCCCTTGAGTAGGTGAAGTATTGGAGTGCTTGCTGCATGCTCCTGTTAAAAATAGATACCCTAGTACCTCCTCTACAGTATCAGAGCAGGATGCCTCCCTTATTGTCATGTTGTCATTAATTATTCACAACTCTGTGCTATCATTGATATCTGCCTGCTCACAGAAGTGTTAAAGGGTATATTTCCCTAAGGAGAACCTCCCTTGAGTAGGTGAAGTACTGGAGTGCTTGCTGCATGCTCCTGTTAAAAATAGATACCCCAGTACCTCCTCTACAGTATCAGAGCAGGATGCCGCTTCATTTAGGGCATCGTCAACACCCCTTTGGTCATAGTCTCAGAATCGCATGAAATTTGGTGAGCATACTCAAGGTGATTAGGAGATCAAAAAGCTTTGCTATGTGGTGCGTAAATCGTGATCTGAGCTTGTATCGACCTCCGAACAGACTATCACGACGCTTGTGCAGGCTATTTCATCTTTTTGTGCCAAAGATATATATAGGTTTCGGTTCGCCAGTGTAAGCATCTCAAAGTTTGCTATAGGTCTAGCATAACTCATCAGGGTAGTTCTGTTCAAATTTTTTAAACACAATCGTTTTTCTGCATCAAGGTATTTTCGTCAGTGGCCATGGCTGAAAGCAGTGATGTATTCCCTATGTTAGCTGTTAAGGACAAGTTGGATAGTACCAATTACCCATTGTGGGCTTATATGATGCGACATGTATTGGTTGCAAAAGGATTGTGGAACATTGTGCACGGGGTTGAAAAATGTCCTATTACACTTACAAATACAGGTATTGAAGTTGATCTACATGGTCTTGAAGATGCTAATATTCTTCAGATTCCTCTTCGTGCTATGGTTTCTACTGCACCTATTGTAGAGCAAATTTGTTGGGATGGTAGAGATGATCAGGCACATGCATTGATAGCCTTGTTTGTCAAACATGCCATTATTCCTCACATTCGCTCTTGCAGAACAGCTAAGGATGTTTGGGATACACTTACCACATTGTACCAAGCTAGGAATGAGGCTCGTGTTGCTTATCTCTGAAAATAGTTGGAGAGTGAGCATATGAATGAAGGTGATTCTATGGATAGTTTTTTGACAAAGATCAAGGATTTGAAGGAACGGTCAATTTTTTGTTGATGAAGTTATACCAGATAGCTCACTTGTGGAGACCATCCTTTCCAAAATATGGTTCATTTTGGGCTACTCAGAAATTGCAGCTTGTACATAGTGATGTCTGTGGTCATATGCAGACACCTTCTTGTGGAAACTATCTTTACTTGGTGGCTTTCATTGATGATTTTTCCAGGCATGCATGGGTATATACACTCAAAGAAAAGTCTGAAGTGTTTATGTCCTTCAAACAGTTTTTGGTTTTGGCTAAAAATCTGTCAGCATGTAAAATGGGAACCCTCTGTTCTGATTGAGGGGGGGAATATATGTCTTCTGACTTTAATGCATTTTTGGTTGAACATGAGATAAAACATCAATGTACAGTGCCATATACACCTCAACAGAATGGAGTTGCTGAATGGAAGAACATGTCACTCCTGGAGATGGTGAGTTGTATGGTCAAGAGTCAGGCTTTACCACATAGTTTCTGGCTTGAGGTTGTCATGTGTGCAACATATGTACTTAACAGGTATCCCACTAAAGCGTTGTAGTCTATCACTCCTTACGAGGCTTGGCATGGTTGCACACCATCTGCTGCTCATATGCGTGTTTTTGGTTGTCTGGCATATGCATTAGTGCCTAAACAACATCGCAAGAAATTGGATGATAAAGCAATAAAATGTATTTTTGTTGGGTATAGTTTTGAAAGCAAAGGCTATGGTCTGTATCATCCACAAACTAAATGCATTTTGGTTAGCCGTGATTTTGTTTTTGTGAAAGATGCTATTCAACCTTTACTTTCATGTACGAAGGAGACATCTAGTAGCTCCAAAGACATGTATGATACTTTGGTGCCTCTCTTTACAGGTGGACAATCTAGTGCTAGTCCTAATGAGGCAACTTCTCAACCTTTGCAGGTTTCATGTGATGATGCACATCATACCATATTTGATGCAGATTTACATGATGCACTTGTTGATGAGAGAGTTGATATTGAGTAGGCAAAAACTATGCCAAAATAGAGGGTGTAGACTTTGCGTGACAACAAATTAGATGCAGCTCTATCATACCATACTCATTCAAGCTCTCATAGTGCCTCTTTTGCATTAGATTGCTATGTTATGGCTGCATCTAGTCTCTATGATGAGAATGGACCTGTTTCACTTGACGAAACACAAAATTTAGAAAATTGGATGGCTGCTATGCAATCTGAATATGATGCTATAATAAAGAATGGTACTTGGTCCTTATGTGACTTGCCTCTTGGCAAGAAGGCCATTGGCACTAACTGGGTATACAAGCTGAAGTGTGAGACTGATGGAACAACTTACAGGTATAAGGCCAGACTTGTTGCAAAGGGTTATGCGCAAGAAAGAGGCATTGATTTTGATGAAACCGTTGCACCTACATGCCAAATGGCTACTGTTCATAGCATCTGTGCACTTGCAGCTCATCGTGGTTGGAATGTACATTAGTTGGTCATTAAAACCACATTTTTGAATGGTGACTTGCATGAAGAAGTGTATGTTTTCAGCCCCGTGGCTTTGTGCAGAAAGGGCATGAAAACCAGGAGTGCAGGTTAAATAAGACATTATATGGTTTAAAGCAAGCACCACGTGCTTGGTATGAAAAGATACATGCCTATCTGATTGCACATGGTTTTGAGAAAAGTCCAACTAAAAGCAGCTTATATGTTAAGCGTGCTAATGATATGCTTCTGATCATTCTAGTGTATGTTGATGACATGTTGCTCACTGGTCCTCATGAGAAGCATATTGTTGATTTCAAGGCTGATTTACATACCTCATTTGAGATGTCTGATTTGGGGCATTTGCATCATTATTTGGGCATTCAGTTTATGTACGTGGATGGTGGAATGGCATTGTGTCAAACAAAATATATTGACACATTTTTGCAGTGTTTTGGCCTTGAAGAATCTAAACCTATTGCCACTCCTATGGAGACAAGTTTACAATTGAGTCTTCATGATGCAAGAGATGCATTTGATGCTGTTCTCTATCAGCAGGCTGTTGGATGCTTGCTTTACTTATGCATTACTTGGCCAGATATTCAGTTTGCTATCTCACAGATGAACATGTTTATGCAGTGCCCAGGTGTCAAGCATTGGCAAGTGGTTAAGCACATCTTTTGCTACATGAATGGTACCTGGCTACTTGGGTTGGTTTATCCCAAGGGGGATCACTACCTCCAGATTTGCATGCTTTTTTTGACTCTGATTGGGCTAGTTGCCTTGACACTCGTGTGTCCACTAGTGGTTTTTGCTTCATGCTTGGTAGCTCATGCATATCTTGGTTGAGCAAGAAGCAGCCTACTATGGCCACTTCTAGTTGTGAGGCCAAGTATAGTACAACTTTCACAATGACTGTTGAGTGTGTGTGGCTCCGATGCCTTATGGCTGATTTGGGTGTTGGTTAGTCTTTTGCCACCACCATCTTCATTGACAATCACAATGCCTTGGTAGTTTTGAGGAACCTAGTGTTCCATTCTCGCACTAAGCACATTGAGGTGCATTATCATTATGTTAGGGAGAGGTTCTCTGCTGGAGAGATTAGCTTGGCATATGTGCCCATGCAGGAGAACATTGCAGACCTTTTCACGAAGGCTCTGCCTAGGGAGAAGTTTGAAGCTTTCCGCAAAGCTTTGGACTTACTTCCTTTTGTGGATTGATTCCACAGAGTTTAGCACTTCCTTACGCATGAGTGCCAGCTCCTTGTTCACCGCATCACTCCCAGGGGGGATTTGTTGATATATTTAGGTAGTGATATGTGTACACATTAGGATAACCGGGGCACTTTTTTCCCTCTTTAGGAGGTTTTTTTCCCCCCATCTTGTATAAACACATATAGCCCCAATGGGTTGTTTATCTTTGTACATTCTAGTGGTAATACATGTAGTATTGTTTGTTATGCTCCAAGCTTCTTCTTCTTCCTTGTGCTGTTTGCGTGCTTTTGCAGATGCCTAACTCCAACATGAACTCCTATCTATATATGTCACTATGTCTTGTGACAAACCAAAGAGTCGGTAGAGATGTTCAACAAATATCTTAGCTAATTCTAGAGTTTTAATTGTAGTCTGAGTAGGAATGAAACTAGCCATTTTCATCCATTGATCTACTATAACCCAAATTGCATCATGTTCTATCTGGGTTTGAGGCAAGCCTGTAATAAAGTCCATGGAAATTCTCTTGCATATACCATAGGGAATTTCCAAAGGGTGTAACAATCAACCTATCTTGAACTTCTCCACTTTATTTACTTGAAACTTTGTAGATTCTTGGATCACTAGGGGCCACACGACACTCAAACAAAACTTTCCTTCTTAGTTCTTGATCGCAAGACACACAAACCTTCCCTTTGTATAACAAATATTCATCTTGAATATTGTAATTCTTAAACTTATCTTTAGATGATAAGTTTGCAACTTGGTAGAGAACCTTTTTCCAAGCTTCTTGAAAACTTGTATCGTATTGATACTTACCTTTCATCAAGTCTACAAAATCATTGGAGATTTGAATGAAGCTCAAAAAATTCAACATAGGCATATGGTTTAAAGCATCTATAACTACATTGAATTTCCTTCTTTGATATCTGAGCTCATAGTCAAACTCTTGGAGTATCTCCATCATCTTGCTTTTCTATCGGTTGATTCAAATTGTTTTGCAAACCACTTGATACTTGCTTGACAAAAAACTATATTCACTTTGGCACCAAACAAGTAATGTCTGCATTTCTTTAGAACATGTATAGTGTCATAAAGCTCCTTCTCATAGGTACAATAACTTTGTTGAGTTGAGTTTAGATTTTGACTTTCAAATGGAATTGATTAACCATTCTAAATCAACACAACTCTGATTGCTAGTTCACTTGCATCTGTTTCAACCACAAAGGGCTCATTTAGATCTACTATTTGTAGAACCAGGGCTGATGCTAAGGCTTTCTTAAGTCGTCCCATACTTTTTGCATGTTCCTTATCCCAAGTAAGTCTTTTAGGCTTTCCCTTAAACTTTTCAATTAAAGGGATTGAGATCTTAACAAAGTTTAGTACACACTTTTTGTAGTATCTTGCTAACCCTAAAAAACTTTGAAGTTTTGTATTAGTTTTAGGGTGTGGCCGCTTTAAGGATAAGTTGGAACCTTTAGGGCATATTTGAATTCCTTTCTCATATATAATGTGCCCAAGATATTTGATTCTTTATGAAAGGAATTCACAGTTAACTTCTTTGCCATACAATTTGTTCTCTCTTAGTGTGCTCTAAATGGGTAGCTGTATCGTGACTATAGAAAAGAATATCATCAAGGAAATCAAATACGAATGCTCTTAGGTATGGTCTTCGGATTGTATTCATCAGTGTCATGAAAGTAGCTGGTTAATTCATTAGTCCAAAAGGCATGACTAAGAATTTAAAATGCCCATGTTTTAGCTCTAAAAGTTGTTCTTGGGAACATCTTCATATTTGATCCTAATTTGGTGATATCCTTGTCGAAGATCAAGCTTTGAGAATATCTTTGATCCTTTCTATTGATCAAAAGATCATCTATTTGAGGCTTTGGATACTTATTTTTTTCATAACTTTGTTCAAAGCTTGATAATCAATACAAAAATGCATTCATCAATCCTTCTTTTTAAGCAAGAGGATAGGAGCTGCACAAGGAGATTGGCTCGATTGAATGAATCCTTTATCCAAGTATTCTTTCAACTATTTCTCCACTTAAACTTTTTGGGAATATGGAAGTTGGTAGGGGGGTTTACATATAGGTTTAGTACTTGGAAGCAAGTCTATACTTGCCCACAAGGAGGTGGTAATCCATGGGGAGGCTCTTGAAAGGTATCTTGGTAAGTATTCATTAAACACTTAAGGAGGAGAGACATATGGAACTATATATATTATATAGATTAAACACTTTTCATCAGATCAGAAAAAGGAGAAGAGACATATGGAACTATACATATATTATATAGATTATTCATGTTGGTTGGAAGTATTATGTATACGTCCACTTTATGAGTGTTTACAAGCTTTTTTAGCTCCATTTTTGAGATCAAGGGAGTACTTGGTAGATCATGGTCGTCTTGAATCAAGTAATGGACACCATTTCTTTCAAATTCCAAAGTATTCAACAAATAACTTCTTTCAATCGACTTTCCTAAATCCCAAAGCCATTCCCTATCCAACACCACATCACTTCTTTTCATATGCATGATTTAGAGATCAAGTTTATCCCTATATCCTTGAAACTTGATTTCAAGTTCACAGATTATAGTGTACTAGAATTTTTTTGGATCATGGACACTACAAATTGATGTGGAGACTTCTATTGGGGCAACCTTAACTTCTTCATTAGTGAATAATTAAGGAAATAATGGGTAGCCGAGTCATCTATCATGACTGTGGTCGTTTCCCCTCTTATGAAAACATGGAGTTTGACAAAGTCATGTTAAAATTGATTTGGACCCACATGGAATCAGACAAAAAACATTGATATGTGCAATCCTCATGCAAAACTTCCACTTTCTTCCAAACTTTACAATTTTCAATGTTCAAAGTTTGGACTAGGTGGACTCTTTCTCTCTTTTCCCTTTTGCTCATGGGTGGCCTTAAGTTTCCACCATACTATTTTTACTTAAATGTCTTGGATGTAAGCACTAAATGCAAAGTTTTTCATTCTTTTCTTTTTCTGAGAATTCATGGTCAAGTCTTGGCCATGAAAGTTGACTGGCTTTCAAATCCTCTCTTTTAAAAGTGCTTAATTTTTGTTTATTTCTTTCGAATTTTTTGACCTATGATCGTCTTAGATTTGTGCAAAATTTATTGCGTCTTCTAGACTCTTGGGAGGAATGAATTGCCCTATCGAGACCATGGATAAAGCCCCTTACTTTATGGAAATCATCCAACTTTTGGAGCTTGGGAACCATTTCTCGATAATGAGAAATGTATATGGAGAGGGGACATCCTCATTGAAGGACCTTGTCCCACTCTTCCTAATTGCACTCATCCTCTTTCTCGGCAAGGACTCTTTTTCTAAAGATCTCTTTAAATACGTTTTAGCCCAAGGGAAAAGGCTTAGATTGTTTCTAAAACTTGGTAGGAACGTAAAGTGTGTTTGAGTTGATGCAAATCTTGTGATTTCTCTAGAAAAGTCAAGGTCGAATCCTTATTTCTATCTTTGTTCTCTCTTGAGAACTAAGATGGCTTTAAGCCTTTCACAAAAAAAGGGACTTCTAGATCGGAAGTGGTATGTTGAGGATTTGAGATCAAATCCTCAACTTTATTTCTAAGTGACACATTATGTTGGATGGGTAAGTGAACATCCGGTCCCTTACTCATTGATGGATTTCGGCAAGGATTCCATCTGGGTAAGAGGAGGTTGAGTTAGGCAGAACATACCTAAGATTTGCTCCATTTTCCCTTTCACTTCATTTATCAAAGTGCAGAGGGTTCATTCTTAGTTTGGATTTCCCAAAATGTGTACATATTCACTTGGATATCATTCATTTTTACATCCAAACCATTTAACTCTTGATATATATTAACATCATGTTCTTCTTGTTTACCCTTCTCTTTTAGCTCTTGTGTGTGCTCTATGATTCTAACACCTTTGTCTAGCATATAATCTACCTCTTGCCTAGGTGCATCTATTAACATGTTATTAGCATTAAATGGATCCCCCTCCATTTAATACTTTGGAACAAGAAAGCAATGCAATGTCTATTCCTAATTCAAAAGAGAGACAGATGTAATCCAAATAGAATACTTTCTAAATTATTTTCCAAACCTTTTGTTCTTGTTTTAGGTTGGCTTGGGCCATCTTTGGACAAATTGTGATGCAACTAGCATGTGCATGATATTTCTTGAAGTACCACGAGTCGACCTCCACATGCCATGCTTTATGAACCTCCAAGCTTCATGTTGAAGATGGATGTGAAAAAAGTAACTTAAAGCCTTCTTTTGGATGCATTAGATAAAAATCTACTATATCAAGATTGCTTCTATTGAGGATATGTTAGAGGAGATGGCTTTGCACCTTCCTCAAGAGGTGTGGTGGGTGCCTGATTACGTGAACATAAACAAAGAAGATGATAAGAGAAGCATAGAGAGAGAAAGAAATACCAATGAGCTCGTATGTTGTGCAAATTCTAGTGTGCATAAGAAAATATGTGTATATATACATTCCAAGTGACTCCTGATTCCTCACTCCATACCCTTTTGAACCATACTCCATGCCTCTTCAACTAGCCCTTCCAATTGAACCTTAGTATAAATAAAATTCCAACCACAATGATGTGCTAAATGCTCCCCTAACATTGGCATGCAAGAAGGACTTGAACCCACACAGTGCTTACCAATGTCTTAGGTTTATTCCATACTTCTACCCTATGGAACATTGCTTCACCAACCAAAGTGCATGGTCAAACCATGGTATGGAAGGCAAAGACAAAGTCCATGTGTATCCGGACATACTATGTAAATGAAAAACGAAGTACAATGCCTAGGATGGTGGTCAAGGTATACAAAATACTCCTCACTTAAACAATACACCGCCCATTCTAAATGCTCTATATGCAAATGCAAAGTGGTTCGTTGAGGTTCATATCCTCATTTTTACATCATGGGTGAGATACATCATATAAGAATACATTTCCAAATACATGAAGAGCCATTTCCTTGGATACAAGATACGTAATTGAATCCAAAAGAGTGGGTCAATGGGCACATAGATATTATCCTCTAGTCCTTGCTTCAAGAATGCTTCCAAGATTTTCTTCGTTGTGATCCCAAGAATCCATAGTCTCCACAACATCTTGCCAAACTTTGAACTTCGTTTCCACTTGCTTGTCATATTTCCATAGATTACAATCTTCCAAGTCCAAACTTTATGATCATAACCTACAAAACTTTGGAACAACCATATACTTACACAAAAAATGAAAAACATAGTCACATGAATAGATGAGTCAAAATCCATCCTCCATATGATAACAATGGGATGGCATATAAATAATGAATGAGAGCTGGAAGTTACTTTCATCACATCATAAAGATACATTTTCCCAATGCACAATCCCAACCATAATGCATCACATCCAAAGAGGCACCACAATCTCATCACAAGGCTTGGTAGGCACACCAAACTTACACTTGTGAGACTCCTTCCAACCATAAGTTAAGAAAACATCATAACTAAATAGGGTTGAGTTGCATTGATACAATGGTACAACATACTCATAAAATGATAAGCTTAGCATAACCCTCAATGAAGATCATAGCATCATCATGAACATGTGTGACTTCATCTACATGGATATCATGCTAAATATATGTGGAAGATACATCATGTGTACACATCAAAATATGAGAATCATCCATCTCACTCTTACCATCCAAATGCACATCAAAGATGGGGTGATCCTTCTCAACATATTTATCACATTTAGGATTTTCATCATCACCATTATAATCATCAAAAAGGATGGAGAAGAAGGATCATAAATACAAGAATTATGACCAATTTTAACCTCATAAAACATAGAAGGGTCCATCATAATGTCATTATCCATATCAACACGATCTTTTGATGTATCATCATCTAAATGTGAGGCAAGATTTTGAATTTGTGTGTAACAATTTCTAGATCAATCAAACGATCATCACAAGAATTATCATGCATACATGGTTTATTAGGAAAAGATGCAAAGATATCATCGTAAGGAGTAATCATCAAAGAATCATCATACATAAGACCAATAGATGCATCATTAATTTGTGGTGGAGCACAAACATGAATAGCTTCTTCATTTCATTTTTCATAGATCCATTTTCATCATGAAGATGTGGAGATTGTTTTTCATTTTTCATAGATTCATTTCATCATGTCATAGATCCATCACTTTGTTCATCTTTTAATGCATTAATGTCATTATCAATAAGAGTGGTACCATCACAAAGAGAATTAGGTTGATCATGGCAAGACAAGGATGCTCTTGTATAATGCAAATATGCATGCATAAATTCAACAATTGTTTCTAACATGGTGTGCAACATATGAGGAAGAGCACAAGTGGGACAAAAAGAAGAAGTACCCCAAGTTTTATGAAGATCCAAAACTTTAGTGTGAAAGTTTTTAAGATTATCATGCAATGTTTTACAAGCATATGCATCTTTTTGTGGACATAAACCAAAAGATTTGTTGTGATAATAAACAAATTCTTTCTCCAAATCCCCGAAAAATGAATGGGTGCACCAATGTGGATTTCGACAAGCAAATGGTTCATCATAATCATAACAAGCCATGTAATAAATATCAAACTTTCACTTTTCCTTTGATCATGCATGCCAAGGTTTGAAGGAAACGAAGACCACAAGTTCCCGTCAGCTCAAAATATTGTCAAGGTACATCCCACCATGAAAAGAAATCAATGAAATAATTGATCAAGGAAGAAAACTTTTAGAAAAACCCTCAGCATAGCAAAGAGATAAGTGCTTGCTCACACTCACTTGCCGACCTAATCAAAGAGAGATATGGATGCATGCTCCCTCAATCTTTATCAATGGGTGCTCAACAATGTACTAGAGAGAGAAACGAGATAGTTACTCACTGATGCATAACCAACCAATGCCGTAGAGAGAAATTGAGCATGACACATTCTCTCTTGTCTCTCTCTAATAGCGCAAATCACTTTGTATCTCTCAATGCCTGTGTGCTTGACTCACTCCATGGATTAGTTGTGGCATCATTTAATTGTAGATAAAATACGTGCCGAATCCTACATGAGCTCTTCTCACACAAAAACCAAATCCATGTGCTCTGAGCAACCTAAAGATGCCCCCGTTTTACGCCTTGCTTTGGTCAAGGGTCGTCTTTTGATTGATCACAAGAATCTATCTTGAGTGCAAGTTCTACTAATGACGAATTGGAGAATGGAAGTTGAACGGAAAATGTTAAATGGAGTAGACCAGAGAAATGGGTTTGCATGCCGCTTGTAGTGGCGCACAAGATGAGTGCTTATTGGATGCCACAGTTTGAGGATTTTGCACACAGGGTGGCCATTATCGTGCAGGGACCATGTTAAGTGTCTACCGCAATAGCGACCAATTGGAAGAGAGCACAATTTGGTCAGAGTATGGGTCATCATGCTCGGGCTCAATTTTCATCGACCCTCCTTGAGTCACAGTCACATAGAGGATCTCATGCATGAACGCATGGCCTCACACAATCGGAGATTCTGGTTCATGAACCACGGAGGAGATTGTGAAACAATTGACCGTTAATCAAGGGATGCGGGTGCACATGTAGACGGCATGCCATGGATAAGGCATTTGACTTCTAATCAAGAGATTGTAGGTTCGAGGCCCATCGGGCATGCCATGTGTTGGAGGAGATGGCTTTGCACCTTCCTCAATAGGTGTGGTGGGCACCTGATTATGTGAACATAAACAAAGAAGATGATAATAGAAGCGTAGAGATAGAAAGAAATACTCGAGTGAAAAAATGCCTACACAGGCCTTGGGCAAATCTTCCTACTTCATGTTACTCTTTTATGACTATGGTAAGAAGATGCGGGTGTTCTTCCTTTGTAGTAAGGCTCAAGCTTTTGGTAAGTTTAAAGATTGGCTTCAACTTGATGGAATTGAAACAGGGAAGAAGATGAAGAAATTCAAGACAAATGGTGGTGATGAGTTTACATCAACAATGTTTGAAGATTATGAAGATTTTTGCAAGAGTAAAGAAATCAATCATCAACTCATAGTGGCACATAGCCCTCAAGAAAACAATATTATAGAACATGGGAATCAAACCACCATGGAGATGGCAAGGTGCACGTTGAAGGGAAAGGATTTTCCAAATCAATTTTGGGTAGAGGCTATCAACATTGCCGTCTACATCTTGAATGGAAGCTACACCAAGGCACTTGATGGAAAGACTCCTCAAGAGGCCTACACTAGTAAAAAGCCATGTATTTCCCATTTCAAAGTATATGGAAGTGAATGTTATGTACATGTTCCGAATAGGGAGAGAAACAAGCTCAAACCAAAAATCATCAAATACATCTTCTTAGGGTAAAGTGAGAATAAGAAAGCTTATAAGCTTTATGAACATGAGGCTAAGAAGGTCATGGTGAGTCACCATATGGTGTTTAAGGAGGATCAGCCACATGCAATGAAGGGAGAAAAAGAGAACTTCCACTTTATCATCAGATGAAAGAGGAAATCCACTATGAACTTGGCCCAAGTGCTATACCTTCTTCACAAGAGAAGTAAGCATAATCTTTAGATGATGAGTTTAAAAGTCACCAACCTGTTGTCACCCAACCCAAAAGCCATGCCACTTTGGGTGAGATCACTCTATGATTCTACAAATCCCATCCCATAGTCACTAGAACAGGTTGTAGATGGACCGAGGCAATCATAGAGAATAGAGGATTAGAGAATGGCAAGTGCCCATATTGTAAATACAACCCTGATGGCTGAGCTCATTCAAGAACAAGCAAAGGAACCAACCAACGTGGAAGAGGCACTCCAAGTTCCGAATTAGAGGGCTTCCATGCAAATAGAATATGACAATATCATGAAGAATGGAACTTGGGAGCTAGTGGATTGATCCCCCAAGTGCAAACTCATTGGTAGTGGGCCTACAAGCTAAAGTACAAGGTTGATGGTACTTTGGAGAAGTAAAAAGTAAGACTTATTGCACAGGGCTACTCACAAGTGGAAGGGATTGAATTTTGTGAATCATGTATCCCTACTACAAGGATGACTACTATCTAAGTAATACTAGTTGTGGATGTACATAAATGATGGCCAATCTATCACATGGATGTCAAATCAGCATTCATGAATGGAGACCTCAAGGAGGAGGTATGTGCCTTAGCCATGAGGGTTTGAGGCTCCCCAT
Organism: Ceratopteris richardii; assembly: GCA_020310875.1. NCBI lineage: Eukaryota > Viridiplantae > Streptophyta > Polypodiopsida > Polypodiales > Pteridaceae > Ceratopteris > Ceratopteris richardii. The sequence continues at coordinate 31,886,755 of CM035425.1, forward strand.
TTAGAGAACAAGGTATGTAAGCTAAAGAACACATTATATGGGCTAAAACAAGCCACTAGAGCATGGTTCCAATGGATAGATACATATCTCTTGGATCTAGGTTTCAAAATATGTGCTTCTGATGCTAACTTGTATGTTCTAAAGAGAGGAGGAAAGACAATTGTGCTTGTAATCTATGTGGATGGCCTTATGATGATGATGCTCTTCTTCAAGAAACGAAAGATGCTCTAATTTTAGAATTTGAAATGACAAACTTGGGCTTAATGCATTATTGCTTAGGCCTTGAAGTATGGTAGGAACCAGGGAAGCTTTTCATCTCTCAACTAAAATATGCAAGGAAAATTTTGAAGGCATTTGACATGGAGGATTGCAAGGAGATTTCTTCACCTATGGAGGTCAACATAAAATTATCTATTGAAGATACTTCACCTCCGATGCATATTGGAAGATACAAGAAATAAATTGGAAGCCTTATCTACTTGTGCAATAGTAGACCATATATCTCCTATGTTGTTGGAGTAGTAACAAGGTTTTCTAATAAGCCTTTCCAAAATCATTGGAAGGAAAGCATGTGGATACTTAGGTATGTGAAAGGAACCATTGATTATGGTATTCTCTATGAGGAAGGATATTCTCTAGTTGGATACTATGATTTAGATTTGGTAGGAGATATTGATATTAGAAAATTAGTTTATGGATATTGCTTTTCTTTAGGATCTAGGATTTTCTCTTGGATCAATAAGAAGCAACCAACTGTAGCATTATCTTCTACTAAAGATGAGTACAAAGCAGCATGTGTTGTAGCATGTGAAGCAATATGGCTGAGAAGGATCTTATGGCACATAGGAATATAGGGACAGAAGGCTACAGGCTGAAATGTGACAACCAAAGTTGCATGGCCATTGTCAAGAATCCTATTTTCCATGCACATACCATGCACATAGAAATTTAATATCATTATGTGCATGAGTTCATCAAGGATGGGGTCGTGGAGATAAGCTATTGTCCAACTAAAGAAAATGGAGTAGACATCTTCATCAAGGCTCTTGGGAGAGAGAAACTTCATCGACATTTTCCAAAGCTTGGCATTGGACCAAGGAGGTAGTTCACTATAGGGTGGACATTGAGGGGGGATGTTAGACATACTCAATAATCCACCCTCAAGTGAACACAAATGATCCATGGTGCTCTAAGTTGTAAGGCCCCCATTATGAGGAGAAGTCATTGTGAGATCCCATACATTTGTGGAACCATATCTTCCAAGTTAGATGAGGACTATATGTGATCATTGATGGTAATAGATGATCTTTGTGAGCCTAGCCATTAGGTTAGGTAGGGCATAAACGAAGACCATTGGATCATTGGGTTGCCATTCAAGGTGAAAATAAAGGCCTTCTGGCACCGTGTGGTTTCCCCATAGAATCTTAATGGGGGGAGTGCAGAGGGGGCTTGCCCCTTCTATGGGGTCCAAGGGACCTATCCCCTAGCCCATAGGGTCGAGATGGTATGAATTATAGTTGTGGAGATATTGTCAGATTGTATATTTTGCTGACTATTTTTTATCTCCCGATTATGTTTATCCATATTGACTCCCCAATATAAGCATGGCCCATGTGTAGCTTTACACATCATTGCACACTAGTAAGCCCTTCATCTAGAATCTTTCTAGATCGCAATCTATGCTCCACATTGGGAGAGCATGGGTGGACCACCATCTTTGTAGCTTCTTTACTCTTGGTGATTTGATAATTTGAATTCTCTATCTTTCATTCTGCACTCTCTTTGTCTGCATTATTTTCTCAACTTTGTCTGCTAGTCTATTCAAAAGACATAGAAAGAAGGCCAAAAGCAAGATGTATTTTTTTTGAATGGAGAAAGTATCCACTGGTATGGGATAGTGGAATGCTAACTCCCTTTGATAACTTTTCTTTGATTGCCAGAAATAAAGAACTCATAATCCATAGAAAGCATCAACCAAGTTATCATTTTCTTGGGAAAGTACATAGTTATCATTTTCTTGGGAAAGTACATAACGTTAATGTACCTATACTAAAAAGAAAGGATAAAGAAACAAAGGAGAATTTTGCTCTTATACCATAGGTGAAGACTATAAAGCTTCACTAAGTCAAAGTTTTGAATCGATTCTAGATTCAAGGGTAAAGGTCCTTTCAACCAAGATTAGATAGATTAAGTTAAGTTTGAAAGCACCAAGTTCATAGTGAATCTTTGTGAAATCAATATCTTGACTCAAAATAATGCATAAGAATTGCATTCCAAGAAAGGAACTCTTAAAAGATTGAATAAAGGAAAGATTAACTTATTAAAATTCAGAGCATAAAATCTTTGAGTAAATGTCATCAATGGAAGCTTGGAGGATCAACATATCGATGTTGATACCATGCTAGTATCTCGTGGTTGGATAATGTTTACTCTACTCTAATCATCTTTTTGAGAATCCAATTTACTTCTCTTAAAAGATAGATAAAATGCTTTAGTACCTTGTTGAAAAAAAATCTTTGAAAAAATTAAATTCTTGAGTCACACAAAGCTTGACTAAAATTAGTTAAGGTGTCTTCGAAGTGTGAATTAGTTGCATAGAGTTTTGGTTCTTCCTTTTTCTTTCAAAATGCTTTGGATTTGACTGAGATAGAGTATTTGACTCATTTCAATAAAGGCTAGGATTAGTTGGTTGGAATAGGTAATTGAATTAGCATAAAAAAGATGTTTTCTGTAGAACCCATTCAATCTTAAAAGATACTAAGTTAGTTTGACTTTACCCCATTTGATTTTGCTTCAAGTTAAGTAAGACAACTCCAATGAATTTCAGATTCAGATAACTTGAAGAGAAAAGGAATTGCTCATAAGATTGACAATTCCCAAGAACTTAAAGCTAAAGTATTCGAGAAAGTGTCCCGAATCAGACAAAAATCATTTAAAATTTGCTTTGTTCTAGTTCAAGTAAAGGATGACCAAAGGTGTAAGGAACACTTTCTCCTACCACTCTCACATTCATCTATCCAATTGAAACGAGTTAAAAGTCCATATAACGTTTTTGCACTTACGGCATACATATGAATAAATTGATGATAATATCCACAATGGCCCATAAAAGCTTGCACTTATTTCATGTTCTTAGGTCTAGGCAATTCCAAAATAGCCTTGATCTTTTCTTCAAATGTAGAGATAGCATTCTTGGACACTATATGTCCCAGTATCTTTCCTTGTCTCACCATGAAGACTTATTTCTCTGGATTTAAGCATACTCTATATTGCCTACATTTGTCAGATATTTTCTTAAGTTCATGTATATGGGTTGGACATTGAGATGAATATGTACACAAATCATCTACATAGACTTTCCTCACCCACAAAATGTCAATTTGAGAGTTCAATAAGTGATGTGATGATCTTCACCATGCTAGGAGTCATGCACACACACACACACACACACACACACACACAAGGAGTCTCACACATGTGCACATGTATAGACACATGTACATACAAGAAAACCTCACTCATGGACAAGACACAAGAGACTCCAAGAAACCACACTTAATTAGAAGCGAGAATGAAAAAGGAGCGATCAAATGAGGGTTTGTTCACTTTTAGTCAAGTTTAAAAAGTGACCATGTTTACACTCTAATGTCCACCCTGGGTTAAAAATGCTCCTAAATCCTTGTTTGATGTTTGAATTTAGTGAGAAAAAACTTGTAAATTCTTGGAGGGTTAAGGAATCACTCCTCAAGCTCGAGGATTTTATTTACTTGTAAAAATATGGAGTAGATTACAAGAAAAGACTTTTGGACATATTTCTAAAGGTGAGTGTTTACATAAAAGGTCCAATTTGAGGATTTAATTTTGAAAGTTTGGGTCCTCCATTAGCCTTGCCTTGGTTGAGTGCATCCATCATGCCTTTTGCTTAAGTTCTTCACAACTCTCACCCCATTATCTCTCTAACTCTGACCCCATTCTATCTCTCTCTCTCTTTGTCCTTTAAAAGCTACTTCAGTGAGTCTCTACCTCCAACAATCCCCCCTCCTAGAGTTTATCATCCCTAACAAATGATCAGCATGTGGTTGGTCTTAAGGAAGTGTGGGCCTCTGATGCGCACTAGAGTTGTGGAGTCCCTTTAGGCATTTCACATACATTTCAAGTGATATTTATTGGTTTTCTCTCCTTTTCATTGTTTTTGGTTTTCTCTTTGGATAATAGGATAGGTTAGCACTTAGTGTAGTGCATGGGTGAAAAAGAAAGAAAAGGTGCTTGTACATGATGTTGTAGGATGTCCCTATGTAGGCCTACTATGAAAATGCAAAAAGGACAAAATGGTGCAAAAATAAGAAGGTGCTTGAGTAGGATGCCCAAGGGATATCCTAAGCTAAATACTTGAAGAATTTCACCTTAGGATATTTGGTTGACCTTGCCCTGATGTGGATGGCTCCATGTGGTATATATATTAGCTTTAGAGGTCATGAATCCTAGAAATCTCTGGAGACACAATAAATTCCTATTGCACATTGGTGGTGCATCTTGATATTCTCTGATAGTGACCATGAATTACATCAATTTCTTGATGATCTAAAAAGTGGACTCATAAAACACCAGCATCACCAAATATGCATTGAAGAGGACTATCTGATTGTTCAAAGTATGAACCCTTGATAGGCCACAACCCTTCTAAATGAGTTACTCCATTAAAAGCAATGTAATCACGTTTTCTTTCATGGCCTAAGTGTAATATCCATTGTGTGCAGTGTTTGCCTAGGAAAATCACCATGTATTTGAATTTGGTGAAGGTATCAAGATCCAAGCCTAGTTCAACTTATTTTTGGCTAGTCCATGAAAAATTTGTGAATAGCTTCTTCTTGGAACTTTGAACACAAGTATGTTAAGAGATTGAATACTAATTACCTGAAAGAAAATATAAGTAACAAAAATCTAGGTATACAAGTGATTTTGACCTCACATTACAATGTTTCACTCGTGTGCATGGGACAACACAATGGTGTCTCATGTAAGTCCATGTAATGTGGCCCTAATAGTATGCATACTTGAAGTGAAAATGATCTTAGAATGTGTGCAAGAGAAAGGGTTGTGCAATGAACATAGGGATCCTTCATGAAGAGACTGGACCTACTGTATTGTCACTTTGCTAGAGAGAATAGAAAATCATTTTAGATTGAGGCCTTTGAAGGGAATAAATTTGGCTTAACAAACCATACATGTTGAGTCACAATGTGTGAGGAAATGCAACATCGGTTGAAGTGTGTATTGACCTTGGATTGCCACTTCAAAAGTTGCATTTGGTTTGGAAGCACCTTGCATGATTGTGGTCTTTGTCATGGGTTGGCTTTTGAAACCTTGGGCAAAGTTGACTTGGGTTGCTATTGGTTAGGCTCCAAAATATGTAAATTCCTTTTGAATGAAAATATGGAGCTTAGGGATTCAATGTTGCTTAATGTCTTATGGAAATTTGGGTTGCCTTGTAGCTAAAGTGAGAGCTTTCTTTTGATGTTGAGTTGGTGTAGTCTTCTTAGGCCTCCATATGTATTTGAAGCCATTGAATGAATATATCTAGTATTTTGGGACCTAGATTTGTGTAGTGTGTATAGAATTCTTTGCACAATCAATTTGTGCTTTCCTTTGTAATAATTGGGGGCATGCCTTTGGATGCTTCTTGTGATTGGGAAATCATCGAGGTGCACGTTCCGTGTATATGATTGGGTTGTGCCCTATGGTAGGAGATGTAGCTATTTGGGTCTCAGGAACCCAAATTTGAGCATGATTAATATGATCTTTGAGGACTAGTTTTGGAATGCACATGTGCTAGATTGATGGATCTTGATTTTGAGATGCCTTTGCAACATGTCTTGGCCATTTGCTGTGTGGAGTTTTCATCAACAAGTGCATCATGCAAATCTACATCACAAATGGAATGATCTACATCATAATGTGAAACATGTAAAGGCTGAGAAATTACCTCATCCACCTATAAAAAGAGGCAATGAAGTGTCATACACATGCTTGGAGCTAACTGATGTCTATTTAGTACATGAAAGTAATGGCTGAATTGCATCTTCCACAAAAACAACATCACAAATAACCAAAATGCCTTTAATCAGCGGATGATATAGATGATGGCCTTTGCTTTCAAAATTATACCAAAAAAAACATGTTTCACTACTTTATCCTCCAATTTTCTATGTTGTTGTTCATGCAATAATGCATATACCAAACAACCAAAGACATTAGATGAGCAATGGCTTGCGACCATGCCAAGCCTCATATAGAGTGATAGATTGTAGTGCTTTGGTGGGACACTTGTTAAGATGCTACACACATAACAACTTCAAGCCAGAAGCTATGTGGTAAAGCTTGACTTTTGAATATATAGCTTGCCATCTCCATGAGTGACCTATTCTTCCTTTCTACAACTCCATTTTGCTGAGGTGTATACAACATTGTGCACTAATTTTTTATCCCATGTTCAAACAAAAATGCATTAAAATCGGAAGACATGCACTCCCCCCTTGATCAGAACAGAGGGTGCCCATTTTACATGATAAGAGATTTTTAGTCAAAACCAGCAACTGTTTGAAGCACATAAACACTTCGGACTTTGCTTTCACTGGATACGCCCATCCATGCCTGGAAAAGTCATCAATAAAACTCATGAAGTAAAGGTAGTTCCCAAAAGAGGATGTCTCCATAAGACCATAAACATTTTGTTTGCAAGAGCGAATATGAGGAATAATGACATGTTTGATCGATAAAGCTATCAATGCATGTGCCTGAGCATCTCTGCCATCCCAACAAAGTTGCTCTATAGTAGGTGCAGCAGGAATCAAAACATGAACAAGAATTTGAAGATCTTCATCTTCAATGCCATCTGCATCACCTTCAATAATTGTATATGCAGGTGTAGTAGGTTGTTTTTCAACACCCTGCACAATATTCCACATTCATTTTGCAACCAATAGATGACAAATCATATATGCCCATAATGGATAATTGGTACCATCCAACTTGTACTCAACAACCAATATATGGAATACATAATTACTTTCAACCATGGCCAATGACTTTCAACCATGGCCAATGATTAAAATACCCTAATGCACAAAAATGATTGTATCTCAAAAAGTTGAAGAAACTACCCCATCAAGCTCTTCTATACCTATAGCAAACTTTGAGGTGTTTGTACTAGTGAACCCAAACCTGTATATATGTTTGGCACAAAAGGAAGAAACTACCTACACATGCACTACGATAGTGCGTTTGGAGGCTGAAACAAGCTTAGATCGAAATTTTGACACCACATAGCAAAGCTTTTTTGAACTTCTAATCACCCGGAGTATGCTCACCAAATTTCCTAAAATTCTAAGAATGTGACTAGAGGGATGTCGATGAAACCTTGGATGAAGGAGCGATGTGCTCTGATACCAATTGTTGGAGTTTGAGGTCTGCAAAAGCATAGGAACAACACAAGGAAGAAGAAGAAGCTTGGAGCACAGCACACAATACTGAATGTATTACCAAGTGAATGTACAAAGATAAGTAACCCATAAGGGTTATAGGCATATATACAAACCAGGGGAAAAAACCTCTTAAAGAGGGAAAAAAGTGCCGCGACTGTCCTAAGTGTGTTCACACATATGAATATTGAAATATATCAACAACAACTATGAATGAAGTGTGTGTCTCTTGATACACCTCATCAAAAATTTTTGTTCTTGGTCACTCATCCCTTTGTCATATCCAATATTTCCTCTTAGCAATGCCTTTGAGTGCCTCTCATTGTGCTTCTTCTCATATTCTTTTGCCCTCAACCTTTATATCCTCTACTTTTTGAAGTCTTACTAGCATCTCTTTTGGAAGAGGTTCTTGATAAAGTTTCACTTTGGAACGAATCATGTTGTATCCAAGCGGAATTGAGCTCATGAACTACCATTTAGGAGTATGATGGGCTAACCACTTGCCCCAAAAGCCATGGTTGATGATTACTTCCTATTCTTCCCTCTTAGGGAGTCGTTCAATGATCTCTTGCCTATCATTTCTTGATTCTAATACTCTCTTCCCCTTCTAGAGATCATTGCACTCAATGATCAACCCCTAATCTCCCCTTGAATTGATGTCCTCACCCTTGCAAAGCCTCTTGAACCTTCTTGATATCAACCTTGGTTTATTGAACCCTTGCTCTCAACCTTGGTGTCTTGAACCTTCTTACCTTGGTGCCTTGGGCCCTTCTTCTAAACTTTAGTATCTTGAACTTGGTTCTCACTGATGCTATGTATCTTGCAATCTCAATCTACTACTTTCATTAGAAAGCTTTTTACAAGAGCTTTGTGTAGAAAGAGGCGCAGCTATGCACAGAGTAGGTGTGAGGGTAGCTGTAAGTACCTTCTTCACATACGAAGAAGAGAAGCTATGGCATGCGAAGCTTCACTCAAACAAGCAGAATATGGTAGAGACGATGCGATATAGATAAAGTAGAGAGAGAGAGAGGTTCTCTCTATCTAGAACACACGCACGGATAACAAAATGGATGTGTGGCTTATATTTCTTGAAGCAAATACATATATTTATACAAAGAGAGGTGGGTCTTTGACCAATCAAAATGAAGATATGATGAAGATAAGATTTCCTCTTTCTTAGGGGAGGTTCATGCCAAACTAGATAAAGCTCATAGCCAACAATCCCCCCCTTGGGCTTTATTCTACATAGTTTTTAGGGAACTATCCTTTCCTCACAACTAATCTAGGGTGGTACAAGTGTATGTATTCCTTCCCATGTACAAAGAAGGTGGTACAATCTTTATATCCTTCCTTCAATAAACTCATGGGTGGTACAAATCCTTCCCTATACATATGAGGATGGTACAAAGGGGATGTTTTACATCACATAATCATAGACTAAATTGACTTGAGCTTCTTCTTCATTTGTCTCCTCCGCTATGTTGACATTGCTTGGATTCTTGTTAAAATCTCCTTTGTTGTTGTTGAAGTTGTTGTTGCGTAGACGACAATGCTTTGTAGCATGGTTGTTTTTACCACATATTTTGCAAGGGTTGACTTGATAGCAATCCTTCAACAAATGGTTGGTGCGATTACAATGAATGCATTTTGTAGCTCTTACAACCAAGGCATTTGTTTGAATTCATCATGTGTTTTCAACTTATTTTCATGCTGTTGTAGAGAGTTTATGACATCTTCTAATCTAGGGATAGGATCTTTTTCTTTAAGAACAGTTACAATTTGTCCAAATTTATCATCAGGTATGGCTTTTAGTAGTACAACTACTTGATCCTCATTTTCAATCGAGCATTGGACATAAGCTAATTGGGTACATATACTCTTTAGCTTGTTTACAAGATTAGGTATATCTTATCCTTGAGACATCGTAAGAGAATAAAGTTACATTTTAAGTGCTATTTTGGAGTTTCTAGAAATTGCTCCAAAGTTTTGCTCTAGAGTGATCCACGCTTGATTTGCGGTAGTGCAATCATCCAGGAAATGTACATAATTGTCATCTAAAGAGGTGAGTAACATTCCAAGTGCTTGTTCATCTTTTTCAGTGAAGTATGGTAGCCCTCTTCTATGCTCAAGTGTTTCATTTGGTGCAAGTGGTTTTGTAACTGACCATAGTTGTTTAGTCATGAGATGACCCTTGATTTTGGTTTGCCATGTGTGGAAACCTTGGCCATTGAATTTATCTAAAGGCTTTTCACTCATTTTGGAGAGGTCTTAACACTTGGAGACTTTCCAAGGTCAGTGTCTAACTCCTTACAACAATTTGATGGATTTATTATGATGGGAAGGTCTTACCATTCATGTATGATGGTTGTGTCTAATCCCATGAAAATTGAAGAGAACATATGCACATAGCATGCTTTGTGTTATAAGATAAACCATGGGGCATTAAAAGTTGGGTTTCCTCTCTTGAATTAGAGTATACAAATACATGTCTATGAGAATGTGTATTTTTAGTTGCTTAATGGTGGAATTTTAGTGGAATGAATTGCAACGATAATTTCAATACACTTGTAACAAAGGTGATCCACCAACATGATTATTGTAGCCCCAATAACTCAAGAAAAATATATGTAAAAGATGTAGAACTAGAACTATGCTGTTTGTTGAGAATACGGTGAGTATGTAGAGGGCGCTTTGCACAAAAGAGAAATTGACTTATACTTCAAAATATGTTCATTCCTTTCCTCAAATTGTATTATGTGAAGCATGAAAATGCACAAAAACGAACTATAGCTAGAAGTTAGCAGCCCCTCATAGTATGTCGTTTGCAGACAAACGCCGAATGAGAAAAGTTTAATCATAAAGACTTTCTAGTGTCATAGACTGCAGAAACTAACCAAACATTGCAGTCAGAGTTAGTTGCATCATTCGGAAGCTTCATTTATCACTGGCAGCAGGCAAATGCACCATAACTCTTGAACTTCACGGTTGTACCGCCATCTAAAGTCATGTCTCCAACTCGCACCCAGAGTAGAAACTCCTGAACACTGTGCGCAGGTCGAAAGAGTGCACAAGCGAGCTGTGTTTGGTAAGGAGATGTTGATTGCAGAACTTATTGAATCGTTCCAAGTGTAGAGCTTTTCATTTAATCCTACTGTAGATTCTCCATCTGGGCGCAATGAGCTCACCTAGTCTACGAACCTGAAAGCTTGCAGAAGATACTCACGAATCTCTTTGAATGTGTTGCCACAAAAGGAACCACTCTGTCGCTGCCCAGATTTGATCATGCAGAAGTAGCACACTTGTTGTCCAGCCTTAAAAGAAAGTTGATGAAGGTTATTCCTCTGCAGAGTTGGCCCAGACTATTCCGCTTCAAAGTAGCTCATAACTTCCAGAATCTCCTTGCAAAGACGATGACACAGTGCTCTGATACCACATGTAGAAAGAGGCGCAGCTATGCACAGAGTAGGTGTGAGGGTAGCTGTAAGTACCTTCTTCACATACGAAGAAGAGAAGCTATGGCGTGCGAAGCTTCACTCAAACAAGCAGAATATGGTAGAGACGATGCGGTATAGATAAAGTAGAGAGAGAGAGAGAGGTTCTCTCTATCTAGAACACATGCACGGATAACAAAATGGATGTGTGCCTCACATTTCTTGAAGCAAATACATATATTTATACAAAGAGAGGTGGGTCTTTGACCAATCAAAATGAAGATATGATGAAGATAAGATTTCCTCTTTCTTTGAGGAGGTTCATGCCAAACTAGATAAAGCTCAAAGCCAACACTTTAGTAGCTTACACATTCACATCCGACCTAGGAATTGGGAGATACACTCTAATCTTGATTGGGCTAACTTCTCAAAGTGACATGCACTATTTTTTTGTACCATTTCATATACAAAGCACCCAAGAACTTTTTCTAGAGCTCATTGGATGCCCATTAGCTTTGTGGAATTTACCCATGTTGTTGAAGCCTATTTCCTAGGCTTTGATATGAATTGTTGTATTCAAGGTGAATTGAACTCATGACCTACCATCTAGGAGTACAATGGGCTATCCGCTTTCCCCAAAAGTCATGGTTGATGATTAGTTCCTAACCCTTGATCTTAGGGTGCGGTTTGACCATCTCTCGCATGTCATTTCTTGAGTCTAACAACTCATATAGTTTGGCAAGTCATCCCCATTAAGCATGCAAAAACTAATTGCCCCACTTGAAATTACATGGTTAACTATGAGTGGCCCATAATCACTCTTATGAAGCTTTTTTGCATGCTGATTAAGCATGTAAATTAGGAAAAAATCCCCTACTTGTAGATCTTTATCACATATATGTGCATCATAATAGGATTTCTATCACTTCTTGGCAACATAGATGCCTAAAATTGCATTAAGATGAGTCTTTTGAAGTTCCTCTAACTCGGCCATTAATAAGGAGAGCTCATGTTCAATCCACTGGTAATCTCGTGTGGCTCTCAAAGTTGGAATGAGGAATTTGATGGAAGTATAACATTCTATCCATAGACTAGATTGAAAGGTGTAGCACTTATAGTTGTCTTGTATTCCACATGGTATGCCCAAATAACATGATGAAGTTGCTTGTCCCAATCAAACCTTCCACTATTTACTATTTTTATAAGCACTATGCACAAGACCTTGTTTGAATTGTCATCTTGTCTATTGGCTTCGGAATGATATGGTGATGACGTCTTATGAAAAACTAAAAATTATGCAAAGAGACACAACCACGCCTTTAATAAAATCTATTCCATAATCATTAACAATTTCTATTGGCATGCCAAACTTGATGAAAATATTTTCAAACAAAAATATTTTCATCAACTTGCCTTACCTTAAATCCATTTTTTGAGATAATCAATAGCAATAGTTATATATTATCCATGAGAACATGTGGGTGTACTTGATTGGACCTACAAAGTCTATTCTCCATCTAGCAAAGCCTCTACTACTAATCATGGGTCTAAGTGGCATGTCATCTTGCCATATCGTTATTTTTCTCTTTGACAAGTATCAAATCTATTGACAAATTCTTTGGCATCTTGATGCAAGATGGGCCAACAAAATCTTACAACCAGGACCATTTTTTTACATCTCTCAAGGGAGAAGTGACTTCTAGTAGCACCTACATGCATCATCTCTAAAATTGACCATTAATCATCCTAATTTATGCACAATGTTAAGAAATTGTCTTGACGTTATCTATATAATCAATTTCATATTAGTGCATAGTCTTGAAAAATTTGTTCGAAGGTATTTCATTTGATTATATCGGCTCCTTGTGGGAACCTATGGTCACATAAATATTCTACTAAAGGCCTGCTCCATGTAGGCACTATTGTAACATGGTATAGAGTGGCATGCTTGATTGGAGGCAAGACTTGACACTTCCTATAGTGTGACACATAAGTTTGCACATCCTTTTCATAGTAGGCTAGTATGGCCTTGATCTTGTAGATTCTGTAAGGTTCTAGTTTTAGGGAAATTTCATCCCAAAATGCCTTTATGGCCTTAAGGTATCAAGTTCATTCTTTCATCATCATCCACACGACACAACAAGATGGCAATAGGTTCTTCCTAGTATATTTATCCTGCTAGGATATGAAATCTTCAAGATGCAGTCTGTTACAATCTCTAGGCAAATACTTATTATGAGTTCCATGTGTAAGGGTAGGCACAATTAGTTCTACCCACACTACTTTTAGGTTGAACGAATAAGAGTCAATCATATCATTTGGAACTCCTACAGTTGGTTCTCTTGTGATTAGCCCTGACAAGTGGTTTGCTCTCATGTGTGACTTACATTGTACCATATTACTTGTTTTCTTGTAGCAAAAGCCTTATTAAACAAATATAACAAGGCCTAGTTATCAATAAAGAATATGAATTTATTTCCCATGAGAAATAGCGTAAATACTTTATTGTGTGCACCATTCCTAGTCTTTCTCGTGAAACAATCATCTAATTGCATTCAATGCTATTCAATTTCCTAATTGCATAAGCAATAAAAAAGTCCATATTTCCATCATGAAATGGGTTGTACTTGAACATAGCTAACAACATAATTTGATGCATCTATATGCATGTGGAATGGTTTAGACCAATCTAGAGCATTCAAGATTGGTGTTGAACTTAGGTGACTTTTCAAGCTATGGAATACTTTCTTGCAATCATCAATCCATTCAAATTTGTTCCGTAATTAAAACATTGGTTTGACTATGATTGCATGCATATGGATGAACCTTCCATAATAGCTGCAATGGCACATAAAATCTTGAACTTCCTTGACATTCTTAGGCCTTGCTAGATCGAATATGACTTTGATCTTGTTTTCATCTATAGGGATCCCATTTTTGGAGACAAGATGTGCCCAAATTCCACCTTGAAATACCACGAAAATGCTTTTTTTAATGGGTTTATAACATAGAATATTATCTACATTTGGCAAAAATTTGATTTAAATCAAGAATATGTGTAATGCCTTGTTTTACATAGGTATAGAGGTTGCCTAGGTAAAAATCAAACACTTCCATATAAACGCTTTGAACACATGACACATCAAGCATTGGAACGAAGCTGGGGCATTGGTCAAGCCAGGGTAGTTTTGTGTTGTTCCTTAGGAGCAATGGCTACCTGATTATAGCCTAAAACACCATCCAAGAAGCTATAAAATTCTTCTCCTGCTACCCTTTTGAGTAGATGATCATGGATAAGGTAAAGGATAGTTATCAAATATTGTTGCTATATTGACCCTTTTGGGATTTATGCATACTCATAGCTTCTTGTTTTTCTTAGGCACCACTACAATGGGCAACAACCACTCCACATGTTTGATTTCATAGGTGAATCCTACTATTAAGAGTTTATCAATATCTTCTTTGATTTTTGCTAGAGTAAGCATCATTATACATATAAGGCCTTTGGTTTTTGGGCTTTGCATTAGTCACCATTAGGATCTTATGTGTGCTTATTTTTGAATCCACAACTTTTAGGTCTCTATAACTCCATGCAAAGACAACTTGGTATTCACATTATAGACCTGATAAGTCTCTCTTTTCATCAGTTGAGATGTCATTTTCTATGAAGATGCAAAGTTCTTCACCATTTAATATTGCTAACACCATCATTTTGGCTCACTCTTGGTTATCGTACACTATGCTTTTGGTGGTCTCTCACTTAGGCTTTTGTATCACTATCTCCTATGTTCCACTTTGTACTTCTTAACAATTTCAAGCATTTCAAAACCAATATTGCCTTGTTTGGGGCTTCTGACATGGTCTTTTTGACTACTCTTTTGTTCATTTACCTCCTTGATTGCTTCTATGTGATAAGTAGTCTTTTTTTCTCGTGGGCTTATAATCTTGCCTTGATTTTCTTAGAAGTATTCTTCCATGCTGAAATATTCTTCCTCCATAAGTGTCCCTTGAATTTGCTCAATTACACAATTCTTCATACAAATATGCTCAATGATTGTTGGCCCATCTCTATAGATTCATAGTCTTTGTATGGGTATCAATGCTTGATCTAAGACTGGGTTCTATGACATGAATATATCAATCATGAAGAGATCATACTGTTGGAGTTAGACGTCTGCGCAAGCACACGAACAACACAAGGAAGAAGAAGAAGCTTGGAGCACAACACACAATACTCAATGTATTACTAGAGAATGTACAAAGATAAGTAGCCCATTAGGGCACTAGACGTATTTACAAGCCGGGGGAAAAAAACCTCCTAAAGAGGGAAAAAAGTGCCCCGGTGGTCCTAGAGTGTTCACACACATCACTACATAAATATATCAACAAATCCCCCCTGGGAGTGATGCGGTGAACAAGTAGCTGGCACTCATGTATAAGGAAGTGCCAAGCTATATGGAAATCACTCCAAAAAAGGAAGTAAGCCCAAAGCTTTGCAGAAAGCTTCAAACTTCTCCCTAGGCAGAGCCTTCATGAAAAGGTTTGCAATGTTCTCATGCATGGGTGCATATGCCAATCTGATCTTCCCAGCACAGAACCTCTCCCTGACATAATGATAATGCACCTCAATGTCCTTAGTGCGAGCATGGAACACAAGGTTCCTCACAACTGCCAATGCGCTCTGACTGTCAGTGAAGATGGTGGTGGTAGAAGACTGACCAACACCCAAATCAACCATAAAGCGTCTGAGCCACACACACTCAATAGTAGCTGTGAAAGCTGCCCTATAGTCAGCCTCACAACTAGAAGTGGCCACAGTAGGTTGCTTCTTGCTCAACCAAGATATACATGATCTACCAAGCATGAAGCAAAAGCCACTAGTGGACACACGAGCATCATAGCAACCAGCCTAGTCAGAGTCAGAAAAAGCATGCAAATCTGGCGGTAGTGATCCCCCCTTGGGATAAAACAACCCAAGTAGCCGAGTACCACTCAAGTAACGAAAGATGCGCTTAACTGCCTGCCAATGCTTGGCTCTTGGGCAATGCATAAACCTGCTTATCTGTGAGACAACAAACTGAATATCTGGCCGAGTAATGCATAAGTAAATCAGGCATCCAATAGCCTGCTGATAGAGGATAGCATCAAATGCATCTCCAGCATCATGAAGACTCAATCGTAAACCTATCTCCATAGGAGTGGCAAGAGGCTTACAGTCTTCAAGGCCAAAAAGTTGCAATAATGTGTCAATATATTTCTTTTGACACAAAGCCATTCCACCATCAACTTGCATAAATTGAATGCCCAAATAGTGATGCAAATGCCCCAAATCAGACATCTCAAATGAGGCATGCAAATCAGCCTTAAAATCAGCAATATGCTTCTCAATAGGACCAGTGAGCAGCATGTCATCAACATAGACAACAATGATCAGAAGCACATCATTACCACGCTTAACATATAAGGTGCTTTCAGTTGGATTGTTCTCAAAACCATGTGCAATAAGATAGGCATGTATCTTCTCATGCCAAGCACGTGGTGCTTGCTTTAAACCATATAATGCCTTCTTTAACATGCACACCTGGTTTTCATGCCCTTTTTGCACAAAGCCATGGGGCTGAAAAACATACACTTCTTCATGCAAGTCGCCATTCAGAAATGCTCTTTTAATGTCCAACTGATGTACATTCCAACCATGATGGGCTGCAAGTGCACAAATGCTTCGAACAGTAGTCATATGACATGTAGGTGCAAAGGTCTCATCAAGATCAATGTCTCTTTCCTGCGCATAACCCTTTGCAACAAGCCTAGCCTTATATCTGTCAACTGTTCCATCAGGCTTACGCTTCAGCTTGTATACCCACTTAGTGCCAATGGCCTTCTTGCCAGGAGGCAAGTCACATAAAGACCAGGTACCATTTTTCATGATAGCATCATATTCAGATTGCATTGCAGCCATCCAATGTTCAGAACTTTGTGCTTCATCAAACAAAACAAATTCAATCTCATCACAAAGGCTAGATGCAGCCAAAGCATAGCAATCTGATGCAAAAGAGGCACTATGAGAGCCTGAATGAGTACGATATGATAGAGGTGCATCTAATTTGCTATCACGCAAAGTCTGCACCAGCCATTTTGGTATATTTTTTGCCGCCTCAATATTAACTCTCTCATCAACAAGTGCATCATGTAAATCTACATCAGAAATGGGATGATCTGCATCATCACATGAAACCTGCAAAGGCTGAGAAGTTGCCTCATTAGGACCAACACTAGACTTACCACCTGTAAAAAGAGCCAACAACGTATCATACATGTCTTTGGAGCTAACATATGTCTCTTTGATACATGAAAGCAATGGCTGAATAGCATCTTCCACAAAAACAACATCACGGCTAACCAGAATGTGTTTATTCTGTGGATGATACAGAGGATAGCCTTTACTTTCAGAACTGTACCCTACAAAAATACATTTTACTGCTTTATCGTCCAATTTTCTACGATGTTGTTCAAGCACTAATACATATGCCAAACAACAAAAAACACATAGATGAGCAACAGATGGCTTGCGATCATGCCAAGCCTCATATGGAGTGATAGATTGCAGCACTTTAGTGGGACACCTGTTAAGTACATATGCTGCACACATGACAACCTCAAGCGAGAAATTATGTGGTAAAGCCTGACTCTTGACCATACACCTCGCCATCTCCATGAGTGACCTATTCTTTCGTTCAGCAACTCCATTCTATTGAGGTGTATACGGCACTATACACTGGTGTTTTATCCCACGTTCAACCAGAAATGCATTAAAATCAGAGGACATATATTCCCCCCCTCGATCAGAACGGAGGGTGCCCATTTTGCATGCTGACAGATTTTCAGCCAAATCCAAAAACTATTTGAAGCACATGAACACTTTGGACTTTGCCTTCAATGGATATACCCATGCATGCCTGGAAAAATCATCGACGAAATTCATAAAGTAAAGATAATTTCGAAAAGAAGGTGTCTGCATAGGACCACAAACATCACTATGTACGAGCTGCAATTTCTGAGTAGCCCGAACTGAACCATCTTTTGGAAAGGAAGAACACTTCATTTTGCCCAAAATACAACCTTCAAAAACATGTTATCCAGGTGCCTCAAGTTTGGGCAAAGAGGACACCATTTTAGATTTCTACAGGCATGGCAAACTAGCAAAATTCAGATGACCAAAGCGTGCATGCCAAAGCTTTGCATCTAACATAGCCTGAGAATCATGTACTGCACATGCCGAATCATTTATAGATCTTTCATAGTCTATGAGCTTATACAGCCCACAACATAAAATGCCAAAAGCAATAATCACATCGCCATTTGATAGATCATGAACTGTACATCTGTCATCAACAAATTTCAGAACCAAGCCAATCTTGGCTAATGTAGAAACTGATAATAGATTTTTCTTGATCCCTGGCACAAACAAAGCATCTGACAAAGTGAAAGAACTACCATCAACAGTCAAAATGATCTTACCAACTTCCATAACAGGATAAGAGGAGTTGTTGGCGCATGTAACAATATTCCCTGTAGGGGCAGGCTCAAGTGAAGAGAAGAAACTGCACTGCGAGGTAATATGTTTGGTCACCCCACTGTCAAAGTAACAAACATCTGAGTCTATTATAGACATGCACTGTTCATGATAAGATGGGTCAAAACTACAAACAGTAGTAAACACCCATTCTTCTTCCTGCACAAGATTAGCAGACTCCGTTTTTGGTGTAGAGGCTTCTACAACAACCATTCCAGCCTCTTTCTTCTTTGCCT
Organism: Ceratopteris richardii; assembly: GCA_020310875.1. Taxonomy (NCBI): domain Eukaryota; kingdom Viridiplantae; phylum Streptophyta; class Polypodiopsida; order Polypodiales; family Pteridaceae; genus Ceratopteris; species Ceratopteris richardii. The sequence continues at coordinate 31,905,473 of CM035425.1, forward strand.
ATTTAGCAGCTAGTTTTGGACAGTTCTTTATGATATGATCATTCCCTTTACAGTACTTGCAAAACAATTTCTGCTTTTCTGATTTTTTCTCATCTTTATCTTGGTTCTTTGAATGTGCAATATTTGCAGATTTCTACTTACTAGTAGAAGAGCTCCATTTTCCTTTGCCCTTCTGACTAGCTAGGAAAGCTTGATCTGCAACATGCATAATGGACCTATTCTGCCTAGACTGATCCTCCTGCAACAGAACAGAGACTAACTTCTCAAATGATAAGGCATTTGGATTGCCTTTCATCATTAACCGAAGAGTAGAAGCAAAACTTTGATATGAATCAGGAAGACCATTCAGAACGGTCTGCACAAGTGAGCTATCTGGTATAACCTCATCAACAGAAATCAACTGTTCCTTCAAGTCTTTGATCTTTGTTAGTAACTGTCCATGGAATCACCTTCATTCATATGCTCACTCTCTGACTGTTTTCGGAGGTAAGCAACATGAGCCTCATTCCTAGCTTGGTATAATGTGGTAAGAGTATCCCAAGCATGTGCCTGGGCACGTTTGATAGACAAGGCTATCAATGCATGTGCCTGGGCATCTCTACCATCCCAACAAATCTACTCTGCAGTAGGTGCAGCAAAAACCATAGTACGAATAGAAATATGCAGAATATCATCACCTTCGACACCTTCTACATCAGCTTCAGTACCTGCAGGTGTAACAGTTGCAGGTGTGATAGGACATTTTTCAACACCTTGCACAATGTTCCACAGTCCTTTTGCAACCAATACATGTCGCATCATATAAGCCCATAATGGGTAGTTGGTACCATCCAACTTATCCTCAATAGCCAACATACGAACTACATCACTGCTTTCAGCCATGGTCGGTGACTAAAATACCTTGATGCAAAAAATTGACTGTATCTCAAAAAGTTTAACAGAACTACCCATACGAATTTTGCTAGACCTTTAGCAGACTTCGAGACGCTTATACTGGCGAACCAAAACTGGTATATACCTTTGGCACAAAAAGACAAAATAGCTTGCACAAGCACTGTGATGGTGCGTTCGGAGGCCGAAACGAGCTCAGATCGCGATTTCGGCACCACACAACAAAGCTGTTTTGATCTCGAAAACACGCTGAGTATGCTCACCAAAATTTGTGCGATTTTGAGACTGCAATCGGAGAGGTGTCGACGATGCCCTAGATGAAGCAACGACCTGCTCTGATACCAATTGTTGGAGTTAGACGTCTGCGGAAGCACACGAACAGCATAAGGAAGAAGAAGAAGCTTGGAGCAAAACACACAATACTTAATGTATTAATAGAGAATGTACAAAGATAAGTAGCCCATTAGGGCAATAGGCATATATACAAGCCGGGAGAAAAAAACCTCCTAAAGAGGGAAAAAAGTGCCCCGGCGGTCCAAGAGTGTTCACACACATCACTACCTAAATATATCAACACATACCCATCCTTGTAGCAAAATTATTCTCAAACTTTTTCCTTGATGTACACATCCATAATAACCAAGATTTGAGTGATCCATGAATGTGGCTCAAATTTTTCTTCATTAAACAATTTTTTAAATAAGTACGACCCTCTGCATCTCCCAAGTGCCTATTGAGGATACTTAGTTCATTATTATTTGCACATTCACCTTCTTTTGCAACATCCCAACATAACAAGAGATGTGTATCTTCATTCATCCATCGTTGGAGTTGGCACTATGAATGAAAATGGAATCATCATCACCATTCTCATTATGGGGGGGTTCCATTGGAATGGAGGGATATGTCTATAAGAAAATTCATGTAACGTGACTGTTGTGGTCTCTCCAAAATGTTGCAGGTATAGGAATTCTACCCCTATCTTGCACTATCTTTAGTTTCCTTAGAAACTAATGTCCTAAGAGTAACTCATAAGTGTTGTCTTTATCATATTGGCAGATTGCTATAGTGTGATCAAACTTAAGGCTACATGTTGTGAAAGTTATATATTTGAGAAGACCAATAGGTCTTTTCATATGTTTGTATGCCAATTGTAGTTTCATGTGTGTTGAAGTTAATGGCATTTTACCCCATTTCTTCCATAGCTTGGTGGTCATCATGCCTATGCCTGTGCCTAAATCTATTATAGCTTTAGAGGTCACATTATTGTATTTTATGGGGAGAATTTGATTTCCCTCATATCCCTCAACTAAAGTCCCCTACTTTGTCTATTGGGATTGGAATGGTGTTGGAGGTGACTTCAACTTGAGCATGTTGAGTATCCGTGGGTGGCTCAATTCGGTTCTGGCTATGACATGGTTTTCTAGATGGATTCTTATGTGCTTTTTGAGTTGAACCTACCCTCTTGCTTTGCAACATGTTGACTTTATGAAATGCTTACTTCTCTTCATATGACCTAAATATCTAGGTAAAGATCCTAAATTTGACGTAATGTGTGACTCAAAAATTGAATCAAATAGATGCATCCTATGGATCGACATCATCTTCTAGGGGTGGATCTGGAAGATTGAGTTTTAAGAAAGGTGTTGGTTGATTTTACATGCTTTTCCATCTCCTGTTTGGCATTACTTCCTAGAGCTTTCATTGTTTTTGGCTCTCAATTTCTAGGTCAGGCATGCATTTGCACAAGGCATGTTTATGTTGGGAGACACTAAGGGTGCATCTTGGGGTGAAAATCTTAGTGGCTCTACCATTCGAGTTGGCTTCTACCGAAGCTTGTCTTGCCTAGTAAAGTTTTGAAATTGGTCTTCAAGAATGGTGTATACGCGAAGATTGGAGGGGCTCATTCTGGCACTTTTGAGCTACTTCAATCATTTTTTTTGTAGAGTTCTAGCCATTCTCATTCTAATTTCTAGCCATTCTCATTCTAATTTCTAGCTTAGTGTAGTTTTTATCCTTTTTTTCAATGTTGGTTCCTTGGTGAATTCATTGGTGGTAGGCTTGCAATACCCGCTCAAGATTACGGACAACTATGGAGGATATTTTGGATTTAGCTTGATGAACCGCTTGCTCATATTTGTCACTTTGTTCCTTCTCTAACTTGGCTTTCTTTTGCGGTTTTTTGACTTTATGTTCTAGCTCTTCAATTCACTTTTTCATTCTACTGACTCGTGTCTCATGTTATCTTTTCTATGATGATCCTTTCTCTTCCTCACTAGTAGACATGTCTACCCGTTTATCTTTGTCTTGGGATCTAGTGACAACCTAGATGGGGAATTCTTTCTCTTCATCACTCTTGCTCAATTTAAGCCTAGTGGGAACTTGATAGGTATAGTTTTAAGTATCCATAATCACTGTTCTTAGAAGATGTGGGCAATCTTTGAGGTAATGTGCGATTCCACAATCACGACATTGCCTTCACCTTTGTACTATTCATGGAAGTCTTTGGAGAATGTGAGATGGATCTATACAAGGTGGTTGAGTTTCTACGGGCTCCTCTAGGTTTACTTGAATGGGTTGCTCCCTCACTTGAGCCTTTAGGGCTACTTCGTGTGAATATTCTTATGCAAGCTTCTCTTGGGTAGAAGTAGAGGTCTTTATAATTATAGGATGGCTCCATTGAGCTTGCCTCGGGTTGTAAGTATATTCCTTGAATAGATGTTCTATCATGCACTTAGGGAGGTGAGTATATTCACACGGGAGGATTGTCAGAGAAGTTGATTCCTTATTGGACACTACTCGTGATGATGAATCATGTGACAAGGTGTACTCTAAGTCCATGATGGTTATTAAGACTCATGGATATCTAGAAGTATTGTTGCTATTGTGAGGTTTGGCAAGTCGATAGGTGACTCTTTTGAGCCCTAGAGGTCTAAAACAAACACCTTTAGTGCCATTACGGATGATGTTTGCTAGTGTTGATGAAAGAGATTCCTAATTAAGTTTATTTCAAGGTAGATTAATGCTTGGAAGTGCTTGGAGATCAATGATTTGCTAAGAAGGATCACTCGTAGAAGGTAATTCTTCAACTTTACTCATCAAAATCTTCACTTGCAATGTTATTTTAGCTTATGGAAGCTTGAGAAGTGAAGTAGAAAAGCTTTTAAAGGGGTTCGAGAACTTCAAGAGGTAAAATAAGGCCAAAGAGTGCTTAAAATATATAAAAATAACTAAGGTATTAAAAGCTTCTTTTATATTCTATTCACTAGATTTGGCTCTCATTTGTATGAAAGTCAGAGAGAGGGCTATCATAGAGAGAGGAGAGAGAATAAATTTTCAAACTCTTGTTGCATTTTGTATAGTCAACCTTTACACGTGAAAATTGATACCCAACATCCTTGAGGTAAGAAATCTCTCTTATACAAATTTCAAGGCAAATGGATGTATGTAGAGAGTTATGAGTCTTGAAATTTTGAAATAAGTAATTTTTGAAAAGGAGTGGTCTTTTATGTAAAGTTCTTGAATATTCTCATTCCAAACCCCCAAAAACCTCTAAAAGCATAAATCAAATATAAAAAATGGACTCAAAAAATGAAAAAACTAGAGGCATCATCATCTCCATGCACGAGACATCACACAAAACCCCAACACAACTTGTGCTAGGGCAATAAGCACCTCAGTGAGACCAGGTCATTCCATTTAACTTACACAATAGAAAAGAAACCTAAGAGAGAGAACTTGTGCCAGCTGATCCACCAAATGACTCACAGAGCAACGAAAGTTCGTATGACTATGGTTATGAGACCCATAATGAGGAGTAAGGGGATTACACCTAAGGACATAAATTTTTAGTGGAATCAAGGCTAGAACACATATGTTTATAGTGTGTCAGACTCCACAAGAGTGTGGTATGCTCTAATCCAACACCATAAAATTCCATAAACGAACTAGTTTGCCCGATTGATTGGAGTTCCATCAGGTCTGGCCGAAGTTGTTTGCTCGTGTTCCCCGGTAGGTTTTACAATTTTGATAAGGAGTATTCCTCAATTGCGGTGGTACATAGTGGGCAGCCTATTATCCCTGCTCTTGTACTATAGCATTTACGGTTGGCTTGGCCTGTACTTTGGCATTATATGGGCACATTTTGGTGGAGTGACTTGCCGTATTACAAATAGCATAATACATTTGGTTTAGTGCACATGCAGAAGCAGTGTGTTTCGGGTTCTTACATTTTGTGCGATACACTTGTTTCAATGGATCCTCACTCGTACCCTTGGTCACCTTCATCCAGTTCAAATCTTCAACGAATCCACCCACCTTATGTTCCAACTGTAATGCCATGGCTATGACCACATCCAGAGTCATACCACCCACACATCGTATGATCATTACTTGTTTAAGTTGAGGGTTCAGTCCATTAATAAACCACTAGGTGATCACATCATCTGGTAGGTTAGCATGCGCCGACGGAAGGTTCCATAGATGAGTACGAAATAAAGTTGCATACTCGAGCACATTCTGGTGTGGTTTTTGTCTATTGTTTTGCAAATAGTCAAAGATCTCAGCCACATTTTTTTTCAACCAGAATCGTTTGAAGAAGGCATCCTTAACATCATCATACTGATCGAAATGGTTAATGTCATATTCAGTTAACCGCCGAGCAGCCTCATTAACCAGCACAGACTAGAACACTATAGCCTTATATGCGGGATCTGTTGGATGATTGAGTACAACATAATTAATTTCAAAAGTTTTCACATGTGCATCCGGATCATCACCGGGAAATCCTCCAAATTTCGTATATGTAACTCCAGTGGGTACAAGTCATGGTGGTATGGCCTGGTGCTGTTGCTACTACTGTTGTTGTTGATGTTGTTGTTGGTGCTGTTGCGAACCACTCATGGTGCTTAAACCAAGAGGAAATGTTACTGCTGAATGATTTGAACCAGTTAAACCTAATTGCTGTTGTGTTGTCCTGTCGTCTTGCACGTTCTCCGGTAATCGGATATGGTTAATTCGTTCCCACACGCCTACACCCAACTACCCTTCATCGTAATGGACTTCTGAAGTGAGCTTTTCACCAAAAATTTCATCCAACAATACACTAGTTCCCTCAAAATCAGAACTGAGAGTAGAACCTTCACCAAAATTTGGCAAGCTGACCCCGGAATTATTCGAGGTTCCACCGAAATTCCACAAACTGCTATCGGAAATTTCCACACTGTCACTGGAACTAGTGCTTACTTCACCAACCTTACTTTCTATAGATGGGGTTGGTTGCACTTCTGGTATACCCTGTAATCCTTGCACAAGGAAATGCTGAGGTGGTACTCCACTAGCCCAGATTTCTCGCTTTCCTTCCAACGATTGTCCATCACCACTACTACCCGGAGGTGTTCCCAATGTGCTAGGAATTTTCCAGGGATGTTGATCCCTTCTGTAGTGCTATTGTGAGGATTATTTACAAATGCATGTCATATGATGTCCCCATCAAGTGAGCTCTTAACTACAGATGTTCAAGAGTAGAAAAGCATTAGCACTGCAACCAAAGAGTATGAGAGGCACCATACCATGTATACATCTGAAAGTTCACCAATTGGGGAAATGATTGTACCTCCTTTCACAATCCACCTTCCTAGACCAAGAATAAAGGAGCATCCATAGCAAAACCATCGACCCCACCCATTCCCATCAATGTCAAATTCCCAATTACTAAAGAATTAGATGATTTAGGCACTTTTGATTTTGAAAAGATCCGTCAAGGGGTTTCATTGACAAATGTAGATATTGTATCCAAAATGGAATATGAACTAGAAAGAAAGATAGAAAGGCAAGAAGAATAGCAAGGACCTATAGGAGAGCATTATTTTCACTAGGAACAAGAGCAGCATACCACCAAAACACAGGAACCAAAGACACAGAAATGGAAGAAGAAGAAGAAGAACAAGAAGAAGAAGAACAAGAAGAAGGAGAGCCTGCATACACTGCAACTCTCAAAAGATTATGGAAGACTATGCAAAGTGTTCATAACCATACATGCGTATTCAAGCAGAGAAGTCAAGTGATCATGCAACAACCATTAGAAGTAGAGGAAGTAGATGAACAATTTATATAATTTGTGTGAGCATTTTTCGAGACTGTAGGTGTGATAGAGGAAATTGATCACATGTTAAAGAAACCAACCATAGGGTATGACCAAGGCATGTCCAAACAATGCAGTGGCCCAATGAGGACATAAGAATACCTATAACTGATACTACAACATCTATTATTGCCACTATCACCATGGAAGCTACTACCCCATCTACCCTTGTAACCCTTGTAGAAAATTTTAGTCAAACCACTATGGAAACCATTTTACAAACTGCCCGAGTGTCACCCATCCCTATTCCATCACTTCTACGAGCCCCTAAACCTCCTCCCATAACCACCACACAAGTATAGGAAACTATTCCTCTCACCAAAACCAATGTACCAATAGCCATTGATCTCATAAACACCTTCACCATCGATCCCATTTTTGTTTTTTGAAGTTTTGTTTCCAATTCCCAACTTTTCTCTTTGCACGACAACCCATTGTACACTACCACCACAACTAAACAATCCCAATCCCTATCTAAACATGTCCTTGTTCCTCCCACCACCATTGCTTTATTCATTGCAAAACCCATCTTTGCCTCAATCCCCCACACCCAACCATACTCCTTCTCTATGCCATACCCCTCCCCTCTTTCCTTCATGTTCCAACCACAACCAACATGTCCCTCTTTTTGGGATTCCCTTGCTGCTTTATAAATGCAACAAGGTTTGATGTATTTGTCACCCAATCCTCACACATCCTCACAATTTATATTGAGCACTGCACCCACCGTTCCCACATTTGTGGTGAACAACACACACACAGACACACACACAAGCATGTCTGATCTACTGGACATCTCATCACCTCTCATTGCCCCTCCCCCCCCTCATAATTCCACAATCCCCTATCCCCCCCCCACCAATAGCCCCTCCACTCAAAACATCAATTTTCACTACATACACCTCTCCCATTACCCTTCCCATCCCCTCGTGCATCTTACACACTCCCAATTTCATCCACTACACATAATTCAACAATCGACTCAATATTAGTGACCATGATAAGCTATGCCAATCACCTACAACATGGGTATAATACATTGGCACAAAGGAATACAACACTTCAAGTGCAATTAGCTCATTTATAGGAGAGAATTTCTGATTTGGTGGGTAGGAACTATTTATTACAAGATCAATTTGACACATTACAAATCTCACACAATCAACTAGAAGCAAAGATACAAAACATGGATCAGGAAACTGTCCAAGTCATCAAAGTTCACCTACGGATGCAAATGGAGCACAATGCTAAGCTCACACATAATATGGCACTATTAAGATGACATCTAGTAGCTGGAAAGAAGGAGAATGAATGAATACAACAAGAAAGTCAGGAGAACTTGGAGGTGGCCATAGAGAACATGCTAGGAGCACACATTGATCCCTCCAAGTTCCAAGTTATTCCTCCTAAAAGTATTCACATCATCTTAGAGGATTACACAACTTTGTTGGAAGCATATGACAAGCTAACAGAGAAAATAAGCAAACTCCAACAACAATAGCAACAAAACCACCAACACCAGCTATCTCAAGCTCTGAAACCATCATAGCTACTACATAATCAAATGAACTAGCCACTCCCCAAAGTTAGATACGAGAACTCGAAACAAAGCTTCTACAGTATGAAAGACCTCCATCCCCACCAGAGGTACTTGAAGCTAAAGAGACCATCAAGATTCTAGTCGAATAGACTTTCAAAGAGGAGTATGAGCCTCACCTAGTGCCAAGAGGTGAGTTATAGAAGAGGGACAAGACACATTTGAAGTACCCAAGCCACCTTTTTTAAAGTAGGTCGAAGACATTGGAAGATCCCAAGAAGACTGTGTATATGGAAGAAGAAGTATCATAGTTTGATTATTTTCAAAATTTGGCACACAGAGGACTCATCACTACCTCCAAGCTACAATATAGACCATATTTCATGATCCTCATGGAGCATAATGCAAAAGTAACAAGAATAATTGGCAAGGCACCTACCTTTTCCATTTAGTTCTAGCCCGAGGATTTACTAGCATCAGCAAGGAGATGTACCATCTTCCAGCCCAATCGGTGCAAACACCTCTTAGAGACATATCCAGAAATATTATGCATGTAGTCCAATGCTCCACTTCACATCTTATATAACCCATGCTATGGACCAGTCCTAAGGTAGAGATCATGGACTCCATTTGTCATTAAATTCAAGAACAATGCACGATGTGTGAATTGGGTTAACTACCCATATCTTCCACCACCATAGGGAGCCTCGACTATCTCATATATGATTGCTACCATTAGACACTGGATGCCGCTCTTAAATATCTTTTATTTGATGTAGGTAGTTTTCAAAACTTTCAAAAATGTCTGAGCTCCACATCTTTCCATGCCAAGCTCAGAAAATCTTGATTTGGTGTATGATCTCAACACCACACCTTCCATCTGTAAAGTATATGCATGGATCGCTCGTATAAAGTACCTCCTAGCTTGTTATAAAGAAATTTTGAACACATGTCTACCATAGGCTTCTAGGAATATCATGCATAGGTATTTATCTCAAAGCCAACCGACCTGCTCCAATTTTCTGCATGTGAACATGCAATGTACTCAGAATACTACATAATGCCACATCTTGAAGTCCCAGATGCCAACAATTGGGATCTTTTGAAGTTAGACCTTGTAAAGGGAGTTTTCTTGAAAGAACATGAATTGGCCACTGATGTCATTTAGTACTACGTGGATCACCCTACACCACAAAGGTCTATTAGGGATGAAAAACTCAAGAGGGGGGTGTTAACGATAGGAGTACACCAGTAAGATTGAGTAGTCAAGGGAGTCTTAGGGAAGCAGGCCAATGAGGAGGGCAACAATTAGATATAGGGATCAATAGACAAGGGCATCAATGAAGATCTGGCACGGAATAGGCCTAATCAAATTTCAAACTTTATTTTTCTAAAGAGTGATCATTATCACTACATATCATTGTAAATACCCATTTTTGGTAGTTGCAACTCCATGTTGTGCAAGTCTAGGAGTCTTGAGCTTGGGTAGTAGAAGAGCCTAGATTTCAATTTTCATAATTTTTGGAGCTCATTTGAGCCCTCAAATTAGTCTAGAAACCAAACTTTTAACTAGGCCAAACACCAGGTTTGAACTATGCCAAAGTTAGCGAAAAACTATAAAAGGAGCTAGAGAACTCATTTTCAAGATTGGAGTTTTTATGAAATTTTGTATGAGGAGCTCTTAAATCAAAGATTCAATTATTCTAATCTTTATTCTACCTTGTGTCTGTGTGCATGCCATTTTGCTTTTCACTCATGCATTTGTGCATTCCTATCAATCACGATCATCATACCATCCTCACATCTCCATAGATTGACATTTACGAGGTGGATCTCCTCTAGGGTGGTACTTCCATTATGCTAGAGTGATAAAGGGAAAAGTAGCCCTCTAGACATGACATAATTTCTGTTGAAGATTCACTCACTAATTAAAGACCTGAAGATGTATCAAGGTTGAAGAAAGACGAAGAGAAGCAGAAACAAAGCATTCAGAAAAATCAAAGCCTTAGTGAAGGGACAAATTCACGCCTATAATATACAGCGTAGAAACTTCCAGAATTATGAGTTTTTGAATCTCGGATAAAAAATGTATATAAGAGAGTTGAGAGAGTAATTAGATATAGAAAAGATAAGAAATAGTGGATGTAGAAGCGCTTGTAGTAGACACAAGTGTGCGTATGTAGAGATGAATAATAGAACCTAAAATGTCGGGTATTCATCTGAGAGAGAGATGGTAAGGAAGAACTACTCAGTATAGGAGAGTTTTCCATGGCTACGAGCGAAGTGAGGCCAAGCCATTTTGTACACATCTTCTCTAATAGAAAACACATACTTATGTGGAAAGATCTAAGCGCATTCTCCTTGTGTGAAGAAATCTGAGTGATTTCATGTTACTGTGAAAGTTAGTTAACGGTTACAGTTTTCTCAGTACATGTTTTACGGTACTTCTGCAAGTTAGATCTCGCAGTATAGTGTAAAGTTTTTCATGAGTGATAGCTTAACTTGAAGCTAGTAGTCTCAACTACAAACTGATCGAAAGGTTTTGTGAAACGGGACATGTACACATAGTACTAAGTCTGACCGTAAAGGCATCCAGAACTGCTGAAGTTTTTCCTCAAACTTCAGATAAAGTTCATTCACTGAAGGAAGCTCAGGTATTACTTCCTTACTTCAGTTACAAACATTTGAAGTAACTACAAATAGAATTGCAATAGATTCCGGTAAGATTCCGGTAAGATTACGGTGACAGTCTGGTAACAGTCCGGTGAAGTTTCGATGAAATTCTGGTGAGTTCAAACACAATTTTTACACAGTTAAGTGGCAGAAAGAATATCTAACAGTATGTAAACAAAGGATTGTAAAGACTTAAGTAAGTCAGATCAAAATTGAAGCCTGAAGGAAAGGAAAGTTTTTGGTAAAGTGAATTTTCAGATTTCACTAAACTCAGTTGTAAAGTTTTAAGTTTCAGAAAGGTTGCTAAGCTATTGATGATTATAGAGGTGTTCTAATATCACTCTAGCTTAGTTCTTGTTGTGGTGTGACAATATTCCATAGCTTAATTTACAAGCTTTTGCCACGTCAATCAAAAGGCAACAAGTGGTATTAGAGCAGAAAAGGTTCTGAAGAGAAGAAAAGGTTCTCAAGAGCAAACGGAAGTAAAGATACAAAAGAATCTGAAGAATCCTTCACAAGAAAGGTGAAAGCTGAGGAGATCAACAACAAACAGAATCAGAGAAGCTTTCCAAAGTCATTCTCAAGGGTAAAGGTTTACAAAAGGTAAAATCTTTTAACGTTATACTCACCGACAGTAATAGAAACAAGAAGATTATGGAAGATCACATTTCTATTGACAAATTGGACAAAGATAACTATCCCGCATGGGTAATGCGAATGGAAGCCTTACTTATGAGTAAGGACTTAATGATATATCTGACAGGAGAAGAAAAGAAGCGTACTTTTGGAGACAACAGTCAACCGAAGAAAGAAGAGTTAGAAGCCTTAAAGCTGTGGCAGAAGAAAGATGCAACAACAAGAGCTTATATCTACAATACCATTTCAGATCATCTACTACCACATATTAAACCAAAAGCTGGAAAATATGTGTTCATTGGATATGATGAAAAGTAGATGGGTTATAGGTTATGGAGTCCGGTAACCAAACAATTTACTGTATCCAAAGATGTGACATTTGATGAAGAGAAGAGTTGGTATGCAGATAAAGAGCATAATGATGAAACATTTGAAGAAGAGATAAGAAGAATTGAAAAGGTAAATCACATATGCAGGTGAATGGAGATGAAAATCATATGCAGGAAAGTACATCCAGGATCATATCAACTATGAGAAATGAAGATGGACCGAGATTTGATGAGAAGTGTATTCAGATACACATGAAGAGTATGAAGCAAGAAGGTCAAACAGAGTAAGGAAACAACCAACAAGGTATTCCTACGATACTTCTTATTTGACTCAGAAAAATAATGCTTACTTAGTAAAGGAAGATGAAGAACCTCAGAATTACAGTGAAGCAAAAGGTAAGGAACAATGGGAAGAAGCAATGAAGGAGGAGTTCAATGCGCTTGAGGAGAACAAGACTTGGAACTTGTTCCAAAACCAAATGGTAAGAAAGTGATTGGAAATAAATGGGTTTACAAAGTTAAGAAACTTGCAGATGGAAGAATAGCCAGATAAAAAGCTAGACTGGTAGTCAAAGGCTATGCCTAGACGCATGGCATAGATTATGATGAGACATTCAGTCTGGTGGCAAAGATGTCAACCATAAGGACATTGATTGCTATAGCAGCATCAAAAGGATGGAAGCTAAGTTAGTTGGATATAAAGAATGCATTTCTAAATGGATATATATCAGCTGAAGTCTACATGGAACAACCTGAAGGGTTTGTAAGTTCCAGTTACCCAAATCATGTTTGCAGATTAAGAAGAGCACTCTATGGATTGAAGCAAGATCCAAGAGCTTGGAATTACAGACTTGTGAAGTATCTCAATTACCTTGGATACCAAAGCTCAAAGGCAGATGCAAGTCTACTCATTAAGAGAACAGAAGAAGGTCTTGCTTGAAAAAGAATTCAAGATCAGTGATCTAGGAAAGTTATCATACTTTCTTGGAATGGAAGTTACATATACATATCATGGTGTATATGTTCCGCAAGAAAGGTATCTCCTAAACTTATTAAAGAAGTTTAACATGGAGAATTGCAGACAAGCCTCAACACCACTTGAGGTCAATCATAAACTCAACAAATATGATGGTGCAAAGTTTAAAGATATGAGAAAGTATCAATCTTTAGTGGGAAGCTTGATTTATGTTATGCTAACAAGACTAGATCTTAGTTATGCAGTAGGAGTTCTCTCACAGTTTATGCATTGTTCGAAGGATCAACATTGGGTTGAAGGACAAAGAGTTCTTAGATATATCAAAAGAACTATAAATGAAGGATTATATTATCCTTTTCCATCAGATATAAAGTTGAGAGCATACAGTGACTCAGACTGGGCAGGAAGTCAAGATGACAAAAGGTCAACACATGGGTATATGATATACCTAGGAGATAACCTTTTAAGTTGGTGTTCAAAGGAGCCGCATACAGTGGCTTTATCGTCAATTGAAGCTGAGTATAAAGGACTTGTGGAAGCAGATAAAGAAGTAATATGGATGCAGACCTTGTTCAAAAGCATGGGTATTGATCAAGGTATACCTATTATACATGGAGACAATATGAGTTCGTTGTATCTTGCAGCAAATCCAGTATTTCATGCAAGAACAAAGCACATAGAGATTCAATATCACTTCCTGGGGAAAAGGTAATGGAGAAGAAGATTGAAATAGTATACACTCCTACGAAAGATCAGATTGCAGATATTCTGACAAAGAGCTTGGACGGAGTAAAGACAAGAAGATTCAAAGAAATGGCAGGAATCAAAGAAAAGAAGAATATATGAAAGATCAGAAGATGCTAATTAGTGATTGAGCAGGAGCTGTTGAAGATTCACTCACTAATTAGATATAAAGACCTGAAGATGTATGAAATTTGAAGAAAGACGAAGAGAAGCAGAAACAAAGCATTCAAAAAAATCAAAGCCTTAGTGAAGGGACAAATTCACGCCTGTAATATACAGCGTAGAAACTTCCAAAATTATGAGTTTTTGAATCTCGGATCAAAAATGTATATAAGACAGTTGAGAGAGTACTTAGATATAGAAGAGATAAGAAATAGTGGATGTAGAAGCGCTTGTAGTAGACGCAAGTGTGCGTATGTAGAGATGAATAATAGAACCTGAAATGTCGGGTATTCATCTGAGAGAGAGATGGTAAGGAAGAACTACTCAGTATAGGAGAGTTTTCCATGGCTATGAGCGAAGTGAGGCCAAGCCATTCTGTACACATCTTCTCTAATAGAAAACACATACTTATGTGGAAAGATCTGTGTGCATTCTCCTTGGGTGAAGAAATCTGAGTGATTTCATGTTAGTGTGAAATTTAGTTAACAGTTATAGTTTTCTCAGTACACATTTTACGATACTTCTGCAAGTTAGATCTCGCAGTATAGTGTAAAGTTTTTCATGAGTGATAGCTTAACTTGAAGCTAGTAGTCTCAACTACAAACTAATCAAACAATTTTGTGAAACGGGACATGTACACACAGTACTAAGTCTAACCGTAAAGGCATCCAGAACTGGTGAAGTTTTTCACAAACTTCAGATAAAGTTCATTCACTCAAGGAAGCTCAGGTATTACTTCCTTACTTCAATTACAAACATTTGAAGTAACTACAAACAAAATTGCAGTAGATTCCGGTAAGATTACGGTGAGAGTCCGGTAACAGTCCGGTGAAGTTTCAGGGAAATTTTGGTGAGTTCAAACACAATTTTTACACAGTTAAGTGGCAGAAAGAATATCTAACAGTAAGTAAACAAAGGATTTTAAAGACTTAAGTACGTCAGATCAGAATTGAAGCCTGAAGGAAAGGAAAGTTTTTGGTAAAGTGAATTTTCAGATTTCACTAAACTCAGTTGTAAAGTTTTAAGTTTCAAAAAGGTTGCTAAGCTACTGATGATTATAGAGGTGTTGTAATATCACTCTAGCTTAGTTCTTGTTGTGGCGTGACAATATTCCGCAGCTTAGTTTACAAGCTTTTGCCGCGTCAATCAAAAGACAACGATTTCTTTAAGACCTATGATGGGTAGCATAACTTTTGCTAAATGAGGTATAGAACTTATAGAACCTATCCATCCACATGCAAAAGGCTCACATGTTGAATATATCATAGTAGCAATTGAGTAACTCACTACATGAGTTGAAGCCAGAGCTACAACTAAAAATGATGTTCAAACCATAAATTCCGATTTGAGCACATATTTACACGCTGACTTCCCAAAGAGATTGTGACTGATAGAGGAATTCACTTCATCAATGAAGTAATAAAAAATATTCTAAGTACATTTTTTGTAATGCATAAGTAATAAGAACCGTACCATCCACAAGCAAATGGAAAAAATGAGAACTCAAACAAAGTCCTTTGCACAATATTTACTGAATTTTTGAATAAAAGAAGATCAAGTTGGGATAATCAATCATGCAATTTGTACTTATAGAGTGGTCTATACAAAGTCTCTAGAAACAAGTCCATTCAACCTATTCTGTGGTCAATTAGCAAATTCACCAATAGAATTCCTCGTACCTACTCTATGAGTAGCATGAGGATATAATTGGAATGGACATGACGTCCTTGAACTGATGGATAATCTAGAAAAGCTACATGAGACATGCTTAAGAGCTATGGCAAGTATTTATGTGGCTAAGAAGAAAAAGAAGGAATACTTTCATGCTCAGATCAAAGATAAACAATTGCAAGAAGAAGATTTAGTTATGGTATATACACTTAAGAAAGATGCAAAGAAGCTTCAAAAGAGGGGTTGGACCACTATCAATCCATAAGATTTCACCTCGTGTGGTCATACAACTTTCTTCTTTGGATCGAGGCATCACCCCTAATTATATTAGTGGATGTAGAGTTAAGCTCTTTCAAGAGCCGCTCATAGAAGATATGTTGCTATAATTACAAAAGGCTAAGGACAAAAAAATAGATGAGTTGAGGATATGCCAAGAAGCTCAACAAGAAACCGTAGAATGGATTAAGAAGAGAAAATTGATGCAATAAAGAGCTACAGAATAGATAGATGAACAACAAGAAATTCCTATGAGAATGTGTGAGAATTAAGACTCTCCCAAAAGATTCCCATAGATACTAGAGCTGTAAGAAATGTCACATGTTTGTCTTTGATATGCAATCTTCAATGGTTATAACACACCATTGAGATTCTCATAGATACTAGAGTGGTAAGCAATGTTATATTTTTGTCTTTGGTATACAAGCTCTCAGTTGCCATCAAACGTTTGAATGATATAGTGATTGTCATAAGAAATACCTGTATTCCATGCGTAAGAGAAGTACCCATCCCAGTTCATATTGCAAGCCACACCAATAGAGCCAAACTCCTAGTGTGAAGTGATGCTCCTCTTGCCAATCTGTGGATTTAGGACAAATTTGGCTTTTAGAATTAAATCTAGTTAGAAACCATCTTAGGATAAGATTCGATGACGAATGGATTGCTACACAATTAGGGAAAATCATGAGTGAATCACAAGGACATTCCACACACAAGGAAATTATAGACATGGAATCTAAATGTCACACTAAGTTCGATTCCAAGAAACGAAAAAGACATCAAGTGTTGTAGGAACCAAAGGACTAGGAAAAACATAAAGTTCCTTGATCACGAAGACAAATTTGGGTAGTGAAAGGAAGTATCTCCTCTAAACTTTCAAAACCTAAGAAGTCTCAATAATGGGAATCAAAGGAATGAATGAACATGGGGTTTTTCAACTAGTCTTGTCCCACAATGTAGATTTGGATCCCAAAGGATCTAGCAGAAGCACAAACAAGTCATACTTAGATTTGGGTTCCCAAATCTAGAATCATTCCTAAACCACTCAAGAAAGTCATGACTATAAATCCTCAAAGGGAAAACCAAGTCAAGCAAATTAGTCCGCCTAAAGGGCAACCAAAGCAAGGGACGTTGCAAAAAGTTCCTCCACCAAAGACAACAAAGTTTGTTTTGAGAAAGAAAGCTTTACCAAAAGTGCTTCCCACAACTTGAAATTGGACTATTTTAAAGTTTCCAACTAAGAATAATACCATTGAAAAATACTACTATACTTATCTAGAAATGGATACGTAAATACTCTCAAATACATACTACTACACTTATCTAGACATGGATACGTAAATAGTGTCAAATACATATCCTGATCTATGTGTAATATTATTAAATGCCAAGATGATCACTCAGTTACGGATGCTTAGTGTCTTTGTGTAATAAAGCTATATATTTTGATAGCCACTAAGTGAAAATCCAAAAACCTTATTGGATCCTTGTATAATAAGGTTTCATCTTTTATGGACCAATAAGTAGAAGTAAAAGAAATAAAAAATCAAAAGCTTGAACGTGTAACATAAATTATGCATATTATGAACAAGTTCTCGCTAATCTAAGAGAGATTTTCTTATTTGATGAAATCTTTCGCTGAAGCAATTGTAGTTGATGACATTCCAAATTTTGAAAATGGACATAGCAAAATCCTCTGAGCAGTGGCAGTTGAAGATGTAGTTCCATCAGAAGATGCGACATCTGTTGTGGTTGAGGTGCAAGTGGAAGCTAGTCGTGACTTAGGGTTGCCTTTGTGTTTGGTATCGTGTGGCTCGCTGGGTAGTAGGTATTGCGATACCGTCTTGTGGGCGTCATCGATTTCTCCCCGTGCTTTGAGCTTCGCGATACTCCTTCGTTATCATCACGTTTAGTGTTGATTTTTGACGGCGGTATTGCCCGTTTTGGCCATTTTTTGCCGTAAAATAAGGTTAAAACTTTTAATAGACCTTCAAAAAATACATTAAAAAGATCGAATACAGGTAAGATATTTAGATAGCCTTCAAAATTGAAGGGTAGGGTAGACCGTCAAAAGACATCACTGGTCACGTCTCTATTTTTCCCGGAGGTATCGTCACGTTTCCCTCGTCCTTGTTCGCCGGGGTCGTCACGCTTCTCTCCCATCGGGAAGTATCGTCACGTGTCTCCCAGAGCTATCGCCAAGGGCCGCCTAGTGGTATCGTACTATCGTCACATCTACTTCCTCCTTGGAGGTATCATTACGTTTTTTTCCCTGAGGTGGTCTCGTCAGGTCTCTCCCAGAGGTATCACGTATCATCACATCCTTTCCCCTCGGTGGTATCATCACTGCTTCGTTCCTCCTACTATCGCTGAGGTTGGGCGTGGTCTCCCTCTGAGAGTTGCTTTCCTTTTCCCTCAAGTTTCGCCGAGTTTCCCATCGGGTGCTGCTTCGTGAAGCTACTGATCTCCTCCATTGAAGCTCTGGTGCCGTGTTTCCTTCCTCGTTTGGTCTCCTCCATTGAAGCTCTGGCGCTGTTTTTCCTTCCTCGTTTTGTCTCAGCGTAGTGCTTGTTTTTTCTCCAATTTTAAGCTTTGCTTCTAATTCTTTAGGATCTTTCAGTTGCTGGTGCTTCGTTAACGTTTTCATGCTACCCTCGTTGCTAATCTTTTTGTCTCTGTGGAGTGCCTCTCTTTGTTGGCATGCTTGTTTCTTCTTCAATTTTTTGCTTTGCTTAGAATTCTTTAGGATCTTTCTGTTTTTTCTTTAGTTGCTGCCTCCTTGGTCTCTTGGTCGATTTCCTCAAGGAGCTTGTGCTCGGTTCTTCCAGCTTTAAATTTGGTGCTTGCAGGGCTTTGTGCATGCGGGGTCGTTTCGGTGCAGTGTTTTTACTGTGGGATTGCGAAAGCTTCTCTTTAAAGCGCGTTCTTGGCATGGCTTCGGCGGCCCCCTTCCTCGTGATTAGCCCCTGATCCCAGGAGTGATTGGAAACTTGGCTCCCACTTTGGAGGGGGGATCTTGTGTCAGTCCTAGGGCCCTCGAGGGTGTTGAGCCTCCCTTGGTCTCCCTTAGTAAAGCTACAATCCTTTCAAAGCAAGAAGAGCTCAAGAAAGTTTGTCTAGTTGGTCAAGTGCTTGGCCCTTGGCCGCCGCTCAAAACTGTGTGCCAGTGGCTTCAAAAAGAGTGATTGATTGTCAACAAGTGTCAATTTTTACCAGCTAGTCATATGTTGCTAGTCTTTGAGAATGAAGATATGGTATTCCAAGCCTTCAGTGTCTGAACCTGGCATTTCGAGTGGGCGACCTTGTGTCTTTTCAAATGGTCCCCCAATTTCTCTCCCGACAAATCTAAATCTCTTCGCTACCCTCTCTAGGTCGAGCTCAGTAACTTGCCATAATTCTTATACAAATTTGTGTGGGACATCGTTGCCCCAATCGACAAGCCATTGGCCTCGCGAGAGGATGTTGGTAGTTTCATTTATGAAGGTGCAAGCCATTCTTTCAATGCCCGATGGCACCCTCAAATCTGTGTCGAGGCTGACCTCGGCGCACTGCTTCCTTCGAAGATCAAAGTGGACTTGGGAGAAGGGGAGGTCTGGGAACAAGATGTGAATTACAAAAATCTACCTAACGAGTGCTTTCATTGAGGTCAACAAGGCCACAGGATCAAAGAGTGCCCGTTGAGACAAAAAAGCAAACAAATTCAAGAAGTCCCCAATAAAGCTCATGACAACAATGGGACTTGGAATCCCATGGTGAACGAGAGGAAGTTAAGGGCTCCCAAAACCTAGAAACCGACTCATACGGGTTAACGGAAGTCAAAAGAAGAAGGAAAAGAAGCCCTAGGGAGACCTCCGAAATAAACCGTACTCCAAATGCCCCCCCAAATAACTTGTATTGCAATCTGGAAAAAGAGATTAATAAGCTTGATTACCCAGACATGAACCAGTTTGAGGAGGATACCAATGACAAAGCCCTAAAATCCCCTAACAACAAAGAATCCAATCAGGAAGGCTACACTACAAGCAAAGACGACGGATTTACCACTAGTATCGAAGACAACATGGATAGTGAAAGTTCCATCATTGGATCAATCATTCCAGACACTGTCTCCTATTCATTTCAACAAGAGACATCCCACAAGGGAAAAAAACCTATCATGCTACACTGGAAAAACAAGTTATTAAGTTGGGACCCCCTCCTAGTGAAAAAGAAAGACAAACTCTAGAGGAGAAAGGATAAAACCCCATCCCGCAAAGAGGGTAAATTAAGGCAATGATCATCATCTCGGTAACCGCTAGGGGTCTGACTAACCCATCAAGAGCGACCATCATCGATCAATGGCTTCGTGACATTAGCCTAAACCCTGAATTTATCTGTATTCAAGAGACTAAAATCGATGGCCCATACCTCCAAAAACATCTTAGACAGGTCTCCCCGACCCATGTCTAGATTTCGACGATGTACCCCTGGGGTTTGATGGGATGGTAATTGGTATCAATCAATTCTGGTTTAAAAAGCTTGAGATCTCCATTGAAGATCAAAGGCATCGTTGGATCCCTACTTCCTTTGGAGCCCCCTTTCGTTTCATGATTGTTTCTATGTATGCTTCTCCAGGGCTTAACCGATTGGTGGAACAACAGGTGGTTGCTGGTAATATCAAAGGCCTCCGATTGTCCCGTGATAGTGACTAGCTCACCATGAGACTCTTTGCCGATGATATGAACGCATTTGTCCACAATGATAGTACCAGCCTGGAGACGATTTGGAGGTGCCTGGATACTTTTTGTGAAGCCTCCGGATCCAAAATCAACCACTCTAAAACCGCTTTCATAGCTATTGTTGGGATCTAGCCCAACATTCTCTTCGATCATGGTTGTCAAAACATTCCTCAAGGCCAAATTTTGGGACTTCTTGGGATTCCCTTGAGCTTTGGTATATTGTTGGAGTAGCGGTGGAACTGGGTCTGGCTAGACTCGAAAGCAAGTTAAACTACGGGAGAGGTATGCAAATCAATCTCGCTAGTCACACAATCATTATCAACACGTTCCCCATTTCTTCGACCATTTACTTCCTCTCTTGTTGGAGACCAAAAGAGCAAGACGTGTCGAAACTGGAAGGTATTTGTAGAAACTTCCTTTGGATGGGTGACCACAACAGGAGGGGGGTGCCTAAAGTCAAGTGGTCCATCTGCACTAGCCAAAAGGACTCTAGGGGCCTTGGTATTCTAGACATTGGGTGCTTGGCCAACAAACTTGTGGCAAGGCATGGTGCAACGGGCAGGCCTTGTGGGCCAAGTTGATATTCAGAAATAAGAATGAGCTGACTCTCGTGGGATTCCCGAATTGGAAGAATCTTGATATTCTCACCCTTTTGTTTTCCCGGATCCCTCTTTCCACGAAAGGATCGAATCTTGTGTGCTCCCTATGGAAGATTTGGAATAAAGTAAAATGCTTCACAAGAATCAGTGAAGATTAGAAGTGGGTTGTCCGTATTAGACAAAATGACTCTATTTGGTTTTTGATTCATGACATTCGGAACATGGAGCCTTGGAACACTCGAATTGCCAAGAGGCTTTGGAACAAAGGCTTCAAAAAATGGAAACATCTCTGGAAACAAGACACCAAACAGTGGATCAACTTTGAGGATGTTGACCCTAACATCAACATTAGCTATGAATGGAATACTTTGCAAAATAGATTTCTTGCATGGGACCGCTCTAAAGTTTGTTTTCTCATGGGGCACGACCCACTGTGCCCGCTTGGCATCAGGTCGCACAATCGTAATAGCCTAACCAAAATCTCGAACATCAAAGATATCACTGATTACCAGGTCAACCTCAATAAGAAGTGGTGTGTATTGTGGACACGGCTGCGGTGGGACATGAAGTTCATGGCTATCTAGCACCCACTCATTGAAAACAAAAAGTTTGTTCTCTAATGGAAAATTCTTCATCGTGGAAATGTACGTATGTATGTATGCATTTATGTATGTATGTATGTATATATATATATGTATGTATGTATGTATGTATGTATGATTCTATGTATGTATGTATGAACATGAGGGAAAAACGTGAACCTTGTTGGGCCTTATAAGGATTCCTCATTTTTAAGAATAAGCTTAATTTTGTACTTATTTAAGGAGACAAAGAACATTTAATAGAGATGTGCAGAATTCTCAAAAGGAAACAAAACAGAGAACTAATCCCCTTATTGTTAGTCTCAAATGGTGATGTTTGCAATACAGAAGAAGAAAATATCAAAATCATTAAAGAAAATTTTACAAGAATCTTGGGAATCTCAACTCCCCTCTCCCCTCATAGATATGATTGCATGGGGACCATCTCTAGGGTATCATCTCAGAAGATCCCACACAACCTTCACACTCTCCTAGATGTTGTTGGATTTATATGTCTACGGAAGCACCCGAACAATACAAGGAAGAAGAAGAAGCTTGGAGCACAACACACAATACTGAATGTATTACCACTAGAATGTACAAAGATAAGTAGCCCGTTAGGGCAATATGCGTATATACAAGTCGGGGAAAAAAAACCTCCTAAAGAGGGAAAAAAGTACCCCGGTGGTCCTAGAGTGTTCACACACATCACTATGTAAATATATCAACAAATCCCCCTTGGGAATGATGCGGTGAACAAGGAGTTGGCACTCATGTATAAGGAAGTGCCAAGCTATGTGGAATCAACCCACAAAAGAAAGTAAGCCCAAAGCTTTGCGGAAAGCTTCAAACTTCTCCCTAGGTAGAGCCTTCATTAAAAGGTCTGCAATGTTCTCCTGCGTGGGCACATATGCGAAGTTGATCTTCCCAACAGAGGACCTCTCCTTGACATAATGATAATGCATCTCAATGTGCTTAGTTCGAGCATGGAACGCAGGGTTCCTTGCAACTGCCAATGCACTCTGACTGTAAGTGAAGATGGTGGTGGAAGAAGACTGACCAACACCCAAATCAGCCATAAGGCGTCTGAGCCACACACACTCAACAGTCACTATTAAAGCTTGCCTATACTCAGCCTCACAAATGGAAGTGGTCAGAAGACATATATTCCCCCCGTCGATTAGAATGGAGGGTGCCTATTTTACATGCTGACATATTTTTTGCCAAAACCAGAAACTATTTGAAGCACAACAAGTTGCAATTTTTGAGAAGTCCGAACTAAACCATCCTTCGGAAAGGAGGAACGCTGCATTTTGCCCAAAATACAGCCTTCACAAACATGTTTTCCGGGTGCCTCAAGTTTGGGCAAAGAGGACACCATTTCATATTTCTGTAGGCATAGCAAACTAGCAAAATTCAGATGACGAAAGAGTGCATGCCAAAGCTCTGGATCTGACATAGCCTGAGAATCATGTACTTCACATGCCAAATCATTTACAAATCTTTCATAGTATATACAACCCATGACATAAAATGCCAGAAGCAATAATGACATCGCCATTTGACAGATCATGAACTCTAAATCTGTCATCAACAAATTTCACAACCAAGCCAATCTTGGCTAATGCAGAAACTGATAACAAATTTTTCTTGATCCCTGGCACAAACAAAGCATCTGACAAAGTGAAAGAACTGCCATCAACAGTAGTCAAAATGATCTTACCAACTCCCATAACAGGATAGGGGGAGTTGTTGGTGCATGTAACAGTATTCCCTATAGGGGCAGGCTCTAGTGAAGAGAAGAAACTGCACTGCAAGGTAATGTGTTTGGTCACCCCACTATCAAAGTACCAAACATCTTAGTCTACTGCAGACATGCACTG
Source organism: Ceratopteris richardii (assembly GCA_020310875.1). NCBI lineage: Eukaryota > Viridiplantae > Streptophyta > Polypodiopsida > Polypodiales > Pteridaceae > Ceratopteris > Ceratopteris richardii. The sequence continues at coordinate 31,929,291 of CM035425.1, forward strand.
CTCATGAGAAGATAGGTCAAAACCACAAATAGTAGTAAATGCCCATTCTTTATCTTGCACAAGATTACCAGACTCTATTTTTAGTGTAGAGACCTCTGCAACAACCATTCCGGCCTCTTTCTTCTTTGCCTCTTTAGTAGCTAGTTTTGGACAACTCTTAATGACATGATCATTTGCTTTACAATATTTATAAAACAATTTTTGCTTGTTTTATTTCTTCTGATCTTTGTTTTCCTTCTTTGAATGTGAAGCATTTGCAGATTTTTGCTTACTAGTAGAAGAGCTCTATTTTCCTTTACCCTTCTGACTAGCCACGAAGGCTTGATCTGCAACACACATAATAGACCTGTTCTGTGTAGATTGATCTTCCTGCAACAGAACAGAGACTAACTCCTCAAATGAAAAGGCATTTGGATTGCCTTTCATGATCAAACAAAGAGTAGAAGCTAGCAATTACACACGTGTATGCACATGGATTATGTTTACAAGGTATGCACCCTCATTGTGTTGAACACAAACACACAAGCAATAACACTTACACACTGACCGTATAAAGTTAATGATCTTCTAGATTACATGTACATAGTTTTCCATGTTCTCATGGGGATGCTGTTGCCTTTTAATTTTACCCAGAATCTTCTTGGGATTTCCAAAAGATTTGTTTTTCCCTTTTGGTTTTCCACAAAACTACAATTTGTAACGTTCCAATTTTTGCTAAATGTAGAACACTATGTACACATTGATATTGATTTATTTTTTATAATTTCTATATTCTGCTTCTTTTCTTTTGTAAACTAATGTTATATATTTCAACCAATCAAAAACCAACAATGTCTTTCTTCTGTCGTCATCTATTGTTCACATAATACAACGGCATACCAATCATCTATATCATGTTCTGAATATTCCACTCGGAATTGTAATTTTCTGAAAGGTTCTTCGACATTAGAGGGTTGTTCGTGTAAGGTTGGGTTCACATAGACCTGATAGAACTTTGGACATTTTTTGCTATGTTTAAGGTTGAACAATGAAGAAAGCACTGTTGGGGCCTCTTGGATGTTCACACAAAGGAGTGAAACTCTGCAAAGTGTGATTTAAACTGCCTTCCTATGTGAACAATATGTATATTAGAAAACTCTTCATGCACAATACACTTGGAAAGCAGAATAGCAATAAAATATTTATTTTTTGAATGAGTTGGAAGGTGCTACTTCCAAAGTGCGAGGAAGGGAGGTTGGTACATTCTTTTTGCTTTTGTGTTGTGACATAGAAATAAAATTTGAGTGTGCCTTGTGAAAAGGGTCTGCCAAATGCTTGTTTATAATTGGTAGCGAGAGAGTGCCACGTTCATAATAGATAATACATAAACTTCTATATTGTGCATTAAAACAAAGCAAAAAAAAAGAAAAAAAACTAAAGCTGCTTTATTAGTGGGTAATTCTGAATAGAGAATAATAATATCTCCTGTGGAAGCTAAACAAATGAGTATAGTACAAAAGCATTGAAAGGATTAATGGTCTGTTGAGGGATATGCATAGGTATTGGGTTGTCGAGGCAAGTGATATACATGGGGAAACATGACACATTGATCTAGCTATAGGTAGCATATGTACCGTATGGGAAGATATAAATTGTTCTTGTTTTAGAATTTTGTTGTCTCTTTCTCGATAAAAAATCAAAATTTTTAGAGACTTTTTATGATCTACTATCGCTCTGTCTTTTTTTCTTCACTCCAAGTAAATATCAAAATTAATAGTGATAGATTCCTTTCTGCGCAAAGTATGTTGGCTTTTTGGTTGGTTGCATCTATGGCATTGTTGCCATTACTTATGGCGGATGGATATATGCGTACTTAACAAAATATTGTCAATGATTACAAATTTTCCTAGAAAAAACTAAATATGTGCATGACTAATGCAAAATAATTTGGGTTACACAAGGTATGATATGTCTATGCAAATATATACTTAGGCCTAATTCAGAGAGGGCAGTGGCAGCTCTGCATTGCACCTCTCCTCCAATAAATGAGCAGCACGTGTCAGTCCGTGTTCAAAACGGGCGACAGCATTCTGTACTGGGAACTGCCAGTGCATGGGCCAGAAAATGGAGAACCGTGCCGAGAGGTAGATCCTGCACCAGAGCAGCACAGACATCCTCATCAGCCAAAAAATCAATTTCATAAAACTAAAATAAAAAGTTTGATAAAATAACTTTTTTTTTAAATTTAAACATAAAAACAAAATAACATTATAAAATAAAAAAATTCGAATGTTGCATCGAATCCAAAGTTCTTTTTTTAAAGAGAAAATCAAACATCATCTCTTACATCATGTTCCAACGTACTATGTAACAACCTACATTTTTTTTTGCAACGTACAAATTTTTTGAAGGCTCTATAAAAGATGCATATAAATGTCATTGTTTATTTTCAATGATATGCTGTAGAAGAACCAAGTGTTGCAAAGGTGTTTTTTATTTCACTATTATGTTACTGTATGTTATATATTGGCATGTGTATTCATTATTTTTCTTTGTTCTTTTTTTTTTCAGGTTTATTGGAGTGAAGGTCAAGTTAAAAAATGTGTTTTACATACATTCTGCTTATCTTTTTTTTTTCATTTCAATTTATGTATATGCTACTATGTTACTCATTAGTTTTGTTTTAATTTCAAGTAATGGACTCTCAAGCATCTGAATCCTTTGAATCTCAAGGGGAAGAAGACAATATTGTTTTCTCCCAATCTTCTCTTTCTCAACCTATCTATTATCCATACTCACACCCATCTTTTCCTACTCCTCCTCATGGCTACCAAGCCATGTTAACCACTTCTGTTTCTCCTACCCATCCATTTGCATTTAGATCCCCTCCTTGTGGTGTAACTGCAAATGGCACATCAAACTCATCATGTCTTCCCACTCCTTCACCCTTAGAAGCCTCTCAAACAAAGCCTCCACATAGCAAGTCAACAAAGAGGAAGGAAGATCGACAAGACAAAAGTCTTCAACCACGAGAACCCATAGGAAAGAAGGAAAAAACAACCAAAAGGAAGATAATCGTTGACTTAGGGGATGAAGATGATGGCAAGAAGAGCAAATGGAAGGACCATTGGGTGGACCAACTCATTCACATACGAGAAGGAATGAGTGAAGAGTTCAACAACCCATCGAAGCAAGGAGTCAACTTATGGGCCAAAGTTTCAACAAAATTAGCTTCAACCTATCCCGACTTCGATAAAGATAGTGAAGCATGTCGAAAGAAGTGGGCAAAGGTGTTAGGGCAATACCATCAAGACAAAGCACATAACTCCATTTTGGGCAGTGATAGGAAGATAACGTGCAAATGATTTGATGTGGTAGATGAGTACTACCATCCTCCTCCAATTGTGACTCCATTTAGTCACACATCTTCAAGTGCAAACGTTTCCAATGAGAATGGCAGAAGTGGAAGTGAACTTCATGAGGGTGAACCCGTACCCTTACCTTCATCCTCTTCTCAACAAAGCATTCCAAAGCGGGATGAATCATTAGCCAGTTTGGTGGATAATGGAAAGGATATTATTCACCATTTCAAGGAGATGGAGAATAAGCATGTGCTCATAGAAGAAGAATGCTTGAAGCTCTTAAGTGGGCTTCTTACTTGCATGTGTGATTTTTTAAGTAGTTTTAAGAAGAGTAGCTAGATTCTGTTTCATCTCTTAGGAAGAAAATTTTTATGTTTATTATCTTGGACTATAGTCTTAACACTTGAGTTGTAATTGGATTTCCTTTGAGCTATGGTTTGATGGTTTATTCATGAAATTTAGAGTTATGCTAATTGTAGATTTTTTACATTCTATTTGCATTTCAATCATGTTTGCATGTATGCAATTACACATGTTACATTATGCAATGATGCATAATGTACACATGTATACATTTGCATATGTTGCATTATGCATGCATATGGATATGTTGCATGTATGCATGTGCATATGTTGCATTTACGTATATGTTGCATATGCATGTGCATATATTGCATATGTTGCATTTATGTATATGTTGTATATGCATTGTCATATGTTGCATATGCATTGTCATATGTTGCATATGCATGTGCATATGTTGCATTTATGTATATGTTGCATATGCATGTGCATATATGTTGCATATGCATGCGCATATATGTTGAATATGCATGTGCGTATGTTGCATATGCATATATGTTGCATATACATGTGCATATATGTTGCATATACATGTGCATATGTTGCATATACATGTGCATATGTTGCATTTATGCATATGTTACATTTATGTATATGTTGCATATGCATGTTCATATATGTTGCATATGCATGTGCATATATGTTGCATATACATGTGCATATATGTTGCATATACATGTGCATATGTTGCATTTATGCATATGTTTCATTTATGTATATGTTGCATTTATGTATATGTTGCATTTATGTATATGTTGCATATGCATGTGCATATATGTTGCATATGCATGCGCATATATGTTGCATATGCATGCACATATATGTTGCATATGCATGCGCGTATGTTGCATATGCATGTTCATATGTTGCATATGCATGTGCATATATGTTGCATATACATGTGCATATATGTTGCATATACATGTGCATATATGTTGCATATACATGTGCATATGTTGCATTTATGTATATGTTGCATATGCATGTGCATATGTTGCATATGCATGTGCATATATTGCATATGCATGTGCATATGTTGCATATGCATGTTCATATATGTTGCATATGCATGTGCATATATGTTGCATATGTTGCATTTATGTATATGTTGCATATGCATATATGTTGCATATGCGTATATGTTGAATATGTGTATATGTTGCATATGCGCATATGTTGCATATGCATGTGCATATTTGTTGCATATGCATGTGCATATGTTTCATATGCATGTGCATATGTTTCATATGCATGTGCATATGTTGCATATACATGTGCATATGTTGCATTTATGCATATGTTGCATTTATGTATATGTTGCGTTTATGTATATGTTGCATTTATGTATATGTTGCATATGCATGTTCATATATGTTGCATATGCATGTTCATATATGTTGCATATGCATGTGCATATATGTTGCATATGTTGCATTTATGTATATGTTGCATATGTTGCATTTATGTATATGTTGCATATGCATGTGCATATATGTTGCTTATGCATGTGCATATGTTGCATATGTTGCATGTGCATGTGTGTATGTTGCATATGCATGTGCATATATGTTGCATATACATGTGCGTATATGTTGCATATGCATTTGCATATGTTGTATGTATGCATGTGCAGATTTTCTATATTTTAAATATCTCTTGTACTTTTTTGTAGGTTCTAATGGACATGCCAAAGGAAGTTGCATTAATTTGTGCATTGATATGCGCATTAGCTATGATAGAGTTACTTCAAGAGTCAAGCTTGAATCGTCATCATGTCATGCTACATGCTTGGTTGCACTTGAATGAATGTGTGGCATGATCAATGATAATGAATAATGCCATGAATCGAAGAAGGGGTCATGAACATAGGCAAGCATTGGCATACCCACGTCCTCATGGCTTTGTTAAAAGATATCTTTTGAATGCTTATAGTGACAATATGTTCAAACATCGCTTGAGGATTAACAAGGAAACCTTCCATTACTTGTGTGGAAAGCTTGGACCCTTTATGCAAAAGAAAACCACAAACTATCGTGACACTATACCTTTACAAGATCGAGTAGCTATTGCATTAACAAGGCTAGCAACAGGAGATGGATTATGGGGATAGGGGACACTTTTGGATGCTCAAAGAGCACATGTTGTGGTATTGTGCATGATTTTATTAAAGCTATTGTAGCATCTGGTCTTAGAGACACATACATTAGATGGCCTTCGACATCCCGCTTTGCAATGTTAGCAAAAGATTTTGAGGCAATAAGAGGAATACCTTATGTTGTGAGTGCAATAGATGGAAGCCATGTACCCATAATTGCACCACGTGAAAATCATGTTGATTACCTCAATCGCAAAGGTTTTCACTCTATCTTGTTGCAAATAACAGTGGCCCCTCTTCTTTGGCTTTCATTCCCAGGGATGCACGTGGATTCCCTGTGACAACCTGCTTTTTTAGACTTAGGTGGGTTCCCTGTGATAGCCTACTTTCCTAGACTTAGGTGGGAGTATTTACCCCTTCTCTCGTAGATTGGTAGGTCTCTTTGCACTTACCTCCACTACAATGGGTTGATGATAGCCTAGGCATCGGCAAGAGTTTGGATGGCAGCCCTGTCTACAAGAGAGGTTTGTTCCCATGGGGAACTGGTTTAGTGTGCTCCAAGAGGACCATTGTGTGGACCCTACCATTGGGGTGGATTAGGGCCTTCACTTGGTATTCCCGCCTCATCGGTACCCTCATCTAGGCCTTCATCCTTGCCCCCCTCCATGCCAATGTCTTCCCCTGGGCTCTCCTCTACTATGTGACCTACTGTACTGGGAACTGCCAGTGCATGGGCCAGAAAATGGAGAACCGTGCCGAGAGGTAGAGCCTGCACCAGAGCAGCACAGACATCCTCATCAGCCAAAAAATCAATATCATAAAACTAAAATAAAAAGTTTGATAAAATAACCTTTTTTTTAAATTTAAACATAAAAAAAAAATAACATTATAAAATAAAAAAATTCAAATGTTGCATCGAATCCAAAGTTCTTTTTTTGAAAGAGAAAATCAAACATCATCTCTTACATCATGTTCCAACGTACTATGTAACAACCTACATTTTTTTTTGCAACGTACAAATTTTTTGAAGGCTCTATAAAAGATGCATATAAATGTCATTGTTTATTTTCAATGATATGCTGTAGAAGAACCAAGTGTTGCAAAGGTGTTTTTTATTTCACTATTATGTTACTGTATGTTATATATTGGCATGTGTATTCATTATTTTTCTTTGTTCTTTTTTTTTTCAGGTTTATTGGAGTGAAGGTCAAGTTAAAAAATGTGTTTTACATACATTCTGCTTATCTTTTTTTTTTCATTTCAATTTATGTATATGTTACTATGTTACTCATTAGTTTTGTTTTAATTTCAAGTAATGGACTCTCAAGCATCTGAATCCTTTGAATCTCAAGGGGAAGAAGACAATATTGTTTTCTCCCAATCTTCTCTTTCTCAACCTATCTATTATCCATACTCACACCCATCTTTTCCTACTCCTCCTCATGGCTACCAAGCCATGTTAACCACTTCTGTTTCTCCTACCCATCCATTTGCATTTAGATCCCCTCCTCTACTATGTGACCTCCTCATTTGCTTAGTACTCCTCATGGTCCTCATTGATCCCATGTGAATTCTTGGTGACTGGGGCATTCCATGAGGGACAAGATCCTTCACCGCCCCTTCATTGGAAACGTCACCTTGATGGCTATTCCTCTAGGGTTGGTGAGCTTTGACTATCACTTACGGGGGGAAGGTTTTGGCTATGAGTTTTGGAGTTTCTTCGATGGTCAGGAGGATCTTATTGAGGCACCTATTATGCCCTAGATTCAAGAAAAGACGTTGCTAGAATAGAAGCACAATACAACACCTATTAAATCAAAAGGAAAGTAGTCTATACAGAAGAAGGCATAGAAGAAATGAGCTAAGCACAGAGATACATATGAACCAAAATAGAGTTCAGATTTGGATGATGAAATCATTACATGTAGGGGAGAGCTTGCATCTGGCATGTTGGTGACAAAGAAAAATCAAATGAGGGAGGAGATAATGAGAATTAAGCTTGTAAGGAAAGGGTGGCTTTTTCATATGCCAATCAACATTATGCACATGCCACCTATTGATGCAACAATAAGCAAGAGACCTCTCCAGATTAGAGAGCCCCATAGCCTTCATGTTCAGATTCTGAAGAAGAAAATGAAGATAAATCCTCATGCAAGTGTAGTTCCCTTTCTGCTTATGGTCGATCTAGATCAATGTAATGCAATAGAAGACTTTAATGAGGGCTGTTTTGAAGATTACACATATTAATGTGATAGGAGGATCACACTATGTAAAAGACAAAAGATAGCTCATTACAGAGCATCCAACAACATTCTTCTTTAGGTATGTAGAGTGTAAAATATATGTTGGTTTGACAATAGAGGAAGTCAAGCTTCTCGCTTGGGATCACAATAATGATAATGACGATAGGCAGAAGATGCCCTCTATTGAGTGAATAAGATTTTTCAATTATGAATTTGTTGATGCTCTTAGTAAGCATGGCAAGAGATTACATCCAAAACTCAAAAGGAAGTGCCTAAAGGAGGTCAAAATAATTGACAAAAACTTGAAATCTGATGTGCTTAGGAAGTTTGACCCATGGTTCTAGCTAGCATTTAGGTCAAGAGAAGTCCGGGAGATTTAGGATCCAATTTTAACTATGTGGGAGAACAAAGAGGTGAAGGATGTCATGAGAAAGGAGATAGGGAAGAGAGCTCACTCACACACTCTCACACTTAAAGAGGAGCACACACACGGATTGAGGCAAGGAAGAATGATCTTCTTCTTCTTCTCTTACATAGAGTTAATGTACAAGAATGACCTAATACAACAATGCAACTAGCACAATATATAAGGAATAGTACATAAGGAAAAACCTAATGTACATGTATGAGTGAGCTAGCAAAAAACAAATATCACTCTTGGTATATCCATTTAGTAAATCTCAATGAAGTATCCTTGGCATATACCAACATGACCACTATACATGTCACAGAAATGAAAAAGTGATATGTGTCATCTTGAATCATCACATATTGAGTGTGATATCTCAACACTCCCCCTCAAGCTCAACGTCCTGTCTTGTAATTCAAGCATCTTTCATACCTGTTTCAACTTCTCAGCTCCAAGTGCTTTAGTGAAAATATCAACAACATGCTAATCTATCCTCACATAAACAAGGCCAATATCACCTGCTAATACCTTTTCCCTCATGAAATGATAATGCACCTCGATATGATTTTTCCTAGCATGAAAAATAGGATTCCATGCTAACTGTATGCTGGTAAGATTATCGTAATAGATGATGATAGGATTTTGCACTTCCACACCTAAATCTGCAAGTAGCATCTCTATCCATGATGCTTCACATGCTTCCATTATAACACCTCTTATGCTCATCCTTTGTACTCGAAAAGCAACAATGGGTTGCTTCTTACTGCTCCATGTAATAGCTGCAATGCCAAGTGAGAATAGAAAGCCACTAGTAGATCTTCTATCTGGAATACTACCAACCCAATCTGCATGAGTATATTCATGAACATGTGATTCTACACCAGCTTCATAAAACAATGCATAATCCAAAGGAGCACTCCCATATTGTAGAGTGCATCTCAGGGCATCTAAGTGGGGTTTCCTAGGAACTTGCATAAACTGATTTTCAAGTCCAAGAGTGTGGTTTAGATCATGCCTTGTAATTATGAGATATATCAAACTTCCCACAATTTTCCTGTTCATAGTAGCATTTTCCAATGTTTCACCTGATGTTGTATCCAAGTCAAATTTTGATCTAATGGCATAGAAATTGGTTGACAATTAGCCATGCCATACTTTTGTAGCATACTCAAGGCATATTGCCTTTGTGACATCCATATACTTGTTTTTGTATGTATGAACTCAATGTCTAAGAGATAGCACACCACACCAAGATCTTTCATGTCAAATTCTTTTTTTTTTTAATAAAGGAAGTTCGGCCTTAGCCTACTCTCCTGGATTTGTATTAATTAAAATAAAGAAAAGTACAAATGAAGGGGACTAGTGCCCACGGGATCCCTTGAATCCCACAGAGCAAGGGTAGCTTTTATAGAGCTTAGATGGCATTAAAAAGAAGGTTAATCAGCCTCTCATCACCCTCATGCGGGGCCCACTTGGGTTCAAGCTTGTTGTTCATCAAAAAGGAGCACTTGATGATGCCTGAAAGGGGGGGGGGGTTTCTTACAGTTAACCATTCTTGTGCCGAGGAGGAATAGTGATTTCTCAATCGACCACTCTTTGGGGGAGTCAGCAAAGTTATAAGCACATCTTTCCCGCCAGATATCCCATAGAAACTCCCCTCTAATGGCATTCCAGAGAGTCTTAGAGCATCCGATCGCTTCTTCTAACAGAGCTTGTTTCCAACGGATATGTTTATGAAGTCTAATTTTCTTTCCGACAATCTGCCAGACCCTGTTGGAGTTGGGACAAGTAAAGAAGATGTGAGAAACATCTTCAATGGACCGGTAATATTGCTTGCACCAAGGAGGCACCCCACAGATTTTGCTAGCCTTTAGGTTGGTCCAGATTCCAAGATGAAGAATTTTCCATAAGAGGACATACTTTTTGATTTCTATGAGAGGGTGCTATATGGCCATGAACTTCATGTCCCACTGCAACCGTGTCTATGATAGGCACCACTTCTTGTTGAGATTAACCTAATAATCAATGGTTTCTTTGATGTTTGGGATTTTTGTTAGGCAACTACCATTGTGCCATCTAAGATCAAGCAGGCTTCACATGTCGTGCCCCATGAGAAGGTGAACTTTAAGGCAGTCCCAGGTAAGATGTCTACTTTGCAAAGTATTCCATTCTTCATAGGTAATGTTGATGCTAGGGTCAAAATCCTCAAAGTTGATCCACTGGTTGGTGTCTTGTTTCTAGAGGTGTTTCCATTTTTTGAAGCCTTTGTTCCATAGCCTCTTTGCATTTCAAAAGTTCCAAGATTCCACGATCCAGATGCCATGAATCAGAAAGCAGATAGAGTCATTTTGTCTGATACGGCCGCCCACTTCCAATCTTCACTTATTCTTGTGAAGCTTTGGACTTTACTCCAACTCCTCCATAGGGAGCACGCAAGATTCAGGCCTTTGGGGAAGGTTGGGATCAGGAAAAACAAAAGGGTGAGGATGTCAAGATTCTTCCAATTTGGGAATCCCACGAAAGTCAACGCATTCTTGTTTTTGAAGATCAGCTTGGCCCACAAGGCCTCCCCTTTGCACCACACCTTGATCATCCATTTTGCCGCAAGTTTGTTAGACATGCACCCAATGTCCAAAATGCCAAGGCCCCCACTATCTCTTTGGTTGGAGCATATGGATCGCTTGATTTTAGGCACCCCCTCCTGTTGTGGTTGCCCATCCAAAGGAAGTTTCTACAAATACTTTCCAATTTGGATAACTCTTGCTCGTTCGGTCTCCAACAAGAGAGGAAGTAAATGGTCGATGAGATGAGGAAGATGTTGATAACCATTGCATGACCAGTAAGATTGATTTGCATACCTCTCCAATAGTTTAACTTGCTTTTGAGTTTGGCTAGGACCCAGTTCCACCACTACTCCATCGAGATACCAAATCCCAAGGGAATCCCAAGAAGCCGAAAAATTTGACCCTAAGGAATGTTTTGACAGCCATGATCAAAGAGAAGGTTAGGCTGGATGTTATATGGAGTAACCCTTAAGAAGAGGTGTGAACTGCCTCTTAGCTTTGTTTAGATGGGCTCACACATGAGTGCCATGTGGCACCCATGTGTGAAGCCATGTGGGGGAGCTCACTTCTATGAAGATTAGCTTAATAAAACCTCCACGAGGCTGGGCAGAAAGGATATATCATGAACTCCGTGACTTCACTCCGTAATTTCGTAGCCCGCAAACAACTTCGAAGAATGTGCTGGATGTGACCAAAACGAGGGGATTCCTTCGCGACACCACACTGGTATCGAAGGAAGTTTACACGCACAACGAGGCATCAACAGACGCAGCAAGATGACCGTCAAAGCTCACGGACGGAACCATCAAAGTTCACCGACGAGGACAGGCGCGCAAGAGGTCATAGCCCACGAAGGAGCCTCTCTCCTCATCCCCTCCTCTTGGATGGAGTAAGAGGCTTAGAGCCTCGCTTTTATACCTTGTTTCTTCTTCCTGTAGCCACACATGTGGGATAAGAGACTCCGTCAGCGGCCATTCTCAGTTATTTTTGAATTTTGCAACCAAGTTCAAGCTGAAGATGGGAAGATTTTGAAATTTTTCTTGAATTTTGGAGGACAAAATTGATGCTATGGATCAAGATGTTGGGAAAATGATGATGCATACATGTGTTATGGGCTGTGGATATGGGGTATGGGTCATGGGTTTTTCTTGAAAAGCTTCAGTTCCTCACTTTTGAGCTTCTCAAAGTCACCCTTCCATGAAGATTAGCTTTTCCACTTCCTACTCGTGACATACCCGGTTTCTTCATACCATAGCTTCAGCAGGAACTAGCCGACCACTTTCGGGCCTAGTTTTTCATCATCCGGTGTCCAAATTTGCTTTTTTCACTTGGTATAGCATTATATATTTGAACTATAGGTGTTCGGCTAGATTTCTTGGATTGGCGAGGACTGTCAAATCTCAAAAGTTGTTTAGTTTCACTCAGTTTGCCCATTTGGGGCTATTTCTATGTGATTTTGGCATTGTTCTTGTTGGTTTTTGGTGATTAGAACCTCTTCGGGCCAACCGAACATTTCCAATTTTTGTTTGGGCCTAGCGAGGATTCAAAATCAGCAACCAAAAGCTTCAACGATCACTTGGATTTCACTTCCGCAGCTTCATTTTGTAATAGGAAAGTGCTCTTGTGATATATTTCTCTTCTTCTTGCATATTTAAGCTTTACTTCCATTCATTTTCACATACTCTAGTTAGCAAACAGGGGAAGGGAAGAAGTAGAATTAGGGTAGGAAGTAGAAGAAAACTTAGAAGAGAAAGAGCCTTGAAAAGAAGAATATACATATGAGGAACTTTTAGATGAGTTTGTCACTCATGATCAATTCATAGATTTGAAAGAGCAAACCCTTACATTAGAGAGAGATCTTGGTAGCATCACATTCTCTCATTCAGTAGCTAAAGTCTCAAATGATCTCACTTGAGACTAGTGTCAGTCAAATCCATCCAGTTTTTCATGTTAGCCAACTTAAGAAAAGGTTGGGTGAATCTGACAACCTCATTCCAGATAGTGAGGTAGTAGAGCTTATTTCTGTTCAATCTATTCCACATGAGCATGAGAGCATACTACGCACTCGAGAGAAACGGACGAGAAGTCACTTGTATAAAGAGTGTCTAGTAAAGTGGAAAGATAGTTCAGAAGATAGTGCCACATGGGAGTGGGTTAGCACCCTTTAGAGACGGTTTCCCAACTTTAGATTACCTTCCCAAGGGTCTTCTTAAGGGGAAGGATATGGGGAAACAACACAGAGATATGACCATGTACATGAGGTGCATGGGGATATAGTGGGAGTGGTGGTTCTATTATTTCTCTCTTTCTATCAGACCTTCCAATACCATTTTTGAGGACAAAAATGGAACTAAGGGGAAGGAAATGTTATATGGAGTAACCCCTAAGAAGAGGTGTGAACCACCTCTTAGCTTTGTTTAGATGGGCTCACACATGAGTGCCATGTGGCACCCATGTGTGAAGCCATGTGGGGGGAGCTCACTTCTATGAAGATTAGCTTAATAAAACCTCCATGAGGCTGGGCGGAAAGGATATATCATGAACTCCGTGACTTCACTCCGTAATCGTAGTCAGCAAACCACTTCGAAGAATGTGCTAGATGTGACCAAAACAAGGGGATTCCTTGGAGGCAATGCCACGCGACACCACACTGGATCCCAACAATAGCTCTAAAAGCGGTCTGAAATCCTCCATCGTTCTTTTGTTTGTTGGTGTTTGTTGTGGCCTTCATGCGCCGTCTAGAAAGTTCGTTCCATGTGCGTATAAAGATAAAGATACACACTAGAACATACGGACATAGGAATATGGATATACGTCTGCATATTCTTAATGTGGATGGTACGTATGTGCAAGATGCACGTTTAGTAGAACCATTCAGATGAATCCGTTCTTTCTTGCTTAACCAATCTGTCGAATTCTAGTTGAAGTCTGTAATTTGTAATCTAGAGTTTTGTTTCAAAGTTTTTTCAATCATTTTTTAATCATCTTTTAATCTATTATTCAATTATTCAGAATACAAAGAATATAAAGACACAGAGACGAAAAGGTAATGTAAATGAAACTAGCAATGCAAGTTGAGATCACATTTCGTAGGTGGCTTGGTAAGGCTTTGGCCTCTTGAGGAGGAGGCCTAGAGTTCAACCCTAGAGTTAGACATGTAATGACTTTGGCCAATTTAAACTAGTTTTAACGTAGTCTAACCCTTGCTATGTGGAATACGAGATACTGTGGATACTATGTCCGTTGTACTTTCAAAGTTAAAGTTGGAGGCGTAGGCACCTACTGAACCTCCTTTATTAAAAAAAGAAAAAAAGGATCCTATCGGATTCTAATAGAATTAAAAACCATTTTCTAAAACATAATATTTATTTGTTGTGATTGTGTCGATTATTCCGCACTAGACTTTGCTTAATTGGCCTACCTTTGTGACGTGGAGAATGTTTTATTCATATAACTACTAAGCCACTTCAAGGTTACTTTATGAATTACTTGAACAAATTCGTGCTTAGTTGGCCTGCCTTTGTAGGATAAGGGGGGTCTCGCATGTACTATGCCCATTCACAAAAAATAGTTGTACTTTCAAAGTTAAAGCTGAGGGAGTGGGCACTTGCCGAACCTCATTTATTACAAAGAAAAGGATCCTATGGGATTCCAATAAAATAAAAAACCATTTTCTAAAACATAAATATGTATTTGTTGCGGTCGTGTCGATTATTCCACACCAGACTCTGCTTAGTTGGCCTGCCTTTGTGACGTGGAGAATGTTTTATTCAAATAACTACTATGCCACTTCAAGGTTACACAAATTTTTTAGCAATCCACTCCAGTCATTCACTTTCGGGCAAAATGAACTATTGGTCGGTCCACAATACACTGATCACTTTTTGTTGGCAGTTCAATTCTATACCACTTTTTTGTACTTCATTAAAGAACTCGCAAGGTACCGTTTTAGTTCCTATCAGTTTTGGATGATAGCGTAAGTACACAATACAGAGAATACCAGTGCAAATTTTATGAAAAACACCCAAAAATGTGAGGTGATATAGGCAGTACATATTGCAGTATGACATCTCATGTGCTAAATCGTACTTGACTATGAAATCATTACATAGGTTCTTTGTCACAAATGAGAATCAAATATGATTACATTACATGATGTCGTTGATGGGAACTGATGACAAAAGAAAGTACTACATAGAAGGAATGAAGCTCATAGTAATGATATTCAAGAATTGCAAACACTGCATATAATTTGGATTCACAACTTGACTGAAACCGCGCATACCATGAAGTATATTCAATTGTGGGAAAATGGTATATTTGAAATAGAGGCATGTGACGCTCAAGGAAGAAAGTGGGTTTGCACTAATCAAGGTAGTAATACTCTTTCTTTAAGCAGTGAAGGAGCATTTTCATATTTTTCTCGCAGGGGTTTTCTCTCGTATAAATTCTAGCTCTTTAAGACACTTCTTGGTGCTGATCGATTCTTCTTTTCACAGGGTATTTGCAAAAGGAATGTACACTTGTGTAACGCATGTACATGAAAGGGGTACTATAGGTGTCTGTACATCGTCACTTAGCCCAGCAACAAGTAAGCTCCCAACCATTCGTGAAGCCACAAAATTGTACATGGAATCAAAAGACTTATCCCCTAATGCTCCAAACATCCATCACCTCCACCTCCAGCTCAAAAGCCACCACCACCACCACCACCACCACCACCACCACAGCCCCCACCACCACCTCCACCACCTCCACAGCCCCCACCAGCAGCCCCACCACATCCTGCTCCACCACATGCACTCCCCCCACAAGCACCAGCACCACATGACCCTGCAGCACCACATCCCGATGCCCCAAACATTGTGTTGCTTGGAGTGTAGAACATAGTAGACCAAAATAGGGCTGGCATACCCCACCACATGTAAAATGGAGCCATAGTTCTAGACATCCTTCCCCCTTCTGCTGCTGGAACAACAACGGATCCTGTCACATGCACATGGTCATAAGCACAAATTTAATCTAAATCTGAAGTAGCAATGCACAAAATGCACAACAGCAGAAGGTAGACAACATTGTGTAATGTCTTCTGGCCAATGAACGCACAAGGGAGCAGACAGAAAAAATGATAAGTGATGCTTACCCCATTCATCAGACGTTTTTTCTGATCAAGGAGGTGGTCTGCGGTGGCGATTGAATTTTACTTTGATATGCTTCATGTCTAGCACAGACCTTGAAATAATGCTTGAAAATAGCAGAATGAGAACCACACTCTCCTGTGGTGAGACCTGAAGATGCCAACAAACAGAACATGGCCCATGTAATATATAATATGATAGGGAATACTTAAAATGGAATTTAAAACTATAGCTGTCAATGTATTACCTCCATGGCACCTGTTCTCCAGTTGAAAACGGCAGTGGCTTTTCCAAGAGGTGCATCAGCAAGATTGTACCTTATAACAGTCACAAAGCCTCCTTCCTCCTCCTCAGTTGCACCTTTCACCTCATAATCAAGTTTTCGTCCACATACAAGCCTTATCTACATTTAAGAATTTCAAGACCAACATGAGTCCAGAATGAAGACCAGAATGAGTCCAGAATGAGTCCAGAATGAAGCACAATCATTGCAAAATCAAGAAACAGACAGCCAACATGGTTATTTGTTCATGATCCATCGAGCCGAATCATACAAAAAAGGAAAAGCATAAATGATAAAGATTCAGCAGAAACACAAGAATTCAAATGAGTGCCGAACTGCCTATATACATTATTTGTGTATTCATCATATGAGTTACAAGTGGAGATTTCGTACCCACTAAAATTTGTCCATGACCAACATTAGATTGACTTTATATTCTTAGGCAATGCTCATACCTGGCCTCCCAGATTTCCATGAAGCTCAAGATCTAGTCTGAGGTCCCAATTCGAATCCACATCAGATGCACGTACTAAGATCTCACTAGTCTTGCCAAAGAAACACCAACACCTCTGTCTCGAAAGTTCCTTTTTGGACTCTTGCCCTGTCACCACTTGATACGCAACTGCCACAACTGCTGCTGAAGGTTCCCAAGTAGAGTCATAAAAATTTAGAAGTGAAAATTGTATGGAGGATTCAACAAATCAATTCTCCAAATACATGTACCTGGTGTGTAGCCTGTTCGAGAATGACTGTTCTTGTACTCCCACCCGCCTTTATGGATGTAAATGCATTTTTCAGCTTCTGGAGTATGGGTGAAACCATCTGAAAATCTGATCCAAGGCAATGGTGGTTGGAATGGAGTTTGACCAGAGCATGCATATATGATATAGCAATCAAGAGTAATCATTGGACTATCTATATAAATAAGCAAATATGCAAGAGTCCTAGAAACAAGGACGCTTATGGACGGAACATGAAGAAAGAAAGTACAGAGGGGAACTTGCTGCTGCGTCTCCCTTCATCTCCCCCCCCCCCCCCCCAGTGCTCCTTCCCCCCTCCGTTTTTCTGAGCTTGCTGCCCAGCAACCCCCCTGTCTCCCCTCCTTGCCTCGCCTTGTTCATCCCCCACCTGTCTGCTTCACTTTCGCTTTCAGAAGCTCTCCCCCCTCTTCCCTCCCCCCTTTTCTTTCGCTCCCCCCCCCCCCCCCCCCCCCCTCCCTCCCCCCCTCCTGCAGTTTTTCTGTCTCCCCCTCCAACAGGAAGGGTGTTTTGAGGATCTTGCATTCGCTTGGGGTTGCCCACCTTTTTCCTCGTGTCTTGGGAGACAGAGATGGCTTCAGAGCCAGCCCACCAGAGGGACTCTTCTAAAGCCCTCTCGCCCACTACCATTCAGTTGCCCATTCGACTCTCCCTTACCGATGAGCGTAGAGCGAATTGAGTCTCAGATCATCAGTTCATGTCCCAGTCATCAGGAACCTCCTCCAGATTAGCTTGCTTGCTGAAGTTGGCAAGTTGGTTGATATCATAGTTTTTCCATATAGGAACCATACGGCAAATACATAGGGGTACAAAAGTATGAATTTTTTTCAAAAATATCATACATCTAACATAAAGTATTGAGAATTTGAAATATCGTATATACAATAATGTAATATTAAAGTTTACAATTTTGTTGGCTACTAGAGCTTAGCGTGTAGAATTTATGTATGAGTATAATGGACAGGAATATTTGGGAGTGAATTTGCATAAAAACAATATGAAATTGCTATGGATTTGTCCTTATCAGGAATCAATGAGAGAAGAGAGAAGTCACAGGTACGAAAATGTCCATACTCCATACTATATGCATATGTTTTCATACATATGGTATTTTTTCCATATGATTCGGAAAATAACTATGGTTGACATTCAAACCTTGGGTCTCAATTTTTACTAGGTGGAGTTAGGGACCCCAACTCCATACTATATGCATATGTTTTCATACATATGGTATTTTTTCCATATGATTCGGAAAATAACTATGGTTGACATTCAAACCTTGGGTCTCAATTTTTACTAGGTGGAGTTAGGGACCCCAAAGGTAGCCGCACGGATGATCGCACAGTCTTTGATTGCAGTGCGGGCTTCCCGAGCATATGTTTGTCCTTGGGTACATGGTTTTGATCCTCTGGTAGCTACTTCTCGAGCATCCATCCCCCACGAATCACGTGGCTTGACTATGATGACTTGCTTTCAAGGCCTTCGTCGTGAGTATCTTCCTCTATTACCTTGGATTGGTGGATCACTTGGCGCTTTTGTGGAGATTTCATAGTCGGCTGCCTCGGTTGTGGCCAAGGCAATGGGCCTTTTCTCAGTTCAGATCCTCATTTTTTATCTTGCACAGTTGCCATTAAAGATTGAGCTTCCGCTTTTATCCAGCGATTGCCTTATTCAACGAGTCTAGTATTCTGGCCTCCCGAATCAATGTTTTGCTTGTTGCAAGGTTGGTCACCTTGTGACGGCGTTCCTCTGGAGATCCTGATGCTAAGCAAGGCATCGGTCCAATCACACGACACTCCAGCCTCCCTTGCAGGCATTCCGACCACCCTCTTCTACTCTGACTTCCCTAGGCCGTGCTCCACCATTAGAGGAGGGTGAGGGTCAGCAACCCCCCTCTGACCTGGTTGTTCCGGCTGATCCTTCCTCGTCTTCCATGGGCTTGCAGAAGACTGGACAGTGGCAACGGATGGGGCAATAACATAGACCCACGGTCCGAGAGGTCGGTGTTCCATTGGGAACCGGTTTAGTGCCCTTGAGGAGGATTTGTGTACTACCCTCTTCACTGACTCAGATGGTGAGTCCCCTATAACTGATTCCTCTCCCACGACATCCTCGCTCGTGTCTACCTCCACTCCGGGGCCCCCTTGCCCACATGATGTTGCACCCCCTAGCACTCGGTGCTCACTTGACAGCGACTTCTTGGTGAGTTAGGCAGTCGAGACCCCCTATGTGAGTTGGTACCTCTCTCTTGACTCCTATTCCACCTCAGCTAGTGAGTTTTGACTCACTTTGTGGGGAGAGCGTTTGGGCTATGAGTTCTCTTGATTCTTTGGCACGCAAGAGGACTAGATCCCTTCTTCCATTCAGGTCCATGCAGTGGCTCTTGCTTCTCATCTCCATACCATTTTGGACTCGGCACTTACTTTCTCCTCCCACCTATGTGGAGACTCACAACCTAAGTGGTCACTAGGGGAGGTGTTGCACTTTGTTCGTGCCCAAGTTATTGAGTTCTACCATCACTTTGGTGAGCTTGATCATAAATACTTATTTATCCGAGCATGGTTTTTCATTCCTCGTCCTTAGGAGAGTCAGCCAATCTTGTATGTGGTGGTAGATCCTCGTATTGCACCTTGCTATATGTATACACATGAGGTGATTCATGCCAAGGAGAAGGCCCTTGAGATGGGAGAGTCTTCTTCATTCAACCTCTACAGTGTTCTCTCTGACTAGTTGGCCTCTTATCGAGGACGTCTAGACTCGGATTACTCGCCGTCCAAACTGGCCTCAAAGATGACCCATTTTGCTGCTGTTGTAGTCTCTTGGTTCGTCCTCTCTCCATGAGGGTTTTTTCAGGGAATGTTCAGGGGCTAGGAGGCCTGAACTTCTTGCAGTATAGGGCTCATATGAGGCAAGAGCTTCATCACTGTATGGCTGGTAGGTCCATTGACATTCTGATGCTACAGGAGCACCATGTGTCTGTGGTCCATATTCGGGAATGTAGAGAGCTTCTATGGAGACATTGTGAGGTCTTTTGGTCGATTGGATACGGACCCAATGGATCCCAAGGTGGTTTATGTAATTCAGTTCGGGATTCCATGCAGACTATGATTGTGGACAAGAGAGGGATTGTCCCTAGCAGGGCCATGTGGTTGATTTTTTCACACACAGGCCTCAGATATGGTTTTCTGAAATCTCTATGCTCAAAATCATGAGAATACACTTCTTTTCGAGCACATATTACTAATGCAATGCCTAGTGCGGATGCGTAGTTTTTGCATGTCTGATCATGCCCCTGTGGTTGTCACCTTTAGGGAGGATGCTACTCAAAGCTCCCTTGTTTTGCGCATTCTTGAGCATATTCAGCTTGATGAGAGCTTGGATGACCACATTGAGGTGATTTGGAGTGAGCTTCCCTACTCCCCAGACTTTCGCTCAAGGTTTTCAGTTGATTAGTTGCTTCTTACACAAGGTGAGCACTTTAAGGCTTGCTCATCTTTGGTAGGTTGCTCGACAACTTCAGAGATGGGTTTCCTCCCTTCAACATATCCTTGAGCGTCGCCCTAATTGTGAGTGAGCGGGCGCCAGCTTGTTCATGCCCAACATGAGCTTCATGATGTTGAGGATCGATGATCTATCTTCTTCCATCATAAGCAAGCTTCTCGGTGGACTCATGTTGGTGATCCTGTTTCTAGTGTGTTCTTCTCGGCTACCAGGCTGCACCACTCGAGGAGTGGGATCCGTCTTCTCCGCTGGGCTAATGACCACAAAGTGTGGTGAGACCAGGGAGATTGCCACCCAGTTCTACCGCACCTTGCTGTCAGTGGAGTCCTCCTCTCTAACTTGGAAGGAGAGAAGACATTGTGTCCTCCAAGATGTATGCAAATCTATGAAGATGAAATGCAAACTAGGCTCCTTGCTCCCTTCTTTGGGAGAGAGCTTCTTGATGCTTTGCATGGTCTAGCGAGGGACAACAATCCTGGCGAGGATGGACTCTTGCCCGCTTTCTTTATTTGCTATTGGGGGATTTTGGACGATGTGATCAAACTTGCCTTCCAGGAGGTCATGGAGGGAGCCTCCTTGCCTGAGTCTCTCTCCGATCTCATGCCTAAGGGGGGGAACTTTGATGATATCAGGCATTGGCAGCCGATTACAGTTCTGAATTCTGCCTACAAAATTCTTGTGAAGGCTCTTGGTTTGAAACTGCAGCCATTGCTTGAGATGTTGACTCACCCGACGCAGACTCAGTTTTTCAAGTGTCGTAGTATCCTTGACAACATATTCACATTCTGGGAGGAACTTTTTGTGGTTCGGATGTGCGATGAACCTCTTGTTGTTCTGTTGTAGGACTTTGAGAAAGCGTACAATCCGATTGATTGGGCTTTTCTCAAGGACATTATGCTTTGTATGGGCTTTCCTTCTGGATGGATCAAGGCTTCCCTTTACCGCTCTGCCCACGGTCAAGTTCTTGTCGTGGGGGGCCAGGGGGCGAGATTCAACATTTCGAGGTCTGTTAGTCAAGGCTATCCTTTGGATCCAACCTTTTTCCTTTTCTTCACCGAGGCCATGAGTTCCTTGTTGACTTCTCTCGGGACGGTTACAAGGTATATTAGAGAGGAGGATTTGTTGGATGTTGAGTTTGCCGATGATACTGCTCTTTACTTGCATGGCTATGAGGCCAATATCTCCAGATTCCATGATGCTTTGGAGAGGTTTTGTGATGCTTTGAGTGATAAAATCAATTGGCACAAGTCCTCTAGATTTTGGGTTGGCAGGGATGCTCTGCCTAGGTGGCTCCCTTGTGCCAAGTTTAGTGGATTCCTCCTTGCACTACCGTTCGTTACTTTGGATGCTATATTGGTTTAGAACTTTCGGCTGAGCAAGAGATCTTGCCTCTCCTCTTGACTGTCGAGAGGAAGTCCTTGCATTGGAGCATTGCTCACGTATCATTGGTCGGGAGGGTCATGGTAGCTAGCCAAAGTAATTTTGGCCACGATGCGGTATGTCACCTCTTCTTGGATTTTCTCGAGCTCTTGAATTAGCTAGATTCAAAAACTAATCAAGAATTTCTTATGGTCCAAGGGGATGGCAGCCCCGCTCGGGCTAAGGTTGCTTGGCTAGTCATCACCCTTCTTAGGAGCATCATGGCCTTGGGATTATTGACCCCATGTGCTAGAGAAGAGCCCTATTCGACAAGTTTGTATCGTCATGGCCTGCTCCCTAGCTCGAAGCCATGAAAGGATTTTCTTCATCAGATACTTGGCATGTTTGTGCCTTCTACGGGTGGGCCATGGCATCTTGAGGCCAAATAAGACCTATTCAAGAAAAATGGGAATAACACAAGATTTTGTGACAGTTCTTTGTGTCCCAATGTTTTATTTTTGACTCATTCACATACTACAACAGGTTATTGTGTCTTGATTGGAGTATATTAAATTGACACCTTAATATTAAGGATAACTTTATTACATATGGGCTATCAAGGTTGGGTTCAAACCTAATAAGTAAACATAATAAGTAATATAAATGGGACTTGAATAATTCCCAAATTTCTTGAATAGGCCTTAAATGGATCTTTGCTGAGATGTAGCATACTCGGTTTCCGAGGGAGATTGAGGATCAATTTGCCTGTAGTATTCAAAGATCACGGGAGCACTTTTGGCCTCCTCTTATTCAACTTTCTCCCTCCTACATTGAGGAGAAGCTCAGGTAGTCTCTGACTTGGAATCCTCTTCATCATACGAAGAGAGGATTTATGGTAGGCTCTTGTCTTCATGTTTCCTGGGGAGGCATAATGCTAGGGGCCCTCGGCATAGTGTTGTTGACTAGCTCCATTTCAAGGGGCTCATAGAGGCACAAGTAGAAGGACCGATGTATTGGGATGTGTGGTGTGTCTCATATGGTCAGAGATATTGAGGCAGCTATTCCGAGGGATTGGGGGACTCAGACCGGCTACTCCCCCCCGGCTGCTTGGTGTTGGAATTTGAGGTTTGGGGAAGCACGCGAACAACACAAGGAAGAAGAAGAAGAAGCTTGGAGCACAGCACACAATCCAGAATGTATTACCAAGTGAATGTACAAAGATAAGTGACTCGTTAAGGTTATAACCGTATATACAAGCCGGGGAAGAAAACCTCCTCAAGAGGGAAAAAAGTGCCCCGGCATTCCTAAGTGTGTTCGCACACATCACTACCGAGATATATCAACAAATCCTCCTGAGAGTGATGCAGTGAACAAGGAGCTGGCAGTCATGTCGGAAGTGCCAAGCTATGTGGAAAGAGATCATTCCACAAAAGGAAGTAAACCCAAAGCTTTGCAGAAAGCTTCAAACTTTTCCCGAGGTAGAGCATTTGTGAAAAAATCTGCAATGTTATCCTGTGTGGGCACATATGCCAAACTGATCTCTCCAACAAACAAAGGACCTGTGATAGTGCACTTCAATGTGCTTTGTCCGAGCATGGAACACAAGGTTCCTTGCAACTTCCAATATGCTCTAACTCTTAGTGAAGATCGTGGTGGAAGAAGACCGATCAACACCAAAATCAACCAAAAGGAGTATGAGCCAGACACACTCAATAGTCAGTGTGAAAGCTTCCCTATACTAAATTACAACTAGAAATGGCAATAGTAGGCTTCATCTTGCTCAACCAAGATATGCATGCGCTACCAAACATGAAGAAAAAACCACTAGTGGACACTTGAGTGTCATAACAACCAGCGCAATCAAGTCAGAGTCAGAAAAAGCATGTACATCCGGCGATAATGATTCCCCCTTGAGATAAAACAATCCAAGTAGCCAGGTACCATTCAAGTAGCGAAAAATGCGCTTAACCACCTACCAATGAATAAACCTTCTCATCTGAGAGACAACAAGCTGAATATCAAGACTAGTTATGCATAACTAGATCAAGCATCCAACATAAGTAAATCAAACATCAAATAGCTTTCTGATAGAACAACATCAAGTGCATCTCGAGCATCATGAAGACTCAATAAACCTATTTCCATAGGAGTGGCAATAGGTTTGTAGTCTTCAAAGCCAAAATGCTACAATAATATGTCAATATATTTCGTTTGACACAAAGCTATTCCCCCATCAACTTGCAAAATTGAATGCCCAAATAATGATGCAAATGTGCCAAATCTAACATCTCAAAAGCGGCATGCAAATGAGCTTTAAAATCAGCAATATGCTTCTCATTAGGATCAATGAGTAGCATGTCATCAACATAGACAACATTGATCAGAAGCACATCATTTGTATGCTTAACATATAAGGTGCTCTCAGTTGTGTTCTCAAAACCATGTGCAATAAATTAGGCATGTATCTTTTCATACCAAGCACGTGGCACTTGCTTCAAACCATATAATGCCTTTTTCAACGTACATACTTTGTTTTCATGCCCTTTCTGCACAAAACCACGGGGCTGAAATACATACACTTTTCATGTAAGTGACCATTCAGAAATGCAGTTTTAATGTCTAACTTATATACATTCCAACCATCATGACATTCCAACCATCATGAGCTGCAAGTACACAGATGCTACGAACGGTGGTCATTCGGCATGTGGGAGCAAAGGTCTCATCAAAATCAATGCCTCTCTCTTGACCATAACCTTTTGCAACAAGCCTAGCCTTACACTTATCAACTCTTCCATTAGGCCTAGCTTGACTTTTGACCATACACCTCCCCATCTCCATGAGAGAGCTAAACTATCTTTCAGCAACTCCATTTTGTTGAGGTGTATACGACACTGTACACTTATGTTTTATCCCATGTTCATCTAGAAATGCATTAAAATAAGAAGACATTTATTTCCCTCCTCAATTAGAATGAAGGGTTCCCAATTCACATGCGGAGAGATTTTCGGCCAAAACTAGAAACTGTTTGAGAACACTTCGGACTTTGCTTTTAATGGATACACCCATATGCATGCCTTGAATAACAATCAATAAAAGTCACTAAGTAAAGGTAGTTCCCAAAAGAAGGCTTTTGCATAGGATCACAGACATCATTATGAACAAGCTAGGACTTATGAGTGGCATGAACTGAACTTTCTTAGGGAAGGAGGAATGTTGCATTTTGGCCAAAATATAGCCTTCACAGACATGTTTACCAGGTTTCTCCAGTTTAGGTAGAGAGGATACTATTTTAGATTTCTACAGGCGTAGCAGACTAGCATAATTCAGATGTATGAAGAGTGCATTCCAAACATGCACTTGAGATAGCCAGAGAATCTTGAATTGCACATGCTCAATAATTGATTGATTTCGCATAGTCTATGAGCTTATACAGCCAATGACATAAAATGCCAGAAGCAATAATGACACCTGTATGACGCCTGCCATTTGAGAGATCATGAACTTGAGAGATCATGAGCTGTACACCTGTCATTAATGTGAGTTTTAGACCTATCATCAACAAATTTGACAACCAAGCCAATCTTGGCTAATGTTGAAACTGACAACAAATTTTTCTTGATCCTTGGCCATACAAAACATTTGACACTGTGAAAGAACTACCATCAGAAGTAATCAAAATGATCTTACCAACTCGCATTACAATATATGAGGAGTTCTTTGCACATCTGACAATATTCCCTGTAGGGGTAGGCTCTAGTGAACTCAAGAAATTGCGTTGCGATGTAATATGTTTGATTGCCCTACTACCAAAGCACGAAACATCTAAGTCTACTACAGACATACACCGCCCATGTGAAGATTGGTCATAGGTGCATACAGTAGTAAACACCCATTCTTCATTCTGCATAAGATCAGAAGACTATGTTTTAGGTGTAGAGACCTTTGCAACAACCTTTCTAGCCTTTTTCTTCTTTGCCTCTTTTATAGTCAATTTTGGACAACTCTTTATGACATTATCAATTCCTTTAGAGTATTTCCAAAATTATTTTTGCTTTTCTGTTTTCTTCTCATCTTTGTTTTCCTTCTTCGACTATGCAACATTAGCAGATTTTTGCTTACTAGTAGATGAGCTGCATTTACCTTTTCCCTTCTGATTAGCTAAGAATGCTTGATCTGCAACATGCATAATGGACATGTTATGTTTGGATCGATCCTCATGCAACAAGACAGAGACTAACTCCTTGATGTTAAGGCATTTGGATTGCCTTTCATAATCAACCAAAGAGTGGAAGAAAAACTCTCAAATGAATTTGGAAGACCATTAAGAACGGTCTTCAGAAGTGAACTCTCTAGCAAAACTTCATCAACAGAAATCAATAGCTCCTTCAAATCTTTGATCTTTGTCAAGAAAGTGTCCATAGAATCTCCTTCATTCATATGCACACTCTCCAATTGTTTTTGGAGGTAAGCAACACAAGCCTCATTTCTTGCCTGGTATAAAGTGGTAAGCATATCCAAAGCATCCTTTGTTGTTTTGCAAGAGCAAATATGAGGGATAATGGTATGTTTGACAGACAAGGCTATTAATACATGTGCATGAGTATCTTTGCTCTCCCCATGAAGTTGCTCTAGAGTAGGTGCAGAAAGAACCAAAACATGAACAAGAATTTGAAAATCCTGATCTTCAATGCCTTCTGCATCACCTTCAATAATTGCATTCGCTTGCGTAGTAGAGTATTTTTCAATATCCTGCACAATATTCCACAGCCCTTTAGCTGGCAATACATGACGCATCATATATGCCCATAACAGATAATTGGTACCATCCAACTTTTGTCCTCAAGAGCCAACATACGGAATACATCATTGCTTTCAGCCATGGCCACTGACTAAATACCCTAATGCAAAAAAATGATTGCATCTCAAAAAGTTGAACAAAACCACTTTGTCGAGCTCTACTAAACCTATAGCAAACTTCAAGGCACTTGTATTGGTGAACCGAAACCTGTATATATGTTTGGCACAAAAGGATGAAATTGCCTTCACAAGCATTGTGATAATGCGTTCGGAGGCAAGGAGCGTGCTCAACAATTAGACTCTGACTAGAGGAGTGTTGATGACACCCTAGATGAAACGGAGACCTACTTTGATACCAATTGATGGAGGTTTGAGGTTTGGAGAAGCACGCGAATAACACACAGAAACAGAAGAAAGTTGGAGCACAACACACAATATACAATGTGTTACCAAGTGAACATACAAATATAAGTGATCTCTTAGGGTTATAGGTGTATATACAAGCCACGCAAAAAGAAAGTGCCCCGACGGTCTTAAGTGTGTTCACACACATCACTATTGAAATATATCAACACTTGGATGGAGGCTTTCACTCGGACCGAGGTTTTGATTGCAGCTCGGGCCTATACTTAAGATGGGACTCTCTTCTTTAAGACTGGTGAGGATGATCGGATGATTAACACATCTTAGGAGTCCCAGATCATCACCGACAACACTTTTTAGCGCAGACTGGGCCACAAACCCGTGGAGTCATGAGGATGGCCCTCATAGCTCAGCCAAGTGCCGACTGCAATGCCCTTGTGAGCAGCCAGCCACTGAAAAAGGATAGTGTGACGAGGGTGCTGGCTACTCCAAGGAGGAAAGGAACTCAATCAAGAGGCCATGGTGCACAAAGTCACAACGGCATTGTTTATGGGACTGCAAGCTGGCCTAACATATCTGGATGAGGATCTTGAGGCTTATGACTTGGCGGGAGGGACATCATCTCATCTCTTGGGGCATGGTTGCTTGGGGCTCACTTATAGGCCCGGCAATTAGGTAAGTGCACCCGGTTGATAGTACTGTTTTCTCGATTCGGGATGGGCAGATTTCCACCACTCAAGACTTCAACATATCTCCTTGGAGGAGCCATGGCCACCCCTACTAGGAGATGATCAATAGTCCTGCCATGTGGTTTGTTTGGAGGGCGAGATGCCGGTGCATCTTTGAGCGATGTGTGATTCCTCTAGCGGAGATTATTCGGGACTTCTGGCTTGAGCTAATCCACACTCTTCGGGGGCAGTTGGACCGCCTCCAGGGTGTTTTGGATGGCATGACTCGATGGTTGCTCGCTTTTCTTCAGCTCTGGAAGAAAGGCCCCTTCTTTACCTCTCAAGGTGATACTATGCGGTGGATATATCAACTTCCTGCTTGGCTTTTCTTCCCTCCCTATATCCCTCCCTCCCCCCCAGGGTAAGGCCTCCTCATCTCTTGCGTTGGGTGGGTGTGTGGGGTGATCTGTCCCCCATGTACTAAGCCTTTTATCTGACCCCGGCTGGGTATGTAGCCCTATGGGCGTTTTTCTCTTTAACTAATGGAATGATCTCTTTTTTCGGGAAAAAAAGAAGGCAAATATGTTTAATTATTGACATATGAAGAAAAATAGAACATCCATTCATAACATTTTCTTACCTGGCTCGAATAATAAACACCTCTTTGTTGGAATAATCCAGCACAGTCCTGGTGAGCCAGCAACCACGTCTATCAAAGAAACTACCCATGCCCATACGGCCCTCATCATCTGTTGGGAGGGAATTAATGATGCGTAATAAATGTGGTCCAGGTTCAGGTGGAGTCAAAGATATACACACATACAAAGATGGGCAGTTAGATTGTGACACCCAACGTGTAAGTGGCAGCCAACCACAAAGCGAAAGTGTTGGCATGCTTAATAGATACTCCCAAGAAACTGATGTATATCCCAAAACATCACTGCCTTCCATCATCCACGTAAGGATAGAGGAGTGCCTGCGAAGTAGTTCTATTTTCAGGGCCTCTGTAGATTTCTCTGCTTGGAACATCCAAGTATGTTTCCAAAATGCTCCTTCCCTTAACGGGACTGAGAATGTCTCGAGTTTAAAGGAACTGCATTTCCTCTCTAGTTTCAATCGAACACGTATATCCCCTTTCTTCTTAGGGAGATTTTGGACCCTCAAAATAGTGACATACACCTGCACACAGCAAATCACAAACAGATATCATTACAATTCTAGTCACAGGCTCACAGCTGAAAACAAAATCAGTCTAGGATTGCTTCAGTCACAAATATATGTGAAGTTTTAGATAACGAGATTGTTGAGTCCAAGATAAATGACCAGACTCAAGACTCAAAAATAGCATCAGAAGGATGTGATCTGCTAGACTTTGTGTTAGACTGACCTGCAGAACTTCTCGTGGACTAAGTGGAACAAAATCTATTGGAGTTCCAACAGCAGGAATTTGATGGGATGGGAGGATTGGAGCAGGTGGTAAACCTCTGTACATTGCACCTGCTCGTTCATAAACATCACCATAATTTTGAAGCCATAGCTCACAACTTTCATGAAATCCCTTGTCTAGTTTTTGTCCAGGACTCCTATCCAAGTCAGAGTCATCATGATCAAGAACTCGCCCAAGTAATTCTGTCAGATCCTGTACATAGGCTTTTGGGTGCAGCTGGTGTGCATGCCACATTAAATCTATGTCATATGTTGGAACCAAAAACACCTTGAACTCAGTTATCTTGAATAAGTGCAAGAAGGCCTTGTAACGTTGTTGAGCTGCTTCTAGGAAGCGCTCATCCTCAAAGTGAGACTGTGAGACCTGTCACGTTATTTAACTTTGATTGATTATTCTTTAAAAAATGAAATAAATGCATGAATTAGCTATCTTAACTGATGAAAGGGTATAGTAATGCTTCTAAACTTCTGTAAATCTGAACTAAAACAATGTACTAATGTGTATCCATTTCCATAAAAAAACACTTGAATCTCTCTCTCTCTCTCTCTCTCTATATATATATATATATATATATATATATATATATATATATATATATATATATATATATATATATATATATATATATATATATATATATATATATATATATATATATATATATATGGAGGCAAAAATTATGGTGACAAGAAAAGACTTGCATTGTTTGCAAAGTAGTTGAACAAATGGAAGGTAAAAGTGAAGGAAAAGAATAATAGAAACTTTTCTCCAATGGGAAAACATAAGGATAGAGCAGAAGAAAAATGGAAGACTGAAATCAAAACCATCAAGTAACAAATAATAGCTTGCATACCTAGGCAACAGCAGCGATGGCAGAGAGAGAGAGAGAGAGAGAGAGAGAGAGAGAGAGAGAGAGAGAGAGAGAGAGAGAGAGAGAGAGAGAGAGAGGCAATCCAAGTATTATAATTGTTTATACACCAAAGATACCAAGGGAAGGGTCACATGGACCTTACCCCCAAAACTCCTACAAACTCCCTTTTAAAGGTCAATGTGATCATAAGTGGAAACAAATACAAAGAATGATTAAGACTATACAACAATGTCCAAGAAGAGCTATTGATCTCAATCCATGCAAATCAGCTTACAATTGTCTCAAACATGGTATGTACATACATCCCGATATGCTCAAGTCTCAAGTTGACACAAGTCTAGCTCCCATATGACTGATGCAAGAATAGAAAGTTCTTGGGCTCATTGCTCACCTTGTGCCCATGCCCATGTCAATATATACCAAAGAGAACAAGGGAAGGGTCGCATGAACCTTACAATATGGAGGCAAAAATTATGGTGACAAGTAAAGACTTGCATTGTTTGCAAAGTAGTTGAACAAATGGAAGGTAAAAGTGAAGGAAAAGAATAATAGAAACTTTTCTCCAATGGGAAAACATAAGGATAAAGCAGAAGAAAAATGGAAGACTGAAATCAAAACCATCAAGTAACAAATAATAGCTTGCATACCTAGGCAACAGCAGCGATGGCAGAGAGAGAGTTAGAGAGAGAGAGAGAGAGAGAGAGAGAGAGAGAGAGAGAGAGAGAGAGAGAGAGAGAGAGAGAGAGAGAGAGAGAGAGGCAATCCAAGTATTATAATTGTTTATACACCAAAGATACCAAGGGAAGGGTCACATGGACCTTACCCCCAAAACTCCTACAAACTCCCTTTTAAAGGTCAATGTGATCATAAGTGGAAACAAATACAAAGAATGATTAGGACTATACAACAATGTCCAAGAAGAGCTATTGATCTCAATCCATGCAAATCAGCTTACACCAATTGTCTCAAACATGGTATGTACACACATCCCAATATGCTCAAGTCTCAAGTTGACACAAGTCTAGCTCCCATATGACTGATGCAAGAATAGAAAGTTCTGTATGGCTCATTGCTCACCTTGTGCCCATGCCCATGTCAATATATACCAAAGAGAACAAGGGAAGGGTCGCATGAACCTTACACGCAAACTCCAACAAACTCCCACTTAAGGTTCAATGTGATCCTAAGTGGCAACAAATACATGTGTCTTATTTCCCAACATGCAGCCTAGATCAGAGAGAATGAAAAAGTCTTGATTGAGTAGCTATAATTTTGTTGCAGCTCATATCCTTTTTGACCTTTTACTTCATTTCGCCCTAGTCATGATCCTTATACTCATTAACATTCTTTATCATATCTCAGCCTATGATAGTGCCTCTATGCCGTTGCTTCTCATTCCATGTTGTTTGTTCCGTTGACATGCTTGATCATCTTAAGACAAGATAGGAGATCTTCCACAAAGTTCATAGCCAAATTGATGAAGATATTAAGTGTTGGGGACTTGGGCCAACAAAAATTCTGTGGCAATTTAATATTTTTTAAGCTCTAAGAATATTTCTTATGTAATAAAAAAATATTAGTTATTTAAACTTAGAACTCCATAGCACAAGAACCATATACCACCAAAAAGTGATATCTGCCAACAAAATTCTGTCGGTTTAAATAATAAGCTATTATACAGATGAGGAAAACAAATAAGCACGTTTTCAACTTGAATAAGGATGAAACATCAACTCTCAAACGAGCTTTAGAGGGTGATGCATCCTCGTGTAAATTAGTGGGATCATGAATGGAAGAGAAAATGGAGTATAAAGGACTTGCAAATCGCTTATCTTCAATAAGAAACCTAAGAAGCATTTCTATCAGATAAGCTAGGCTTGAACTGGTAGGGAAAATGTTGAAATGTTATAATGATGGCGCAAAGCTCAATTCTATTGGAACATCACCTAGGGAATTTCTACTAAATAAAATTGGATCAAAATGGCTAGCATATAGATAACTGACACCACGCCAGGAAATACGCATCAAGATTCTTTAGCATATCCCCGCCTATGATAAGGCCTCTATGTCCTTGCTTCTCATTCCATGTTGTTGGATCCATCATGCTTGATCATCTTAAGACAAGATAGGAGGTCTTCCTCAAAGTTCATAGACAAATTAATGAAGTTATTAAGTTTTGGGGCATTGAGCCAACCAAAATGTCAGTTTGATAGTTTTTTATACACTTACATAGAGGTCCTCATGTGGCAATTTAATAGTTTTTAGTTCTTAGGATATTTCTTGTGAAATAGAAAATAATCAGCCTTTTGAACTTAAAAATCCATAGGACAAGAATCAAACCACCAAAATGTGTTGGGTAAAATCAAAATTTGTTAGATAGATGAGAAAACAAATATAAGCAGGGTCAACTTCAATAAGGATAAAACATCAATTCTCAAATGAGCTTTAGAGAGTGATGGATCCTCATGTAAATTAGTGGGATCATGGATGGAAGAGAGAATGGAGTATAGAAAACTTGCGAATTGCTTCTCTTCAATAAGAAACCTAAGAAACATTTATATGAGATAAGCTAGGGCTAGACTATAGGGCTTTTTTTTTTTTTTTTTTTTTTTTTTGGGAGAGTACAATGAATCTCTGAGGCATCCAGCCCTAGGTGGGACTTGAACCCTGGCCATCTTCCTAGGAGTACAAGGCACATCCGCTAAACCACGCCCCGCTGGATAATATAGGGCAAATGTTGAAGGGCTATAGCTTCTACTAAATGGAACTCCATCAAATGGATAGCATATAGAGTTATGGCACCACACAAATATACAGAATAGGGAATACAACATGAAAGACTACAATGTTATTTCATGGGAAAGGTTATCATTCATTTGAGCAGAGTTAGATGCTACCCCTTTGGAGATTGCATCACTCACCGGATGAGTCTTTCATCTATAGTATATAGGACCTTGCAATGAGAAATATGCTGATTCCTCAATAATAAGCCTTTCATGGAGACACAACATGTTTGTTTGGATAGATGATATCATGATTTCAGTGAGACCGTTTAATCATTCAAAAATTACATGTTTTCTACAACTCATTGGATGCATCTCTCTTAGATTTACAAGGACAGATATCATTATGGCATTTACAAAGACTTGGTCCAGCTTGACACCAACTAGACATGAATAGAGAGTTGAGGCAGTACATGAGTAGGGGGACGAAGATGGCTTTCCGTAGAGAGCATCCTCTCTACCTTCCACATATGATTTTATAATCAAACAAAGTTATATAGGTAGACATTTACCACTCTGCCAGGGCCATAATATGCCATAATATGTCATATTTGTAAAAGAAAGCCCTGGATAGATGAGTTTCATTACAAATGTTCTTGTCAGACATATTATAAGATATGAGGCCATTTACATAACGTATTAGAGAGGGATTCCGACCGCTCTCAAAATATCATGAGATATCAAGACCAAAGCTGGAGACATAGAGTGGCTAATGACGAGGCCGGAGGGAAAAATTCAACGGAGGCATTATCTATAGAGTAGCAACAACTAAATGGTCACATGGACAAGATGAATGCTCGTTAGAGCAAGTTGCATGCAATGTACACTGAAGGTATACAACCCAATTGTGTGACAGTCATATATATCACTCAATCGTGTGACAAAGTCATTACGATTAAGGAACTCTGAAAGACAAAAGATCTCAGTTTACAGATCAAGGCTCCAACCCCAGAGTTGGGTCATTTAGCTCATCATGCAAGGCTACTAGCCACATACTCACCATGGAGAATATTGATGAGATTTGTCAACAATCAATGTGGGGCATCCTATCAGATGGACGGCCCTCGACTACCTCCAGCATCCAGTTATGTACCTCGATGTAACGCTTGATGTATCAACCCATGCATGTAATATATAATGGATATCCACTCTCCGTCATTTTCCTACTGGATTTGGCTGGTAAAACTCTTACTTTACTTTTTCTTTCCTTTGTTTATACAGGTATTGTACCAGATCCAGTGTGTGACATAACTCCTAGTTTGGTCTCATGGAACATTTTGCCCTTTTGAAGACGTTAGTATAGCATCTCCCGCCCTTCCCTTAGTCCCTCCCCTCCTCTCTCTCCCTCCCTCCCTCCCTCCCTCCCTCCCTCTCTCTCTCTCTCTCTCTCTCTCTCTCTCTCTCTCTCTCTCTCTCTCTCTCTCTCTCTCTCTCTCTCTCTCTCTCTCTCTCTCTCTCTCTCTCTCTCTCTCTCTCTCTCCCTCCCTCCCTCCCTCCCTCCCTCTCTCTCTCTCTCTCTCTCTCTCTCTCTCTCTCTCTCTCTCTCTCTCTCTCTCTCTCTCTCTCTCTCTCTCTCTCTCTCTCCCTCTCCCCCCCCCCCTCCCTCCCTCCCTCTCCCTCTCTCCCTCTCTCCCTCCCTCCCTCCCCCCCCCCCCCGCCTCTCTCTCTCTCTCTCTCTCTCTCTCTCTCTCTCTCTCTCTCTCTCTCTCTCTCTCTCTCTCTCTCTCTCTCTCTCTCTCTCTCTCTCTCTCTCTCTCTCTCTCTCTCTCTCTCACACACACACACACACACACACACACACACACATGAACGACCCATATAAATCGTTGCAACAGCAGAGAAGACATCTGACCAATGATATTTACCGTCGAATCGCATACGATACCGCTGGTCCTCTATACAGACAAGGGTGCTGATCAACATCTCTAAGAAACCGCAGGAGCTGCAACGCAGCTGGAATGAGGGATCCTCCGAGAAGGATGGCTGCCTGAGCTGACCCCCAGTTGTGCATCTGCAGGTCCTGTGCATGGTCCATTTCTAGAGCGATTTGATGCCTTTGTGTGTGAAGTCGTCTTTTTGCCACTGATAAAAGCCGACTTTCTGTCTATGCGACTGTCTCAACTTATGAACGAACTCTGTGTTCTCATAAATCCGCTTTGGTTCTGCTTCTTCAGACCCCTACTAGCTATTTTATAATGGGGTCTTTGACAATTACAGCACGAACGCAAGCCTCAGAGGGTCAGGAACGTTCGAGGATCGCTGCCATTCTGCGAGCCAATATGATGTTACCAAGTGAAGTAGAGGTGTTCGAAATTTTCATGATTCCTGCCAAGAATCGAAGTTTACAAGTTTGTCAAACGATCCAGCTCAGTTGAAGGCATTACTTTTGTTGATGGCGTACGGTGTACCGCGGTCGGCAGTGGACATAACGCCCTCATCATACAATCGAGCTGACGTTGAACGTTGACGACGTGGGTAATAGAGCTGAACGTGTCTCAATCCTCGTAAATTGACTTCTAGACTTTTGACAATTCATGAATCATTATCTTCTTCAAGAAGGCAACATTTGATCTTTTAGCTTCTTCGTTGACTTCAGACTTCAACTGTCTTGCTGACACGTGTCTCTATTCTTCCTTGAACAATTGAAACGCGCGTTGATTCGTCACCTTGATCAACAAGGCAATCAAATGGTATGCATTTGATATTCCAGCTTCTTTCATTTACTTCATATGCATTAGACGTTCTAAGTTCTTCCACCACGTCCTCTAGAACGTCCATATGCATTTTTCCATTTTCCATTTTCCTAGTGCTTCAAGGTTCTTTGCGCCATAAGGATAAAGAGGTCTATATGTAGCCATTAATATTGAAGTTATAGTCAATCAAAGCTTTTCAAAGCCCTTTAATACTCTAATTGAAGGTAATAGCTCCTTAATGCTAATCTTACATCACTCTACAAACTCTACATATCAGTCCACATCTTGTTGTTCTAGTGGTTGAGTCTTTGGTCTCTTGAGGCAGAGGTCCAAACTTCAATCCCCGAGCTCGACATGTTATGGTTTTGACTCGTCTAAACAAAATTGAAATCAATTGTAATCTTGTCTAACTCTTGCTTTGTGGCATACATGGGGTCCCGTAAGTACTATGATCATTCACCTGTATAACTGTTTTTTCAAAAGTTAAAACTCGAGGGAGTAGGCATTTGTCGAACCTCCATTAAAAAAATAAATCTCTACATATCACCTTCAGCTTGATCTTAGTTTAGCAATTTGGAGGTTGTTCGACTAATTTAATATAACATTGTGATCCACTACCTCTTGTGCCGTGGCCCTCTTATGATAATCAAAGATCTTTGGTTCTACTTTCAACTATATCGATTTCAAGAAACATTCTGTCTTCATATTGTATTGCAACCCATCGATCCAAAGCTCTTGTTCCTCTAGTACAATTCCATATCATCAAGGGCTCAACCAAGGAGACCTATATTTTTCTTTTACTTAGCGTCGTTGAAGGGCCTTTAGATTGAATTAAATTTTTGTTTTTGAGTAAAAACTTTCCTATATTTTTGAGTTTTCGTAATTGAACACTTTTAACTTCAAACTTGCTTGTATTTATTTCCAATAAAAAACCTTAAGTTAAAAAGAGAAAAACAATAAAAGATTGAAAGGAAAATGAATACAAAAGAGAAACAAACAAAGAAAAGGAAAAGAGAGAGAAAAAAAAGAGAATAGGAGTTCAGACTTTCTTTCCCATTACTTTTTGTTGATGTTTTTATTTGTGTGTATTCAAAGATATTCCAAGATATACTCTTTTGCCTTGGAAAATCTGGGATTTCTATCCATCTTCAAAGATAACATGAGTTTAGGGGGATCCAAGGATCTCTAACATTAAGCTCTTTGGTAATAGTCTCGTGACTATTTGGTAGCCTTAAAGGAGGAAAATACAAAAAAATGGTTCGAGATCAAACAATTTCTTGAAGAGAATCATGGATAAAAACAAAAATTCAATGTTACGCATAGAACAAGTGGGCATAGATTGTGTGTGTGTGGGACAACGACAAGATGGCCAAGATCCCTAGCTCTGGGGTTATCTTAAGGCTTCTCAATAGGTAGTAGAGTGTGTTTATATGATGACCGGCCACATGTTCACACTAGAATATTCAAGGTACTATCTTATTTTGTGGCAAGGTGATATAATGGATCTGAGGAGATTTTCACACGCCATTGGTGCTCTCACACCTAATTGATTTTGCATCATTCTTTGTGATAAAAAAGTCATCCACATAAATGAAAACATATACACACATGTCATTTACATGTTTTATATAAAGTGAAGGATCATCTGCATGAATCATAGTGCATCCTTGGAGCATAAGATATTTTACTAGCCTTGCATTCCATGCCCTTGGAGCTTGTTTACGACCATACAAAGCCTTCTTTAACCTACATGCATGATTAGGACATTTCGCATCCACAAAACACATGGTTCTCGCATATACACTTCCTCCTTTAAGTCAACATTAAGAAAGGAATCATTTATATCTGGTTGATATATCTTCCATCTTTTGCTTATAGTTAAACCCACAAATTTATCATTGTGCTCATGTTTGCTACTAGACTAAACGTTTCCTCATAGTTCAATCCTTGACTTTGAACATATCATTTTGCTACAATTATAGCTTTATATCTTGATACACTACCATCACTATTTCATTTAATCTTAAAAACCATTTTTAGCCAACTACCTTTATCTTTCTGTCCCTCCAATTCTTCTTTCATTTGTTTCTCCCACTTGTCATTTGCTTTTGCCTCTTCATATGATGTAGGTTCATATTCCTGTTGAACTTTTGCTATAAAAGCATAACAAGTTTTCATAAAAGATTCAAAGTATACTTTTGATATTGTTTACGCACTCTAGAGGTTCTTCTTACCTCTAACTTCAAGAAATTAGAGTCTATATTTATTTCCCTTGAAGTTTTTTTTTCTTTATTTCTATTTGATTTTATTGAACTCAAAAGTATAGCTAGATGTAGGTGGAACCCAAAAAATCTAGTTGACCTTCTTAGAGACTAGTATGTAGAGAACTAGATATGCTTGCCGAACTTACTGATCTTTATTCACCTCTAATTTTACAAAACTCTTTTGTAAACGTATACTAGACACTAAGAGCTTCCAACGAGCTATATCACACCCTAAATGGAAAAATATACTTAGATATATGACCTCTATAAATTTTTTGGTTTACTGGGGAACTTGAACCAAAGATGAACTTTGCAACATGTACTACTTGCATAGACTACTGCTCTCAACAAAAATATCAAATGATGTTGAAATTTTATAGAATGATAATAGATACAATATACTTTCCAATTAAACATAAAAAACGTGATTTGGATGCAAAATCAAAGTGATACAAGCTCTTCAAGATCTTTTTATGCAACTAAAGTTGCACAAAGATGGACATATGCCTGTCTTGGACTTAGAGGTATATCACAGGTTCTCTTCTCTTATTCCTACATGAATAATTATCCAAAAACCTTCCTAATACAACCAAGATCATGGTATAGACTTGGGCAGAGGTATTCTATGACTCAAGTGCTAGAATGAGCCAAATATGGCTGAAATTTAAAAATTAGCC
Source organism: Ceratopteris richardii (assembly GCA_020310875.1). Taxonomy (NCBI): domain Eukaryota; kingdom Viridiplantae; phylum Streptophyta; class Polypodiopsida; order Polypodiales; family Pteridaceae; genus Ceratopteris; species Ceratopteris richardii. The sequence goes on from CM035425.1 coordinate 31,967,911, forward strand.
ACATCAACTTCTCACTAGTGCATCACAATGACATTTTTGCGACTTGTCTATTTGATTCACCATGTTCTAGAGAATCACTTGGTACTTATCCATCTTTTATCCTTTATTTGAGCCTTCTTGAATGATTTGAGATCTTCCCAAAGGTAGTTGTATATTTTTAAAATTATACCTTAACCTATAAATAGAAACAATGTTCTCAATATTCTCCCCCCAAGTTCCAAGAGTCATTTCCTTGATGCCATGCATAGATTTGAATCTTTGAAGCTTTTTTCTATCCAAGGATGCGGTGAAGATATTTGCAACTTGATCCTTTGTTCCAATATAAGAAACATGCACTTCATTGTATATGGAATTCGCACAAACAAAATGATAGTGTACCTCTATATGCTTTGCCCTACCTGCATGAAATATTGGATTTGAGGTCATATGAATGGTGCTCAAATTATCACCATGTATCAATGGTACATCAACCTAAACATTTAGTAGTAGCCAATCCTAAACTTCTATACTCAATATCTATAGAAGATAAAGTAAATGTACATTTTTTCTTTGAGCTTCATGTTAATGTTTTGTTTACTTCCATTACTACATATTCACTTGTGGATCTTCTACCATCTTTAAATACAACCCAATATGCATCACCAAATGTTGGGGGTTTTTGTCCTAGTACCGGTTGAGGTTGATTGTATCCAGTGTATTCATAAGGTCTTGGTGCCATGGGTGGTCCTTGGTATGGGCCATATCTAGGGGCTTCTCTGGTTTGATCTCTGGGGGTATCCATATGTTCTATACCGAGGTGGTGCAAAGGGTCTAGGTTGTCTATTGAAGGGGAAATTTTTTGTGCTATGATTAGTATATTTCTACTCAATATCACAATACAAATCCGGTCCCTAGGCATGTTGTCTATTGTATTGATAGGGTTGTGGAGGAACTAGACCTCCTCTTACACAAGTATGAGATGGATGGTCCCCATCACAATGAATGCAACTACATGGGTACCCTCAAGGGAGGATTCTGGTAGTTCTTATGTCCCAAGACACCTAGTTTCTTGGCCACTAAGTCCACAAGCTCTTCTACATTGCTGGTGTGGGAATTCACATTACTAGTAGTATCTTCAGACTTCGTGGAATTTTGAGGGATTTTAGTCATCTGATAGGTTGTCTTCTAGGTCTATACATTCTTGTAGACAGTCACTTACTGTTAGTAATCATTTCACATAAACTAAGGTCCTTAACATCCCAATGGTCAAGTTGTCTAAAACTAGGGATATCATCTTCTGTTGGGAGGGCCTCTCCATAACGGGACATCTGTCAACATATTGATTGAATCATCAAGCTGCATATTTTATGGACTCATTATTAGTCTGTTTGAAGCTATGAATTAAAGAAGTGGAGTTGTGCTTCATACCCCTCTTGGTGAACTCACCAATGAAGTCCTGAAAGAATTGCTCAATATTTACAAAACGATTGGGATCTATGGTTGGAACCCAGTCAGGGCTATTTCAGTAAGGGCGAGGCCAAAAGATTCATATTGGACAAAGAAGTGGTCCATTGTTCTGCACGTAGCACTTGCTTGAATTCAAAAATGTGATCATATGGCTCTCTAGAACCATCATATTGACTTCTCATACATTTTTCTAATTAAATCGGCATTAGTATTCTACCTGGCACTGGTGGTCGGAGGACCCTAGGAACAGTAAGACATACTGGTTGTATTCGTGGTCCTCCTCCTTGTGGTGTTCTCATCGAGAAGGGTGGCATAGTCACATTTGCATTTCTTGGGTTTTCTTGGTAGTTAGGATTGGTTCCTGGCATGGTGAAGTGGATTTGTGGCCTCCTGATTGGGACACTCTATTAATTGAATTTGCCCTGAGATTGTGTTGTCAATATTCTAGAGCATCCTAGTAAGGTTCTAAGAAGTGGTCGCCTAGTCTTTGGGAAGGAACACTAGCAACCCTAAATATCTCAATCACGACTTATCATGGTCATCAAGAAGTCAAAATCTCCTTTTATTCTGGTCTAGGTAAGTAACTCTAGACGAGTCTTCTGGATCTTTTAGTTCATAGATAATGGAGAGGTTGATGCCTTCTCCTTATATTGGTGAAGTGGCTTGTAGTAGTTTGTCTAGTCCACTTACCATATACACATCCATGAATTCATCATCTTGAGGGACTTGATATCCTCTCCATGCATTAATGATGATCAATTTTCCTCCAGGAGTGGTCACCATATCTCCACTATCGAGTCTAGCAGGGTTTTTTGGTTCCTCAACTTCTCCTCTTTCATTCATTCTCTCTAGGTGCTCAGTTATTGAAAATGTCAATTATGCAAGCTTAGGTGGATAAAGGGGTCAAAAGTCTTTAATGTGGACAAAATTCATGACTCAAATCACATAGGGTGTTTTGAAGGTCAGGCAAGGTTGGGCAAGGTAATCCTAAGGTGGTGGAAAAGTTGGGAGAGACATCCAAAAGCTATAAAAGGAGGTGAAGACACATCAAATGCATGGAAGTCTTGTAGGTCATTGAAGATCAAGAGACATATACTCAAGCAGGCTCAAGGAGAGAGTCATCCAAGGCTCAAGAAGCTAAAATGCAGCTATCCAAGCTAGGAAAAATGTAGATCAGGGTGTTATATGCACAAAGGAGGAGCTATCAAGCCCACATCCCCTCTAATCTCTTGTAGGTATAGACATAGTCTCCTTATAATAGTTGTCACTCTTTGTGTACATACCCAATTCAAGAGATTTAAGGTGCATTCTATAGCTTATATATATATATATATATATATATATATATATATATATATATATATATATATATATATATATATATATATATATATATATATATATATATATATATATATATATATATATATATATATTACTTTTGCTAAGAGGGCTTCTTGAAATCAGTTTTATGGGTAGAGAAATTGGTGTATCTCTGTAACCCTAATTTCTACATATCCTACATCTCTGTATATTCTATTTTGTATTGAGTCATTGACTGACCTAAACAGATCCATTTGAGGTATTCTATAGCTTTTTGGAAAGCTTATGAACCATAGTAATTTTTCTAAAAGCTTAGGTGATTTGGATGAGTGTAAGGTAGGTGAATCAGAGTTTGGTTGTAGTGTAGCAGAAAAGGTGTATGAAGGGATCATTTCACTTCTAGTGTGCAAATATGAGGGATTAAATTCCATGAATTGGTATCTAAGCAGGAAAGATCCTTTAGTGAGTACAGATCCTCTAAGCTCTTAGAACTTATTCACTCAGATGTATGGGGCCCTAACAGAGAGGCTTCATTGGGAGGAGCTAGATACTTTGTCACTTTCATTGATGACCACTCAAGAAAGGTATGGCTCTATGTTATCAAGGAAAAATAAAAAGTGTTTTCATGCTTTCAAAAGTTTAGGTCCCTTGTTGAGAAAGAATGTGATGCACACATCAAGAAACTGAGGTCATATGAAGGGGGAGAGTATTTCTCCAAGGAATTCACAAAGTACTTGCAGGACAATGGCATAAAGAGGCACTTTATAGACAGGTACACTCCTTAACAAAATGTTGTTGCAAAGAGGAAGAATAGGCATTTTTTTTTAAATAAAAGGAAGTTCGACAATAGCCTACTTTCCCACACTTTAATTAAAATAAAGGAAATAAATGTACAGGTGAATGGGTCTAGCACCCATGGGAACCCCAAAATCTGACAAAGCAGGGGAACAACATACAAATTTAGAGGGTTTTACAAAGGAGGTTGATAACCCTCTCGTCCCCTTCATGCGGGACCCACTTGGAATTAATCTTGTTGTTCTCGAGGAAGAACATTGTATGGTGCCTAAAAGGTGGGGGACTTCTTACAATTTGAAATTCCTTTGCCTAGAAGAAAAAGGGATTTCTCGATAGACCATTCTTTAGGAGGGTTTCCAAAATTGGAAGCACACCTCTCTCTCCAAATCTTCTAGAGGGTCTCACCTCTTATAGCATTCCACAATGGTGAGAAGAAACCTATTGCCTCACCTAGGAATGCTTGCTTCCAACTTATTGTTTGCGTAGCAGTAAGATTTTTTCAAAGATCCACCAGATTGAGATAGATTTGGGGCACGAAGAAAATGTGACCCAAATCCTCCTTGTCGCAAAGGCATTGCTTGCACCATGGCGGAGCCCCACAAATTTTGCTAGCCTTTATATTGGTCCAAATTCCCTAGTGGAGGATTTTCCACATGAGCACCGACTTTTTTATCTCGATAAGGGGGTGCCAGAGAGACATGAACTTTAGATCCCATTGCAAGCATGTCCAAGCAAGACATCACTTCTTATTAAGCATGACATGATAGTCCAAGTTCTCCTTGATTCTAGGGATTTTTGTTTAGGCTATTTTGGGGTACCACTTGAGACCCTCATGGTGCAAAGGCTCTTGCCCAATGAGGAGGTGGGTTTTTGAGCATTCCCAATTGATGCACCTACTCTGGAAAAGGATCCATTCTTCGTAGTTCACTCTTATTTCTAAATCGATATCCTCATATCTAATCCATTTGCCAGTTTCTTGGTTCTAGAGGTGCTTCCAATACTGGAACCCCTTGTTCCAAATCTTCTTAGCTTTTTGGAGATTCGAGGACTCCATGCCTCTGATGCCCTTGATAGGGAACCATATCAAATCATTATGTCCAATACCCGCTGCCCATTTCCAATCTTCATTGATTCTGACAAACTGTTTGATCTTGTTCCAACTCTTCCAGAGAGAGCACACTAGATTCAAGCCTTTAGGAAACACCAAAAGTGGGGAGAACAATAGGGTGAGAAGGCCCAGATCCTTCCAACCTAGGAGTCCCACCAACGTAAGAGCACTCTGATTCCTAAAGGGAAGCATGGCCCAAGAGGCCTCATGTTGCTCTAGCACAATGGTGAGAACCACGTTAAGAAGCTCCACCTCCTTAATGTCAATCCGCGGAAGAGATAGGAGTGATATGAAGATCATGAATATGAGATGAAGTGAGAGTGAAGGTGAGAAGCATAGAGATGCACGCACACATACACACACGCAACGAAGAGACAAGCAAGACACAATGGAAGGTAGGAAAGTAGACTCTATTGCTCCAGACCTCAATTACAAGCTCAAAATAGCTCTAAGCTCACACTAGCCAACCTCCAAAATGAGCTCTCTAGCTCTTTTTATAGATTCTAGGCTAGTTTTGACCGGTTTCACATCTAGTGACCGGCATAGTTAAAAAATAGGTTCTAAGTGCTAATTGAAAGGGTAAAGGGTGTCTAAAAATAGTCAAAATTGGTATTCTCACTCTAGCTAAGCTCCTCAAGCTCGAGGACTCCTCGACTTGCACAAAATGGAGCTACAATTTACTAAAAGGGTTTTTCTATGCTACATATGTTACAATAGTGATGAAAATCACTGTTTGGAGATTTTTGAAAAGTATTTTTAAACATATTTGTTTGAAAAAATGATCCGAATGGCTCCCTGCTACCTCGTTATGCTCTGTCTTCACATGCTTCTGCGTCTTCTGTGCCTCTGGCTACTACCAACACCCCCCTCCCTCGCTCTGATATGCGAATTCCTTGGGTAAGATCTGCCTCGAGTTTCTCCCAATGTATTGGTTGTGGTTCATCTGATGGCGGGAGTCTGTAGTGTGTGGAGTATACCATCTGTTCACAGGCAAATAATTGAAGCAAGTGTGTGGGCCTGCTGATGAACACTTCTGAGTGATATTCCCAGAAACCGATTGTGAACATTTCTTCGAAGGTCTGCTTATAGCACGGCGGTAAGTATTTGACTCGACAATGCCAGACATAACACACCCGGAGCGATGGTGTCGTGCTCATGTCATAAGCTAAATCGAGATTGCCATGCTCGAAACCCGGGGTGTTTACATGTGGTGCCTTGACACGACGGAAAACTTTGAATACCATTTGCATCATGTCAAATATCTTGACAGTCATATGCGCTGCTACATCGTCCATATGTTTTAAACGGGGGAGCCAGTGGCGAATCGTTGCCATCATGTATCCAACTGTTGGTGGTCCTGTGGGTGGAGTGAAGTATGGGTAATTGAGTGAATCTAGGCATTGCTTGTTGTTCTGTACTTTAATGGCAAATGCATTCCAAGAGCGACGATGTGGCATGGGTCCCCAACATGGGTTGTACTTCAAGTGAAGAGGCGCCTTGGCCCAAGTACTCATCATCTCTGGATATGCTACCTCCAATCATGGGTTTCAATGGCATTTCATCTCTGCGAGTAGGAAATTGAGTTCTTTGGCACACATCACATCTCTTAACATAGGTATGTGCATCCATAATCCTGCAAAGAGGATGGGTTTTATTATCTGATCGGGTCCAAAATGACCTCCTGCAACACCTTGGTGTGCAGTCTCTAGTACGCTGAAATAATCGCTTTCATGAACACATTGCCTTAAATATCCATCTCGTCCTCGTCTGTATAGATTGTCGCCAATAAGTGAATAGTCCTGAGCGTCCTGCTCTAGACTTCGTTGTCGTGCTAAGGTCATTCCTTGAGGGAATGTTTTCGTCCTCAAGTATGTCACTAAAGGTTCACTTCATTCTGGTGTGAGAGACACATGATATAATGTAGAATGTTCTACTGGTGGTCTTTCACAACAATCAAGGCATTCTTTACACAACTTGTAGACATCTGCTTCCATAGAAGGCCAATAGACTCCTAGTCTATGCAGAGTCTGCAATGTACGATGTTTCGAATGATGTTGCTTTATTGCACCTATGTGTGCTAATTGCAGCCAATTCGCATGTTCTGGTTCATCTACACAACAAGCAAGAATCTTTTGATTATCTTGTTTATAGATACTTCTTGCTATTATTTGGTATCTCTGAGACTTGGTAATCTCTCCTTCCTTGATCCTTATCCTAGGATTCTTGGGTCCGTATGTGAGAATAGGGACTATCGGCTTAGCCCATTCTGGTGCTATCTCAAGGTTAAACAGATATGCATCTGGTAATTCATCCGCTATTCCTTGAGGAGCTTCTCTTGTGGTTAGTCTCGAGAGGTGGTCAGCTCTGAGATGTGTCTTTCCTTTCCTGACTACTACTTCAAAGTCATATTCCATGAGTAATAGAAACCATCGAATTAATCTTCCTGTGTTACATGGCTTATTGACTAAGTACAGTAATGCTTGATGATCTGTAAAGAATTTGAACTTATTCGCCAACAAATAATGCCTGAATTTCTTTACTGCGTAGATCATTCCTAATCCTTCTCATTCCGTAGTGGTGTAATTTCTTTCTGCTGCATTCAACTGTCTGCTCGCGTAAGATATGGGGAGATCTATATTACCTTCATTCGTGGGTTGTGCTAACACACATCCTATGGCATAGTTGGAAGCATCCACATGTACATGAAATGGCTTGCTCCAATATGGTTGTCAATATAGGATCTGAGCACAAACGTCACTTAAGTTCATTGAATGAATTCTCACACTCATCTGTCCATTCAAACTTGGTCAAAAGAGAGTACAATGGCTTGGCTATGATTGCATACATGTGTATGAATCGTCTGTAATAACCACAATGACCCATAAATGCCTGTACTTCTTTTACGTTAGTTGGTCTAGCTAGATCGGCAATTACCTTAACTTTTTCTTCATCCATAGAGATTCCATTCTTTGACACAATGTGTCCTAGAATTTTGCCTTGTTTGACCATGAAAATGCATTTTTCTGGGTGCAGACAAATTTGATATTCTCGACATTTGTCAAATACTTGCCTTAATTCTGGGATATGCATCTGCCTAATATTCGAATGAGCACATATGTCATCGACATAAACTTCCAAATTCTAGCGTAAGAATTCCTTAAAAACATGACACATGAGTCGTTGGAAAGTGGTAGGTGCATTTGTGAGCCCAAATGGCATTACACGAAATGCAAATATGCCCCATTCTGTGGCAAAAGCCTTCTTGTGTTGATCTTCTGGAGCAATGGCTACTTGATTATAGCCTGAAAATCCATCAAGCAAGTTGTAAACTTCCTTGCCCGCAACTCTTTCCAATAAATGTTCTGTGATAGGAAGAGGATAACTGCCTCTAATCGTGATGGCATTAACTTTTTTAAGGTTAATACACACACACAATTTTCCATTCTTCTTGGGCGCAACCACAATGGGGGATACCCATTCAGTATGCGCAATTTCGTAAATGAATCCTGCTTCTATCAAACATTCTATTTCTTCTTTAATCTTCACAGCGTAGTTATCATTGTAGGTGTATGGTTTCCGTTTCGTAGATTTTGCATCTGGAGTCATAGGGATTCTATGAGAACATATATCTGGGTCTACTCCTTTCAAATCTTTGTAACTCCATGCAAACACATCTCGATATTCGCACAATAGGGCAACTGACTCTTCTTCTTCTTCATTAGTCAAATCATGCCCAATGTATATACATTTTTCTTCTTCTCCTTCTATGGCAACTATGATTTTTTTGGTTTTTTCTCGGTTATCGTATACTTCTCCAACGTCAGCTTTTCTGTTAGGCATTCGTACCATGATTCGTCTATCTTCTATTTCATAGAAATAGAAGATACTAAGGGTGATCTTCTACTTCGTAGAAATATTCTTCTTTTGATGCAAAGGGTGGGTCCATAATAATTAACTCTAAATCGAAATCACTTGCATCCACCGTGAGGCTCGAATTCTTGGTTTGGAAATACTACCGGTGCGTAAGCTGGGTCTTGAAGGGTTCATGGGTGTTGTTCTGAGTGTCCTCGTGCAACCATGAGGGGTCTGATTCTAATGAGTGTACCAATTCCGTTTCTACCTGTGCCTTATGGATGGTATTCCATTGTATTGGGGGTACATCTCGATGTGAATAGTCTTTAAGATTGACTTTAGTAGTCACTCCTAAATGTTGCAAGTAAAAAGAATTAGTTCCCCAATCTTGTACAATTTGTAACTGACGCATGAATGGTCGTCCTAAAATCATCTCGTACACATGATTTTTCGCGAAGTCACAAATGGCAAAAGTATGTTCAAATTCTACACCACAAGTGGTGAGAGATATGCCTTCTAGTAAGCCTAATGGTTTCTCCATATATCCATCAGCCATTTGTAGTTTCATCCTGGTAGGTCTTATTGCTGGCTTACCCCAACGTTTCCATAAAGTGGTGGTAGCGATGGCTACTCCGGCTCCTGAATCTAAGATGGATTTCATGGTGTAGCCTTGATGGGTTATTGGAAGATAAGTGTTACCTTCCTCTCCTTCGCTTACATCTCCGATCCTTTCTACGGGTATTTCTTGTACCTTCTTGTGTGATCCTACTTGTGAGGGAGTAGTAGCAAGCTCAGGGAATTGATTTGCTACATGTTTCCACAGTTCTGGTTTAATTTTCAACAACTCCTCTAGAGTGAGGTGACACTAAACTTGGGTGTTCTTTATCACTTTCGTGTTTCTAGGGACGTATGTAGGGTTAGATCCATCTGCATTGTGCACAATACCTATCACGTTGATCGGTGTTACATTTGAAGCGTTCGCGGGGTTCTTAGGACAATCTTTGATTATATGCTCTTTACCATAGTCGGCGCAAAAGCCCTCTATGTTATAGTATTGTGATTGTCCTGCTATCGGAGGATGTGAACAATCCTTTATGAAATGATCTCCTTGGCACCTAAAGCATGGTCCTCTAGGGCCCTGTGGTCTTTGCTATCTTAATTGGGGCTGTGGATTTGGGTTTGTGTACATCACATTAGCGTAATCCAGCTCCCAACTGGGTTCCAATGGTGGACTAATTTACTGATATGTCTCCACATGTTCTGGTGACTCCGTGTAATATGCGAGTGGGCTATCTACATGAGTAGAGTCAAAACTGTTTGAGTTTAGGTCACTTTCGATGATCAGGGGTGATGAAGGCACTAAAGCCCTACTTAGGTTCTCTTCTGCAGCAACACATTTAACTGAGATGACATTAGCTGGTGGGGTGGCTACTGAGCTAAGACAGGTTGAGGCCTTTGTTGAGCCTGATAAGGATAGTTCTAAGGAGGCCTATAGTAATGAGGCTGAGTATTATATTGGCCTTGATACCTTCCTGGTTGCGGGTATGCTTGCGGGTAGTTCTGTCGTACTGCTTGTTTGTTATATGGGCAGTCTTGAGCTGTGTGGTTTGTGTACCTTCTCTCAATTGTATAGTATTGGCCACTAGGGTTTGCTTGCGGTTGTGTTGCATTGGGACACACTTTGCCATATGATCACCACCACAGGTGTAACAACGCTTGTTTGTTGTTAACCTAGGCATCTGTTTACTAGAAACTCCTAGTTTCTGGGCCACTTTTTCTGCTAGGTCTTCTATCGAGATAGACAATTTGTGGATGCTAGAGATGAACAGTCTGATTCTTTATAGACCTTCGAGAGTTCCAACTCGTCTCCTAAGTTGTCCTCAATGTCTATGCAAATTTGCACACACTTCTCTAATGTTCTGGGTTCCTTCAAGTACACATAGGAGCGTAGTTTAGAGCTCAACAGACCATCTAAAAACAATGACACTTGCTTGGTCTCTGAGGGTAGCTCTTGCATCGAACATCTTTCAACATATTGTCTAAACCTACGTCCTGCCAGTCTAACTGTTTCTTGAGGGGTCTATTTGAAACTATGAATCAATGAAGAAGTATCATGTCTGATTCCACTTTTAGAGAATTCCATGATGAATGACTCTAGAAAGTGATGTATATCTCTAAACTGCCTCTGTTCAATGGTTGAAACCAAGGTAAAGTGGTATTCTTTAATGTTAGTCCAAAAGCATTGTATTGCATGACAATGTCTTCTACTTGCTCTGCTCGTAGAACTTGCTTAAATTCCGCAACATGATCATAGGGATCTCCTGTCCCATCAAAATAGTTTTTCATGGATTTTACTAGTTGAGTGGGTCTTAATATTCTTATGTGTTCACGTGGTCTAGGTAGAGGAAAATCATCTCTACCACGTGGTATTCTCTGTTCTCTTTGTCTATCCACTCTGTCCGTGTCTATGGTGGTTCTATCTCTCCCTATGGGATGATTGAAACTTACTTCAGGTCTCTCTTTGTTTTTCTCTCTTTGAGTGCCATGGGCTGAGGATGTTCCTGCCCCCTGGTGGCTCGCGTTTATGTTTGTTCGAGATGGAGGGAAGACTAATTCACCTCTCCATGTGTAGGTATTTCTTGCATGGTCTGGTACTACAAAGACTCTTTCTGAAGTTTGATCCAGGTATACAACCTTTCCATGTGTATCCGGGTCTTTGAACTCGTAAACCATGATGGAGCCTACCTCACTAGGTTGTTCCATTATGTACCTCCAAAATGCTTCATCTGTCCTTTATTCACGAATAATTCTATGCTTTTGTTATCTTGAGGGATCCACTCTGGAATTAGTACTCTTGTTAGTACAGGTTTCCCTCTAGGTATCCTAGGTTCTTGTAATGGTTCTTTTCCTTGGGCTCTCGCTTCCGTCTCTATTTGAATTACGCCAAACTCATTGGTATTATTTGGCTGAGTACGTACTATGTACATTGTTCCTTCTTTGTCTATGTATGCATATCTCTCAAATTTCACCACTGTACGTTCCAATCCAATGGGTTGATCAGGGTTGTGCATTTGCACCACTTGTCTTCGCAAACCATCCTCATAGATGCAAGCACCTAAGCGGTTGGTTCGGAGAAATTCTAATTGAGTCTTATAGGGTCCTTCCGGTTTTTCCAAATATGTTACGTTTGACCCCCCTTCTGGCCTTTTTGTGCCAAAAGCCATTTCTGATTCACTCGTATCTGAGCTCAACTCGTAGGGATAACTATTATTCAATTGTTGTGCCCACGAACGTGCAGTAGTTCCTACACTTGCTTCTGATGATCTAAGGTTTTGTCGGTCTGACTTACCTATATGCTTACCCGATCTAAGGTTCATGAATTTACTTCGTGATTCTTCTGATCGTCAATTATTCTTTTTTCTTACTTTCTTGATTCTTTTTAATCCCTTTAGATTCTTGTCTAGATGTATGCATCAGGAATCGACTTTTCGTGGTACTTTTGAGTTCTCGTTCTATCAGACTTAAGTTTTTTTCCTTTAAGTTTTCATATCGCACACTCTTACTTTAGTCTTGGACTTAGAAAATTAAATCACTTGAACTTGATGTGTTCCTATCGTCTTTAATCCACAATGCTACCGTTTAGCCTAAGCTAATAATTGACTGAGGGGGTTGAGTATTCTTCCAACCTCAAGTCAGCTACTTTGGTCGCCCTGATGCCCAAGAAGTTGCACTTCCCAAGCCTTGCGTTCTTCACTGCCTTGCCTTGATTGCCCTTGATTGTCCTTGCTAGACCTGTAAAGATTCAATATTAGACCAATTCTCAATGGAAGACCAAGCACTTTGATATATACACTTTTAAAGGTCCCTTCCCTTTTGCCCAAAATTTCAATGCCCCCTAGCTTTCTAGTCCAAAGATGGTCAACCTCAAATTAACTTATCTAAAAAACAACGTATTCTTTTTGGAAAAAACAGTTGAGGTCACGCAGTACTCGTAAAGAGCTTTCTAACGAGCTATAAAGCTCAAAAAACAGACTTCGGATGAAAAAGATATGAGCGTTCAGGTCCTCGGGGGTGAAAACTGATAAACAAGTTTTTCTCCAAATATGAGCTAAGGGGTCTCCTATGAGTGCAATCACCTAAAAATTTTCAAAAAATAGCCCCAAATTTGCTCAAAAGATCAAACCCTAATTTTTGTGTTTGGGGTGGATAATTGCGATGGTCTGAGATAATCGCGATGGTATGGGACCGTCGCGATGGCTCAAGTGAGCCGTCGCGATGGCTCAAGTGAGCCGTCGCGATGGCTCAAGTGAGCCGTCGCGATGGCATGGCACAATCACGATGGTCTGAAAGCACGAACTGTCACGATGGTCTGAAGTGAACAATCGCGATGGTGCAAATGAACCGTCGCGATGGTCTAATCGACGAGCAATCGTGATGGCGTCAGTCAACGGTCAATGAGACAATCGTGATGGCGTGAGCCCATCGCAATGGTCACGAGGCACGATGGCTTGAGCCAATCGTGATGGTTTGAATTCCGAGGTGTCGTGATGGTCTGAGGGTGTCGTCGCGATGGTCTAGCTTGCCACATGGAAGCATCAACACGATGGCATAAGCCAATTGCGATGGCGTGGGGTCGACGGGATTGTCGCAATGGTCAAGGACCGTCGCGATGGTTCAAGTGAACCGTCGCGATGGCATGAGACCGTCGCGATGGTCCGGTCGAGCCGACGCGATGGCGTGAGCCAATCACGATGGTGTGACACAATCACGATGGTCTGAACCAATCGCGATGGTCCACACCCACATCCACACAATGTCGTACCTATCAAATATGCACAACCTGAAGAAAATATGGAGAGAACTATAGTTCCAGTGTCACAAGTGAAAAGTGCAAAAAATGTAAATCAAGGCTATGGGCAGGGTTATGGAGAGTACTACTCCTATGGCCAGAATCTCATAGAATATAAATCTTCTTATGAACAACAATACTATGAGCATGACAGTTATGGGAACACATATGGAACTTAATACACCAACCTCATGTATACAACTTCTAAAGCTCAAGCTCCCGAAAGACCTATAGCAAGGCAAACTACCCCTAGAGGACCATGTTATAGATGTGGAGGAGACCATTTTATTAGGAAATGTACATTGTCTTACCACCCACCACCCCCTAGGGTATGGGAAGAGTATTGTAGTGATTGTGGGAAAGAACACTTGCTCAAAGATTGCCCCAACAACCCATCCAAAACATCACCCACATATCAGATCAATGTAACTGAGGTAATAGAGTCCTCAAGGATTGATAAAGAATACACTTTAAAAGCCATCACCAGAGCCAAGGAAAAAGAAACCATGGAAAATCAAACACTTGGTAGATCAAAAAAGGAAAATGAGATAGAATCTTCACCCCAAGTAGTAGAAGATTCAGAAAAATCCTTTGATGCCTCAAGAAGAAAAAAAACTTAAAGATGGAAAGAAAGAAGGGAAAAGATTAAAAACAAGTGGTTGAAAAAAATGGCTACGGAAAACTAGAAAACAATAAATGACCTCAAACCTAGGCCAAATTGTCCAATGCATCAAGACATGAATGTGGTGAAGGAGAATCAAATGAAGGACCAGGCAGGATCAATTCTAGTTGATCCTATGCTTGAAGACTTAAAAATGTGGTTAAAATCTCATTAGTCTAGAATTGGGATAGGACCTAGTCCACAACAATATGATAAACGTTACACAAGAGGAGACCTTTGTTGAAAAATATTGATTCAATGTCTCATTGGTCAAACTTGCTCAAGTTGCTGTAGTATGTGTAAAGTTTAATCTCAGTGCTTTGTACAACTAAAGTAATACGTAATCTTCTTTTAAGCTACTGCACACTCAAACTCCAGCCGCTCGCGTGAGCTACACACAGAGGTTAGATACCAGTTCATTCCGCCCTGCCGCCAAACTCTTTGTAACTTATCATATGAGATAATATCCTCTTCATTCTTCTACCATAAGACATAATTCCAAATAGGTGCCATGTGGCATCTTTGCCACCTCACCCCAAAAGGTGTTCTCATACAACCTCTAAGATGTGACATTTCCTTCCCCTTAGAAGCATTTTCGTCCTCGAAAATGTAAATGAAATGTCCATAATGGTAGAAGAAAGTGCTCGGACTCCCCTGAACCCCATGTACTCTATGTACATGGTCATCTCTGTGTGTTGTTTCCCCATATCCTTCCCCTTAAGAGATCTCATATGAGATCATCTCAAAGGTGGGAAACCGTCTGAATGGTGCCTACTATCTCCCATATACACTCGACTTCCAAATTATCACTCCCATATCATATAACATCACCAAAATGACCTAAGTCCATATGATGTATCCTCTATGGAGTAATAAGATAAAAAGCCAGTGTAAGGTGCCAAGCTTATAGGATTGACCATATTATAATGGAGATAATAAACCATAGAATCCTATGAAATATAGAACAAAGTCCCATAACAAGTGACTCCAAACCCGTCTAAGACTAAATGATAGATTGCCCTCATACCACTCTAGGTCTTCCTAACCTTGAGTGTAATCACAAGTAATAGTTTAACCCTAACTACCTTGTGACCATGCAATTCCATCTTGTAACTCATATATAAGAATTTTCTTACTAGTGGAATGAATTCTGTACATTCCACCAACCAAGAAGTCTGTGGTTTGTCATCCTTTACCATTGGACTAAGTTCTAATGGAAGAGCATCAATTGGCACTAGTGCAAACTCTAATATTTCTCTTCCCTCTGGTTTGCCATATGAATGCAAAAGCATTCCCTTTTGAGATTCAGATAACCCCTAAGTACCTATGCTCCTAACTGATGTTTACTCATCATACTCATGATGTAACACCAACTAAGAGTTTGGTACCATAATAGGTTAGATATATCTCTATCTCCTAGAAAGTATAAAGAGAAGAGTCATATCTCTACTTCCAGTCTCACTAATGTCAATAACTAGATCATCTCATCTAGTCAAGGACCATCACTGGAAATAAACATAACTACTTCTCTCTAGAGTCTCCATGTGAGACTCAATCTAACCATCATGATTAACTGATCTCCCTCTTGTCTTTAATAGAAGAGTGCCACTCCTATCTAGACAATCTAAATGAGAAAGTGAAACTCTCTCCATGTCTATCTCTGTAATCTCTTCCAAGGAAAAAAGCTCTAGCAGTGGAAACTATTCCACTTTCCCTTTCCCTTTGAAAGAGATTATGTTGAATCCATTTTCTCTACTCATCCATAGAACATGCACATAAGTTCTCCATACTTTTCCTTCCAAAATAGTGGAGAATCATACTCCCATATGAAGGAAAATTAGATGGAAAAGTAGAGGAAATGAATTCCTTCTCAAATATAGATTAAGAGATGTTTTCAGAACACCTCTTCTATCTAAAGAAAAACATACTCTATTCTTCCCCTATGAAGAAATTATGTTTTCCTTTCCTTCTTTCTCTCCCAAAGTATAGGAGCTAAAGTGAGAGTACTGAACTAAAGTAAGATCCCTCATGGATCTCTGAGCTGATTCCCACTTTCTCCTTATCTTAAAAGAGAAACTCATGAATTTATTTAGTCCTCTCTTCCATAACTAATGCATAATCCCTCATCACATATTCCTATGAAGATGGAGAACAGATCTCCGCTAACTAATGAAGGTGTATGTAGTGAAGAGTGGAGAAAATAAATTCCTAATAAGGGCCAAAGCCCTCTACTAAAATGGTCGGCAATGATGTGACATGATACCGTAAACATATGTGTATCCATAGTGAAGAACTATCTCTGCCAACCATACTCTGTGCATGGATCTATACGATCCAATCAAACTGATGGAATTATCCTTCCTGAAAACCAAAAAATGAGTATGTGATACCAATGGTGATAAAATCACCTATCACATTCTCTACTGGAAGAATAAATCTTCCCCATACTCTGAAGGATAACTCCCAATCCTAGTAGGAGATATCTATTAAGAGTTTTCCTCTGATTTAGTGAGACATGACGCCATGAATGATGAGTCCTTTTCTCCCTGGCCATAGAAGAATAGTGCTCAAAGGGAAGTCGTTTCCACCGTCCCATACCAGTGGAACCTTCTTCCAATTCATGTTGTCATACCTACTTTAAACCGAATATATATTCCATACATATGTAATGGAATATGAAGGTGGACTCTAATGAATCCCATATCCTAGAATCATATCAGTGGACTCAAATGAGTCCCATGTCCTTGAACTAGTTAGTTTGGCTCTAGTCAACAATGTGACAATGGATATCCCCTTTTGTTCCAAACCAACTTGTTCCTAGGTACAAAGACTAAGTCTAGGTACCTCTCTGTAGATCCCAAGATACATATATATGTATTGGGTACCCCAATTATTCCTGATTAATGGATCTATGCTCTGAATCATAGAGCTAGTGCCATACCTCTGGCCTTCCTAACCATCACTTGAATCACATAAACACCCGTCGATGTTGTCTCATGAAACCCGTCTCTGTGATCCCATCTTATTGGTTTCCTTAGTAGTGTAGCAGAAATGCTTCACTACTCGCTCAAGTGATGTGCAAGAATGAAACTAGTCACTCTTTGGGTATTTTTAATAATACCACAAAGTCTCCTATACATCATGTGAGACTCTTGTGAAGATAAATAAATCTTCACTAACTTGGAGATTATCCAAAATGCATCTCCCGAGCCTGAATGCAACTTCCTGAACCTATAGGATTGCTTGTGCACATTACTAATGGTGAAGGTGTAGCTCCTTCCGTTAGCAATCCTATGGTCTAAATCCATAAGGATTATGTATAGGGATCCTGCTACTACCGAAGTTGCCTTATATATAGTACTCTGATGGTCCTAAGTCCATCAAATACATGCTTATAAGCATGCCTAAAACTTATTCATGTTTGCAGAAAGGCATGTTACTATGCCATAACACTCTTACCTAAAAGCAAGTGCGTATATAACGCCATGCGGTAAGAAAAATTTCGACAGCATTTCCCCAGGAAATAGAATCCCAAAAAAATTAAACCATAGCTCAGTGGCACTCAGGCCACCCAAAAACATAGGGCTTGACAGGCCCATGGCATGCACGCCATAAACTTATATATGGATTCCATGACCTGCAAAAACACAAAAGTATTTGCTAACAACCATTTTCGGTGTTGCATAGCCATATGGTTTCTATAATCTTCTTTCCTGCAAACAATCAAAAAGTATACTTCCTGCATGTTGATCCATACTTTTAAGAGCTTAAACAATGATCAACACTTGATGTATGCAATCCCATTCATGCATGTAGATACAGAACATGCCATAACATAAATAAAATGCCAGAAAGCATAAAATATACATCCCTGAGTAGTCTGATTTTGGAATTGCATGCATCCAATCGCTCTCGACAAGCTTCGAGACCTCTGCACCTTCCTCCTCAAGTCCTAACATACACTTTGAAGTGTCCGAAAATATCGGAGCACTCCTCAAAACATAAAGCATGGTCAGGTGATTACAAAAATAATGCAAATTTAGCTAAAAAATGCATTATTAATCCTTCTTTAGACCTGCAAAAACCACTTTAGGACCTGCAAATGTTCATAAACTGAAATATAAAGCATGTGCAAATAGGTCGAAGTGAAACTACTCAAATCGCCTTCCCGGTTTGAAAGATATGGCTCCCGGAAGGTAGTTGCCAAAAACTGTTCAGACTTTGCAGAGCTGTTCAGACCTGCAAAAATTTTTACTTTCCAAAATTTTATTTCATAAACTGAAATTAGACCTTGTGCTCTTCGAAACGAGCCATAGCACGTCCAATTTGGAGTTTTCTAGCCCACGATATGGCCATTCCAAGTGGGACATGTCAAACTAGTGGACTGTTGGAGGGGCTGGAAAAAGTGTAAAAATGTGATTTTTGGGGTGCCCAAAAGCATTCTTCCATCATGCAAATCCTAAAATTCTCTCCATAACCTCAGAGAGTGGTATATGAAGATGCTTGAGCCATTTTTTACCTTTCCAAATCCTCCCTTCATGCATGCTAATTTGCTCCCCAAAAGAGGCCTAAATCAAGATTTTGCTTTTATGCAAAAACTTAAATGGGAGCTCTTAGCAAGCTTCTAATCCACTCTAAATGTGGATTTCTCTTGGATTATATACAATAATCCATGGGAAGCCTCTAAATGATCTTTTTATTACTCCAAGAAGTGGAGTTTGGCAAAAGATTAATTTCTGAAATTTTCCAAAAAGTGCGGGAAGGGGGTCTTTGAGGAAGTAAAATTCCTCCTTCACTTATCATTTTGATGAATCTAATGATTCGCCTAAGAATTCCATACACCATATTCTCAGTATATATACTTTTTCCCATCCATCCATAACTATCGCACCTCTTTTTCCCTCTTCCAAAATGGGAATTTTTCAGATTTAGGTGCTGAAATTTTTGTCAAACTGTGATGGAAGGGGGTTTTGTGGAGCTTCAAACTCCCATCAAACTGAGGTATCTTTTATATTTCTTGATCTTGCATGGAAGTCAATATGCTAGACTATAGGTGTGCATGGTTTTTTCCATAAAACTATGAAAAATACCTCCTCTTTTTGCCTTCCCAAAATGGCTATTTATCCAAAATAGCTCCTGAAATTTATGTAAAAAATCATGAAAAAATGGCTATTTTGGAGGCATCTAAAACTTACCCTTTCTTTTATTTTGAGGGAATCCTTGAATCAAGATGAGAATAAATATCTCATACTCTCCATACAGGTGATTTCCCTCCAAGATCTTGGCCCCCCAAACCTTCGTTATCATTCTCAAAAATGAAAATTCTGACAGGAATTAAAAAATACTCAAACCTGGAACTTGAAGCCATACTCCTCCTCCTTGCTAAAAGATGTAGGATGTCATAGATGGGAGCATTATCTTCTCCTTATTCCTCATCATCCACCTCAATGCATGAAAATAGATATGGCCATGCTCTTGGGAAGCTTGAATCATCTTGAATTGTCTTCAATTCCACTTTCACATCATTGAAGATGTCGATTGAATCCTCAGCCAATATAATCTTCATAGCTCCTGTATAAAGAGGTTATCAACTCTGGTTCGAACAACAACTATGAAGACGTTTCCCAAATACTCCTTAGATGAGCTCTCGATCGGCGTGTTTTGCTATATATATCTGTTCAGTCGAAGGATGAGCATCATTTCGTTATAGCTTGGTGGTTGAAACTCTCTCCTCCCCAAGAAAAGGTCATGAGTTCGAATCCCGGCACCTTCACAGGCGTGTGCATGGCGCAGATCGCCGCTCTGATACCACTAATACGTAATCTTCTTTTAAGCTACTGCACACTCAAACTCCAGCCGCTCGCGTGAGCTACACACAGAGGTTAGATACCAGTTCATTCCGCCCTGCCGCCGAGCTCTTTCTAACTTATCATATGAGATAATATCCTCTTCATTCTTCTACCATAAGACATAATTCCAAATAGGTGCCATGTGGCATCTTTGCCACCTCACCCCAAAAGGTGTTCTCATACAACCTCTAAGATGTGACATAAAGGCACTGGGCACTGTTGTTAAGACACAAGCCTTCTCACTGAGTGGTTTGAGTTCGAGTCTCGCCTTGACAGCACGATGAAAGTATGTTTTTTAAGATAACTCTTTCAAAAATATTTTCCAATAATGACGCACGAACACGAACGGCGATGAGATTTTTGATGAAGGCTTTCTTTCGCGATTACGTTTTTTGAAAAGATTAAGCGATTGTATGAGTTTTTGCTTTTGGAGAAGCTTTTCAAGGGACAACCAAATACTATATAAGAAGATCATTAGCTCATTGTCTTGCATCCATCACCTATTACAGCACAAGCTTTGGAAGCTTGGTACCTCTTTGAGGTAGTGCTTTTAGCACATGGGGCAGCCATGGTGCTTTGTTGAAGCATGTTGAGGAGTAGCTATGGAGTTCTTCTTGAAGAAGAAGAGTGTGCTCACACTCTTGCTTATGGAGAGGACTTACCTATCAGAAGCTTGATGGTGTGGATCGGCCATCTACATGATGTGTTTGAAGGATGTCTCTACATGAAGATTTTAGTGTACTTCAAACACATTGGATGGAGGTTAACATAAGATCTGCATCTTATGTTAAGAATTTGGGTACATATTCTCTTTATAAACATAGGTACTACTTGGAGTTTATGGAGGCAGTGACATCCATATCAATAGGAGTCCTATTCGGCATAGGTACAAGAGAATCAGTACATATATGCGTTAGGCATATTTGGATGAGGTGTTCAAGAAGGTATGGTCATATGAGTTTGAGGATTTCTGGTAGCAAACTTGTTAGCATTCTTTTCTACTTTTATAAGTATGGGATCTTTTCACACACGTGTCTAACTTAGGGTCTTCCATAGCCTAAGGTTAGATGAGGGTTTGTTGATTATCAGTTTTAGACTGATCCTTCCTCTTTCTGTCACTCATATTCACTCTTCTACAACCTATCAGGTCACACATCTCATATATATTCAGATTTATGTCCATACATTTGTACATTCATTCTTCCATCTATTTCTGTTCACATAGAGTGGTTGAGAGTTTTGCTCCCACGTTGTACATTGAACATTGGTATATATGATAGTGTGAGTAAGCCTTGGCTTATGTAACACTTTACACATGTTGTCTAATTTCTCTGTATCTTTGTCTCATCATTTGTATGATTAAATGTGATATGTTCATGTTTTGTCAATATTGGAAGATTGCTAGATTCTATGTTGTAGATGCTGGACCCATGGAACCTTGGACCTGTGATATGAGCAATGGGCCTACTACATTTCCAACATTTGGTATCAGAGCTCTAAGGTTTTGGTATCAGAGCTTTAGGGCTTTGGCATTAATGCATTCAGGCTCATTCAGATTCCCAGGTTTCTAGACTTCCAGATTTACAACATATGATTTAAGAGCATCTTCTAATATTTGACATTTGACATACACACTTAATCTAGATGAGTAAAGATTTGAGAATTAGACAATGCAGTCACATGTTTATTCATTAGTGTGGAGTATGAAGTTGATGATATGTTAGCAGCTGAATACTGCTGTAAAGTATAAACAAAAGTATTATTTGAAGACCAAGACTTGATGAAGAGAAGGCTACTTCAAATTCAAGGAAGAACAATGATTTGGAGAAGATGAAGGAATCAGATCAACATCAAATCACAGGTATCAGTTTCTACTATCAGATTATCATTTACAGGTCATATCTTAGAAGAGCAATTATGAAGAGATTTGAAGAATTCAAGGAGTGCTTTTATACACTTTCATTATTTGAAAGTTAAAGGCTACATCAACACAGGTATCTAGAGGTTTTTCTAGAGAGTTTTGAAGATCTCTTTCATGACAAGAAAGCTCATCTAAGAAGACAAATTTGAAGATGGGATGTTTTTTGTGTTCAGCCAAATTTCTGTTGTAAGTTGGTTGGATATCCAGGTATAGAATTTGATCTAGAGAGGTAACTCTAGATAGGTAATTCATCATTTAGACAAAAGTTGGTGAATTCAGTCATTTCAGTCATTTGAAGCAGAGTTTTGATTCAGAGATATGAGGAGATGGTAAAACATGATTCTATGTTCACTTCCATTTGAATACCATGTTTGTTTTGTCTCTTACTCTTAGCACTAGAGGAAGAGAAAGATTTCATTTGAAGAAGTCAAGAGTGCTTGCTACTTCAAGAGAACAAAAGGTATGGAAGAGAAGTATGAAGATGTTGACATCATCAGGTGGAAGAAACAAAGACAAGTCTACGAGAACATCGTGTGAAGAAAGTTTAAACAAGAAGCAGATTCTTGTTTTGCATGATACTTGGTCATGATTTAGTAGATTTGACAAAGAATTGCATTGAGAGAAAGAAAAGCAGCAGATTTTGAAGACAACTTGTATGTTTTAACTTATATGTGTATGTGTTATGTTGAAGATATTGAGCAGGCAGCTATATATTCCCTCAAAGAATTCTTGGAGTGTCAATACAGAGCTACTTGGTATATGACAAGTTGTAGAGAAGTATATTTCTTCTTTATCTGACTCTTGAAGTAAAAGAGTTTTTTGTAGCAGATGTTGAAGACTTGGGTTGAGTTTTATGTTTGGAAAGGTTACCTCATATTCAGTATTTTTCAGAAAACTTCAAAAAATTTAGATTTTTTGTATCAGTCAGTTGAAGAATCTACTTTCTATGATTGTCTTGATTTTTGGATACATGCTTGTATTCAAAAAGGTGTTCCATCAGATCCTATCACTTGATTGAGAAGTGGAGTTAGCCAAAAGAAAGTCAAGCAGGTACTTTCACATTTCACCCGGGTAGAATATGAAGATATGAAGTATCAACTTGCAGCTTTTGGAGTTCTCAAGGTGAGAGTTTGTCCACTTATGTTCCAGTAGTAGTTGCAGATTCTTGGAAGGGATTTAGTTGAAGACAAGTTTTACAACTTTATGAGAAGCATGGACACTTAGAGACATTCAGGTAACAAATCAAACATTCAATCATGAAGGTTTGATGAGAGCAGATTCTACACAGGTATTTTGTTGGAAAGATCTTGATATATCTTAGATGATCTTGAATGATCTTGAATGATCATGAAAGATCTTGAGTATTTATGAGTCAGTTGTCTATCCTTTGTTTGAGAAGGTTCTTAGCATTGGAGGAAGTAAGTCAAAGATTCAGATTCTATCAGATTTGTGTTGCAGAAGAATAGAAGAAGATACTTGTTATGCTACAGAAGATTATGGATCCTAAACTTTTGTTTCAGATACAGGTATGGATTACTGAAGATCAGATTTATTGAAAGAAGGAAGACGTTCCAGATTTCATAAAGTCTAATATAATTTGAAGAATTATGGATAGTGTTAAGTCATCTAGGGGGTGATGAAACATGAAGACTTATTTTCAGCCATATGTAAAAGAATGCAGATTCATACTTATAGGTATTTCCTATATCATGTATTCCTATATTTCCTTTAATAAGCTCTCTTTATGTTCCAGCTTTGAAAGAAGAAGGAAGAAGGAGAATGTTTGGAAAAAGTTCCTGTTAGGGTGTTCCTGTTGAGGAGAAGGTTCCAGAGTTCTATTGAAGAGAAGCTTGATATTTTAGAGAGCCCCATTTTATAAGAATGAGGGATTTAAGAGAACATACACATAATGAAGGTAGTTCAAACATCGAGCATTAATACCTTTATGAGCAAAACAAAAGGTCATAATAATTGATTTAAGTAAGATTGACCTTTGTATATATTTGTGTTTTTGGCATGTTTATTCAATTTAATAGACATGTCAAGGTGTGATTGAGATTCAAACTGAGCATGGTTGTTGTACTTATCACCGATCTCTCGGGAAAGGGGTGGGTATACATACATACTAGTTAATTTGGAAACACACATGAAGGAAATTGGTGCCAATATATACATGCATGCATACATATATACATGCATACTTATTTAATTTCGCCATGCTTGGATCTTACCTATAACCATGTAAATATTGACCTATGAGCTTGCATACACACACCCATGCATAAATACATGCATACACACATACATGCGTACACTCATACATACATGCATACATATGTACATGCTTAGTTTGGCACAATATAACATTTATAGATACCCATCCTAGATTGATCAAGCGAATGCGTGGTTGCATTTATGCAAACATAGACACACAAGTTCCCACATGGTCCATATTTTTTCACACATTGATTCAAGGGGGCTCCCATAACTTAACAATTACACACTTGTGTATGAACATAGATTATATTTACAAGGTATGCACCATCATTGTCCTGAACACAAACATACAAGTGAGAACACTTACACAGTGAGTCTACAAAGTTAAAGACCTTCTAGATTACGACCATGTCTTTAGTGATATGGTATCTAACGAATTGTATGAAAAAAAAACCTTCATATCATTACGCGAGACCTTCTGTTTGGGCACATGTTCGTGTCGACATCCGAATGCACCTCCAAACTCTATAGATTTTGGTATGTGCATGTTCTTGTCTTTAGTCCTGCGCTATGTCTTTAGTCCTGCGCTATGGTTCTACTTGTGCTATGTGCGAGTATCTCTAAGCTTGTATAGTGAGCTATATGGGTACGTAAACTATGGTGATGCTGCAGAAACGTTTTCTCATTTAATACGATTCCTGTACTAAGCATACACTCATAGTAGATGCTACAAAAAGTTCTATATTGTGCATTGTTTGGAAACAACTGTTGAAGCTGCATTATTTATTGGACCTGATAACAAACTTGCAGCAAAACGGATGATTAAGGCGTGGAGCAACAGGGAGGCCTCGTGGGCCAAGTTGATCTTCAGAAACAAGAATGCATTGACATTCGTGGAATTCCCGAATTGGAACAATCTTGAGATTCTGACTCTTTTGTTTTCCTCGTTTTGGTCTTCTCAAAAGGCTCGAATCTTGTATGCTCCCTATGGAAGAGTTGGAATAAAGTCAAAAGCTTCACAAGAATAAGTGAAGATTGGAAGTGGGCGGCCGATATCAGACAAAACGACTCTATCTGGTTTCCGATCCATGGCATCCGGATCATGGAATCTTGGAACATTCAAAACACCAAGAGGCTATGGAACAAAGGCTTCAAAAAATGGAAACATCTCTGAAAACAAGACACCAACGAGTGGATCAACTTTGAGGATATTGACCCTAGCATCAACATTACCTATGAAGAATGGAATACTTTGCAAAGTAGGCGTCTTGCCTGGGGCTGCTCTAAAGTTCACCTTCTCATGGGGCACGACACGCCGAGCTCGCTTGATCTCAGATGGCACAATGGTAATTGCCTAACAAAAATCCCGAATATCAAAGAAACCATTGACTATCAGGTTAGCCTCAACAAGAAGTGGTGCCTATCATGGACATGGCTACGGTGAGACATGAAGTTCATGGCTATCTGGCACCCTCTCATAGAAGTCAAAAACTTTGTCCTCTTATGGCAAATTCTTCATCCTGGAATCTAGACCAACCTTAAGGCTAGCAAAATTTGTGGGGTGCCTCCCTAGTGCAAACGCTGCTACCGGTCCATTGAAGATGTTTCTCACATCTTCTTTACTTGTCCCAACTCCAACAGACTCTGACAGATTGTCAGAAAGAAAATTAGACTTCATAAACATATCAGTTGGAAACAAGCTCTACTGGAAGAAGCGATCGACTGCTCCCCGTCTCTCTGGAATGCCATCAAAAGGGAGGTCCTACGGAAGATCTGGTGGGAAAGATGTGCTTTTAACTTTGGCGACTCCCCCAAAGAGTGGCGGATTGAGAAATCATTGTTTAGAAACAACTCTTGAAGCTGCGTTATTTATTGGTCCTGATTAGTGAATAGCTGAACAAACGACTTCAGCATGGAAGCATTTAAAGGATTAATGGTCTGTTGAGGGATCTGGATAGATATTGCGTTGATGAGGCAACTGATATGCATGGGCAAACATGATACGTTGTACCATGCGAGAATATCTAAACGGTTGTCGGTTTACAAATTTGATGTTTCATTCTCTATAAAGGTAATTTTTTTTTCTGTGCGGGGGAGGGGGGGGGGGGGGGATTTTTATGGTCTACTATTTGTTTGTCCGTTGTTCTTACTTTTAAGTAAAGATCAAAATTAAAAGTAACAGATTCCTCTTTTCGCAAAATATGTTGGCTTCTGTCGCACATAGCCCTTCTTTGATGTTCAGTTTCAATTCAAAAGATACCTATCTGGGATAGCGGTGTTTGGGACTGAGTCATGGTTGTGGTGGCCCCCTCCCTCGTGATTTGCAACCTGGCACCGACCCAGGGCGTGTTAGGTAACTTGGCCCCTATTTTGGAGGGGGGATCTTATGCTGCTCATTGGGCATCTGAGGGGGTTGAGCCTCCTTTGGTCTCTCTAAGCAAAGCGGAGCTCTATCAAAACAAGAAGAGCTCAAGAAAGTTGGCCTCAATGGACACGTGTTTTGGCCCTAGACACCCGCTCGAATCGGTGCACCAGTAGCTTCATAAAGAGTGGTTCCATAGTGATTTGATTGTCAGCAAATGTCAATTCTTATCGGCTAGTCATATGTTGTTAGTTTTTGAGAATGAGGAGATGGCTTTCCATACCCTCAATGTCGGAACCTAGCAACTTGGGCGGGCGACCCTATGCCTGTTCAGATGGTCTCTCGATTTTACTCCCGACCAATCGAAATCCCTCCATTTTCCCCTCTAGGTAGAGTTCACGAATCTACCATATTTCTTGTACAACTTCATGTGGGACATTGTATCTCCAATGGGCAAGTCGTTTGCTGTGCGAGAGGATGTTGGTAGTCTTATCTATGAAGGTGCGAGACACTCTTTCAATACCCGGTGGTGCCCTCAAATCTGCATCAAGGCTGACCTCAGCACACCACTTCCAAAAAAGATCAAAGTGGACCTGAGCGAAGGGGACATCTATGAACAAGAAGTTAGTTACAAAAACCTACCTAATGCATGTTTCTATTGTGGTCAGTAAGACCATAGGATTAAAGACTAGCCACTAAGACAAAAAAGTAATCAAAGACAAGCAGCATCTAGAAAAGCTCAAGAAAATAATGGGTCTCTGAATCGCCCGACAGACATAGAGGAAGTTAAGGCCTCGAGAAACCCAGAAACCGACTCAGATGGGTTCACGGAAGTTAGAAGAAGAAGGAAAAGAAGTCATAGGGTGACCGCTGAGAGGAACCGCATTCCAGATACCCCCCAAACAACCTATATTGCAATCTAGAAAAGGGGATTAATGAGCTTGATTACCCAGATAGGAACCAGTTTGAGGTGGACACCAGCGACAAAGCCCTTCAGGTCCATGACAACAAAGAAATCAATCAGGAGGGCTACACTACAAGCAAAAAAGGTGGCTTTACCACTAGTAAGGAAGACAATATGGATAGTGAAAGCTCCATCCTTGGATCGACCATTCCAAAAATGGTTTCCTGCCCATTACAACAAGAGGCCTTCCACAAGGGTAAACAGTCTATTAAGATACCCTAGAAAAGCCCCCTTAAGAACAAATTGTTAAGTCGGGACCCCCTGCTAGCGAAAAATAAAGATGAATCCAAGAGGAAAAAGGATAAGCCCCCTCCCGCAAAGAGGGTAACATACGGCAATGATCATCATCTCATTAAATGCTAGGGGGTTGACCGACCCATCAAGAGCGACCATCATCGGCCAATGGCTTTGGGACATTAGCAGACTTTATCTATATCCAAGAGACTAAAATTGAGGGAGTAGAACTCCAGAAACATCTCAGACATGTCTCTTTGTCTGACGTCTGGATATCGACATCGCACCCCCAAGGGTCCGGTGGGATGGTAATTGCTTTAAACCAATTCTGGTTTGAAAAGCTTTCCATTGAAGATCAAAAGCATCACTGGATTGTTGTCTCCTTTGGAGCCCCCCTTTGATTCACTTTGGTTTCTTTGTACACCCCAAATGGAGTGCTGGAGAGGCTGGACACCTGGGCCTCCTTGGTCTCACTCCCCCACAACATGCTAATTTGTTTCAATTTCAACATGGTGGAGGACCCTACGGATAGATGGAACAACAAGGGCCGGGTGATCAATAGTCGTGAGAAAAAAGCCTGGGACAAAATCAAGATGCACTTGGATCTGGTTGAATTCAAAGATGTGAGTGGATTTTCTTGGTCAAATCTCCAAGTAGGTGTGGACTTGAGGAAAGCTAGACTTGATAGAAGCTACATTGCTTAGAGCATTATTCATCAATGGGGCCATCCATCCCTCTCGCAATGCACCAACCTTGCCATCTTTGATCACTACCCGATCATTATCACATTCCAACCTCTCACTAAAACCCACAAGGCTCCTTGGCTTCATGCATGCTCAACCTCTTTCTCTCTCCCCTCCGTCCATCAACAAATTGTTGACGTGTGGAAGGAGGCCTTTGCCAATTGTTCATCCCTCGCCAAGAGTTGGAGAAGTGCAATCGTGAAGATGCAACAGATCTTGATTAGAACCAGGAAGATGCTCCAAATTGTTCGATGCACACACAGAGAAGCTCTATATCATAGGCTCTCAAGACTTGAGGAGGAAGTGAACAAAAGAAAAGCCCGTTCCCAGAAGGGTCTATGCAGAATCAGAGCGATGCTCAGATACAAGGAAGAAATTCAAAGGAAAAATCTACAAATTTTCTTCAAAGAGTGATGGGTTGGCAAAGCTGACAAGCCCACCAAAGAGATGTGTAGCATTCTTAAAAGAAAACAAAACAGGGAAGCGATCCCCCTATTGCTAGACTCAAATGGTGATGTATGCAATACAGAAGAAGAAAAATTCGGAATCATTGAAAAACACTTTACAAGACTTCTGGGAACCTTGACTCCCTCTCCCCTCATAGATGAGACTGCATGGCAGCCATCTCCAAGAATTCCTCTCATAGGATTCCACACAACCTTTGGTCCCTGCTTGATGCCCCTCTCTCGAAAGGAGAGATCATTGAAGTTATTGATGCCCTTCCGATAGGGAAAAGCCCTGGGCCAAATGGGCTCACTAATGAGCTCTTTAAGGCTTTCAAGTTGGTGATCACCACCCCTCTTTGTCTGATGTGGCAAGAGGCACTCAAGTTTGGCGTGCTCCTTTCCCGTCTCAACAATGGCATCATCAAGTTAATCCACAAAAAAGGGGAAAAGAACAGAATTGAGAATTGGCATCCAATTACGATGCTCAAAAGGGGATATAAGGTCATTGCCAAAGTCATTGCCAACAGAGTTTCCTACCATCTAAGGGCCAAAAAGGTTTCATCAAAAGAAGGTCAATATTGGAAGCCATTATAGATATTTGGGAAGGTATTGACTTCACAAATGAGCCAAGACAAGATGTGGTCTTCCTCCCGATCGTCCCGAAAGGCTCGGAGCTTGTGTGCTCCCTATGGAAGAGTTGGAATAAAGTCAAAAGCTTCACAAGAATTAGTGAAGATTCGAAGTGGGCGGCTAGTATCAGACAGAACGAGTCTATTTGGTTCCCGATCCATGGCATTTGGAACGTGGAATCTTGGAACATTCGAAATGCCAAGAGGCTATGGAAAAAAGGCTTCAAAAAATGGAAAGATCTCTGGAAACAAGACAACAACCAGTGGATCAAATTTGAGGATATTGACCCTAGCGTCAACATTACCTTTGAAGAATGGAATACTTTGCAAAACAGATGTCTTGCCTGGGACCGCTCTAAAGTTTGCCTTCTCATGGGGCACGACACGTCGAGCCCCACTTGGTCTCAGATGGCACAATAGTAATAGCCTAACTAAAATCCCAAACATCAAAGAAGCCATTGATTATCAGGATAACCTTAACAAGAAGTGGTGCCTGACGTGGACTCGCCTTCAGTGAGACATGAAATTCATGGCTCTCTAGCACCCTCTCATAGAAATCAAAAAGTTTGTTCTCTTATGGCAAATTCTTCATCATTGTATCTGGACCAATCTTAAGGCTAGCAAAATATATGGGGTGGCTCCCTATTGCAAGCACTGCTATGTGTCCATCAAAGATGTTTCTCATATCTTCTTTACTTGTCCCAACTCCAACAGGCTCTGGTAGTTTGTCGAAAAGAAAATTAGACTTGAGAAACATATCAGTTGGAAGCAAGCCCTCTTGCGAGAAGGGATTGGTTGCTCCGTGACTCTCTAAAATGCCATCAAGTGAGAGGTCCTATGGAAGATCTAGTGGGAAAGATGTGCTTATAACTTTGGGGACTCCCCCAAAGAGTGGTTGATTGATAAATCATTGTGCCTCCTTGGTAAAAGAATCGCTAACTACAAGAACCCCCCCCCCCCTTCAGGCATCATCAAGTGCTCCTTTTGATCAACAACAAGCTGAAACCCTAGTGGACCCCACATGAGGGTGACGAGAGGGTGATTAACCTTCTTTGTAATGCCATCTAGACTTTCTAAGTCCTTTCCCAACTTTGTGGGACTTGGGGGGTGCTGTGGGCACTAGTCCCCTTCACAGGTACTTTTCCTTTTCTTTATTTAATACAAGTTCGGGAGAGGGGTCCACAAATTTTTTTAGCTTTGACATTGGTCCAAATATCACATAAGAATATATTTTTTAATCTGAATGAGTGGATTCCAAAGGGATTCGAACTTCAAATCCCACCTAAAATGCGAATCTAAACATCATCTCCTAATAAGTGTGGCATGACAGTCCACATCCTTATTGAATTTAAAACTTTTATCAAGATTATTGTCATTGTGCCATTTAAGACCCTCAAGGTGACGTGAGCCTTGCTCAATAAGGAGGTGATTCCTCGAGCACTTCAAGCATTGAATCTAGTCAGCAATAGTCACCTTTCTTCATAGTCCACTCTCTTAATGGATTCAATGTCCTCAAATCTAGTCCATTGGCATCTTTCATGATTCCAAAGGTGTTTCACAAACGGAAACCTTTGTTCAAATTATTGGATATATAGGCTACTGCATATCGCCCTCCAGAATTTGTATCTCGTGTGCATATTACGTCTAATTGAAAAGGATCAGTAATAGTTTTATGGAATGTAACTAGACCTTCTTGTTTTGATTTGACAGATTCAATGGTATGAATATTTGAAGAAGTTTATGTAAAACACTTTCACTGTAATCTTCTACGACTTGGAGATCCCTTAGCTTTACTTCATTTCATTCTTACATAATTGGAGGGGAGGTTCACATGGTTAACCAAATTGCACCATGTGACCCATCCCCCATGTAAGGTGTGTGCACAATACATACATACATACCAATTAATATGGAAACACACGTGACCTAAATTGGTGGCAAAGGTATACATGCCTACATACATACATGCATGCATACATACATACACACATATATACATACGTATATATATACACACACATACATACATACATATTTATGTAATAATGCTTTGAGTTCTTACCTACATATTGACATATGAGCTTGCATATGCACACATGCTTAAATACACGCATACACACATACATCCATACACATGCGTGCACATGTACATACGTGCAAACATATATACATACTTAGTTTGACACAATGTAGCATCTGTGGATACCCATCCTCGATTGATCAAGCAAATGACCTTCGAATTAGTGATTGCATTGAGCTAAACGTTCACTTATGCAAACATAGAGGCACAAGTTCACACATGGTCCAATGTTTTTCACACATTGATTTAAGGGCCTTTGTCAACCTAGCAATTACACACTTATGTATGCAAATGGATTATATTTACAAGGTATGCAGCATGATTGTGTTGACATGAACACACAACGATTGTGTTGACATGAACACACAAGTTAGAACGCTTGCACAACGAGTTTACAAAGTTAATGACCTTCTATATCACGCGTACATAGTTTTCCATGCGCTCATGGGGACGGTAACCCTTTTAATTTTAGCTGGAATCTTCACACCAAAGTTTCAAAAAATAGAATCCAAGAACAATAATAAAAAAGTTCAAAAAAAAATATCATTGATTATAGAGGAACAAAATTAATCATTGATTATAGTGGAAGACTAGCACGACCATGTCTTTCGTGATATGATATCTAAGAATGATTAATGATCATGTAAATCTTAGACGGGAATCATGACTTGTTTCTAGCAAAAATAGTAGTGCGGGGATTGGAAGGTGTGTTTGTTTACCTATTTCCTTTGACATTCGAGTGTTGTTCATCCTATTGTTCACCCCACCAGGTTGATCTGCATACCCTTCTAGTATGCCAACTTGTTATCGAGCTCAAAAAGAGCCCTGTTCCATTGTTGACCCATGAAAATGTGGAATCCCATTGGAATACCTAATAAGTGGAAGTTTTGACCCCAGGGGATCAACTTACAGCCATGATCAACTGAAATTTGAGATGGATGCCTAATAATGACCCTTAAAAAAGTTTTAGAGTGGTTTATTTTGGAATCTGATACCTCACAAAATGTATTTAGGCAACACAAAGAGGTATCAATATTGGCCGGATCGTTATGTACAAAAGCATTCATATCATGGGCAAAGAGTCTCATGATCATCTGGTCTTGATTGAGGCCCTGAATAAGACCTAAGAGTGCATGACATTTAACAATGCAGATGAGACGATTGATAGCAATCACAAAGAGAAGAGGGGCCAAGTGGCATCCTTGCCTAATAGAACATTTTAATCGAATAGCTTGAGAAAGCTTTCCATTGATGTTTGGCAAGAGCCTACTCCCCTAGGAATGGGCATAGTACCTCTGGGACCCCCGATATCCCACAAAGTAGGGGTTAGACAAGATAACATGGTTACAACTAGTTTAAACTAGCCAAAAGCCTTACATGCCCAACGTGGGGATTGAACTCTAGATCTCCACTTCAAGAGACCAAAGCCAAACCACTTGATCAGCTTTATCAAATTCAATATTAAGGAAGAGGACATCTTGAGCTGACTCTCCCATGAAAACTAGACCTTCCCAAACATCAATGATAGCCTTGGGGATGGACCTCCCCTTGATGAACCTTTTTTTATCCTCACTAATCTTGTTTTGTAAGTGACAAGCAATTTGATTGGCAACAAATTTAGCAAGGATCTTGTAACATGTTTGTAACATCATCATGGACACCAATTTTCTATCCTATTTTTGCTTCCTTTTTTGCAAATAATTTTGATAACACCTTCATTGAGACATTCGGGCAGTGCACCAAAAGAAACGGCCTCTTGCCACATGAGATGTAATGGAGTAGTCACCACGTGTGTGAAGGCCTTGAAGAATTAATTGGTAAGGCCATCCAACCCCGGGCTTTTGCCATTAGGAAGTGCATGAATAACTTCAAGAATTTCATCATCCAAAATGGGAGCTTCAATAAGAGACTTCATATTTTATTGAATTCTTTTGATTCTTACTCTAGAGATGGTCGCTATGCAATCACGCTTGTGATGGGAAAGAGACATGGAAATCCCCAAAAGTTGGGTAGGGTGATTGACAACCAATGTACTATTTTTTTCATCTGTCTTGCACTCAACCCCATCGATATCCATCATGAAAGGGATCACTTCCTTGGATTGCTTCTTCTTGAGGAAGCCATACATCTCTTTAATAGGTTTGTCCACCTTTTGCACCCACCAATCTTTAAAGTATACCTATAGATTCGTTTCTTGAATTTCTTCTTCATATCTCAACATGCTTCTGATTTTCTAAAGCCCTGTTTGGTATTGCTAGTGGCCAATGTTTACTTCTTCCTCAAGATGCCTAAGCCTTCGATAAATATTTTCCCTTCTAGCTCAAAGGATGATTTGAAGATTCTTCTGAGTCCTTACCATGTGTTGTGTCTTCATGACTACCATCCTCCAACACTTGGCTGACAAGGAGCAGTTGGAAAAGGCCCAACTCCAGGTAGCGGTAATCCCCTGTTGGACTGAGGGAAAAAAGAAGGTAGTCAGATTGGCATAAAACCAAGGGGCTTTCTTGAGATTGATGATTGGCTTGAAGATAAGCACAATTGGGCAGTGATCAGAGACAACAAGGTCCAAACATTGGGAGAGGGAAGAAGGGCCCCATTTGTTTATTATATTATGCATAATATAGCCCCTATCAAGTCTAGTTTCCTCAAGTAACCTCTCTACTAGAGTTTTGACCAAGAGAAACCAACATTTTCTCTGATCTCCATCAGATATAGGTGGAGCTTGACTTGATCCCAGACATCCTTCTCATGGCCATCAATCATCACCTTTGTTACCCCATCTGTCAACAAGACCCTCCACCATATTGAAGTCCCCACAAAGAACAACATTGAGAGGCAGAGATTCCAACAATTTCCAAGTGACAATTCTTTTTGAATCAATATTGGGAGGATACACAAAGACCATGGTGAACTATAGAGGATCCCTAAAGGAAGCACCAATCCACCGATGGTTGTAATCCATGTGGCAATCCAAAAGTCTAGCCTACCAACTTCTATTAGGGTCGGTAATTGAGCCACCGTTTCCCCTTGGGTGCATGCTGGAGAGCCAAAGCCAAACATGGGATGAAGAAATACATTTCAATCTCTTTTGAAGGTCCTCCACATCAATTTCGATCTCTTAAAGAGAGATGAAGTCTAGGTTTATGCTTTTAGCGCACATCCCTTGGCCAATAAGGGTTGCTCTTGAGGGATCAAACAACCCTCTAACATTGAAAGAAATGATTATCATTATGGGAGTTTAAGTTATTTGCAGTGAGGGGCCTTGTCACATTTTTTCTTGTTTTTCTCATCATCTTTTTTCTTCAAGTTGGAGGGATCATAGGAGTTTGCCCTTAAGAGGGCTTTTCCATGGTATCTCAATCGGTTGTTTTCCCTTGTGAGAATTCCTTTTCAAAAACAAGACCAACATCCTTTCAGGAATTGTGGATCCAACGATCGAGCTTTCGTTGTCTTGGTTATCTTCGTTGTTGGTGGTGAATCCATCGTCTTTGCTAGTGGTGTATCCTTCTTGGTTGTCTTCCTTGCAAGTCGATTCCTCCAAAGTTTTCACATCATTGTGATAGTCATAGTGATTCATTCCTCTTGAGTAATCCAAGTCATTGACCTCCTTCTCCAAGTTGCAAAAAATGTTTGTTTTTGGAATCGTGCGAGAGGGACTCCTCTCAATAATCCCATTAGCACTTCTCCTTCTTCTTCATCTCACTTTGTGAATCCTTCTGGTTTCATCTCCATGACTTTTGTTTCCTTCCCTTTCTCAACATCTAGAGGATGATCTTCTGACATGCTCTAGGTCACTGAAGCTTCTTTGTTCATAGTTACATTAGTTTTTTCCTAATTTTGCTTGTTCTTAATGAATTTTTGTCTCAAAGGAAAATCTTTTATTCTATGGCCTTGCAATCCACAGTAAACGCAAGCATTTGGAAAGTTCTTGCATATAATCTCCTACTCAAAGGTTTTCTCTTCTCCAATGTCTATGGAACTTTAGAGGGGGGATCTTTGTTTAAATTTGCTTCGACACAAATTTGCAAGTGTCATCTTGTGTTGAATGAGTATTTTGCACCTTCATAGATAAAACCACTAACATCTTCTCTTGAGCCCAAAGGCTCACTGATGGGTGATACAATTTCCCTTATGAATCCATATAGGAAAAAGGGCAGGTTTGGGAGCTCAATATAGAGTGGTTAGTGCAGTGGCTCTAACCTATTTGGAATGAAATCAACAAAGCATTCAAAAAAGGCACAAAGTAGTTCTCTATACTTGCTAGGTGCAAATTTGCAAAGCTTGGAAGGTCATATAATCACTTTTGAAGAACAAGAGCACATGATTAGCTAGCAAGATTTGACACTTGCTAACAATCAATCCATGCAGGAACCACTCCTTATGAAACCATTGTCACAAGAACTCAAGACGGGGCTTAGGACCAAACAACTAATTGATTAGGCATGTTCTCTTTATATCTTTGTGCTTCCCTAAAATATCCTCCGTTCATAGGGAGATGATTGGGGGCTTAACACCAAAAACCTCCAGAAAGGCATTATAGGTTTTGTCCTCCAATGGCGGACCCACATTACTCACCAACAGCGAGTGGTAGATGCTAGCCATGAAAAGAAAAGAAAAGTGGCTATCGTGTAGAGATCATACACGTGGAAGCAAAATGAAAAGAAGAGTGTAATCACAAAAGAAAGAGTGTCAGAGACTCAAAGTGAGTACACCAAGAAATGGGTACACTCACATGGATTAGAAATGAGCTTGCTAATAGCATGGAATAGGCTCCTCAAGCTTCTAACCAAGTAAAAATGGGGGGAGAGGCCCTCCTTATATAGATTTCAGAGGGGCTCTTCAAACTACATCTCATATGGGTATGGACGTTGTAGCACAACAACATGAGCACCAAATAGGAAGTCTCCATGTAGAAAACCATAGCCACCAAGTGGTATCAACTATGCGGGATCGTCAGGTACTCCATAAGATGTCCACGAGATGGATCAAGCAGATGTTGCATAGGTATGCCACCGACGAGGTATAGGAACGAAACAAGATCTCACTAGACAAGATCACCTCCATGCAAGATAGATAGGATGACTCCATGTTGTACATGGGAACCTCCAAAGCTTTGAAAATATCCACCATGAGATGTGTGTCGCCAGGAAGTAGGTCTTGCAAGAATGAAATGTAAAGCATGAAGCATAAAATCATAATCACATGGTAGTACATCTGTATGTTGTACTCCTCCATGGAGTGTAAAAATTCCTAATGTGTGTCGGTAGGACCATGGAAGCCCCCTTTGAACTCAGAAGCTAGCTCAAAAAAATATCCAACTAAGTGATGAATCCAAGTAGATGCAGGAGTATCCTGAAAGAGTAGATGTTGGACTCCATATATGGAACACTTCATGCTCAGAATGCTATTGTAGATGAAGTAAGTGGACTCTTGAAGATAGGAATGGAAAATGATGATTCACTGATCTTGGAGTAATGCCCAGTTGAGGCTGAGGGGAAATGTAAACCTTCAATGGTATGATGGGAGGGGTATTCATCTGAGGTGTAAATTGAGACTCTATCTTTGAGTCCTCATGCTCCAAAATTGTACCATGATTTGGAAATTCATGTACAAAGAGAGCATGTTCCACATACTATGACTGTTTGAAGTTGAATAGAAATGGGAGAATCGAAAAGGGATGAATACTTAGAGTATTCATCAAAGGTGCAGTCTTTGGTTATTGTAATTGAGTGACTCTTTGGTTTATAGAGTTTATATGCCTTCTGCTGGTCACTATAATCAATGAAAATGTAATTCTTAGGTTGATCATCATCATGGCCTTGCACATAGGCATCATTA
Source organism: Ceratopteris richardii (assembly GCA_020310875.1). Classification (NCBI taxonomy): domain Eukaryota; kingdom Viridiplantae; phylum Streptophyta; class Polypodiopsida; order Polypodiales; family Pteridaceae; genus Ceratopteris; species Ceratopteris richardii. The sequence goes on from CM035425.1 coordinate 32,005,228, forward strand.
CCAAAGATGTGGAAATAACTCGCACTCAGCTTCTTCTAAAATTAAGCCTCAAATGGGTGAATTCATCAACTATAAAAAAGAACTAAATTGACCCACTTAGAGAAGGGGTATGCATAGGTCCACAAATATTGGCATGGACTAATGCTAAGGGTTCATATGCAAAAATGGATGTTTCTATAGGGAAAGGGATAAAAATCTACTTAGCACATGCTTGACAGTTCAATTCCACTTGTGCAATCCTAGGTAGACCTTTGAAAAGATGACTTGAACAGATCTTATCTAATCAAGAGGTGTGTCCAAATCTACAATGCCATAGGCTAAAGCTTGAGTCCTTGGCCACGAAACTTGAAAGCTTGTAGATACTTTGTCTTCAAATCCTTCATCTATCCCTTCATTGGATTTGTGATCTATGACTTGAACTTTGTTGTGATCGAATTGCACCGTCATGTTGCACTTTGTAATGGCCTTCATTGAGAGAAGGTTCTCACAAAGGCTTAGTACATAAAAAACATCTTTGAGTGACTTGGTCTCAGCTTCAAAGTTTATGACTTGAACTTTGCCTCTTCCTTGGATCTCAATGCAACTTTTGTCTCCAATATAAACTTGACCTTTGTGCTCATGGAAGACATCTTTGTCATTGCACGTGTGTGATGAGGCCCCACTGTCAAAAATCCATTCTTTGTTAGGAGTGGATGGGACAAGTGCATTGTGTTCAGTTGTGAGAAAGAGATCTTCACTTCTGCAGTGGGAGTGATGTTCACTCTTTGGAGTAGACTTAGACTTATCTTTCTTCTTCTTGAAGTAATACTTTTCAATGTGGCCAGGTTTGCCACAAAAATTGCAAGTAAACTTCTTCTTGCCCTTGTCCTTAGACTCTTGATCTCCTTTTTTACATTTAGTCTTGTGGAAGGTAGCTTTGGGCTTCATTTCTGTTTCTTCGGTAGCTTGGGTCTTTTGTCTAGAGTCATGAAGAAGTAAAATTCTTCTAACTTCTTCCCAAGTGACTTCTTGATCTCTACTGTATAGAGTGGTCACAAAGGTCTCATAGGATCGAGGAAGCTTGTTGAGTAACCTAATGGCCATGTCTTTGCTTGAGATCTTGCCTCCACAAAGAGCCAACTTTTTTTGGTAATCTTCAAATTGGGCCATCACTTTTGTGATGGTGTTTTGTGATGTATAGTGAGATTGTGAAACTTGGCTCTAGAGTATAAAACTTGGAAGGATTTTTATCTTCATATATATATTTGCTAAAGTATCCCAAGCTTATTTTGAAGTCTTACATGTCATGATGTGACCCTTTGTCAATTCATCACATGCGAGGAGAAGTTGGCCTAATGCCCATTTATCTTTGATGTTCCATATATTCCGAGTTCCTAGATCGTTTTCCTTATCTGGTTGTTGTTTGGTTCCTTCAACTACCTCATACAAGACATTTGTATAGAGGTAGGACCTATTGATATCCTTCCAAAGATTGTAATTTATGCAATTGAGTGTTTCATCTTTTGGCATGAATATTGGCATAAAGGAGGATAAATACAATTGATTTGAGGATGTTGTGAAATCGTTGACATTATCATTGTTTAAACAAAGTCACCACATGTGCGAAGATGAAAAGAAATTGCTTCACAAAATTGATTTATGGTAGGGGTGGGGGGCTTAGATTAGCCCTACACGTGCACTAAAATTTAGGTAGACACCTTGGAGATGGGGCTTTAGAATAGCCAGTTGCACACGACACTAGCCTTAGAGTAGGCTTAAAAATTGGAAGAGTTTGTGGGTGGGCTTATAATAGCCTCCAACCCACAAATGCACACACACAATATTTTCTTCTTATATTCTTGTGGTACACGGATGGGACACTTAGTTCCTTAAGTGCTCCAAAAACCGAGAGAAGCACAACAAAGAGGACTAAGGCATTACTTAGTGCCACAATGGAAGGGATGAAGCCCTCGAAAAATCCAAAGTAGCCCTTAGGTGTTCTAATGTTGATATCATAGCATCTAGAAATTGAATGGAGAGTAGATGCACCAACTTAAAATGGAGAGTAGAGTATGGAAGCCAATCCAAAACTATTATATCCATGTATTATAAGTAAATGTGTAATATACTTAATGACTTTATGTAAATGTTTGAGAATGTTTTGATACCACCCTTGTTAGAGAATTTGAAAAAATGAAGAGCTTTTGTGTGAATATGAATTATAGCCCCTATGTATATCTGCATATGTGCATCAAAAACAAGACATAGCATGACTAGGGATCATTGTGGAATGTCTTGACATCATACATGATGTCAGACCACCCGTACAAATCCTGCCCAATCAGTTTTGTCTCTAGTAGATCATGTGGATCATTGCTTATCTCTAATGCCCCTAGTTGAACCACATAGATGGCTGCAACAATACTAACAAGAGCTTACGAGGTGGGCAATGTCAACATGTCAGATCGTAGATTTGCAACCTTTGAAGCTTTGTAGAGCAAGGCACCATGAGAAGAAAGTTTGGAATGACCTTAGCTACGATGTCACAATGGACCGAACAGCTTGCTTCGGGAATCTACGGCCAGAATGGAAGTTTGTAGACCATTCAACTATGGTTGCATAGTTCTACACTAGGGAAGATGGCAAGTACTTTAAAACAAATGAGTTGCTTGACAAAAGTCTATCAAATAGCTTATGAAGATCATAAAGTGTCGACAAAGCTACCAAGAACAAGGGTGGGAGGGTGAGAAAGAGTGGGAGAAAAGGGTGGGTGGGAAGCCAAAATGCATCCAAAATGCTTTCAAAGCATGATGTAGACGATGAAAGAAGTTTGCCACTAAACGAATGCCACCAAGAGCACCATCACCACCTCAAAAAGCACCACCAATAGAAGAAGCACCAAGACCTCCACCTAACGCTTTGATACCATAGAGAGTACATGCACAGAAGCAAAATGAAAAGAAGAGTATGCTCACAAAAGGAGTGTCATAGACTCAAAGTGAGTAAACCAGGAAATGGGTAAACTCACATGGATTAGAAAAAAGCTTGCCAAGAGCATGGAGTAGGCTCCTCAAGCTTTTAACCAAGTACAAATGTGGGGATACGCCCTCCTTATATAGATTTGGGAGGGGATCTCCTAAGTACACCGCATGTGGGATGGTTCCCCTTAAAGGAGAATGAATACAATGGTAGAAGTAAATGGCAAGGTACCCAAATACAAAAGGATATAATATAAAATGGAAATGGAATAGAAATATAGTGACACCAAGATACAAAAGGGAGATGCACTCTCATATTCTCAACATGTGAGAGAAAGAGATCCCAAGTTGGATAAGCAAGAACAAAAACACTTACACCATCCACCACTGATCATCAAGCCATCTAAAAAGGTTGATTTAGATCCTTGAAGTTACTCATAGGAAAGACTCCATGATGCCCTTCAATGAATTTTTTGTTTTTTAAACATTTTTTTTAAAGGAAGTTCGATAGAGCCTACTCTTCCAAGCTTTAATTAATAGAAATTACAACTGTACAAGTGAATGGGCCTAGCAACCATGGGACCCCCCGTATCCCACAAAGTAGGGGTTCTTTATAGATTACTAGAAAATTTTACAAAGAAGTTTGATTGCCCTCTCATCCCCCTCATGTGGGGCCCACTTGGTTTTGATCTTGTTGCTCTCTAGGAAGAACACTCTATGATGTCTAAAGGGTGGGGCCTTCTTACAATTGAAAATTCTTTTGCCTTAAAGGAAAAGAGATTTTTGAATCAACCATTCTTTAGGGGGGCCTCCAAAGTTGGTTGCACACCTCTCTTTCCATATTCTCCATAGAGTCTCCCGTCTTATAGCATTCCATAGTGTTGAGGAACATCTGCTTGCTTCACTCATCAAGGCTTGCTTCCAATTGATTTGTACATGTAACATCATGATTCTCTCAAGGGCCTGCCAGACCGATATTGATTTCGAGCACAAATAGAAGAGGTGTCCCAAGTCTTTCCTACCATGAAGGCATAGTTTGCACCACAGGGGGACCTTGCAAATTTTATTAACTTTAACATTGGTCCAGACTCCACAGTGTAGCATTTGCCACATAAGCACATACTTTTTTATCTCGATGAGGGGGTGCCAAAGGGATTGGAACTTAACTTCTTGTCTGTGTATCTTCTTCTCCATGAGCCTTTATGTGTGTGATGAATGAAATGTGTGCCTAGGGGTGTTGTCTACCCCTTTCGCTACTATTTCCACAATTGTAGTGTGTGTTTGAATCTTGGTGATCTATGGACCAAAAGTTGGTGTTTCTGACCACTTTGTATTTTGCTCATAATTTGAGGTATGCTTATCAAATTAAGCCAAAAATACTAGAATTGGATGCATCTCATCGAGAGCTTCAAAATGAATCTAGTATTCACTATATTTAGGTATTGGAGCTGCGAGATATGGCTTGATTTGTCATTCTTGGTGTAACAAGTATTCTAATACACATTTCTAGTGAGAGAGGTGATGTGAGAGGTAGTTAGATGTAATTTGCATACATTTTTTGCACATTCATTCCATTAACCATCACTAGTAGTCAGACACATCTAGTGACTCAGAAGGAAATGTGTAGCTCAATGCCTTTGGCAAGGCTCATGTCAGTAATAGAAGGGGAGTAAAGGACATCCCTGCAATACATTTCCACTAATGTGCATGGACTAGCTATCTACCTGGATGGACTCTTTAGGTATGTGGCAAGAATGGAAAATTCTACAGACTTAGAGATTGTGCCAAGATCAGCTGTAAAATATGGAGGATTCTACATGGAAAATGAGGACACATATATGGGGTGATTGATGTTGGAATTTAATCCCTCATATTTTCACACTAGAAATGAAATGAACACAATACCTAGGTCCCTTCATACTACTCTATAAAAAAAACTTTGATTCACCTACTTTACACTAATCCAAATCACCTAAGTTTTTGGACACACTTAGTATGATTCATAACCTTTCCAACAAGCTATAGAAAACCTCAAATGGCTATAATTAGGTCAGCCAACAACTCTAGACAAGACAAACTATGTAGATATGTAGGATAGGCAAAAATTATGGTTATAGACATACACCAATTTCTCTGCACATAAAATTGATTTCAACAAGCCCTCTTAGGGAAAGTAATACACATATAAGCTATGGAATGCACCTTAAATCTCTTGAATTGTATATGTACACAACGAGTTACAACTGTTATAAGCAGACTATGTATATATCTAGAAGAGACTAGAGGGGGTGTGGGCTTGATAACTCCTCCTTGCTCCTCCTTTGTGCATATAACACCCTCCTCTACATTTTCCCTAGCTTGGATAGCTGCATTTCAGCTCCTTGAGCTTTGGATGACTCTCTCCTTGAGCCTCCTTGAGTATATGTCTGTTGGTCTTCAATGACCTACAAGACCTCCATGCATTTGATGTGTCTTCACCTCCTTTTATAGCTTTTGGATGCCTTTCCCGACTTTTCCACTACCTGCCTTGCCCAACCTTGCTTAACCTCAAGACCACCCTAAGTGATTTGAGTCATGAATTTTTTCCACATTAAGGTCTTTTGACCCCTTTATCCACCTAAAGCTTGCATAGTTCACATTGTCAACACTCCCCCTCAAGATTAAGGTGGTGGTGTCTATATCAAGTACGCTCATGGCTTTTGAAAAAATTGCTAACTTGGTCATGTCCAAGCTTTTGGTGAAGATATCTACAACTTGGTCCTTTGTACCTACATAATGAACATTAATGTCCCCACTTGCAACCTTTTCCCTCACATAATGCTAATGCACCTCAATGTGCTTGCTCCTTGCATGATACATGGGATTGTTAGCAAGATGTAGGCTTGACATGTTATCTCCATAAACCAGAATTGGTCCAAGTTGTATGCAAAGATCTTTGAAGAGCTTCTTAACCCACATTGCTTCACATGTAGTGAGGGCTAAAACTCTATATTCAGCCTCTGTTGAACTCAATGCAACTGTGGGCTTCTTTTTGCTCATCCATGAAATTGCTTTTGTACCTAGCATGAAAACATAGCTAGAAGTTGACCCTCTATCATCAACACTTCTTGCCCAATCTGCATCACTCCATGCTCTTACTTGAAGTTCTTCATCATACCTATATCATACCTATATAGCAACCCATAATTAATTGTACCCTTCACATACCTTAACAATCTCTGTACATGATTGAGATGTGTATCTGTAGCTGCATGCATGAACTAAGATAGAACTCCAACTATGTAGCACAAGTCAGGCCTTATGTGTGTAGCATAGATCAATGATCCCACAATGCTCCAGTGTAGTGTAAGGTCTTCTAGCTTCTTACTATCTTCCTTGCTTAACTTGACATTTGAATCCATAGGTTGAGTTATTAGTTTGCAATATGTCATGCCAAACCTAAAAAACTCATCTAGAAGATACTTCTTTTGAGAGAGAGATAGATATCTCCTTCCCATAGATCACCTCAATGCTAAGAACGTACTTAAGCACACCTAAATATGAGATTTTGAACTCTCTTCCAAGCTTCTCTTTGATGGTCCTTATCCTTGCATCATCATCACCTATCACAAGGAGATCATCCACATATATGCATATCAAACATATCTTGTCATTTGTCTTCCTCACATACAAGGATGGATGTGCATCACTTGGAGAGAAACCACATCTCTTCAAGAAGTTCACTAGCCTCTGATTCCAAGCCCTAGGGGCTTGCTTTAGGCCATACAAGGCCTTCTTCAACCTGCAAACATAAGTAGGATGTTGTGGATCTACATACCCTTGAGCTTGTTCCATGAACGCCTCTTCTTGTAACTCACCATTCAAGAAAGCGTTCTTTATATCCATCGGGTAGATAGGCCACCTCCTTGTTGCACATAGGGCTATGAGAGATCTAGTGGTAACCTTGTTTTCCATAGGGCTAAAAGTCTCCTCATAATACACCCCTTGTGTTTGTATGAAGCCTTTGGCTACTAGTCTAGCCTTATATCTTGCCAAGCTGCCATCTACATTCCTCTTGGTCTTGTACACCCATCTGTTTTGGACTATTTTCATGCCTTCCATCTTGGGTACGGGTTCCCAAGTGTTGTGTTGTTCTCCTTAAGAGCTTTGAACTCTTCATACTATTTGCCTCCTCATAAGATCCTGGCTCTTGATCTGCAATGGCATTCATCATGTATGCATAGTGCATTGCCATGAAAGAACCATATGTATACCTTTGTGGGGGTGCCTTCTTCCTTGTAAAACTCCTCTCTTGACCTTTGGGATATTGCTTCTTGAGTCTATTTAGCTTTACATTAGGAGTAATGACCTCCTCAATCTCTTCCTCGTTTGACTCCTCTTGAGCTTCCCTAGTGTCATACTCTATCTCTTGCAGCATTCTATACTTTGAAGTAGGGGATAATCTTTCATAATCATAAGTGTAAGAGTGATCATATGAGTGTACCTTAGATGTAGAAGCCTCAGGTCCATTGATTGTGATTGACTCTTGAGGTTGAATGTGCACATCAAAGTCTGCATACTCCTCTTGATCCTCTTCATCCAACTTTGCCTTGCCCTTGTCTCCATACCATGACCTTGAATCATCAAACACAACATCTCTTGACACATATAGCTTCTTTGAGAGAGGGTTGTAGCACCTATAGCCTTTTCATTTGACTAGCCAATGATCACACATTTCTCACTCTGGGGATCTAACTTTTTTCTCACTTCACTATGAACATGATCAAAGCATACACTTCCAAATACCTTGAGGTACTCCATGGTTGGTGTTTTTCCATAATATACTTAATGTGGAGTCAAGTTGTACACACCACCTATTACAACCCTCTTTATCAAGTAACAAGCTATATTCATAGCCTTGGCCCAAGAAGATAATGGTAACATACCTTCATGTATGAGACATCCAGCTATCTCAACCAAATGCCTATTCTTCCAAGATGAAGTAGCTTCACGACCCACACTGACACGACTACATACGTGAGGAGGGAATCACTATCAGAGACTGAGGCATCTTGAGGAGGAAGTGAAGAAAGGCAACACTCAATACCAGACAGGGCTATGACAAACTAGATTCATGTTGAGATACAAGGAAGAAATTCAAAGGAAAAATATACAAATATACTTCAAAGAGTGGTAGGCTGGTAAGGCTGAAAAACCTATTGAAGAGATGTGCAGACTCTTAAAAAGGAAAAAATTTAAGGATGCTATCCCCTTCTTGATGAACATCAATGGGTTCGAATGAAAGACAAAAGAAGAAAATAGCTCAGTGCTTGCCAACCACTTTTCCTAGCTCCTTGGGGTTTCGATGCCTCTTTCTCCCCATAGGTGTGATTGCATGGTGACCATTTCTAGAGTTAAGTCAACAAGAATCCCACACAATTTGAAAACTCTTCTTGAAGCTCCAATTTTAGATACTAAGATTCTTGAAGTTATCGATTTTCTTCCTAATGGTAAAAGCTCGGGCCCTCACGGCCTTAGCAATGAGTTCTTCAAGACCTTTAGATAGGTGGTGACCACTCCACTACACTTGGTGTGGCAAGAGGCATTGTCTTTCAATGAGCTGCCTAAATGTCTAAATAGAGGTGTCATCAAGCTTATCCACAAAAAAGGAAACAAAAACAGGATTGAAAATTGGTGCCCGATTATGATGCTACAAACAAGGTACAAGATCCTTGCTAAAGTTATTGCCAAGAGAATTTCTTCCCACTTACAAAGTTGGTTAAGTGAGGACCAAAAAGGATTCATCAAGGGTATATCCATCCTAGAAGCTATTATTGACATTTGGGAAGGTCTGGACTTTGTTGAAGTGTCTGCTCAAGATGTTATCTTCCTTAAGATCGACTTCGACAATGCTTATGATAAGCTTGAATGGGACTTCATTCTCCAATCTCTTAAAGATCTCAGTTGTAGTCAAAAGTTCACTAAGATGATTTCTACCCTGCTGGTAAATGTGTTAATGCAAATAAATATCAATGGCTAGCTATCAAAGGCTATCAGATTAAAATGTTCTATCAGACAAGGATGCCTTTTGGCCCCTCTACTTTTTGCTATTCCCACGAAAGGTCTCACCTGCCTTGTGAAGTATCATATGGACTTACTTCCTCTCAGTCAAGACCAAATGATCATGAGACTTTTTGTGGATGACACAAATGCCTCCATGCATAATGATACAACCAGCATTGATACCTTTTGGGGTTGTCTGGATACATTCTATGTGGCATCAAGATCCAAAATAAACCACTCTAAAACCACTTTTAGAGCCATTATTGGACTTTTGCCCCAATCTCTTGTTGACCAGGGTTGTCAGATGCTCCCAAGGTGGAAAATCTTTTGCCTATTAGAGATTTTGATGGGATTTGGCATCTCGATGGACCAACAATGGAACTGGGTCCTCTCTAAGCTCGACAACAAACTGGCCTATTGGAAAAATATGCAGATCAACCTTGTGGGGCATGCCATGGTAATTAATATGTTCCTTATCTCATCGACTATTTACTTTCTCTTCTACTAGAGATCGACAGATCAAGAGATTATCAAATTGGAAAGAATCTGCTAAGGATCATTGGAGTCAAGGCATTCTGGACATTGAAGACATGGAAAATAAGTTGGTGGCTAAATGGCTTATCAAAGCTTGGTGCAATAGTGAGTTTTTGGCAGTAGCCAGAGGCACAAAAGATGTGGAAGCATGTGAAGACAGAGCATAACGAGGTAGTTGGGAGCCAGTCGGATCATTTTTTCAAACAAATATGTTTTAAAGTACTTTTCAAAAATCTCCAAACAGTGATTTTCATCACTATTGTAACATATGTAACATAGAAAAACCCTTTTAGTAAATTGTAGCTCCATTTTGTGCAAGTTGAGGAGTCCTCAAGCTTGAGGAGCTTAGGTAGAGTGAGCATACCAATTTTGACTATTTTTAGACACTGTTTACCCTTTCAATTAGCACTTAGAACCTATTTTTAAACTATGCCGGTCACTAGATGTGAAACCGGTCAAAACTAGTCTAGAATCTATAAAAAGAGCTAGAGAGCTCAGTTTGGAGGTTGGCTAGTGTGAGCTTAGAGCTATTTTGAGCTTGTAATTGAGGTTTGGAGCAATAGAGTCTACTTTCCTACCTTCCATTGTGTCTTGCTTGTCTCTTCGTTGTGTGTGTGTATGTGTGTGTGCATCTCTATGCTTCTCACCTTCACTCTCACTTCATCTCATATTCATGATCTTCATATCACTCCTATCTCTTCCGCAGATTGACATTAAGGAGGTGGAGCTTCTTAACGTGGTTCTCACCATTGTGCTAGAGCAACACCAAATTTGGTGCCATTGCCGGGGAACGAGTCTAGGACGAATGTGTGATGGTAAGAGTATAGCAAGGAGTGGCGGTGGAAGGTAAAAATTTCAGTTTTTGTTGTTGTTTTTAATTAGTTTTTAGTGTTTTTCATCTCCTCTACACTCCTCCTTCACCACCGCACCATCTTCTTCCACTTCAAAAATTTCAAAAAATTCACCATATACACCCATTCTGCTCATTTCCCTTCATTTGTGCATGCAAGAGAGAGAGAGAGCTTTTGTGCTTGTATGTGCTTTTCTGTTTTTGAGTTTTCTTGCAAGTACAGTGCTCCAGAGCATCAGGAAAGCTGCAAAAAGGTAAGAAAATCACTTTCTGTCAGAAAATGCCGACTGTGTCAGACCATCGCGATGGTCTGCCAAGTTCGGAATTCGAGGTATGGTTTGAAGTTGTTTATATGCTTGATACTCATATGGTCTAATTGGAATCATGGGTGGCCCTTGATATGGAGCATATCTTCAAACCTCCGTGCCTTACTCTCTTGGTGGGTATCCATATGGTCGATACTGTGATGGTGGAAGTGGCATAGATTGTCTGTTATATGGGTAGTTTTCGGTGGTGTGATTGGTGTATCTTTGTTTGACAATATGTTAGTATAAATTAGGCCCTTCTTACTATTGTCTATTAGATTGATATGATTGTGGGAAAACAAGTTCTCCTCTTGCACAAGCATGACATGGATGGTCACCTCCACAATGCACACCTCCTTAGTATGGGCATCCTCATGGATGGGTTTCGATAATTCTTTTGTCCTTGAACACCTAGCTTCTTGGCCACTAAGTCTGCCAGTTCTGCTACCTCGTTAGTTTGTACACTTGCATTACTAGATGCATCCTCATATTTGGTAGGGTTCTATGGAATATACTCTACAAGATTATCTTTCGAATCTATGAATTCCCTCAGATATGCACTAAGCATTTGCAATCGTTTCACATACACTAGGGTTCTCAAATTCCCATTGATTAGACCATCTAGAAATAGAGATATCATTTTTTAAATGGGTAGCTCTCTCTACCATAGGACATCCATCAATTGATTGAACCTTCTCGCCCCTAACCTCACAGATTCATTAGGATCTTGCTTGAAACTATGGATCAGGGAAGAGGAGTTATGTTTAATGCTTGTGTTGGTGAATTCACCAATGAACTCCTAGAAGATTTGTTCTATATTCATAAAGTAGTTGGGGTCCAAGGGTTGGAACCAAATCAAAGCAGTCCCTATAAGTGTGAGGTCAAAATATTCATACTAGAAAAAAAATTCATCTACATGCTTAGCACATAGCACTTGCTTAAATTTAGCCATGTGGTCATATGGGTCTCCAAAAACATCATAGTGATTCCTTATGCACTTGACTACCTGAGTAGGTCTTAATTGCCTTCCTCCTTTAGGGGATCGAGGAATTATTGGAACCACAGAATTCACAGCTTGTCCTCTACCTTATGGGGACCTTAGAGGAAAGGGTGGTTGGTGCATTGTATCACCTCCGAGATGAGTGGGAGGCATGGTGTTGGTATCTAGCATAGAAAATTGGGCATGTGTCTAGAGTGAAACACTCTGTTGGCTTGATTGACCTATGAAAGGGTTCTCCTGACTTTGTTGCTTCCTTTGAGGGTTTGAAGTGGTTGCCTGATCCTTGAGAAGAAATACTGGCAAACCCAAGTATTATAATCTAGATCTCCCTAGATCACTCACTTCCCAATACCTTCTCTTGTTGTGATCCAAATAGGTTACTCTGGGAGAGTCTTCAGGATCATGCAATTGATAAATAGTAGAATAATTGATGCCTTCTCCCCTTATTGGTGAAGTTTCTTGCAACAATTTTTCAGTTCCAATTACTAAGTAGAAGCTCATCGAGTAATCATCTTGAGGGATTTTATCCCCTCTCTAGATGTTCACTACTATCAATGTTCCTCTTGGAGTGGATACTACTTTTTTGTTCTCCATCCTAGTAGGATTACTAGGGTTCTCCATCCTAGTAGGATTACTAGGGTTCTCCATTTCTCCTCTTTCATTGATTCCTCTTAGGATATTCAATCATTAAGTATAGTTTTCCTCACTTATCCATATAAAATCCTCCCTCAAGTTTTACCCCTCGCTTGGGTAAAACTTCCGATTTCATGGATTTCCTAAGTCTTGCTACTGATCTGTTGAGTCCATCCAAGTAGACAGGATCTCCTTGCAAGTTTGTAGAGATATACTAAAGGGAATTCTGATACTCTCCTTCTATTGGTGACATGAGCTCTACTAAATGGATGGAGCTATGAATATCTTCATAGGCCATAATAATTTCTTCCTCTAAGTCACTAGAGGTGTTTGAGTAAATAGAGTGAATACTTTTTTGGGTTACACTTCCTATTGAGGATATCCCACGTGTTCCTCAGTACACATCATGACCTTAGGTTCATTCACAATCTAGGGTCTTACTATTTCCTTAGTATCAACCGTCAAGTCTTTGAAGTGACTTGGTTCACGTTTGAGTATAAAATTCCTGAAATTTTCACTTTAGAATCTTTTCTAGGTCGTTTGTATTTCCCACAATACAAGATACTTCACACCCAAATGATACTCAACTCAAGTGATACACGATATTGGTTATACCACGATACACGATACTTAGGGGATACTATTGGAGTTTGAGGTCTGCGAGAGCACGCAAGCAACACAAGGACGAAGAAGAAGCTAGGAGCAGAACAAACAATACTGAATGTATTACAAGAGAATGTACAAAGATAAGTAGCCCATTAGGGTAATAAGTCTAACTACACCTCTAGATAGAGAGGAGAAAAATCGTGAGAAAATGAGGTAAGCAAGGGGGCTACTTGTTGGAGTTTATGACTTCACTAAACTAAGTGGAAAACTTTTGGAATGCATAAAACTCAAGAAAAAAAGGTGGGATGGTGCTTATATAGAGTTTTACTTTTCCTACAATTTAGATAACCACCCACCAATCAATGTAGGTGCACTTTTTTGGGTGATTGATGAGATTTGAATTTGATTGAGTTTGGGTGGAGCTTCTAACTTGATTCCACATCTCTCGGTCCTCCTTTTTTATTGGTCCACTTGAAAAACTCCTGGTTGAGTCCTTTTGCATGATTGAGACTTGATTTTCAACACTCCCCCTCAAGTCTCAATACTTAGGCGCCTTGAAGTGCTGTAGATTCACTCCATCCAAATCTTTGGTAAAAATATTTGCATATTGGTCCCTTTGTATTGACATGCTACACCTTGACATCCTTTGACATTATCTTCTCTCTAATAAAGTGGTGATGCACTTCTATATGCTTCCACCTTGCATGGAACATCGATTTTGAGTAAAGCATATGCTACTTATGTTGTCACAAAAAATAGGTACTTGCTTCACCTGCAAATCAAGACCAACAAACAACTTCTTGAGCCACATAAGCTCACATGAGACTTGTGCTAAGCCTCTATACTCAGCTTCGATCGATGAGAGAGCCATTTTTGGTTGTTTCTTTGGCATCCATGTGATGGTCTTCTTCCCTAGCACGATAACATATCCACTAATACTCCACTATCATCTTTGGAACTTGCCCAATGAGCATCAAAATAAGCTTGTACCTTTAATTCATCAACAAATGGATAATATAGAACTTCATTCACTGATCCCTTGAGGTATCTAAGTACCCTTTTGGCTGCAACAAGATGTGGTACTCATGGTGCTTGTAAAAATTGAGATAACACTCCAAATACATGTTCAATATTTGGTCTCGTCATAGTAATGTACAAGATAGAACCAATCATTTGAACTATACATGGTCACATCCTTCAGTTCTTCACCTTCATGAGCACTTAGTTTAACATTTACTTCTAATGGATTTGAAATGGACTTGCAATCACACAAGCCAAACTTCTTCAAAAAATCTAGAATGGATTTCCTTTGCATCAAGTATATACCTTTCTCTTTATATAGTACTTCAATCCCAAGGAAGTACCTTAAAATCCCTAAGTCAAAGATTTTAAACTCACATCCAAGCTTCGTCTTTATTTCCTTTATATTGGTTTCATCATCCCTTGTAATGATCAAATTATTAACATATATACAAATGAAAACAATTTTGCTACCTTCCTTGTTCACAAAGAGTGATGGGTCTGCATGACTCTGATTGTATCCACATTTTATCAAGTAGTCCACAAGTCTTTGGCTCCAAGCACTTGGAGCTTGCTTGAGTCCATAAAGAGCCTTCTTAAGCCTGCATATATGATGTGGAAACCTCTCATCTTCAAAGCCTTGGGGCTGATCCATGAAGACTATCTCTTCTAGCTCTCCATTTAGGAAAGCATCCTTCACATCCAACTGGTACATCTTCCAACCTTTTGAGGCTGAAATTGCAATCAAAATTCTTATGGTGGACATCTTAGCTACTGGAATCAATGTTTCCTCGAATTCTATGCCTATGTTTGATCAAAACCTGTCGAAACCAACCTTGCTTTATACCTACTAAGAGTTGTTACCATATGCATGCCTCTTTACCTTGTACACCCATTTGTTGTCAATGAATTTCATGTCCTTTGTTCTTGGCACCAATGACCAAGTATCATTTTCTTCAAGTGCATTGACTTCCTCCTCCATGGCTTCAATCCATTCCCTATGCTTATTTGCTTCTTCAAAGAATTTAGGTTCTTCACAAGCTATAACTTGACTCATGTAGGCATAGTGTCTTGCAATGAATGAATCATAAGTTAACCATATTCGATGAACTTACCTCACCATTAGGTGGTATGAATCTCCTCCTCCTTGGTTTAGATGCTTTAAATCCTGGAGTTTCTAATTTCTCCACATCTTTGTCACTTGTAGAGTCCATGTCTACCCATTGATGGTCTTCGTCATTTACCTTTTCCTTTCCTTTGCTACTTTTTTCACTTGAATGGGCTTCATTCCTTGTTCTTCCATGCCAAGCTGATGTACTACTCTCCTTTGATGGTGTGCTTGAGGTGGTTGGACCACTTATCTCCATGCTTTCTTGTTGCTCTTTGAACTTCTTCTCGACTTCATATGCATCATCAACCCATAACACATCTTTGCTACCATACCAAGGTAGCAACTCATCAAATATTACATCCCTAGATACT